>OZ007595.1:307490959-308740959 GCA_963931845.1 Maratus michaelseni
AATTAATAATGCATAAGTAAAAGTAATTGTCGAGTGTTTAAGCTGAAATTTCATTTTACGAATACAGTATTTCAAATGTTTTAATAGTTACATTCAACTGTAAGTTTGAAATATTAAAAGTAAAGGCCAAGTAAATAATTAATAATGCATAACTAAATATGTATAATGATGACATTTTTTTTTCTTGAATTATTCAGTGAAACTCGTCTTATAAATGTACGCAAATAATTCACATCAAAATCTTAAAATAACAAAGTTTTCTTTCGTGTTTAGCTAAGCTTAATAACCAAAAAAGCTTGATTAATACAAAAATTATTTGGTAAAAATACTGTGATCGTCGCTGAGAAAACCTGAATTTAATCATATCACACAGAATTACATATTAAAAGTTTAAAATTAGTTTGTTTACATCGGAAACGATTCGCGGAATTTCGTGCCACGAAATCTCTCTCTCTCTCTCAAAAAGGGTTAGTTATAAAAAATTCAAAGTAGTAAAATACATACGACTTAAAAAGAAAATAAATACGGTAAAATGAAAAAATACCTTAATAAAAGAAATCTATAAAGTTTCAACAACCGAACAACCAAATGGAACACATACGCTTCTAGAGAGAGGAAAAAGCCTTCACCTCATTGGCTGGAACATCGCGTCTGAAGATAGTAAAAGCCTCTAGCTGATTAGCTGAATGCTCGCGCATGCGTATAAATAGCATTTTTGCCGAAAAACTAAAAAGCAGGTTAGCTTTAAGTATATGGATAACTAAAACCCTAGGAACAAATTTTAAATTATATTTTATCAATAATATCTGGCAAAGCAATTCATAATTCTTCATCTTTCCTTACTGAATCAAAATGTTATAAGAAATGTTGATAAGAACCAAAGTTTTTACCTCAACCAGATATCTTATCTAATAAAATACATAAGAATCTATTAAATTGTATTTACTATCTTAAAAATTAGTATATTGCACTGATTATCTTATAACTTTTTCATCATAGTAACAAATACAACAACAATAATAATAGTATCATCAATAGAAAGAATAAATAACAACAACAACAACATCAAAATTTATTTACATAATATCAGAAACTTTTTGAATGCACTTTTACCTAAAAATTTCAACTTCACCTTTAATACTTTTTATTTTATTATCATCTTTCTCTTCCCTTCAATTCCTCATCATCATCACATATTTAATCATTATATCATATTTAGTTTGAGTACTCAATTCTAGTAAATTTATTATGCTAAGGATCTTGGCACTTAATGAGTTTATTTTTACCAAAGCTATAGCCAAAATGAGGTGTAATCCCCATTGGTCAGCCTAAGATTTATTAAAACTCAAAGTTACCTAATAGAACAATTTGTTACAGTAACATAATGCTAATTTCTCCATCATGTCTCAGTAAATTAACTTCTACCTGATCTAGCATTTTGTTAAATAATTATCACCATCAACAAATCTCTAACTCCTTATATTAAGTATTAAAATAAATTGGTAAATGCATCATTTTTCCTAACATTTAATTCAAAATAAACAACATAAATAATATATTAAAATATTTTAAGTTATATTTACATATTTACAATTTATACTCAAGGTTTTTTAGTGGTAATTTAAGTTAATTCAAATTTAGTTTAATAATTGAATTTTATTTACATAGTTAAATAACAATACTAAATAGTAAATTAATTTAATTTAACTTAACTGCCTAAGAAAGTGGTAAATAGTAAATTGATAAAAGAAATTACAGTAAGTTGTTATAGGTAATTGATCATACCATGATGGCTAAGACCAAAAAGGAACAGATATTCATAAGAATAAATAATAAAGTTATTAATGATGCACCCTTAAACACAATAAATCATGAAATGAACAGACATCCCTGCATGTCATTCCAAAACCATTCCTTTAAACCAACAAACAACATACAGAAATATACTGTCAGTTCCTGAAAATTAGCAATTAATCCCTGGCCAGTAGAAAAACCACTAATATTGTGCAAAAATAACAACATAATATTTAAATTTGTGAAAATAAGTAATTAAAATTTATTAAAAATAACTTAGATGGTTACTGTAACGCATATAAAACTAGAATTTGTAATTAAATTTCCGTTATATTTATTGTAAAGCTCATTATTCCATACTCCATTTTCTGTAAATTCATAGCACAGGGTGGCTAGTGGTCAGGGGAAAATACAGCAAAAAAAATTGATATTACCAGTATATTCTTATAGAAAAATTAAAATTGATTATTTGATCGAATAATCAATATAAATTTTTCTATTAGAATATACTGGTGTCTACACTTTTTTGACTGTATTTTTCCCTGACCACTAGCCACCCTGTAGTAAAATCCATCCTTTAGTCACTATCCCTACTGAATTCTATGATTATAAGGATTTGGAACAAAAATAGACTTACACCAGAAATTTCATTCAATAAAATATAGACTTCCAAGTTAATTTAGTGTTATAAACTTCAGATTGAATATACTGGCATAAATTTTATCCGAATTATTGAAATTTTTAACAACTTTACCCATTTACCATTAGTTTATGAATAAATAAATAAAACACTTTTTAAATAAGTAGCATTATTTCGTAAGAACAAAATTTTTGGCTCTTGATTTGTACTCTCAGAACATAGCATCAAAAAACAAAATGAAATAAACAGATAAATTAAACTGCACACAATAATTTTACCTTTTCAATGTTACGCAACTTCAACGCAAACTTTCATTTGAGATCATCATTTTTTTTTTTTTTTTGTATATTCTTCAAGTAAGAAACTTCAAAAGCTATTTTTGAGATTATTATGGAATCAGTGATGTAAGCTGTAATTTCAGAGAATCTAATAAATTTTTATGCATTTTTTGAATGGCATAGAATATGTTCCAATACATTTTACTTAATAAATAATGAAAAGAGATTACTCATATATTTTTTCGATAAATAGTAATTAATTTATATGAATGAATATCACAGAATGAAAATGGAAATAATAAAATAATAAATAAAATAAGAACATGCACAAATAATAGAATTAAGTTATTTTTGTAAAAAGAAGTAATAAATAAAAATTATACCAAACAGTCCTAAATTGTAACACCACCTGTACAGTCATTTTATTTATTTTAAAGAAGAATTGACTGCATCATCGTAAGGAATCATCGTTGTGAATGAAAGTCTCCTCAACTGATGAATTTGATCGGCAGAGATCTTCAGCCACTAGGAAGTCTTGGAATAGAGAAACATCCTCACTTAATGCTGTTTCGCAGGTCAAGTTTCTAATCATCGCTGGCTTTAATTGATATAAAAATTTCTAGATCCAGCAACCGTTGACAGGCCAGCCACGATCTCTACAAATTTACTCCAGATCATAGCACTATTATTCCACCGCCACAAATTACTAACGCTGTTCCATGCTATATGATGACGAATTATACTTCTTAGAGGCAGTCGCATGAACCGGAGACAGGCTAAGTAAATGAATCTAGGCAGTTTCCCACTCAAGAAAGACAATGGTATTGACGAGACAACTGTTTATTAGATGACGTTCATGTAACAACTCCACTAAATCTCATCAAAAACTCGAAGATATTTAATACATTAGATGACAGCACAAAGCTATGTTTTTGAAGACTCTCCACCGATGACATACGAATTTTGACCCCCTAGTGACAGGGCCTAGTTGACAGAAGAAAAACGTACAAAAATCTGTGTCCGAAGCCAATGTAACAGTATAAATATTCCGAGATTTCTGCTCAAAGTTACAAACGCGCAAAATGCTAGTCCACTGACAGCCATGTTCGGCGGGAAACAAGGGGGGCAGAAAAGGCGGGCCTGCTCGCTAATGGATGAAAAAATGAGGCTACCAGGGTGTGTCTCTGACGTATGACCAAAATTCTTTATCAGAAGCGGCAATTTAAAAAGGTAAAAAGCCTTTGGACGCGAAAACGCCAGGAATCCTGGGATGCCGAATGATAATTAAATAGAAATAAAAATGGTATTACAAAAGTGTTCCAAAGAATAAAATTCAATGCCTCAAAACAAGAAATTAGGCAGGTGCGTTTTAGAGGCAGTGTTGCAATTTAAGAGAATAAGGTTTTAATAAATACGTGTAGCTTTGAACAGATTAAGATTTTTAGAATGATAAATAAAAGAATATTTTGATTAAGTTATGGAATAAAATATAAAATAGGTTTAAGAGATATTTTAAAAAGAGAGGAAAAAATTAGAATTGCAAGAATTTGGAATAATCTAACTAAGGAAAAATGGCGAAAATTTTTTATTATTACATATCCCTATTATTAAGCGCGGTAAACGTCTGTGTGTGTTTCTGTCTGTCTGTGCACTCCACCTTTGTACCCGCAAAGGCTCCGGGACCAGGCGACGCACGGACGGCGGACGCGGACCGAAAAATTCGCAAAAACGGCGCGACGCTCAAGTTTCGATCGGGTCGGGATTCCGACCCGGACCCGGGGAGTTATTAATGAGCGAAAGTGTTTTAATTACCGACCGAAACCGAAGTTGGAAGAGAAGTCAAAACAGCGAAAAGTTCACCTTCCGTTTTGATAATCGCAGACATCCAAATCGTCGCTTTTTAAGGCATCATCGAATAAAAAAAAATGTACCGGAGGTATCGATCCGAAAATCGGGGTACACACGCGGCCGATTTTTGTCGTTGCAAAACGTCAAATTTTTTGAAATTCGGACCGTAACTTTTCTTTATTTCGGCCAAAAACTGACCAGACATCCAACATCGACCCCAGACGTAAAAAGAGGTTGCCGTAAAGAATGCAGGTCGACAGATCCGAGATCGAATCGCCCCAGTCCTTTTTGAAACAAGTGGAAATAATGACTCTACATTCGCGAAAATTTGCTAACACGTGTATAAAAAAATCGCGAATTCAACAAAAAAAAATTCGTAAAAATCGACCAGTAATTTTTGAAGATATCAATTAAAACTCATTAAGGACACGGCAAATGAATTTATTTCTATTCGGAAGAGACAGCTTTTTTTTATTTCAACATTCAACGGAGACAAATCGTCTGCGGATAAGTCATTTCTGAAAGAGATAAAATAGTCAACTGCGTTTTTTCAGAGGGGGGGGGGGGGGCATTTCCGAATCTAAGGGGCGCATTAATTTCAAACTTTGACAGGGCGACTCAAAATGGATTCTGCTTTCAGAATATCTAAAAATTATTCTCATATCTTCATTAGGAGCCGATATATTATTTTATTGTATAATTAATCATCGTTATTTGTATAATTAAAGCAAAAGAAAGATTTCTATTACAGTGCCGGCTAGATATTACGATTTTAAGAAGTAGGCCGCGTCTAAAAACTGCCATAACGAGTATCTTAAGTTTTTGTTTTAGAGTGGAAACCAGATATTATGATAGGAAAAAGAGGGCTTCGCCCGTTATCGATTTTTTTTTTTTTTTTTTTTTTTTTTAGTTTTAAGTTTTTCTACAGCTCACTGTCTTTGAACTAGAACACAGGTAGTCTACATAAGTTGTTTGAGGAAAAGCAGTGTCATCGCCAAACCCCCCCCCCCCCCGCTTTTTTCTTTTAACTGTGGTCCGTTTCTATAACTAAGAAACTGTGTTACGGATGTCCACCAAACTGATTCCAAACATCATAATTAAAGTAATAAGGACCCCCTATCCAGATATTATGATAGGGAAAAGCGGGCTTCGCCCGTTATCGATTTTTTTTTTTTTTAAAGTTTTAAGTTTTTCTACAGGTCCCTGTCTTTGAACTAGAACTCAGGTAGTCTAAATAAATTCGACTCGACATCGATACAGCTTACCGATTTTATTTCGTTTTTTCACCACTAGGGGGCGCTTTCCTATCTTCGGTTCTACGGGCATGAAAACGACGGGGTATGGCTCATTCGACTCGACATCGAAAGTCTTAACGATTTCAGTTATGATCATATAAACAGATTGCGCCACCTGGTGGCGGAAGGTGGAACTAACGTATACTGCAGCGCGTGCGCAGCACGACTGCTATACGGTGCCGCAGGCAGCGGGGACCCGAGCCGCAGGTTTTCGTTCAGTTAGAGGTTTATACTATTCCATGTGCAATTTAAGGGATTATCCGGTGCATGCGTAGCACGACCGTCATACGGTGCCGAAGGCAGCGGGGACCAGGGTCGGAACGACTGCTATACGGTGCCGCAGGCAGCGGGGACCCGAGCCGGAGGTTCGTTCAGTTAGAGGTTTATACTATTCTATGTGCAATTTAAGGGATTATCCGGTGCGTGCGCAGCACGACCGGTATACGGTCGGAGGTTCGTTCGGTTAGAGGTTTGTACAATTCAATGTGCTAATTAAGGGATTACCCGGTGCGTGCGTAGCACGACCGGTATACGGTGCCGAAGGCAGCGGGGACCCGGGTCGGCGGTTCGTCATGTTTGAGGTTTTACAAGATTCGAGATTTTCTACAATTCGAGGCACCGATGTAAATTAGGGGCCCGCTGGCGGGCGAAGCCAGCTAGTATATATATTATTTGTCTAAGTTTTTAAAATTTTTGTTTAAATTTTTTTATCCAAAATTTCATAATTTCTTGCATATAAATGTATAAAATTCTCACTTTAGAAATGTACGAAATTAACACTTTGTGAAAAATTAAAAAACAAATATGCCATGATTGAAAATAGTGCACTGGCTCGATAAACATAGAAACCTGCTTTGTCATTGTCTGCAAAAAAAAAAGTCACTTCGTCATAGTATGCAAATGTGTCCATGTCATGTTGCATACATCTCGTTAAAAAAAGCGACCAGTAACAAAATTATAATTATTTTTCGAAAAAAAAAATTTCGCTGATTAAATAAGAAAACAATTTATATATAAAAAAAATTCACAAGAAAAAAAAAGCGTAAAAGTTCGTACCTCAAAAGTATGATACAAAATGCTGAAAAGCAAAGCATACAGAAAACTGCAAAAATAGTGACAATAGGAAATATTCCGAAATAGTTAGATTAAATTACCGTTTAAAATTTCAGAAATAATCAAATAAAGGCATATTACTTTATTAAGTATGCAGGGCTCCCACTGGTCTTTTTTTTTTAAACCATTTTTTTAGAAAGAAAATTGTGATAGGTATTTGTAACAATTGCAACTAAAACGCGATTCCAAGTTGGTGTCTACAAAATTTATAAACAAGATTTTTCATTAGAAAAAAGTGGTGTTCAAAAACGGACCGAGTGGGCCTTGAGTATGATATGCAAGAAAAAAAATAGGTAACTGAAAAATGCAATTGTAACAAAGAAAATATTTTACAGTGTTTAACAAAAAATAAAAGCAAGTCATTTCCGAAATTGTGAAAAAATATTAAACGATTAACATTTAATAATTAGAACTGAAGGAATAGACTGCATAGCAAATGGTATAAAATATTATTTAAGCCGCTCACAACGAAGTTGTCCAGGCTTGCATTTTACCTGTTATTGAACCCGTTCGCACACTGTGATGATTTGATTTCTTTGCAGAAATTGACAATGCGGTTTTAAAAGTTTATCAGACCGCCTCCCAATTCCAATTCTCAACAATTTTTGTTAATTTAATACATTTTCAATTCAAAAATTTCAAATTTTAGCTAGATTGTTTTTTTAATTTTATACATTTATAATTCAAAAATCCATCAAGAGTTTATTTCTCATCTATTAACCGTGAATCAATAGAAATCTATATGCGTAACGAGAATATCTGCAACGAATGAGCCTCATTTGATTTACCTAAAATTTTGCACGAGGTATTTTTCAGTTTTAAAAAAAACAATAAGGTAATATTAATTTTCACGTTTTACAGTTGACTATTTTAAGCACATGCTTTTTGTACATATGTCGTACATATGTCGTCATTTTGTACATATGTACATCTCGTGATTTATGCTTTTCAAGTTTATTTAAGAAAATTGCGAGAATACTTTGCTTATCGTTGTTCTTCTTGATAACGGCGCCGGTTGAGCGTTGAACGATATGTCGATCTTTATATTAAAAGTTTTTTATAAGCATCTTTGTGTTCTGTTGGTATCACTTAAGCATTTTATCTGTATTTTAATTACACTTGTATTGTTTTAGTTTTTGAGTCAATAAAAATATATATGAAATTTCTGAAACTTTATGAAACATATTTTTTAAAAATATATTAAGAAATGACCTTTTAACCCTTTCAGGGGCAAGCAATTGTTCCCTGTAACGTTGAATTCTCATCGGTATTTACGAAAGAATTTAGTTCAAAATAAGGAAAAGCAATTTTTCACCTTTTTCCCATCAAAGTTAAAAATGTAAAATTTAATTTAAAGTTTCTGGTTCGAATCGGATTAAAATTAGGTGGTATATAATATGTACCACCGCCCCTCAAAGGATCAACCGTTTGAGTGCTATGAAGCGCGATAGCGTTGCAATGTATCTGCGATCAAACAAATTTCAACGGATCAAACAACCCAGAAATTTTATTCAATAATTGAAATCAATTAATTTTTATTCAACAGTTGAAATGTTTACAGCGATCTAGTGAGTTACATTTTATAAGATAAAATTTCTGGGTTGAAACACAATTTGTTTGATCCGCAGATACATTGCGTCGCTATCGCGCTTATCACTCAAACGGTTAATAAATGTTTAAGGGGAATATCTCATACATTTATCTGTCATTACTGGTGTAATTGGAGGAATTGTTTCCGGGGTTTATTTTAAAATGCATAGAAAATATTGATCTTAAGTGTATAAGCTTTTCGAAAGACAGAATTCAAGTTTTACGAAAAACTAAAACACTTTAATACTAGAACAGTCCAAGAGCAAAATTAACTCAAGTCGTATAAATTTATTTAAAACAAGAAGCTTTATTAAAACTTATTTAACATAATTATTTAGATCATTTTTCTGTAGTCTATAATAAATTTCTTTTATTATAAAAATTCCGGTTTGAAATATGTTTATTAAGCCCTTGCTAAATTTACCATTGTCATTGATATAGTTTTAAAGGCAAAGTTTCAAATTTAAAAAAAATGATACAAATGTTATTTTCATATATACACAGTACAGAGTGACCAAGATAAAAGAGGCCCGGTATACATAAGTACAAATAATTACTAACTTTTATTCAAAAGCATTAAATTCAGAATATTATGAATAACAACATCTCCCATGAACTATTGAATGTTCAGTATGTCAGTATTCATAATATTCTGTATTTACTACTTTTAACACTAGAACTAACAAGAGCCGTCATTTTGATAGCTATCAAAGAAACATATTACGATTCGAACCATAAATTTCTTTTCAAAGTAAATTAAATAGAGAACTTACAGGAATATGCTAAATGAATAAATTACATAGTTTTAAATAAAAATTCTCGTGTGAAATAGTTTTATAAAACTTGAGTCAAATTTCCGGTAGTTCTAGGGTTAAATAAAAATTAGTGAATATTTGTACTTCTATATACCGAGTCTCTTTTATCAAAACACGCCATTTTATTGCAAAATAAATAAATAAATAAAATCGAGTTAAGTAAATAGCTGGCAACTTCAGTTTTTTTTTTTTCCAATTCAAATACTTACAACTTGAAGGGATGGTTTTTGTTTCAATGTGCTTATAACTGAAGCTCATTTATTTAACAAAACATCTGGTTTTAACTCCTTACAAATACCGGAAATATTGCAGCCTTATATGTTTTTACGAATTTTGTTTTTCGATTCTAAAGACTGTCTTATCCGAGTCTGAGTCATTAATTTTTATTCTTAGAAAATGCAAAAAAAAATCTTAAACATTACAGTATTATAACCCTGTAATGTTTGGCCGTAAAAAAATACATTTTTATTATTGTAATTTTTAGAACACGGAAAATGGTTTTCTAAATATACCTTATTAGATCCAAAAACCATATAAAACTTAAAATTTTGAAGCTTTTACAAAAATGCAAATTTTGGAAATGGAACTATCCCTCTTAAGCAAACGGTTTTGGAATTCACTTTTGAACAACGAGAAGAGAGGACTCCAACTATGTTCACATCACATACATGTATGCTTTCAACAATTTTCAAGACATACAATTGCCATAACATTTTTTCAAAAAAATCAAGTAGACGTAATGGAAAATAATTCATTATTCTTTTCATAATAAGAATTCTACTGAAACATAACAAACCTCTTATCTTAATGTAAAGTTTGATATTTTGGCTAGTTCTTATTTATGATGTACACCATATAGAAATGCTCAGTAATAGGTTTTCCTCCGCAACAAAAAAAATGATTTTCTTCCCGCTATTGGGATGCCTTATCAGAAGACGGCAAGTTTTTTCGACGATTGGTCGCAAAAGACAACCCTTCCATTTAGAACTTGCTCGTAAAGCCTCAGTATTGGAGAAAAAGAATACTTCAAAAAACTCTGTCATTAATCATTGTATAAAAATGTGACAAAACACGCTTCCATTTAGAACTTGCTCGTAATGGCTCAGTCTTGGAAAAAAAGAATACTCCGACAAATTATGCCATTAATCATTGTATAAAAATGTGATAAAAAACACGCTTCAACCTTTAGATAAAGCTGGAATTACTTTACCTGCTATTTTATGTAGGTAAATTTTAGAAAATCAAAGCTACATTTATATATTTCGAGATGAATATCTTTACTCTCGTTATTAAAAAATATAAAAAAATAAATCATTAACCATACCTGTTTAACTAGCAGTATTTTCCCGTAAAATGTGATCTAATTTGACCGAGGTTAATTACGTTTTCGAACTACAATTTTTTAAAGACATAAAATCAAATAAGTTCTAAGTAGAGACTTCGTTTATGGATTGTTCCGTAGAGCCTGTGACAAACACCACACATCTAGGGTACGTAATGAATGGGATAACAACTGGATTACCAGATTACCTAGCTGGTAGCTATGGGGGAAACAACCATGGAAGCAGGAATAAAGAGGAATTGACATATACTGAAAATGGCGAAGCTTCAACTCTAACCATTTCCACAGTGCCTGATAACAACCG
The DNA here is from genome assembly GCA_963931845.1 of Maratus michaelseni. NCBI lineage: Eukaryota > Metazoa > Arthropoda > Arachnida > Araneae > Salticidae > Maratus > Maratus michaelseni. The sequence continues at coordinate 307,501,979 of OZ007595.1, forward strand.
GGGCAAATTCCTACCAAAAAATATCAATAGAAATTTCCTTCTTATTTAAATGCCTTATTCCTGCAAAATTTCAGTCCTAATTAAGGAAAAAATACTTATTATTTTTTACTGTTGAAGGTTGCCCTGACGGTAATCAGCCCTGCGATTCCGCCAAACTGTGACAACATAAGTAATCCTCTCCCAATATCAGTGAAACTGATTACCACCGGGAAAATTCCGCCAGTAAATTTAAATAGAAATTTTCGCATTTTTCATTTAACTCCTTATTCCTGCAGAATTTCTACCATAACAAATTTTTCTATTTGTGTTTACTGCTGGAAGTTTGCCCATGTGTTAATCAGGGCCTGATCTGATGTAAACAAACAACAGCCGCCAACTTCTCTCTATATCCTTTATTAGATCACTCTCAACAGGCAAACACTACAATATGTGTCTCTTCCTTATTATTAATATCTACTTTGTGGCAACTTGAGTAAAAGTACAGAGAACAGTTTCAAATTGAGCTCATAGAATGTGAAATTAAAAATACTTGTATAGGAAGTTTAAGTATAATATTAGAAATAAAAATAGGACTTTTATGTACAAGAATATACTTTTTTGCCAATTTTATAAAATATTTAAAAGTTTAAAGAAAAAAAACATGAAATTACATAGATAAAAATATATATATATATATATATATATATATATATATATATATATATATATATATATATATATATCTTTATCTATGTAATTTCATGTTTTTTTTCTTTAAACTTTTAACTTTTAACATGATTTCAAACATGTTTAACCTGGGTCACATTAAACCAACATTTCATGTAAGCGTAGTTAGAGGTTGAAATGTATGAATTACATTAGTATTTTTAGCTGCAATATCGTTTAATTTTGAAAATACTCTTTCCATTACTGGCATAGTACTTGAATACATTTTACACCATACTTAATGGGTTTTTCAATATATAACAATGCAAATTTGGATTTTGAATAAATACAAATAAAATAAAATTCACATGTTCGTAGTTGAGATTTTCAAATTTCGAGTAAAAATAAATATTCATTGTGCGCTTCAAGAGTGGAAAATTATAACAGCAGAACAGAAAATTATAAACAAGAAATTTTGGTGAAAACAAAGTAATCCTGTGAACTGTAAAAATGTAGTTTACATACCTGCAAACATTCCGTTTATTTCCCAAGTCAAATAACTTATAAAGACATGGGCGGTGTACCAATCATTTGAACATTTTAGCTGCGTTGGTCTTTTGTCCCTGAAAGGGATAAGAGGGAACACTATATATACAGGGTTTTCATTTAGGTGATTTTTTTCGATAAGAAAATACTGGTATATACCTGAAATGTACGAATCCTGTGTATACTATACATATCAAAATCTTATTTCGTATAAAAGTTCTAAGAACGAGTAACACTACAGGTTTCGAAGACCTATCTAGAGCTTTGTATATATTTTTCGCAAACGCGCCAAACAGTTTGGCATTTGCTTGCTTGATCGTAGACGATATCATCATATTTGGGTGCACCATTTAAAACTCTTAATTTTATATATTTAAAAAGGTTTATATTATTTACGGTTACATTAGAATATTTTGAGAAAATTGTTATGTATTAGTTGAATGTAAAGCTTGTTTGAAAGACTGGAAAATGTATTTACCCTTTGAATACGGGACAGGACTGGCGACTATTTCTATATCAATCACAAGACGAAAATTAATGTTAGAAAATAGTGGTGATAAAACTTTAACGGTTTATCGCTATAAGTCTCGGGCTTAAGGCTACAACTACAACTCCCAATACATTTTTCATCTCGCCTCCAACATTAGCTACATTAACTAGTATTACATACAGTCTGAAATAATAATGCATTAGCTGCACTAAAAAACGTAAGAGGTACCAGGATGGAACAATTTTGTAATTTGTAATAAATATAAGGCATAAAAAATTCAACATCATATACATTCCTAATAATCAAGAATTTCAAAATCTCCCGAATTTTTCATACCATTATTTAAGAATTAAATTCTTCCCTTTACATAATTGCAGAAATCTGCAACTGAATAAACGAGTATATCTGTTCGGTAATCGTGGTTCTCAAAAATGGAGACTGTGATAATGATTTTAAAACTGTGACAGAGCTGACTACTTTTTTTTTTTTTTACCACTTTTCCAAACATTAATCTTTGCCTTATTTAATCACTGCATTTCTGGAATTAAATAAAATGAAGTTTACTATTAGAAAATACTTGTAACAAAGCGTCGTAAATGTTGGCAGCTGTGTTGTTGTTAAAAAATAGTGACATAAAACAGGGATATTTAAATATAATAAATTTTGAACAATTAATTAATGAGTTCTAAATAAAAAGTTTTAAAGAATAATTTCAAAAAGACACAAAATTTTATAGAATTTTCATAATTTATTGAAAAATGAAATAATGAATGTCAAAGAATGATTGTCAATGTCAGTGAGTTAATATGACATAACTCCAAAAATAATGTGTATTTTATTGCTTTCTAATTTCTTTTTTTTTTTCGTATTTGTTAAGAGCCAAACGGGATATGCATGCGTATATTCTGTAACAATTTTCGATATATTAATAATTATTTATTAATGCGTTTATTAAAGCTTCGTAAATAGAATCATTTGCTTTTTTGAACATCATTAGAAACTAAAACATCCACTCCCTTTCTCTATTTCCTCTCAAAAGACAGAATTTTCAATATCGTTAAAAAAGTTCCTATTAATTGTGAGGTTAAAACTAAATACGTAAAATCTGCAATTTTAACGACGTATACTTTAGATCAGGGGTGTCAAATTGTGGCTCGCCAGATACCACTAATTTTTAAAAGAAATAGTCGACTTCTTTAATCGATGAAATTCGATGATTAGATAAGCCCATGATTACTATAAAAGTTCAGTGGTATCCGGCAGGCCACAGTTTGACACCCCTGCTTTAGATTAAGCAAAAAATTACCAGCTATTTGATGTATGCTGAATTTTAGAAAATCAAAGATATATTTAAATATATCTAGATGAGTAACATTATTAATTTTAAAATCTTCTTGAATCGCATGATATATATATATATATATATATCATTAGCCAAAATGGCCAACATCCCAGTTTTCGTGCGTGAAATGTGAATTAATTTGCCATAAGTTAAACACGTTTCGAAACGGAATTTTCTTGAAGAAAAAATGCCAAATCACTTCTCAAATGGGAACATGAAATTAAAAAAAGAAAAACACGGTGGAGCAGTAACTTTATAAGTAATTAGACGTTTGTGAGAAAAATAAATAACTATGAAAAGCTAATTTTTAAGAGTAATTTTTCCGGTAGTTATTAAATTCTACTTATTAGTTTTACAACTAAAGCTGAACTATCTTCCAATGTCTCCATCTATTAACAAGTCTCTCACTTACAGACCGTGTGTAAAGTTTATGACTACTCAGAAGTGTCTCAACGTTACTTATACTCTTCAGAACTGTTCAGGATTTACGAACAAATTTATTTGACAATATGTAAAGTGTTTTTTTTTTCACGTAGATTATAAAACCAAAAAAGATATTCCAAAATTCTGATACCAATGTGGCATTTGGAGAATAAATTTAGGTAAGATATATAAAATACCAACGCACTTCAGAGGGTTAAATGCGTTTAATGCGAAACTTTTTGTTTTAAAATAATGGTAGCAAAGGTAGAAAAATTCCTGAACGCACCGACCCCCGAGTAATGCTAATTTGTTGAGAATATTGGATAACCGTCCTAAAAAGGTTCCATTATGATCAGAATGTTGAAAGTCTCCGAGATAATACAATACCTCACACACCAGGTAAAATGAAAAAAAGTACATTCTAAATTACTGGATAACCGCCCTTACACCGAAACGTATCCTCTTCTGTAGTGGTGCAGCCGGGCTGGAGGTGCGGAAATTCTGCATACCATATTTTTCATATAGTTTTCTTCCTCTTTTAAAATCTCAGAAAAATTCTGTGACCTAATAAGAAGAATGCTGTACAAAAATAGCGATATTTAGAGCTTCTGGACCCCCACCCTGAACGACTCTGATCTATTGACTAACATTTATTCAGATCTCTTTAAAGAAACGTTATGAGGAGCAAGATTTTCGCCCAATAAAAAAGTCAATTTAATTTTGTGCAATATGATTCCCACATATTCTAGTTCATTTTATTATACAAGAATAAACAAACATTCCAATGCGTTGAAGATGTTAAAATAAGCTATCTAGAAAAATAACATTGGTATAATTTTGGTAAATAGTTTTTAAGTAATGTTTTTAAAATGTCTAGTATAAATTTATCCACCATCGTAATATATTGTGCTCAATAATAAATTGTTGAATTATTACAAAGCATAACTGAAATGTTTTAATGGGAAGTAAAAAATTATGTTGTAATAGCATTTGAGTCAGACATTTGAAGCCCTTTTTTGACGAGCGTCACGTATACGTGCCGTATAAGATGTACAAAACCCGCATTGTTTTTTTTTTATACCACTACTTCTGAATTAGGGTTGCTATTTTAACCTCAGTTTGTATTCAGAAATTCCGATTTCAAACCGGAAATTTCAAAAGAAGAATTTTTACTTTATGTAATCCCGAAATGTCTTTCATTAAATAAAGCAAAAATTGTTGCTTGGAATTTCTGAATAAAAAGGTTGGCCATAATGAAAACACTGCCAGAAGAAAAAAAATTCCTGCTGGATTTTTAGAACATTAGCAGCAAAAATCACCTTCTTGATGAGATTAGTAAGAAAAATCTAAAACGATGTTTCTTTGAAAATAAGTAGTATTCAAAAAGCAAAACGGAAACTGTTACCTTTATTTAATCACAACGTCTCAGCGGTTAAATAACGTGAAAAGTACTATTTTAAAATACCGATGCCTACAGATTAAACAAATCCACTTTACGCTGGTTTCGAAGCAGTTATACTAGGGATTATCTTGACGGTTTAAATACAAATTCACATTTTAATAAAGTTCGTTAAATTGGATAGATTGAAAGTTAACATTCAAAAATAGAATTAAAAGTTACAATATTCACTGTTGCAGACAATCCGTTTTAAACAACTATAACCAATTTTAAGGTATCTGACTACGTTTAAAAAGTGGTTTTTGACCAAAATTGTCAAAATGGTTTTATTACATTTTATTAAAGCCCAACTTATTACCTTTCCAAAAATGTATTTATTTTTATTGTATGTCAAATAGAACTGGAGCTGTAGCGGTTTTTAAACTACTCAACAGCTGTCACTCAAACCGGAAGTACTGTTTAAAGGACCGGAAGTACTATTGAAAGGTACTAACTGGGAGGGGGGGGGAAGCAAAACTATGGCCTTCTAGAAATAAACAAAGGCTCAGTACTTAAAAAAAAGAGTATGGCTCATAAAAACAGTGAAGTTTATATGCATATTACTGTGTAAATTCTTGTAGTAAAACATAAATCTCAACTTTAAATGCATTTTTTGGAAAATGTAATTTTTGGTGAAAATTCCACACGCAAAACATGATTTCTCAAAAAGTTATTAGAATATTACAATTAAATTTAAAATGCATGTTGTTTATACTATTGTGAAGGCAATGAACTACAGATTTAATTTTAGAATAAATATTTTTTGTTTTATGGATGTTTTTGTGGAAAGACATCTATGAATTTTAAGAAAATCAGCATGTAAAAAGGTGCGATATGCTATAAGTTTTGTAACATTTAAAATATCTCTTAGATTTTAGTTCATTGCCTTCACCAATGACATAAGTATGAAGTGTAAAAAGGAAATTAAGATACATACACTATATTTTTCTGTAGCGCGTTTTGCGTATTGGGCCAAATTTCACTAAAATTTAGCACAAAATCCCCCATTTGACCAAAATTTCATCAATGAATGAAATATTTTTTACCTTTTTACGGAGTTTCAAGTCATAATCTTAATAAAAATAACTTCAAAAAATAATTAAATAGCTTTTTTGGAAAAAATTACTCCGTACGTAGTCAGGCACTTTAATCCAATTTCAATTGTTTTAACTTTTATTTATTCAACCCTGAAAGAAATACGAACGGACACCCTGTATACTATACATATTAAAAGTCAATTTCGTCAAAACGTTTTGACAACTATTAAACTCATAAATTTCAGAGTCATTCTGAAGTTTTATTTCATTGACTTTCCTCGCAAACACGTTAACATTGCGTTTGCTTGCTTGACCGTTTTCTTTTTTGTTATTATTACTATCATGCTTCCTCATTAAAAATTTTAATTTTATATAATTATATAACTTTATATTATTTCCGGGACAAGTTGAATATTTTCGAAAAGTTGTTATGTGTTAGATGAATAGCCATGGGTAGTAAAGTTTGTGTGAAGTCTGGAAAAACGTATTAACCCTTTGATTACGGGCCAAGACTGGCGACTGTTTTTATGTTCAATCAAAGACGAAAAATAACATTAAAATATAGTAATAAAACTTTTCCCATTTATCTCAACCTGTTTCGATCAACTACAACTACGAATACATTTTTGTAATGTTATATTTCACCACCAGAAAGCTACAATAAATGGTATTACACACAGTCTGAAATAATTGTGCATTAGTAGGACGGAAAAGTATAAGAGTTAACAGGACGCACCCATTTTTGAGTTTTGTAATAAATGTTTGTTTTTAAGAAGTCCAATGTCATTTTTCTTAATTAGCTAGAGTTACGAAATCTCCCGAATATTTAATAACATCGTTTCAAAATTGACTCATCCGCTTTATATAATTACAGGTTTATGCAATTAATTAAAGCTAATAATTCGTTTCGGAAATAGTGGTCCTCAAAAATTGGATATGCGTGATAATCCATTTTGCAACTTATACATAGCTGACTAATTCTTTTTCTCATCACTTTTTTCAAATATTAATCATTGATTTACTTAATGACAGCAATTCTAGGATTAAATAAGATGAATATTAATATTAGGAAATACTTGTAACAAAAACTATAAACGTTGAAGGCTATGCAATTGTTAATCAAAAATATATTTCTCATTCATTTAGAAATATTTCATGCATGAGATGGTTAGAACTGCGAGAATGAGCCGTGGACTAGCGATTATTTTTATATTAAAAAGTACCACAATTTACAAAAGTGGTTATTTGTGGTAGAGAAATAAAACAGGTTTAAGTAATTTTAAGCCACATTAGTTTTTTATTAATAAAATTCCCAAAAGTTTAAACGCAGCTATTAATCATTTCAACTCTACTCATATTAGCTCAGCATGTGAATACGTGAGCTTTTTCTCCTATTTTTACATCTAAATATCAATATCCCTTCACGAAAATCACTCGAAGACTTCGAAATATATTCAGTCTAAGCATTCGCTGGGAAACCTAAAATTTAAGTTTATCATCACGGTCTAAAGCAACGCCAATTCCTAGGCTATAATAATAATAAAAAGAAATTTGTGTGTGTGCTGTGTTCTAACGAGACCGCTGCACGCATGGCCTAATTACCAATGGGGCAAACTTCCACCGGTAAAAATGAATACTTAACTATTGAATCGGCTTAACTATTCAAAATACAAAAAGAAAATACCCTTTTAATTCGGGTACCGTTTTTTCTAAGTCCAAACCGTTTCGAAAAATATGGATATTAAAAACCTTTAAAAAATTTCCATTTATGTACAACGCCGACTTTTCGGTATTTTCGCTACTCTCTGCAAAGTGTGAAATCTATCACAGATAACACTTTTTAACAAAGGCACAATTTACTTTGAAACAACTTTCTCAGTTTTAGAAATATTAAAAATAACCTTTTCAGAAAAATGCGTTTTATTCTAGTAACTTCACTTTTTATTGCATACTTTAAAATTCCATAGAAAACAAAATACAAAAAAAAAAAAAAAATCTAATTTAACGAGGCTGCTTACAATATCCTTCAAAATTACATAATTATTCCTTTTGAAAAATATTAATATTAACCTCATTCAAAGATTTTAATTTTGGAACTCACTTCGTGATTTAGTTAAGCATTTCTCCTTTGCCGGGGAAAAAAGTTTTTTCCAAGCATGCCATTCGAGTGCTCTAAGGTTTGAAAAGAGAATCCAAATAATTGTCTTTTGGAAATGATAAGGGAGGGGGGGGGGGGGTAGGTTTATGCTGGAAGTAATAGTGAGAATTGAAAGCTGAATACTTCTAAATGTCAGAAATTAAACCAGCCTCTCCTCCCCATCAATAATTTTTCAACGATAATGCGAATTTCAATCAATGAGATTTCTATTTTTTTTTCGTACTTCGAAAGTTTTTCAGTAACCCGGTTATAATATCTGAGCCCAATAGAACAAATGTCCTCTTTTCAATTAAGTTTAATAAGATTTCGTACCACGTTTTTGCAATTTTCTCCGATTATTTTTATTGGAGACTGCACGCTGTCGAAAGAAGTGAAGCCCCAACGTTATGTGCGTTTAGAAAGATTTTCGTCTAAACATATAAATCAAAGCAGTACGGAGAGTGCTTAGGATATCCGATGTACGCTGCCGAAGTCACTGCGCGGCTCCAACTCTGGATTCGTTTGGATAGATTTTCATTTAAAAATATCAAATCATTCAAACTGTAGGGTGTACATTTCCGAAGACAGTGATGCTCGCAACGTTAGATTCCTTTGAAATGATTTCCGTTTAAAAATATAAAATCATTCATCACTGATTACAGGTACATTTAAGGTTATTATCACGCACCGGAAAGCGGTGAGCTGGATTAAACTATTTTAAGAATCAGTGAGAATATTTTTATATTTTAAATGATTATTAAGAGCGTATTTATTTACACCGTCTTTAATGCATTTGGAGTTTGATTAATACATAAATGCCAACATCGCACTAAACGTCCGTACAATGTAGGTTAATTTAACCGAGGTTAAACACGTCTTAAACCAGAATTTTGTTTAAGAAATGCATTCAAATAGGATCCACGTAGGAACATGTAACTAAATATTTATTAATATTTTATACACTTATTTTTATATACTTATTTTCTGGTTAGAAACGTCTTTAACCTAGATCAAATTAACTCCCATTGTACGTAAGTTTAGTTGAATGTTGGCAGGTATGTTAATATATCGATTTATTTATAAGACAACTTTCACACTTTCACGCAAAAAGTACATCAAATTCATTGCTAAAAACAATTTCCTTCTATGTGGATTATAAAACAAATAAAGGATCAGGGTCCATAAGCCGTGTATTTGGCCTATGAAATAAGACTAAAACTCGAGTTTGTTAAACTAACTTAATTATTTCCCTTTTTAATATTAGAAGGCTTATCCTGTACGATTTTAACAATAGTTTTTGCATTTTGTTCGGATTTATATAACTTACACAAGCTCAAAGTTACGCAAAAATACGCAATTTCTCCTAATTTTACCTCAATTATTTATATGACCGCAATCGTGCAACTCTTTATTCTTTACATATATTATAAAATACATCAAAATGTACAATATATGTAAAAAAAGGGTTGCAAAGCTGCGCTCATAGTAAAATGTTAAAAAATATATTAAAAATTGATGTAAAATTAGGAGAAATTACGTATTTTTCATCAAAAACTACGAATAATACGAACTTTGAGCTTGTGTAAGTTATATAAATCTGAACAAATTGAGAAATATATTGTTGAAATCGAACAGGTAAACCTTCTAATATTAAAAAGTGAAATAATTAAGTCAGTTTAACAAAACTCGAGTTTTAGTCTTATTTCATGGGGCAAAAACACGGCTTATGGACCTTGATCATTTCCCTAATATGGCCTAAAAACCAAGCCCCATTGTGGGAACTTCTCTTTAACCCTTTAGCGGGCGGTGTCCACAAAAAAAGGACAGTAAATTTTAATTCCAATCTGACAAACGGCACCGAGAATATTTAATTAAATTTTTTCTTTTATAAAGTACGGGAAAATAAGCAAGTTTAATTTTCTAATAAATTCTTCGCTAAATTCTGGTGAAAGTTCATAATTTCATCATTTTAAAAACAAACTTACTCTGCGCCGGAAAGGGTAATAAATTTCCCGAATATGGTCTAAAAATAAACCCCCTTTGCGGGAACTTCTCTTTAAGTGATAGAAGTAACGTAGTTATAAGGTACCTCGTAAATTTTACTGACAAAAAGTTAAAAACATCAGTTATAATAGTCGATGTTGAACTGTTTTAACCCTCTTTTGCCCATGGTAGAATGCATAATTCAAGAAATTCGAAAAGTAAGAAAATCCGAATTCATACCAAAAATTGCAAATAGAAAATTTTCGTTTCTGTTAATCACGTTATGTCTCTCATTAAATAAAGTAAGATTGCCATTTCGATTTTCTGGTATGACTTCAGAATATCTGAATAAAACCCCCTCTAAATTGGCAACACTTGTGGTAGTACATACGCTCAGGGCCTGATTACTGACGGGGCACACTTCCACCAGTAAAATTTAATAGACTTTTTTGTCGTATTAAAACGCCCTATTCATGCGAAAATACAGCCATGAATAAGGACACAATTTCTATTCTTTTTTACTGGTGGAAGTGTGCCCCGTTGGTAATCAGGACCTGCTACGCTACTTGGGCAAGAGAGGTTTCAACATAACAGGCAAGAATTATGAAATTGGTGTGTGAAGTTCGGCACAGATACACTCAGTTTTTTCTTATTCTTTTTTATTTGACTGTTTAGATGCAACATAAAACTAGTCGTTGGGGGCCACCGTAATACTTACCCATCATGGATATGCATAATGTAAAATATTAAAATAAAAATGTGTAAACCACTTATAAAATGCATTGCAATTCAACTAAAATCGTGGCTTGATGACGTCATAAATTTTAAAGGCTCGATTACTGAATTGCTTGAAAGAGGTTTTTCCTTATAACTCCAAAAATAATAACCCTATTAACTAGCGGTTTATTGCATCTGATTAAGCGTCAAATTTCCAGTTAAAATATATCTTTGAAGTGAAATTTGGATGAAATACAGGGTCATGAAAAATCGAAGAGTGTGGAAAAAATAGGATTCGAAATATTTCGGCAACTAATTATCCTATCGTCTTCCTGCTTAATGCAAAATTTGTTTTTTTATTGTCTTTTATATTAATTTCTAAAAATAAACAATTTCGAAAATTTTTATATACCTTTTATCAGAAGGAATATTTCGAGAGTCCGAAAAAAATAGTTCCGGTTAATCGAGGTTATTGAAATGAAATAGGCTTCTTCCCATTATTACATACTAAGTACATACCAAATTGCAAGTCTCTATCTCAATTTTTTCAGGAGATAGAGCATTTACAGACACATAGACACACAGACGGACGGCATTTTTTTTTTTTTTCTAAAAATATGTTTTTCGGAATCTCCAGTGTCTGAAACGTGTAAATCCGTCAAAAAAAAATTTTCGATTTTCAAAACGATTACAAGACTTACCCTATACTACGTATGATAGGTAAGTAAAATAAAAGACGTTTCGTTTGATGCGAAATTTACGTACATCCGTACATTTAAGTTATAACAGTTACAACGCCGTCTATTATAACAGATGATTTAAATTTTCTGTATATAAAATTTGCGATTTACCTTATAGAGGGTTCCTATATTTCACGGAATTTTCCAGGGGTGCACCAGTATTTTCTGATAGAAATATTCCCTTAAAGGAATCGCATGAAATTTCGTTTCATTGAAGTAGAGTTTTCTATAACGTGTCACTTATTGTATCATTATAATATAATTTATGTACTATTAAATTATAAAGTGCGGGATTGTTTGGGAGGAAACCTTGTCTCTTATTTTAGTGCGTGCAGTCGTTTTCAACCAGCGGTCTGTTTGCTAACACTATTTCCGAATAATTTTCTTTACTTTATTTAAGTGCAGAAATTAAGTGATTAAATAGACTGTAAGATCCTTTCCTTTCATAAAAGTCTTTAATTAATCCTTTCGCGACGATCATATATTATCCTAACTTTATTTTTGTGGCACTACTTTCTCTGAAAATAACTTTATGTATCATTTAGTTCTCGAAATTTTTTGATTGGATAAGGAAAATTTCCCTGTGCCGAATTACTAATATAAGATTTGAAGGATTTTGCGCAGTCTGTATGGCCATTGTACTGTCACGGGATTAAATAACGCGAAAATTAAGATGGTAAATGTTTTCGCTCGTCCGTGTCTTGAATAAAATCTTTTCTAAACAATATTTTTCGAGATAGCTTTCTAAATTTGCAAAATCATTATACCACGTAGATTATTGTTCGAAAATATTCATTTCCAAAATGAAGACCAGTGAGAGGCCTACTAAATGAAAATAGTGTCAAGATGGGGTCCACTGGCTGGACCGTTCTGCTTTAATAGAATAATATATTGATTATCCTGAAACATCTAATTTCATTTTAATATTACAACATTTATTACAATATTTATTGCACATTCAGTTTTTTAAGTATTTTTAAACATATAGAAATCATTGGGAAATCTATTAAAAGCATATCTTCAAGATATAAAAGGTTATTTGCTGTTATTAACTGCGAAAAAGTCCGAAATAGCGTCTGCAACACTCGTATTACAATAACAGTAATCTCGACAATTTTATAAAATAACTTTTTTGGCATAAATGGTTTCTAATATTTTCGTAACCAACATTCGGATTATTTGTACAATTAAATCTATAAATTTCAAGCTAGAACGAAAATAGCAGTCAAATTGGTTGGGGCGTAAGAAACATATTTAAAACAAAAAAATGTTTTAATAACAATAAATTAAATATTACTACACTTAATAAGCTAAATAATTACGCAAAATGACATTAAATAAAATTGCTGGTTTAAAATAACTGATTATAACTTCTGTTAAAGTTATCCTTTAGCCGTACTAGTCCTAAAACTAAAGGTTTAAGCCTCACGTATTAGACACAGTTAACACTTTTAAAGACGCTGGTATATGATTTATATTAATTAAATTTAATCACACACAACAGCATTTTTGAATATTTTTTGCTTTTGTAATGTACGTGCAGGAAAGCGTTTTTTTGTTTTCAAATCAGTTTGTTGGTAAATCCTGGTGATTTTTCATTTTTCAACAACAGAATTCTTTTACCACTTAAAGAGATAAGAAAGGCCACCCTGTATATTACACATAATAAAAGTTAATCTCGTAAAAAGTTTCGCGAAGTGAATCAAATATCGTTCGCAAGTCAAGTCCAGACTTTATGCGCTTTCCGTTTCCTCACAACCCAGGTAGCACAAAGATATTGGCCAATATCAAAATGTAATATCGGTCAATATCAAAATTTGACATTGGCCAACGTTAAATGACCCCCCCTAAAATAATATTTGTGAATATTAGTTTTTGACATCTGTGAATGTTGGCCAATATTTTCCAACATCTCTGAATATCATTTTTTGACATTAAGTGATATTTTTTTCTGTCATTGCTGAATATTATCATACGATATTGAGCGATATATTTTTATAACATTCTTGAATAACATTTTTGGAAATTAAATGACATTTTTTCATTACTGAATAACAATCTCTTTTTTGCACCCCAGATGTGATGGACAGAAATTCCTCAATGTAAAACGAGAGATCTCTGCTTCAGGAAAGTCTAGTCTCGTTATGTAACAAGACAAAAGCAACCCAAAGTACTAAAACGCATAATCAATAGAAACCCAGGGAAAAACCTCTCATAAAGAGCTGTTAACAAAAACCGGTGGGAGTAGAGTTTTTTGTTACTAGGGTAAAAAAAGTCTGATAACACTATCATTTAATTATCTCGTATTTTTCAATCACAATCGACACGACATATTTTTAGAATGATCTTTTAGCAAAGATTTATTTAAATATCACTTTTTATTATTGAGTTTGTTGGAAATTTTGTAAAAAATTATTTTAAAATAAGTAAGAAATTTAAAGGAAATAAGAAATTTTAAAGCTTGCTGTGTAAAAAATAACGTGTTCCCCTTGCAAAAAACTATAAAGTAAGTTTTAACAACGCATTAATTTCAATTTTGTTTTGTGAGAAATTAAATATATATTTTTTTAATTAATTTTAAGTCATAATTTTAATTAATTTTTTAAAATTGATGCACTGCACAAAGTTAACACGCACATAAATTAGCACTAAAAGCTTATTATTATATAATAATAATAATTACTTAGATGAACTGTATAAAAAATATATATTATTAATAGTGTCTAATTTAAAATTCAGTGATCTATTTTTGAAACTAAGCTTGTATTCTTTCAATAATAAAAAATAAAATTCTTATAAAAGTCGGAAAATCGAAAGCATTTTAAAAAGATAAACAAGCATCCATTTAAAAATTACATAAATTGATTTTTTTTTCTTGTAAGAACATTTTTAAAATTAGTATAAAATACATAGTATAAAGATAGTATAAAAGCATCTTTAGTTTTTTTTTATAAAACACAAATTTTCACATGCTTTTTTTTTATTTATAAAAATAACTATAGACTCTTACGGAAAATTTTAATATAGGCCTTTTTCTTTCTGTGCAAATTTCACGCCCGACGCCTCCATCAAATGTACCCTGACGAAAACTTCACAAATGGGCGGTCCTTTAGAACTTTCCGTTCATTTCGGTCAAGATTACAAACTTTGTCAGATATGCTGAATGTCGACAGATATTTTGAAATGTCCGAAAAATGATGTTGTTTTTTACGAATGTCGATAGATATCCCTGAATGTTGTAAGAGTAATATCATTTTTACAACATTGGCCAATGTAAACAAATATTAAAAATAAGGCATTAAAAAGTCAAGTTTCTTAAAAAGGGCAAAATTATTCAATTTTATTGTTTAGAATACTATTTCTGTATTATGATGTCACAAGTAATGCAAAAAGCTCTTTTGAATGTTTTCTTTTCAAAACTAATTTTAAGTTATGTCTGTAAATATCGGCAGATGTTGTAAATTTGACGTACGACATTCAGCGACGTTCGAAATATTGGCCAATATTACCGTGGATATTGGCCAATATTTGTGTGCTACCTGGGAAACTCACATCG
Source organism: Maratus michaelseni (assembly GCA_963931845.1). NCBI lineage: Eukaryota > Metazoa > Arthropoda > Arachnida > Araneae > Salticidae > Maratus > Maratus michaelseni. Next base: position 307,517,033 of record OZ007595.1, read on the forward strand.
GAACAAAGAGTTCGCTTTCTTGATCGTTTAAGAGCTAGATACTTTCAGCCACAACCAAAAAACTTAATATTTTATACTAATATTTCCGGGCCAAATTAAATATTTCGGAATTATTTTAGGCATTAGGTGGATTGATATGTGTAAGCAGTGCGAAAGTCTTGATAAAATTTTTGAGCATAGATAATTCAAAATGAATGGAATTAAAATTTAAAAGTATATATATTTTTTTTCGAACTATTCTGAACCCTTAATAATATCTTCCAATAAAATGACTGATTACACTTCATTATTGTTCAATGTAAATTTCTAAGAAAGTTTATAAAAACGGTTAAAATAATCTATAAGAAATTTATTTAAAATATGCTTGCATCATGTATGCATCCATTATTCGTTTTAAATAAAAGATTTTTAACCATTAGAAGAGCGGCTTCCGAAACTTTCTTTCCTTCAAACTTTAAGGAGATCCTCCTTATTGCTTAAATATTTCCATGACCCAACTAATAAATCTTTTATTGTAATCTATCCTAAGGAAATGGTAATCTTTGTCACAAAGCATACAACAAGAGAACAGTAAAAGGTAATAATCCTGAGGCAGCGTCACATTCTTGCAAACAATTGAAGCGTAGATGGTTTTACTATATATGATATATTATATGGATCCGATTACCGATGATGCCTCTGAGTCGAGTGATTTCCCTGTCGCCGCAATTAATGGTTTAGGAATTACCTATCGGACAAAGTTATCCCTTTGAAAGGCGGTGGTATATAACTTATATTTCTTAATTCTAATCCGAAACCAGCATTTGCACCATAATATTGGAATAAAATTTTCCTTTTGTAATGGATATCCAGGAAAGGGTTTATTTATTTTCAAGTTCATTTGTTCGTAAATTCTTGACATTCCATATTTCAATAACGGAATTATTTTACCACATAAATTAAAGGAATAAGAAGGGACACTCTGTATTTTCCACATAAGAAACGTTATTCACTTAAAAAAATTGTGAAGGAAATCAGGTATCGGTCTCCACATATATCCAATTTTCTTCACTTTTCTCACAAACTCATGCCAGAAAAAGGAGTTTGCTTTCCTGATTTATTCAACTCAGCTGAAAGTGCAAAAACTTAATTTTAGATAATTACATTTCTTTACATTAATTCCGGGGCAAATTGAATATTTCGGAATATTTCTTATGCATTAGGATTAGATGGATGGAGATTTGTAAAAAAATGTGAAATTGTGGATACAACGTATTAAATACGGATTATTAAGTAATTAAAATTTAGAAAATATTTTTTTCTTTTCAACTATTCTGAATCATGAATAAAATCTTCCAATAAAATAGTGTATTACACTTTTATAAATGTAAATATTTAAGAAAGTTTGTAAAAACAGTTAAAATAGTATACGATGAATAAATTTAAAAATTAACTGATTTATTCATGTTTCCATTATTCTTTACAAATCAAACAATTTAATACTTAGAACAACGATGCGCAAACTTTAATGTTACGAGACACTCCTGACTGTTTAAATAATTACCAGACACACATGATAAGTAGGTATATAAAGTTTTTTGTATACTCTATCCTAAAGAATGTGTAATCTTTGTCACAAAGCATACACGAGAGAACACTTAACCCCTTCAGGGGCAAAGTACTCTTGAATCTAAAATATTGAAATGATTGATTTACACCAGGATTCACGAACGAATTTATTTTAAAATAAGTAAAAGCTTTTCCTCATGTACCTTATAAATTTGAAATTTGATTATAAAATTCTGGTGTCATTGTGGCATTTTTGAATTAAAATTAAGTGGTATATATTATATACCGGTGCCCTTCAAGGGATTAAAAGGTGATAATCGGGAAGCAGCGTCACATTTTTGCAACCACGTTAAGAATCGATGATTTTGGTTTATATGATGACTTAAATAATTCAGATAACGAAAATGCCTGTCAGATCCCACACGAGCGTTGGTTTTTGCTATAAAAATTTCGTGCATTCTTCTGCATTGTGAAATAACTGGCAAACCGATAACTGGTCATGCCACTTTGCAGGAGTAACATAAATAATCGGGGTGCCATTCATTTGACATTGCTACAGACTCTGTGATGTTGCCATGGCATCAACCCTACTGCCAGTTTTATCATCTGTTCCATCTTGTCTATCAAGTACAAAAAATCATCTATATTCTAGAATTGTTTGAAAATGTGTGACGCTGCCTTCTGGACTATATTAGCAACGTGAAAGCGAAGTTATCGAATTATTTTACATCATTTATCATATTAGCGTATAAGTGTTACACAAGTGTACCGTTGTTAACGTAATGTAAATATTTGACGAGTTACTGAGCAAAAAAGGACTGTTGTTTTATTTTTTGCAAATTAAAAAATATTTTATTTTATTTTTCTTAGCTAATTCTTGTTAGTTGCATTCTAAAGCGAATTCCAGAAAATCACAGGTAAGTTGGGCTCTTGTAAGTTATTGCACTGCTAACTACAGTCTTCCATAATTTAAACTTTTATTCTTATTGCTCTTTGTCAAGTTCGCCCTTAAAAAAGCAACTCCTCAATTTCTACGCCAACCAGTCCTGCCGTTCCAATTTGCACTTTAAAAAAAATCTGAGCTATCAATTTAAAATATATTATTTCAATAGAGTACACCTTTTTTAGTCTATCAGATTTTCTTTCCTCCACCCTTTTTCTATACTGTATCGCTTGCTTAGACTTTTCATACATGGAAACTTTACCTCTTCTGATTAACCAGCTTCCAGTCATACATGAAGGAAAAAAATTGTTTTTGGCAGTCATAAATCACTTTATTTTGTTAATTATTGAAACGACCGGAAATAACTTAACGACTTTTGTAAAATGTATTGTTGCCATACGTTTCAATTTATTTTTATATTTTATAGTAAATTAAGCCTAAAAAGTAAAGTCCAAGCCTGTTAAGCCTAAATTCGAAGAAATAAAAACAGACTCAAAGTTATTTTAAACCACATTAAATTATGTTCACGAATATTATCTTCTTATGCAAATGTTCAAACGCGGCTATCAATGATATTCTTGATTTTCCGTCAGGTGACTGAGATTTTGATATTCTAATTTAATCGTTTATTTTTTGTGTTTTCCCTGAGAGCATACACTTTGTTCATGATTTTCTAACAGAGTTTTTCCCTTTTTGCGATCGAAGAGTAAGGTTACAAATTCAAGTGATTTCAATTACACGTAGCACTGGTCGAATACACACTGGTGTTTTCCCAAGTTCAAAAATCACACAAAATTAAAGTCAATTGTTTTATTGACATCTTCTTAACAAGGTGATGGAACGTTTTATATTAAATAGAGAATTTTGATGAAATTTAAGTAAGACAAAATTAAATTTATGCAAACAGACGAAATTCTATGAGAACGGAGACATCTCATCTAATGCCGTTTTTATGTTAGAGCAGACGATATGCACACAAAAGAATATCTTCAATGTTCATGCAACTGGTTTTATACTGCTGTAGGACGATTACAAAAAAGTATACTAAACACGGATTCTGTAGAGGCTCATGAGGGTCTTCACAATCATTCTACTACCAGTAATTTCGTAAACTAAATTTATCCTTGTTTAATCGTAGAACATCCTCCGATGAAATAAGCTGAAATTTTACAATGGATTTTATCCAGCCAAAAACCTGGTTTTATACTAAGTACTGCAGAAGTGCAAAATTGGTGCAGTGAGGTTTCCAGAACAGTCTAGTTACATCCCGACTAAGTCGAACGAATGAAATAAAAAGAAAGTATTGCAGCGTCGAATGAAAGAAAATAAAATGACACGCAGAATACCATATAAAATTTCCAAAGAAGGAAAACAGAAATAACATATTTAGAGACGAAATATAGTAATTTAAAAGGTAAAAAATTTTCGATAAAAATAACCTCTCAAAATACTTTATAATATTTAGGAAATTGCTGGGAACATTAGTATCCTCTTGCGATTACTTCCAAAAACTTAAAAACGGCCTTAACCACGGCCTTAATACTTTGATCCATTGTGTTCTTTTATAATCAAAAGAAGTCATTTTCAGAAATTTTCACAGTTTTATGAAAATTTCTTTCCCGTGTAAATATTTATCACATATAGGTGATATATAAATAAATAAAAACATTATCCATAAAAAGTTTAATACAAAATTTTGGAATTTCCTGCGATTACTTCATACAATTTTTTATATGCTCAATCATTATATACTTTTATCCTTTTTATATGTTTATTGTAATTGAGAGCTCAAGTTCTGAAATCATCGTAATTACTCCAAATTTCTCTTCTTTCTAAATAATATGACACACAGATAGAAGAAAAAATAATTGCCATCATACAAAACAAGTTTTATAATTTTCCCTTCTTTAATAATTCATTCCTTGATATAAATAGCCTCAAAAATGTTTTCTAGGTTCTTTAATTTCTAGCAACTAAAGTACCCTGTTGTTAATACGTTGCTTACGGGCCTCGAAACTCAAATCTTGATTTTTTTAAATGTTTCATCGCCAAGATAACTGAAATTCCGAAACCTCTCAGATAAGTAAAATTTCTTTAAAGTATCGATACTTCCAAAATTACTTTCAAACAAATATTTTCTGTTAATTTCATTTCTAAAGTACATAACACAATAAAATAACAGTTTCATCATTCGTAGGACTCAAGTATGTGCATGATTTGTAGATGCTTTCGCTCAGCAAAAATAATACTTTTATGGTTTCGTTCATCTCACGAAACCCTATTACTCCCGCTCGTTGTCTGCCTATCACAGAGCCATTCTCAAAGAATATGTAACTTACAGTGTTGAAACTTTGTGTATAAATCTGTGTATAAATAACTGTATAATAATGTGTATAAATAATGTGTATAAATAAATGCGTATAAATAATTGTGTAAATTTGTGTATGGATAAAATACCAGCTATAAAGAGCTCAAAATATTAAAATTTGAAAAATTCGTATTATTTTAATAAATAGAGATAAAAAACCAAAATTCTAACAGCCTTTTCCTATTAAATTTAAACATTGTTCGCTATATCATATGCCAAAAATTTAAATTCCACGATGAAATTCTTTCTACAATAATTAATTTTCTATCAGACGATTTCCACGTAAAAAATGAAAATGAAATAAAAAGTTTCACCAATTGTAAAAAAGATTAGTATGAAATAAAATTGATTGACGTCATAGTGGTAATAGAACGGAAAGATTTCTCAATAATACAAGGAGTATGAATATGTGTATGTACACAAAACAAATTAATATTACGTCATTAGAGAATTAAAAATAAAATCTGACGTCATATCGGAAGTTTAACGGATTTTTCAAATGTTTCAGAATAATACAAAGCGAGTATCAATATGAGTAATAGACAATAGTAAAGATATGATATAAATGCTGGACGATTACACCATGAAACATTACTACATTAAAGACATGAGTATAAAACATCACAAAATTACTGAATGGTGTAGAGAATGTAATTTTCTTAATGCCAAAAAGGCGATAAATGAATCTCGATGGCTATTGTTTATATGGGGTTGCCTTTCCACCTGGCTTTGAGAGCGGTAAGTTGCGTAAGAATGTATAATGATGAAAATGGCAGTAGAAATATGTTCGAATTTTATTTGTAAATAATGTAAATATTTTATATGTATATATCCTTTAATCTTCATTAAATATAGAGAAAATGATGCCCGACTTATCTATGAGTGAGTGCCAGTAATTAAGTTTTGATTAGCATTGCAAATTAAAATATAATTAAGTATCCACTGAACCACGAAGAATACGGCAAAACATTGGTGCAGCGGCCGTCAACATAAATTGAGCAATTGCTAAATACTGGTACTTCATAAAACGGGTAAGTTATTTTAGTATTTCTCTTAAATTGATGTAATATTGGAGGATATAAGAATTTGAATCAGTAAATTAAAAATGGACAAAGCCGAAAATTTGAAACGAAACATTTCGAAACGCGGATCAATTCGATCCACAGTAACCAAATTAATAAAACAAAATAGATGCTGAAAACCAAAAAGAAGTTGATTCGAAGCCAGAAATAGTTGAGGACAGTTTAACGACACTCCTTGAACATAAATTGCCATTGGAAAAGTTAGATAATTTAATTGAATCACTAACTGAGATTGATAATTTTGAATGGGAAGTAGAAAGTTTGATTGAATATAAGGAATCAATTGTAACCTGCAAGTCAAAGGCCAGTAGATATTTAAATAATTTTAAGAAAAATTCTACGGCTACAAATGAATCAAAAGAAATTGCGTCTTTGATATCAGACAATCACCTAAAATCAAATACGAAATTACCGCGAAGTTTTTGTTTAAATAAATTCACAGGCGATATTTGTAAGTTTCAGGAATTTTGGCCTCAATTTCAGATTGCTATTCATGAAAATGAAACACTTCAGGATATTGAAAAATTTACATATTTGAAATCTTTGATTTCGGATTCGGCAGCAGATGCTATAAATGGCTACCATTAACAGCCGGAAACTGTGTAAAGGCAATAAATATATTAACAGATCGATTCGGCAAAAAAGACGTTTCAATTTCGGCGCATACAAACAAATTGTTAAATTTAGAACCGGTTCGTAGATCAAATGATATACAGGCTTTAAGAAGATTAAATGACGAAATTGCTATTCAAATACGAAGTCTCGAATCACTTGATGCGAATTCAGACCAATATGGTTATTTATTGTTACCCATTATTTATAAATGCATACCTAATTATCTTTTATTGCAATTTCACAGAGAACAAAATGATAAAAAAGAAGTTTGTGTAACCGAGTTATTATCATTCCTTAAGCGTGAAACGGAAGCGAGGGAAAAATGGTTTAATGTTACTTCTACTAGTTTTGAAAATGTAAAATCATCCGAAAATAAATTTAAACACAATTCTACTAAACACTTTCATGAAGGAAATATTAAAAACCCTTCGGCATTGACATTAAATACAATTACAGAAAATCTTTGCCCCTTTTGTTCTCAAAATCATAAAGCTAATTTATGTCATTTAAATGTGGAAGAACACAAAAAATCTTTATTAAGGCAAGCAAGGTGTTTTCGTTGCTATAAAAAATTTCACAAAAAACAATACTGTGTGTAGATCAAAAATACAATGTAAATATTGCTTTTCTAAAGCTCATGATATTGCTCTTTGTGTCAAAAAAACAAACGAACGATTATTATTGAATGAAAAGGGAAAAGAAAAATCTGACCTACTTTCGAAGTCTAATTTATCTGTGCGTGAGAGGGAATTGCAAAATGAGAAATTTGAAAAGATAATAGTGTCTTCGCTTTGTTGTAAGCCAGATGAATATATTTATTTTCAAACTTTGAAAGGGACAATGATTGGAAAAAATTAAAATATTAGTGTTCGCATTTTATGTGATTCGGCTTCACAACGAAGCTTTGTATGCAGAAATCTGTCAAAACGTTTGAATTTAGAAGTAATTGTACAGGAATCATTAAAAATTCATACATTTGCAGGAACAAATCCTATTGTAGATACAAAAATTAGGGTAAAGATTTTCTTAAAAGACAAAAATTCTCATAATATAATGTATTTGGAAGCTTTGGAAACAGAGAAAATCTGTTCGGACATAGTTCGTGCTCCCAGTTCTGAATTACATGAAAAAATTAAGGAATTGGGTATAGAATTATAAGATGTTTCGGAGAACTTAAATGATGGGGAAAATAAAATAGACTTATTAATTGGCAGTAATTACTATTGGTCAATTATGACAGGAAAATATAAACGCATTTCACCAACACTTGCGTTAAATGAAACCAAATTGGGTTGGACTTTCCATGGCAGATTTTCGGAAGAAGTTAATGTAAACAATGTAGTGGGGGCTATGTATATATCTATATGGGATGAAAATAAGGATGATAAAGTGTCAGTGCAGCTTGAAAAATTCTGGACTGTGGAAAGGTTGGGGATTCAGGAAGATAATAAAAATACAAATATGCGTGACAAACAAATATTAGAACAATTTGAAAATTCCATTAAATTTAAGAACAATGATGATGTTGCCAATGATGATGTTGAATTATGATGTTGCCAAAAAGAGATTTCAAGGATTAATTAAACGATTTGTAAGTAATCCTGCATTATTTAACGAATATAAAGAAATTATTCATGAATTATTATATGGCTTTAGGAATCGTAGAAATTGTTGAACCCCGGAAATAAATTCAAATAATGGTAATTTGACATACTATTTACCCCACCACCCTGTGATTCGAAAAGACAAACAAACGACCAAATTGCGCATCGTTTTTGATGCATCATCCCACGCTCCTTCTGAACCCTCTCTAAATGATGTACTCTTTCCGGGTCCAAATTTGAACTTTGATTTATTTGATTTAATTTTACAGTTTCGAAATAATAAAATTGCTGTAGTGGCAGACATCGAAAAAGCATTTTTGCAAATAAGTCTTGCTGAAACTGATAGAGATTTAACTCGATTCTTGTGGATCGACGAACCCCCCCAAGATAAAAATACTTCAATGAAAATTTTAATTATGAAGATGTGCAGTGTATTATTTGGCGTAACTTCGAGTCCATTCCTGTTAGGAGCTGTAATTAAACACCATGTGAAAAGGTGTGCAGTTTCGTACCCTGAGACTTGTGCCAAAATTAATTCCTCCATGTACGTCGATGATTTACTGTTAGGAGCAGATACTCTTGATGAAGCTTTAAAATTTTTGAAAGAGTTTTTAGATATTTTTGAACAAGCAAATATGTCCTTACGAAAGTGGCAAAGTAATTCTGCGATTTTAAAGGAACATTTAAAGTCATTAAATATAAATGTTTGTCCTGATGCATCGACTGATACAAATCCATTTAAAATCTTAGGGTTAATTTGGGACACAGAAGAAGACATTTTTAGATTAGATAACCAGCGTCTTTTAGACTTTGTTCATTGTCAGGCAAAATCCAAAAGGACTGTAATTCAAGCGGCTGGAAGAATTTTCGACCCCATTGGGTTTTTATCGCCATTCACAATTATAATCAAAATGATTTTTCAGTCATCATGGGAACACGGCATTGATTGGGACGAAAAATTGCCAGAAGATTTAGAGAAAAAGTGGGATAACTTGTGCGCACAGATTCCATACCTTAGTAGAATAAAAATTCCGAGATATTATTTTAATGGCATGGGAAATCATGACAGTGTAGAAATTCATTGTTTTAGTGATAAGAGTATTAAGGCGTTTGGAAGTGTAATTTATCTCAGATATCACAACCATAACAGCGTAAAAACAAGTTTTGTTACATCAAAAAGCCGATTAGCGCCAATAAAAAAGCTAACATTGCCTCGTTTAGAACTTGTGGGTGCTATGATTGGAGCTAGGCTTGGTAAGCGAGTAATGTCTGTTCTCAAGATAAGTGATAGCAATGTATATTATTGGACTGACTCAAATATTGTACTTCACTGGATTAAGAGTTCATCTAGTACTTGGAAACCATTCATGAGCAATAGGGTATCGGAAATACAAACTTTAACAAATCCGATGAATTGGAGACATTGTCCAGGTAGTTCTAATCCTGCTGACCGACTTACAAGAGGACTCTCACTTCTCGACCTCGAGAGCGATGATCTGTGGTGGTCACGGCCTTCATGATTAACGAAAGATTCAAAATTATGGCCTAAGAAAGACAGAGAAGTAGATGAAGATATGAAACAACTAGAAGCTAAACAAAAGGTAATTTCCCAAAATCTTTGTTCATCAGAACACCAGAAAACGCTTATAGAGATTAAACGTTTTAGTTCTCTATTGAAAGCAATCAGAACAGTGGCAAGAATTAAAAGATTTGTTTTCAATTTAAGAAGCCCAAATAAACGCAAAGGTACATTAACTGCAGAAGAATTGAAGGAAGCTGAAGAATTATTAATTAAGGAAGTGCAAATGAAAAACTATAAGGAAGAAATTGAGTCATTAGAAGGTGGAATTCTTGTTAAGAAAACTTCAAGAATTTATTGTCTATGCCCATATCTAGATGAAAATAAATTGTTACGAATAAGAAGTAGGCTTAATGAAGGATTCTTTGATTCGAATGAGACCAATCCAGAATCCAGTCATATTGCCAAAAAATGAGAAGTTTACTGAGTTGCTAATTATGAAACACAGAAAATTGATGCATAGTGGAGTTTCTTTGACACTTGCGCAAATTCGGAAAAAAATTTGGATTCCACAAGGAAAGCAATTAATCAGGAAAACTATTAAAACATGCCTAATTTGTAGGAAATATAATGCAAAACCAGCTGACCAATTAACTGGCCAACTTCCGAAAGAAAGAATTTCAGAATATCCTGCCTTTACCGTTATAGGATTGGATTTTGCAGGTCCGATAATCACAAAAACTGAGAATAAAGACACGTCGAAGTCATATATTGTGTTACTCACTTGTGCCACAACAAGAGCCATACATCTGGAAGCAGCAAAGGACATGACTACAAGATCTTTTATTTTGTGTCTTCGTCGATTTATTTCAAGACGTGGGAATTGTAAAATATTTTTTTCTGATAATGCAAAGAGTTTTAAATCTGCCAACAAAGAACTGCAACAATTTGAAAATATAATTAAAAATCAAGAACTTCAAGATTTCATCTCATATAAAGGCGTGGCATGGAGATTTATCATCGAGCGTGCCCCATGGTTGGGAGGATTCTACGAAAGACTAGTAAAGAGTGTAAAGGAACCACTAAGGAAAATTTTGGGAAGAGCTCTCATCACATTTGAGGAACTATCAACGATCTTGACAAAAATCGAAGCCATAATAAATTTGAGACCATTAACTTACACAACAAGTGATTTCGGTGAACCAGAGCCACTTACACCGGCTCACTTTCTTCAACTGGGAAGAGATAACATTAGTTTTCCTCTACATTTTGCCGAATTAGAGAACAAAATTTCGACCAAAAAAACTTTGTTAAGGAGAAAGCTTTATCAAAGCAAATTGTTGAAACAGCTGTGGACTAAATGGAAGGAACAATACTTATTGAATTTAAGTTCAGCTCATCAATTTAAAACTCCTGAGAGACATAAAAATCTAAAAGTTGGAGATGTTGTCCTAGTAGATGGTACTGCTAAATCTAAACTGCTGTGAGACTTAGGAATAGTTAAGGAAGTGATTATTGGCAGAAATAAACTTATTCGTGCCTGTATAATAAAAACTGCTAAAGGACTGTTGAGAAAACCAGTACAACTTTTGTATCCTTTTGAACTAGACTGTTTAAATGATAAATGCTTAAATGATAAATGATTTCACTATGTAAATTTGAAACTGCTTATTTAGTTTTTTTTCTATTAAAATTTGAATATTTAAATGATATTAAGCTGAAATATTTTTAAAATTTGTAATTTGTTTGTTTACTCATTTAGTAAGAATATTTATTATATTATGCATATTTATACTTATTTGAATTTAAAAGTGTGATTGAATAATAATGGTCATTAGTATTATTGATTAATTATTGAAGAGTTAATGATAGTATTTAATTTCTGTATATATGTTTAATCTTTTGTGTATAAAATCTGGCCAGATATATATGTTCATGTAGCTACATGTTATAAAGGTGTTGTATTGTATTTATATTGATAATAATTTCATTATTTTATGTTTAATATTTATACTGTTGAAAATGGAAAGCGTAATTTCATAGAATTGTTAGTAAGTGTCGATTGAAAATAGAAATTTTTTTTTTATTTTTATTAGGTTTGAGTTTGAAGTAAAGTCATGTTTATTATAATAATTTTAATGTTGATTTATTATTATGTACTCTCACGAGTCCAGGTGGGGAGTGTGTAGAGAATTGTAATTTTCTTAATGCCAAAAAGGCGATAAATGAATCTCGATGGCTATTGTTTATATGGGGTTGCCTTTCCACCTGGCTTTGAGAGCGGTAAGTTGCGTAAGAATGTATAATGATGAAAATGGCAGTAGAAATATGTTCGAATTTTATTTGTAAATAATGTAAATATTTTATATGTATATATCCTTTAATCTTCATTAAATATAGAGAAAATGATGCCCGACTTATCTATGAGTGAGTGCCAGTAATTAAGTTATGATTAGCATTGCAAATTAAAATATAATTAAGTATCCACTGAACCACGAAGAATACGGCAAAACATTGGTGCAGCGGCCGTCAACATAAATTGAGCAATTGCTAAATACTGGTACTTCATAAAACGGGTAAGTTATTTTAGTATTTCTCTTAAATTGATGTAATATTGGAGGATATAAGAATTTGAATCAGTAAATTAAAAATGGACAAGGCCGAAAATTTGAAACGAAACATTTCGAAACGCGGATCAATGCGATCCACAGTAACCAAATTAATAAAACAAAATAGATGCTGAAAACCAAAAAGAAGTTGATTCGAAGCCAGAAATAGTTGAGGACTGTTTAGCGACACTCCTTGAACATAAATTGTCATTGGAAAAGTTAGATAATTTAATTGAATCAATAACTGAGATTGATAATTTTGAATCGGAAGTAGAAAGTTCGATTGAATATAAGGAATCAATTGTAACCTGCAAGTCAAAGGCCAGTAGATATTTAAATAATTTTAAGAAAAATTCTACGGCTACAAATGAATCAAAAGAAATTGCGTCTTTGATATCAGACAATCAGCTAAAATCAAATACGAAATTACCGCGAAGTTTTTGTTTAAATAAATTCACAGGCGATATTTGTAAGTTTCATGAATTTTGGCCTCAATTTCAGATTGCTATTCATGAAAATGAAACACTTCAGGATATTGAAAAATTTACATATTTGAAATCTTTGATTTCGGATTCGGCAGCAGATGCTATAAATGGGCTACCATCAACAGCCGGAAACTATGTAAAGGCAATAAATATATTAACAGATCGATTCGGCAAAAAATACGTTTTAATTTCGGCGCAAAAAAACAAATTGTTAAATTTAGAACCGGTTCGTAGATCACTGAACCACGAGAATACGGCAAAACAAATGGTGTATACAAAACGTTTGTATACACCATTCAGTAAATTTGTGATGTTTTATACTCACGTCTTTAATGTAGTAAATATATGAGTTTGGGGAACATATTGAATCATGATAAAAACCCGATAACGGAATTATTCGCATATTTTAACATTTTGAAGGTGTACAGCATGTTTAATTTTGAAATTATTTTTTTTTAATATCGCATTTAGTCCACATGACAGATATTATTATGATATGACAGATATTATTATTATTTTTGGTTGCTAAATGAAATTTATTTGGATTTATTAAAGAAAGGATAAAGTGTTTTGAAAAGAATATTAAACGAAATCCTTAAATCCTTTGAGCGATCTTCGATCACACTTACCCACTTGTTTCCCCTTGTTCTACACCCCTTGTTCCTTGTTGTGTATAAATTTTTAATTTACATTAATTCCGGGGATAATTGAATATTTCGGGCTCTTTCTTATGCATTAGATGGATTTGAGATTTGTAAAAAATGTGAGTCTGGTGACGGTTTATGTATCAGAACGCAAATTCTTCCCCATTCACTCTCCATTCCTCTGAATGATTCAAAAAGTCAATTCCGAAAACCGTATCTTAAGCATTTTTCACTATTTTCCCCATTTATATCTCCCTCTTAGTTGCGTTATATACCAGTCACCATGGAGACAACGTATTAAATACAGATTATTCAGCATAAAAGTAATTCAAATTAAAAAAAAATATGTATATTTTTATTTTCAACTATTCTGAATCCTGAATAAGATCTTCAAGTAAAATAGCGCATTACACTTTTATAAATGTAAATATTTAAGAAAGTTTGTAAAAACAATAGTTAAAATAGTATACGAGGAATACATTTAAAAATTAACTAATTTATTCATGTATACATTATTCCTTACATATCAAACCATTTAATACTTAGAACGGCGATTCGCAAACGTTATTGTAATGCGACACTCCTTACTGTTTAAATAATTACCAGACACACATGATAAGTAGGTATATTAAGCTATTTGTATAATTGGCAAAATTGCTCTGAAATACCACTTAAATTAAAAGGATAAGGAGCTAATATAATCCTAAAGAATGTGTAATCTTTGCCACAAAGCATACACAAGAGAACACTTAAAAGATGATAATCGGGAAGCAGCGTCACATTTTGTAACTACGTTAAGCATCGATGATTTTTGTTTATATGATTACAGTGACCTCTCACTTATACGACTTTCAAGGGACCGTAGAAAAAAGTCGTATAACTGAGAAAGTCGTATAAGTGAGAGACCGTCTTATTATACAAGTTTCAAACTTTATATGCATTAATTATTTTACCTATGCTAAAAACGATAAGTTTTGAGTACTAAGAACAGATTTTAACAAAATTTATAAAATAATATTAAAAAATAAAATATAAAATGTATTTTAAAAGTTCACAAAATATTTCACTCCCCACTATGTTTATTTTGAAGATTTACAGATCAGATTTTCTGAAACAATGAAGTGATTTTAGTTTATCTCTTCCGTCGACTAAAAGAGAAAATGTATTTTTCTAAGTCTATTGAAGCTTTTAAGCTACTTTTGGAGGCTATTTTTTTTTAATTTGTAACAGAAATGGTAGATCTTTTACATCTGGATGTGATGGACATTGATCCAGGAAAGTGCATTTTTCAATAACCCTGATTTCTCACTCAGAACTATACAGGTGATCTGCAGGTGTTCATTTGGCTTTTGTTGATCTGTTTTGTTAAATGGTAGGCACAAGAAAATTTTATACAACCACCATCCTGCCATATATTTCATCGTTAATAACACACCAAGGTAAGATAAGAAATGTTATTCATTATTGATAAACACTTTAACAATAGTCAAAAGAATAAAGGTAAGAAACGTTCATGATTTGTATTTTAATGATTATAAAAATGAATTCTTGAGTGAGAAATGTAAAATCGCATGAACCGTTTAAAGCGTCGTATAAGTGAGAGAAGCAGTCGTATAACTGAGAGAAGTTTATCATTATTTCCCATAAAGCGTGGACGGGACCAAGATAATTCGTCGTATAACCGAGAGAGTCGTATAACTGAGAGTCGTATAAGTGAGAGGTCAATGTAATTTAATAATTCAGATAACGAAAATGTCTGTCAGATCGCGCACGAACGTGGGGTTTTGCTATAAAAATATCGTGCATTCCGCTGCAATGTGAAATAAATGGCAACCCGATAACTGATGATGCCACTTTGCCGGAGTAACACAAATAATCGGGGTGCCATTCATTTGACATTCCTACAGACTCTGCTATGTTGCCATGGCATCAACCCCACTGCCAGTTTTGCCAGTTCACTGCCAGTTTTATCATCTGTTCCATCTTGTCTATCATGTACAAAAATTCATCTATATTCTAGATTTTTTTTAAATGTGTGGCACTGCCTTCTGGACTGTATTAGCAATGTGAAAGCGTAATTATCTAATTATTTTACATCCGTTATCAAATTAGCGTTATAAGTGTTACACAAGTGTACCGTTGTCAACGTATTGTAAATATTTGAAGAGGTATTGAGCAAAAAAGGACTGTTGCTTTAGTTTTTTGCAAATTAAAAAATATTTTATTTTATTTTTCTTAGCTAATTCTTGTTAGTTGCATTCTAAAGCGAATTCCAGAACCTTTCAGGTGAGTTGAGCTCTCGTGAGATATTGCACTGCTAACTACTGTCTTCCATAATTTTTATTTTTATTCTTATTGATCTTTTTCAAGTTCGCCCTTAAATCAGCAACTCCGCAATTTCTACGTCGACCAGTCCTGCCGATCCAATTTTCACTTTTAAAAAATCTCAGCTATCAATTTAAAATATATTATTGCACTAGACTGCACCTTTTTTACTCTATTAGATTTTCTTTCCTCAACCTTTTTTCTATCGTGTATCACTTGCTTAGACTTTTTATACATGGAAACTGAACCTCTTCTCATTAACCAGCTTCCACTCATTCATCAATAAACAAAATTTTTGTTTTTGTCAGTCATAAATCAATTTATGTTAGTTAGATAATGAAACGGCACGAAGTGACTTAACGACTTTTTAAAAATATATTGTTGTCTTACATTTCAAATTATTTTTATATTTTATAGTAAGAGTTTAACTTCGAAGAAATAAAAACAGACTCAAAGTTATTTTAAGCCACATTAATTTATGTTCACAAATATTTTCTTCTTATGCAAAAGTTCAAACTCGGCTATGAATGAGATCCTTGATTTGCTGGTGGTTGTCTTCGATCCTTGCGTTAATACGGATTAGGTTCCCTTAAAAAGACCCTCACGGAGAGCACTCCCCCTAGGGCCTATATCCCTCGTGCAGATAATCGGCCGTCATAAAATCACTACCATACCACGACCACATTGATTTTCTGCCATGTGACTGAGATTTTGATATTCTAATTTAATGTTTTATTTTTTGTGTTTTACCTGGATACACATTTTTTCGTGAATTTCTAAAAGAGGTTTTACCCTTTTCCAATCGCAGAGTAAGGTTACACATTCAAGTGATTTGAATTACACGTAGCACTGGTTATATTGGTATTTTCCCAAGTGTAATAATCACACAAAATGAAAGTCAATTGTTTTATTGACATCTTTTTAACAAGGTTATTTAACGTTTTATATTAACTCATTAACGCCGATTTATTTTACACTTCTTTTAATACTTCGATACCAGTTGACACCATTTTTCCCATACTGTTATGTTAACTGATTGAATCTCTGATAGTTTCACAATAGATAATAAGATTTTTTTACCAAGATACAGGGGTTCATATTTAAAAGTTTCGTATCATTTAAATGGTAACTTTTCGTACCAACCGGCATTAATGAGTTAAATTAATAGAGAATTTTGATGAAATTTAAGTAAGACCAAATTAAATCTATGAAAATAGACGAAATTCTATGAGAATGGAGACATCTCATCTAATGCCGTTGTTATGTTAAAGCAGACGATATGCACACAAAAAAATATCTTCAATGTTCATGCAACTGGTTTTATACTGCTGGAGGACGATTACAAAAAAGTATACTAAACACGGATTCTGTAGAGGCTCATGAGGGTCTTCACAATCATTTTACTACTAGTAATTTTGTAAACTAAATTTGTCCTTGTTTAATCATAGAATAGCCTCCGATGAAATAATCTGAAAGTTTACATTCTAAAATTTTGGTAGTAAAGTCAGGGTGAACACCCTCACGAGCCATACTACACGGATTTTATCCAGCCAAAAACCTCGTTTTATTCTAACTACTGCGAAAGAACGCAATTGGTGCTTCCAACGAGCAGGAAAAAAGGTTCCAGAACAGTCCAGTTACATCCCGACCAAGTCGAACAAATTAAATAAAAATAAAGTATTACAGCTTCGACTGGAAGAAAATAAAATGACACGCAGAATACCAAATAGAATCTTCAATGAAGGAAAACAGAAATAAAATATTTAGAGACAAAGTATAGTAATTTAAAAGGGGAAAATTTTTCGATAAAAATAAACTCTCAAAATACTTTCTAATATTTAGCAAATTGCTGGCACATAAGTATCCTCTTGCGATTACTTCCTCAAACTTAAAAACCGCTTTAACCATAATACTTTGATCCATTGTATTCTTTTATAATCAAAAAAAGTCATTTTCAGAAAATTTCACCACGACGAAATTACATCCTAATTTCTGATCATTTCTGTGAATTCAATGTTTTTTCGAGAACCATTTCTTTTCTTTCCGAGTTTTTTTCGCGTCTTGGGTTATTTTTAGTATCAAATGCGTCAGCTTGAAATTGTCAGGACTCTTTACTCTATAATTCCCATTGGTCGTGAGGTAGCCTGTACGCGATTCCCTTATTGTCGCATTGGCTAGAGCGCGCTACATTATTATTTTGCATTTCTCCGCTTGTCGACAAAAAGCAGCTACATGTAATCATCAGACAGATTTTGGTCGAGTTTTCGAGTGTTAAACAGTTCAATGGCTGTGCGTTTTAATCATTACGTATTTCAAATGATTTAAACCTAATACTTTGTTTGGGAGTTATGTTCGAAATATTTTAAGAGCATCTTGTGACAACTAATTACTTTAGAGATGACACTGCGCATTTCAATCATGTGTGGACTTCTACCGTGTAGTTTGTTTAAATAAAAGCACGGAACTCGGAATCGCCTTGTATTTTTGCATTTCAGAAAAACACCTACTGTTTTATTCATTGCCTTGTTTAGCCACTGCACGACTGCATCCGTATTATTATACTTCGAATGGATGACTGTTTTCACTAATATAATGCTGCTTCAATTGCGTAAAGTTTATTGCCAATCTCCTGTCCTTCATAGATTTCAGGAATTGTAATATATATATATATATATATATATACTAACTTCTGAGTAATTTTGGGTTCCGCGGACCCAAGAAAGAGGAAGAAGAAGTAAAAAAAAAAAAGAGCAATTTCCAATTTTTTCGTGACTTCAGGTCTCGTGCGTTCGAAGAAACATCCAAAATTTTGCAATTTCTGTGTCCCGCAGGCCGGAAAAATCCGTGGAAAAGAAAGAAAAGAAAACGAAACATTTACGATTTCGGTGATTTTCAGATCCTGCAATCTCAGGAAAAAAAAGCAACAAATTTACTATTTCGACATTACTTTAGGTCCCGCAATCTAGAAAAAATCCGAGGGAAAGGATGAAAAGACTGAAATTTACTTTTTCGCGTTCAGTGTACACGGGAAAAGAAAAAGAGAGGGGACCATTTAACAATCGCTGTTTTATTTCCGGACCGCACCAGACCCTGGGAAAAAAGAGCAAAACTTTTACAATTTCGACTTAATTTAGGTCGCGCAGGCCAGAAAAATCTAAGAGAAAAGAAGGGAGGTGAAATTTTGAATGAAAATTTCAGAGTTAATAAGATAGCTAAACTTGGCTTTACACTATCTCAGGACTTTTTGCGGTAAAAGAGTCAGGAGACTTGGCTGCATTTTATATAGGTGACGCGTTTTTGATGGGATTACCTTTACATTTCCAATTTAAGTATCACTGTTGCTTACCAGAAAACTTATTAAACATTTAAGCAAACTTGTTTTAAAAAGAATCTCAGTCGTCCAAAATTTATCTGTACTACGACATTTATAAATATATCTATGGATTTATAGCCGAAGTCGGTTTGATATATATACAGTGTTATTCTAAATTATTTGAAAAATACGAAACAAGCAAATCAAGAGGGAAAAAATCACGGAAGAAAAATATTAACATATGATGTACTGAAATAATACATAGTTTTATATATTACATATGCTATAATATGTGCAGCTCACCGGTCACCGAGTTACTTCATATTTTATAAAGAAATCTTCACCATATTTGATTGTAGGTTTTGTGTCATTAAATTAGGAAAATATTACTTTTTACAAATAGCGGTTTGAGAACACCCTTCCCAAAAAGTAGTGAGTACCCACGGCTATAATATATTATATCTCACTATATACAGGGTGACTTTTAATTAATCTACAACTTTAAACTGAAATAACTTCTCAGAGCCTAACTAGATGGCGGCGCGAAAGAATTCAGTGAGAGAAGGCATAAAATGTATTTGTTCAGTGTGAGTTCCATGCAATTTTGATAATGTCTCACAAAGCGTCATATTCAACTGAACACCGCATTTTTATTGTTAAAATTGGTATTTATGTGCTGAAAATGCAACATTACCGTATTTACCCGCGTATAAGTCGACCCCCAAATTCGAAATGAAAACAGGTTTAACACCAGTAATTCAGAATGGTTTTCTACGTCTTACTTAATCTCATTTAATTCTACATTATTTAAGGCGTAGAAAAGAGTTCTGAATTACTGGTATTAAACGTGTTTTCATCTCGAATTTGGGGGTCGACTTATACGCGGGTAAATACGGTATTTCTACGGAAATGGTCTTCAACATTCAAAAATCGACCTAAGACTTCTAGAACAATCCTAAGAGATCTGATAAGAAAATTGGCCACCTTATTCACCAGATATGAATCCATCCTATTTCTATCTTTAGGGTCGTATGAAAGATTTGATTTACAAGAAGAAGCTGACAGACCTTATTAGCCTGAAAAGTTCAATAACTGACTCATTTTCAAGCATAAGAAAATAAACGCTCGATTTTGTTACTGACATCTTTGTGACTAAGTTGAATATTGTATCACATCTGAAGGTTCTCATTTTGAAAACCTTATTCATTAAATTCCTTTTCCACGTTCTTTTCAAGATTTTTTTTTTTTTTTTTTTTTTTTTGTAGTGCTATCTTCAACGACTCGAGAGTTATTTGAGGTAAAAGTTGTAGGTTAATTAAAAGTCACTCTGTATACTTAAACATCAATATATATTGTATAATTGAGGGGCCTTCTGTAATAACAAGGTAAGTGGATTTACCTTGATTCTCAATTTTTAGATTTACGTAAGCTATTATTCAGCATATAAGGAAATATAAATTTTATTAACATGAGCAACGAAAATATGCTAGAAAACTCTTCTCAATAGTAATATATGCAAATAAGTTAAATTCTAAATTAAAATGTTGAAAGTATATTTAAAAGCGTCGTATCTGAAATTTCCATTTTTCACTTGCCTTGTTATTGCAGAGGTCCCTTCAATTGTATATTTCTTTTAATTCCAATTAATAATTCAGAGATGCCAAGCCCCTACTTATCTTCCGTATTATGTGGATTAATATGATCCAGTTTAACAACGTTTAGAACCAGAATATTTATTTGATGAATTTTTACTTATTCATATTCAGATTTCTACTCAGATTATGTTTAATTTAATTTGTTAAATTTGTTCTGGTGCAAAACTATTAAACCTGTTTCAAATTAACCCACATATTACAGAAGATTAATGAGGGTTTGTCACCTCTGATAATTGCATGTTTTCATGATTAAAAGGCATGCCAATTAATTATTTTATAATTTTTAATCTTTAAATAATTATTAATTTCAAAATTTCTGTTCATAAAAAACAAACAGTAATGAAAAACATTCATGAATATTTTCAATTTTTAAGAAAATATTTCGTATCTATTTAATTTTGCTGTATCTTAAAGTAAATTATTTCTATGTAAATCAGTTAAAAGGCGAAATAACAGTAATTTAGTTGAATAATCGTATGAAGAAGACGTAAAAGATAATAAATCACTTATTCATGAGCTAGTACGAATAACAAATGAAGCATAAATTATGCATGGACAATTTTTAATAAGGAATTAATCTAAATAAAACAGTCAAGAATTTAAAAACATTTTCTAAAATTAATTGTCTAATACTTCTGTTTCTGACATTTATTATGTATTATATAAGCTTTAAACTTTATAAATTATGTTTACATTTTCCATTTAAGTTTCATTAATGCATCTTTATGAGACATTTTTTTTTGCTATATTTCTTGAGGCGTAGAGTTAAAAAAAAGTAATTTAAATAAAAATAATAGTTTAAAATATTATCATCGCTATAATGCAAGATCGGTTAACAAAAACAGTAACATTTGTATCACGCGTAATAAATGCAAAATATGATCATAAAAAATAGAAAAGGTTTATCGCGGGAGATGGGAGGAGGCATTTTTCCTTTTTCAATCTTTCTTTTTTTATTTATTAATATCCTGTAGAATAAAACAGCTTGTAAAATAGCAATATTTTTTTTAAATAAATTTCTGATAAATGAAAAGAGAAAATATAAATAATTATTTATGTCATGCGTTTTGCATACGTTTCGTATATTTCGTTTTATTTTCGGAAAATGTTACATTTATTTAAGAAGTATGAAACAAGTACCAAAATATATATTGGCAGAGGTACTTAATCTACTTAAACACTAACAGAAAAACAATTATTATTGGAAATATACAAGGGTTTTTATTATAATAAATCTTTGTTTATCACAACCTACCACCCTTCACAAAAACAAATCTTTAATTACCCCATCTGTATATTATTTTCTGCCGTAATTTACAATTGAAACAAATAGGGGATCCAACACGGGTTCCTCGGGTTATAGAATAGAGCATATATATAGATAGATATATTCTGAAATTGAAAATTCTAATTTTACATTTAATACTTTTTTTTTTACATTTAATACATTATTTTAGATTGTCCACTAACAACACCAAAAATAATTTTCATATGAAAATTATCAATTATGTATTTAAATAAAGTTTTAAAATTCATTAGTGATACTTTTGTATTAGTCGCATGTCAGGTTTAAATTAGTCGAAAATATCGCCACCTGTGTGTATATATATATATATAATTTTGTTTGTTTGTTTGTTCTAATAGTTTTAGTGGTTTAAGCGAATAGTTGGATTTTATGTCTATTAAATTTGTGTTTTAAAAGAATATGAAATCCTATTTTTTATGAAGTTTTTAATTTCTATGTTGAATATTAGTCGGAAATAAACGCTGAATTATGGGAAATTAATTATTGTAACATTTTGTATTTAAATATAAACGTTTTAATCCGTTTTGATTGGAATGCCCTCAATAGAGAGATTTAAAAATAAAAACATGCTTGAAAATTATTTTTTAAAACCATAAAGAATAGTAAATTGCAGTACAGTTTCAAGCATATTGCATTTGAAAGAAAATTTTTTTTTTCCCTGGCGATTAAATATCGAAATTGTGCAATGTTTGGAAATCAAAAAAAATCACAGTAAAAACGTTATTTAATGTTCACTTGTTGCCACCGTCAACATACCGTCATTGTTACTCTCATATATGATTTCGCTCTATAATATAGATTGCTGTTCTAATTTTAAAAAAGTTGTTAGTTTTTCACATAATATGAAAAGCAAATGAAAATGTGTCTTAATTTAAAAAAAAATGTTCATGGAGTACATGCAGAATTATGTTTGTATTATAATTTATAATTTCATATTGATTGAAATTTATCTATTTACGAAGTATTTTCCTGTAGGTCGATAAATAAATAAATAAATAAAATTATTTTTAGGGGTCATAAAAATCACTCAGAATCAGACCTTTTAAGTACATAGGCATTCCTGATAAATATATTTCTCCTCTTTTTCATATATATATTTCAAATTCCCATTTGGTCAAACTGTGACTTCAAAACATAGTGGTCTTTTGACCACACAGGTGACGTAACGTTTGTGACTTGCAGTAACGTCACAAAAATAAAAAATAAATATCAGAAACATGTTTTTTACATTGAATATTTATTTTGTAGTGTTTTTGCAATTTTTTTAAGGTTTCTAAGCAATTCACATTTTAGTCACAGTGTGACTTTACTGAATGGTGGTAATTCGGTCACATATGTGACATGACGTACGTGACTCACAGTGACGTCACTGTGACGTCCCTGTGAACAAACATGCTATACGGGTAATTTAATATCTTTTAATCTTTTTGTATTAGTGTTATTGTTTCAGCAAATGTTAAAAGCATATAAATTGGTGACATTGCTATTTTTTTAAGGTAATCGATCTTTGTTTACAATTCTACCTTGCCTAGATAGTTTGAAGTTACGGTCAGAGTCAGACTTTGGGCAGAGTTGCAGCGTCCTGTTGCGATTGACTGTATGACGTCATACGCAGATGTAAAAGTTTAATTTAAAATTACAGTTAATTAATAAAATTTTCGAACAAACGAATGTACGATAACAAATCTGTGTCCAAATATCTTCCATTAAAAAAAAAGAATGATGTAATTTGATGCAGTAGTTTGTTCTCACGGATTGTCGAAAGAAATCGCTTAGCGTTTTAAATATATAGATTAATTAATATAAGCATTCAATCAAATTTATCCAAAGGATTTTTCCTGTACTTACTCCGGCAGTGATGCTGTGTAGTGGTGACGAACTTTTGAGAGTCGAGTAAAGCACAGGTCTCGAATCATATCGAAATAACTGTATATTTTCCTCGCATACTCGCGTGAGAACATGACATTTGCTTGCTTCTTTCTCCTTTCTTCATCCTGTTAACTTACGCAATTTTAATCTTCTAATTGTATATACAATATAATACTATATTAACGCTAACAAAAGGAGTGGAGACCGCAAGTCACTTCGCGCCTTCCGGAGATGATTTTTTTTCTATGCTAAAAGTAAATAAACTCCCGTATTTTAACACAAACTTTTTAGAGCATTTCAGCAGACCATATTTACATCACCTACAAAAATTTCGAAAAGTCAGACAATTATTAAGAAAAAAAAAAAAAAAAATCTGAGACCATTTTCGATGAAAACGGCAAAACACGAACTGTTTCGGCCAGTTTACCATTGGGCTATTTTTTTTTAAATTCAGTTTTCTTGATTACCACCTTCTCCTTATTTATTGACATATTAAATAAGGCAAAAGCAAGGCAAATAATACCATTTCTAAAAAGTGGTGACAATCAAGCAAACTAAATTAAAAAAAAATATATCCCACTGATAATACTGATTTCGTCGCGGCTTCGCTCGTCTTCAGCTCTTGTTTTCACCACTGTATATGCATATTTATTCACGAAACTTTAAAGAAAGCTTGGATACAGTTATATTTATACCCGATTAAAACTCCGATTCAGTGAAGAATAAACACGTTTAAGCAGGCAATTTCTAAATGTGAAGAATTCTTATAAGCGCTCTTAAATGTTGAAATAGTTCAATTGAAAGGTTTTATAGGATCAAAAACTATTTAACCATCTTTTGAAGGCACATAAGTAACTCCAAGGGTGGTGCTTAATGTCTGGTATATATATATATATATATATATATATTAATTATTTGTCTAAGTTTTTAAAGTTTTTGTTTTAAATTTTTTATCCAAAATTTCATTATTTCTTGCATATAAATGTATAAAATTCGCACTTTAGAAATGTATAAAATTAACACCTTGTGAAAAATTAAAAAACAAATATGCCATGATTGAAAATAGTGCACTGACTCGATAAACATTGAAACCTGCTTTGTCATCGTCTGCAAAAAAAAAAAGTCACTTCGTCATAGTATGCAGCTGTGTCCATGTCATGTTGCATATATATCGTTAAAAAAAAACAAGCACTAACAAAATTATATTATTTTCGAAAAAAAGATTTCACTGATTGAATAAAAAAACAATTTATATATAAAAAAAGTCATAGGAGAAAAAGTAAAACATCGTACCTTAAAAGTATGATACAAAAAGCTGAAAAGCAAAGCATGCAGAAAACTACAAGATACGCAAGAAAAAAAACAATAAGTCTGACATAACTGAAAAATTCAGCCGTAACAGTCATAACAGGGGAAATATTTTACAGTGTTTAACAAAAGATAAAAGCAATTCATTTCAGAAATTGTGAAAAATAATGAACGATGAATATTTAATAATTAGAACTGAGGGGATAGACTGCATAGCAAATGTTATAAAATATCATTTAACCGTTTGAGTGCTATGAAGCGCGATAGCGCTGCAATGTATCTGCGGATCAAACAACCCAGAAATTTTATTCAATAATTGAAATCATTCAATTTTTATTCAACAGTTGAAATATTTACAGCGATCTAGTGAGTTACATTTTATAAGATAAAATTCCTGGGTTGAAACACAATTTGTTTGATCCGCAGATACATTGCGGCGCTATCGCGCTTAGCACTCAAACGGTTAAGCTGCTCACAACGAAGTTTTCCAGGCTTGCACTTTACCTGTTATTAAACCTCTTCACACACTGTGATGATTTGCGTTTCTTTGCTGAAATTGACAATGCGGTTTTAAATGTTTATCAAGCCGCATCCCAATTCCAATTCCCAGCAATTTTTGTTATTTTAATACATTTTCAATTCAAAAATTTCAAATTTTAGCTGGATTTTTTTTTATACATTTATAATTCAAAAATCCATCAAGAGTTTATTTCTCATTTATTAACCTTGAATCAATAGAAATCTATATGCGTAACGAGAACGAATCAGCATCATTTGATTTACCTAAAATTTGGCACGAGGTATTTTTCAGTTTTAAAACAGTAATAAAAAAATATTAATTATCACGTTTTACAGTTGACTATTGTAAGCACCTGCTTCTTTTACATTTATGATCTCGTCAAGTTCTTTTTCAAGTTCATTTAAAAAAATTGCGAGAATACTTTGTTTATCGTTGTAGTTCTTGATAATGGCGCCATTTGAGCGTTGAAAGATATGTCGATCTTTATATTAAATGGTTTTTATAAGCCTCTTTGTGTTCTGTTTGTATCACTTAAGAATTTTTATCTATATTTTAATTACACTTGCATTGTTTTAGTTTTTGTCTCAATAAAAATTTATATGAAATTTCTGAAACTTTATGAAACATATTATTAAAAAATACATTAAGAAATGACCTTTTAATAAATGTTTACGGAGAATAAATCATACATTTGCTGTCATTATTGGTGTAATTGGATAAATTGTTTATGGGGTTTATTTTAAAATGCGTAGAAAATATTGCACGAGAAACTAAAACCCTTTTAACACTAGAACGGTCAAAGAGCAAAATTAACTCAAGTCGTATAAACTTATTTAAAACAAGAAGTTTTAGTTAAACTTATTTAACATAATTATTTAGCTCATTTTTCTGTAGTGTATAATTAATTTATTTTATTACGAAAATTCCGGTTTGAAATATGTTTATTAAGCCCTTGCTAAATTGACCATTGTCGCTGATATAGTGTTAAAGGAATAGTTTCAATTTCAAAAATGATACAAATGTTATTCTCCGATATACAAAGTACAGAGTGGCCAAGATAAAAGAGACCCGGTATACAGAAGTACAAATACTTACTAATTTTTATTTAAAAGTAGTAAATTCAGAATATTATGAATCACAACACCTCCTGTGAACTATTGAATGTCCAGTATGTTGTTATTCATAATATTCTGTATTTACTACTTTTAAATAAAAATGAGTAAGTATTTGTACTTCTGTATACCGGGCCTCTTTTATTTTGATTAATCTGTACAACAAAACACCCTATTTTACTGCAAAAAATAAAATTAAAAAAATAAAAATAAAATCTAGTTACGTTCATAGCTGGCATCTTCAGTTTTTTTCTAATTCAAATACTTACAACTTGAAGGGATGTTTTTTGTTTCAATGTGCTTATAACTGAAGCTCATTTATTAAAAAAAAAATATTTGGTTTGAACTCCTTACAAATAACGGAAATATTGCAGCCTTATATATTATTACGAATTTTATGTTTTTCGATTCTAAAAACTGTCTTTTCCGAGTCTGAGTCATTAATTTTTATTCTTTGAAAATGCAAAAAGTGCATAAACATTACAGTATCATAACTCCGTATAGCTTGGTTGTAAAAAAAATATTTTTTTTTATTATTGTAATTTTTAGAAAACGGAATTTTTTTTTCTAAATATACCTTATTACATCCAAAAACCATATAAAACTTAAAATTTTGAAGCTTTTACAAAAATGCAATTTTTTTAAATGGAACTATCCCTCTTGAACAAACGGTCAAGGAATTCGCTTTTGAACAACGAGAAGAGAGGGCTTCAACTATATGTTCAGATCACACACATGCATGATTTCAACAATTTTCAAGACATACACAATCGACATAACATTCTTTTAAAAAATAAAGTAGACGTAATGGAAAATAAAACATTATTCTTTTCATAATCATAATTCTACTGAAACCTAACAAACCTCTTAGCTTAATGTAAAGTTTGATACTGGCTT
This sequence comes from Maratus michaelseni, assembly GCA_963931845.1. Taxonomy (NCBI): domain Eukaryota; kingdom Metazoa; phylum Arthropoda; class Arachnida; order Araneae; family Salticidae; genus Maratus; species Maratus michaelseni. Next base: position 307,544,755 of record OZ007595.1, read on the forward strand.
GTTCTTATTTATGATGTACACCATACATATATGCTCAATAATAGGTTTTCATCCGCAACACAAAAATGATTTTCCTCTCACTATTGGGATGCCTTATCAGAAGACGCCAAGTTTTTTCGACGATTGGTCGCAAAAGAACACTCTTCCATTTAGATTTTGTTCGTAATGCCTCAGTCTTGGAAAAAAGAATACTCCAACAAATTCTGCCATTAATCATTGAATAAAAATGTGACAAAAAACACGCTTCAACCTTTAGATAAAGCTGGAAATACTTTAGCTGCTATTTTATGTAGGTAATTTTTAGAAATCAAAGCTACATTTATGTATTTCGAGATGAATATCTTTACTCTCGTTATTAAAAATTAAAAAATAAATAAATCATTAACCATACCTGTTAAACTAGCAGTATTTTCCCGTAAAATGTGAACTAATTTGACCGAGGTTAATTACGTTTTCGAACTACAATTTTTTAAAGAAATAAAATCAAATAAGTTCTAAGTAGAGACTTCGTTTATGGATTGTTCCGTAGAGCCTGTGACAAACACCACACATCTAGGGTACGTAATGAATGGGAAAATAACTGGATTACCAGATTACCCAGGTGGTAACAATGGGGGAAGCAGCCATAGAAGCAAGAATAAAGAGGAATTGACATATACTGAAAATGGCGAAGCTTCAACTCTAACCATTTCCACAGTGCCTGGTAACGACCGGGGAAAATTCCTACCAAAAAATATCAATAGAAATTTCTTTCTTATTTAAATGCCTTATTCCTGCAAAATTTCAGTCCTAATTAAGGAAAAACTACGTATTATATTTTACTGTTGAAGGTTGCCCTGACAGTAATCAGCCCTGCGATTCCGCCAAATTGTGACAACATAAGTAATCCCCTCACAATGTCAGTAAAACTGATTACCACCGGGAAAATTCCGCCAGTAAATGTGAATATAAATTTTCGCATTTTTCATTTAACTCCTTATTCATGCAGAATTTCTACCATAACAACAACCATTCTACCAATTTGTGTTTACTGCTGGAAGTTTGCCCATGTGTTAATCAGGGCCTGATCTGATGTAAACAAACAACAGCCGCCAACTTGTCTCTATATCCTTTATTAGATCACTCTCAACTTGCAAATACTACAATATGTGTCTCCTCCTCATTATTCATATCTACTTTGTGGCAACTTGAGTAAAAGTACAGAGAACAGTTTCAAATTGAGCTCATAGAATGTGAAATTAAAAATACTTGTAATGGAAGTTTAAGTATAATATTAGAAATAAAAATGTACAGGAACATTTTTTTTTGCCAGTTTTATAAAATATTTAAAAGTTTAAAGAAAAAAACATGAAATTACATAGATAAAGATATACATATATAAAAGAAATTTTCTGGTTTAAAACTTGTTTAACCTGGATCACATTAAACCATCATTTCATGGAAGAGTAGTTAGAGGTTGACATGTATGAAGTACATTAGTATTTTTATCTGCAATGTCGTTTAATTTTGAAAATGCTCTTTCCAATACTGGCATAGTACTTGAATCATTTTACACCATACTTAATGGGTTTTTCAATATGGAACAATGCAAATTTGGATTTTGAGTAAATACAAATCAAATAAAATTCACATGTTCGTAGTTGAGATTTTCAAATTTCGAGTAAAAAAAAAAATATTCATTGTGCGCTTCAAGAGTGGAAAATTATAACAGCAGAACAGAAAATTATAAACAAGAAATTTTGGTGAAAACAAAGTAATCCTGTGAACTGTATAAATGTAGTTTACATACCTGGAGACATTCCGTTTATTTCCCAAGTCAAATAACTTATAAAGACATGGGCGGTGTACCAATCATTTGAACATTTTAGCTGCGTTGGTCTTTTGTCCCTGAAAGGGATAAGAGGGAACACTATATATACAGGGTTTTTACAAGTCTTTGAATTTCCAAACCAGAAAATACCTGGGAACCAGTATTTTCGTATACGAAAAATCAACTTAGATAACTTTCGAGCGATTCATTTAGGTGATTTTTTTCGATAAGAAAATACTGGTATATACCTGAAATGTACGAATCCTGTGTATACTATACATATCAAAATCTTATTTCGTATAAAAGTTCTAAGAACGAGTAACAGTACAGGTTTCGAAGACCTATCTAGAGCTTCGTATATATTTTTCGCAAACGCGCCAAACTGTTTGGCGTTTGCTTGCTTGATCGTAGATGATATCATCATATTTGGGTGCACAATTTAAAACTCTTAATTTTATATAATTAAATAAGTTTATATTATTTACGGTTAAATTAGAATATTTTGAGAAAATTGTTATGTATTAGTTGGATGTAAAGTTTGTTTGAAAGACTGGAAAATGTATTTACTCTTTGAATACGGGACAGGACTGGCGACTATTTCTATATCAATCACAAGACGGAAATTAATGTTAGAAAATAGTGGTGATAAAACTTTAACGGTTTATCGCTATAAGTCTCGGGCTTAAGGCTACAACTACAACTCGAAATACATTTTTCATCTCGCCTCCAACATTAGCTACATTAACTAGTATTACATACAATCTGAAACAATAATGCATTAGCTGCACTAAAAAGCGTAAGAGGTACCAGGATGTAACAATTTTGTAATTTGTAATAAATATAAGGTATAAAAAATTCAACATCATATACATTCCTAATAATCAAGAATTACAAAATCTCCCGAATTTTTCATACCATTATTTAAGAATTAAATTCTTCCCTTTAAATAATTGCAGAAATCTGCAACTGAATAAACGAGTATATCTGTTCGGTAATCGTGGTTCTCAAAAATGGAGACTGTGATAATGATTTTAAAACTGTGACAGAGCTGACTACTTTTTTTTTACCACTTTTCCAAACATTAATCTTTGCCTTATTTAATCACTGCATTTCTGGAATTAAATAAAATGAAGTTTACTATTAGAAAATACTTGTAACAAAGCATCGTAAATGTTGGCAGCTGTGTTGTTGTTAAAAAATAGTGACATAAAACAGGGATATTTAAATATAATAAATTTGAACAATTAATTAATGAGTTCTAAATAAAAAATTTTAAAGAATAATTTCAAAAAGACACAAAGTTTTATAGAATTTTCATAATTTATTGAAAAATTTTTTTTTCGTATTTTTTAAGAGCCAAACGGGATATGCATGCGTATATTCTTTAACAATTTTCGATATATTAATAATTATTTATTAATGCGTTTATTAAAGCTTCGTAAATAGAATCATTTGCTTTTTTGAACATCATTAGAAACTACAACATCCACTCCCTTTCTCTATTTCCTCTCAAAAGACAGAATTTTCAATATCGTTAAAAAAGTTCCTATTAATTGTGAGGTTAAAACTAAATATGAAAAATCTGCAATTTTAACGACGTATACTTTAGATCAGGGGTGTCAAATTGTGGATCGCCAGATACCACTAATTTTTAAAAGAAATAGTCGACTTCTTTAATCGCAGAAATTCGATGATTAGATAAGCCCATGATTACTATAAAAGTTCAGTGGTATCCGGCGGGCCACAGTTTGACACTCCTGCTTTAGATTAAGCAAAAAATTACCAGCTATTTGATGTATGCTTAATTTTAGAAAATCAAAGATATATTTAAATATATCTAGATGAGTAACATTATTAATTTTTTTAAATCTTCTTGAATCGCATGATATATATATATATATATATATATATATATATATATATATATATATATATATATATATATATCATTAGCCAAAATGGCCAACATCCCAGTTTTCGTGCGTGAAATGTGAATTAATTTGCCATAAGTTAAGCACGTTTCGAAACAGAATTTTCTTGAAGAAAAAATGCCAAATCACTTCTCAAATGGGAACATGAAATTAAAAAAGAAAAACACGGTGGAGCAGTAACTTTATAAGTAATTAGACGTTTGTGAGAAAAATAAATAAATATGAAAAGCTAATTTTTAAGAGTAATTTTTCCGGTAGTTATTAAATTCTACTTATTAGTTTTACAACTAAAGCTGAACTATCTTCCAATGTCTCCATCTATTAACAAATCTCTCACTTACAGACCGTGTGTAAAGTTTATGACTACTCAGAAGTGTCTCAACGTTACTTATAATCTTCAGTACTGTTCAGGATTTACGAACAAATTTATTTGACAATATGTAAAGTGTTTTTTTTTTCACGTAGATTATAAAACCAAAAAAAATATTCCAAAATTCTGATACCAATGTGGCATTTGGAGAATAAATTTAGGTAAGATATATAATATACCAACGCACTTCAGAGGGTTAAATGCGTTTAATGCGAAACTTTTTGTTTTAAAATAACGGTAGCAAAGGTAAAAAAATTCCTGAACGCACCGACCCTCGAGTAATGCTAATTTGTTGAGAATATTGGATAACCGTCCTAAAAGGGTTCCATTATGATCAGAATGTTGAAAGTCTCCGAGATAATACAATACCTCACACACCAGGTGAAATGAAAAAAAGTACATTCTAAATCACTGGATAACCGCCCTTACAGCCGAAACGTATCCTCTTCTGTAGTGGTGCAGCCGGGGTGGAGGTGCAGAAATTCTGCATACCATATTTTTCATATAGTTTTCTTCGTCTTTTAAAATCTCAGAAAAATTCTGTGATCTAATAAGAAGAATGCTGTACAAAAATAGCGATATTTAGAGCTTCTGGACCCCCACCCTGAACGACTCTGATCTATTGACTAACATTTATTCAGATCTCTTTAAAGAAACGTTATGAGGAGCAAGATTTTCGCCCAATAAAAAAGTCAATTTAATTTTGTGCAATATGATTCCCACATATTCTAGTTCATTTTATTATACAAGAATAAACAAACATTCCAATGCGTTGAAGATGTTAAAATAAGCTATCTAGAAAAATAACATTGGTATAATTTTGGTAAATAGTTTTTAAGTAATGTTTTTAAAATGTCTAGTATAAATTTATCCACCATCGTAATATATTGTGCTCAATAATTAATTGTTGAATTATTACAAAGCATAATTGAAATGTTTTAATGGGAAGTGAAAAATTATGTTGTAATAGCATTTGAGTCAGACATTTGAAGCCCTCTTTTGACGAGCGTCACGTATACGTGCCTTATAAGATGCACAAAACACGCATTGTTTTTTTTATACCACTACTTCTGAATTAGGGTTGCTATTTTAACCTCAGTTTGTATTCAGAAATTCCGATTTCAAACCGAAAATTTCAAAAGAAGAATTTTTACTTTATGTAATCCCGAAATGTCTTTCATTAAATAAAGCAAAAATTGCTGCTTGGAATTTCTGAATAAAAAGGTTGGCCATAATGAAAACACTGCCAGAAGAAAAAAATTCCTGCTGGATTTTTAGAACATTAGCAATCACCTTCTTGATGAGATTAGTAAGAAAAATCTAAAACGATGTTTCTTTGAAAATAAGTAGTAATCAAAAAGCAAAACGGAAACTGTTACCTTTATTTAATCACAACGTCTCAGCGGTTAAATAACGTGAAAAGTACTATTTTAAAATACCGATGCCTACAGATTAAACAAATCCACTTTACGCTGGTTTCGAAGCAGTTATACTAGGGATTATCTTGACGGTTTAAATACAAATTCATATTTTAATAAAGTTCGTTAAATTGGATAGATTGAAAGTTAACATTTAAAAATAGAATTGAAAGTTACAATCAAGACCTCCTTATCATAGTATCAGACCTCTCAATCAGCAAGTTGCCTTTCACCGCTATACTTGTCCTGCTACTAGCGCCATCAATCGTCAGTAATAGTATTTACGACACGAAATCACACGAAATTTTTTCACAGCTCCATTTGTTCTATGCATTTGCTTATGAACTTGTAGTTTTCCTACCACTAAAATTTTATAGTAAATTTTATCTTATTAAATTGACAAGATCGTGTGATTACATGACGAAAAAAATTCTATTAAATTTTAGTGGTAAGAAAAAAGCGTAAGAGTTGGCAGCTATGCGGTAGCAGACCAGCTAGTTTTTTCTATAGATTTTTCTATTATATTTTTGGATACCAGTTTTTTATTAGAGACAATTTTGTTTTGCTTGATCGGAGAATTCTGGGATTTAAAAGAACAACATTTTCTCTAAAAATATACTGGTGTTCAAAAAGCCCGAAACATGACAACTGTGCGGTAGTATCCACCAGGCGGCGATACTTTCCGGAGAAAGTCAATTAATAAGTTGGCAATTACCGCGGACATTTTCTCCCATAGACTTTCTCCGGATTGTCAAGTCTGATCTATGATAAGGGAGTCTTGGTTACAATATTCACTGTTGCAGACAATCCGTTTTAAACAACTATAACCAATTTTAATCCAATTTCAATTGTTTTAACTTTTATTTATTCAACCCTGAAAGAAATACGAACAGACACCCTGTATACTATACATATTAAAAGTCAATTTCGTCAAAACGTTTTGACAACTATTAAACTCATAAATTTCAGAGTCATTCTGAAGTTTTATTTCATTGACTTTCCACGCAAACACGTTAACACTGCATTTGCTTGCTTGACCGTTTTCTTTTTTGTTATTATTACTATCATATTTCGTTATTAAAAATTTTAATTTTATATAATTATATAACTTTATATTATTTCCGGGACAAGTTGGATATTTTCGAAAAGTTGTTATGTGTTAGATGAATAGCCATGGGTAGTAAAGTTTGTGTGAAGTCTGGAAAAACGTATTAACCCTTTGATTACGGGCCAAGACTGGCGACTATTTTTATGTTCAATCAAAGACGAAAAATAACATTAAAATATAGTAATAAAACTTTTCCCATTTATCTCAACCAGTTTCGATCAACTATAACTACGAATACATTTTTGAAATGTTATATTTCACCACCAGAAAGCTACAATAAATGGTATTACACACAGTCTGAAATAATTGTGCATTAGTAGGACGGAAAAGTATAAGAGTTAACAGGACGCACCCATTTTTGAGTTTTGTAATAAATGTTTGTTTTTAAGAAGTCCAATGTCATTTTTCTTAATTAGCTAGAGTTAGGAAATCTCCCGAATATTTAATAACACCGTTTCAAAATTGAATCATCCGCTTTATATAATTACAGGTTTATGCAATTAATTAAAGTTAATATTTCGTTTCGGAAATAGTGGTCCTCAAAAATTGGATATGCGTGATAATCCATTTTGCAACTTATACATAGCTGACTAATTCTTTTTCTCATCACTTTTTTCAAATATTAATCATTGCTTTATTTAATGACAGCAATTCTAGGATTAAATAAGATGAATATTAATATTAGGAAATACTTGTAACAAAAACCATAAATGTTGAAGGCTATGCAACAGTTAATCAAAAATATATTTCTCATTCATTTAGAAATAATTCATGCATGAGATGGTTAAAACTGCGAGTACGAGCCGTGGACTGGCGATTATTTTCATATTAAAACGTACCACAATTTACAAAAGTGGTTATTTGTGGTTATTTATTACAAATAAAACAGGTTTAAGTAATTTTAAGCCACATTAGTTTTTTATTAATAAAATTCCCAAAAGTTTAAACGCAGCTATTAATCATTTCAACTCTACTCGATATTAGCTCAGCATGTGAATACGTAAGCTTTTTCTCCTATTTTTACATCTAAATATCAATATTCCTTCACGAAAATCCCTCGAAGACTTCGGAACATATTCAGTCTGCGCATTCGCTGGGCAACCTAAAATTTAAGTTTATCATCACGGTCTAAAGCAACGCCAATTCCTAGGCTATAATAATAATAAAAAGAAATTTGTGTGTGTGCTGTGTTCTAGCGAGACCGCTGCACGCATGGCCTAATTACCAATGGGGCAAACTTCCACCGGTAAAAATGAATAGAAATTTTTGCCTCATTCATGACAGTAATTTTCCATGAATAAGACAAAAATGTTTGTTAAAATTTATTGGTGGAAGTTTGCCTCTTTGGTAATCAGCTCCTGGCTGCACGCACGATTACGAGATTTGGCAGGAAGATACCTTTGTGTCTGAAGTAATACAGCACGAAGATAATTTTTAATTTCTTAAGTAATTTTTAGACTAATTAAAAGTCATAATAGACATCGCAATATGGCAGGAAAATAGCAGCGATGCTACCGAAATCCCTGTCCACAAATTAAGCAGTGAAGTTCAGAAAACCCTCTTTTTCTCGTGCATCTTTAGAGGTCCCATCGGCCAAACCGTTTGAAAAACAGAAATACTAAAAATTTTGTTTTTTAATTTCATGATTTTACTTTCAAACAGGTCAAATTGCTTCAAAAAATACGAAATTTAATAATTTAATTTTTTTAAAGTTTGAATTAGCATATTTTTTCTTCGTCTTTCGAAGAAGGCTTCGGCTTAACTATTCAAAATACAAAAAAAAAAAAAACACTTTTAATTCGGGTACCGTTTTTTCTACGTCCAAACCGTTTCGAAAAATATGGATATTAAAAACCTTTAAAAAATTTCCATTTATGTACAACGCCGACTTTTCGGTATTTTTGCTACTCTCTGCAAAGTGTGAAATCTATCACAGATAACACTTTTTAACGAAGGCACAATTTACTTTGAAACAACTTTCTCAGTTTTAGAAATATTAAAAATAACCTTTTCAGAAAAATGCGTTTTATTCTAGTGACTTCACTTTTTATTGCATACTTTAAAATTCCATAGAAAACAAAATACAAAAAAAAAAAAAAATCTAATTTAACGAGGCTGCTTACAATATCCTTCAAAATTACATAATTATTCCTTTTGAAAAATATTAATATTAACCTCATTCAAAGATTTTAATTTTGGAACTCACTTCGTGATTTAGTTAAGCATTTCTCCTTTGCCGGGGAAAAAAGTTTTTTCCAAGCATGCCATTCGAGTGCTCTAAGGTTTGAAAAGAGAATCCAAATAATTGTCTTTTGGAAATGATAAGGGAGGGGGGGGGGGGTAGGTTTATGCTGGAAGTAATAGTGAGAATGGAAAGTTGAATACTTCTAAATGTCAGAAATTAAACCAGCCTCTTCTCCCCATCAATAATTTTTCAACGATAATGCGAATTTCAATCAATGAGATTTCTATTTTTTTTTCGTACTTCGAAAGTTTTTCAGTAACCCGGTTATAATATCTGAGCCCAATAGAACAAATGTCCTCTTTTCAATTAAGTTTAATAAGATTTCATACCACGTTATTGAAATTTTCTCCGATTATTTTTATTTGAGACTGCACGCTGTCGAAAGAAGTGAAGCCCCAACGTTATGTGCGTTTAGAAAGATTTTCGTCTAAACATATAAATCAAAGCAGTACGGAGAGTGCTTAGCATATCCGATGTACGCTGCCGAAGTCACTGCGCGGCTCCAACTCTGGATTCGTTTGGATATATTTTCATTTAAAAATATCAAATCATTCAAACTGTAGGGTGTACATTTCCGAAGACAGTGATGCTCGCAACGTTAGATTCCTTTGAAATGATTTCCGTTTAAAAATATAAAATCATTCATCACTGATTACAGGTACATTTAAGGTTATTATCACGCACCGGAAAGCGGTGAGCTGGATTAAACTATTTTAAGAATCGGTGAGAATATTTTTATATTTTAAATGATTATTAAGAGCGTATTTATTTACACCGTCTTTAATGCATTTGGAGTTTGATTAATACATAAATGCCAACATCGCACTAAACGTCCGTACAATGTAGGTTAATTTAACCGAGGTTAAACACGTCTTAAACCAGAATTTTGTTTAAGAAATGCAGTCAAATAGGATCCACGTAGGAACATGTAACTAAATATTTATTAATATTTCAGACTTATTTTCTGGTTAGAAACGTCTTTAACCTAGATCAAATTAACTCCCATTGTACGTAAGTTTAGTTGAATGTTGGCAGGTACGTTAATATATCGATTTATTTATAAGACAGCTTTCACACTTTCACGCAAAAAGTACATCAAATTCATTGCTAAAAACAATTTCCTTCTATGTGGATTATAAAACAAATAAAGGATCAGGGTCCATAAGCCGTGTATTTGGCCTATGAAATAAGACTAAAACTCGAGTTTGTTAAACTGACTTAATTATTTCCCTTTTTAATATTAGAAGGTTTATCCTGTACGATTTTAACAATAGTTTTTGCATTTTGTTCGGATTTATATAACTTACACAAGCTCAAAGTTACGCAAAAATACGCAATTTCTCCTAATTTTACCTCAATTATTTATATGAGCGCAATCGTGCAACTCTTTATTCTTTACATATATTATAAAATACATCAAAATGTACAATATATGTAAAAAAAGGGTTGCAAAGCTGCGCTCATAGTAAAATGTTAAAAAATATATTAAAAATTGAGGTAAAATTAGGAGAAATTACGTATTTTTCATCAAAAACTACGAATAATACGAACTTTGAGCTTGTGTAAGTTATATAAATCTGAACAAATTGAGAAATATATTGTTGAAATCGAACAGGTAAACCTTCTAATATTAAAAAGTGAAATAATTAAGTCAGTTTAACAAAACTCGAGTTTTAGTCTTATTTCATGGGGCAAAAACACGGCTTATGGACCTTGATCATTTCCCTAATATGGCCTAAAAACCAAGCCCCATTGTGGGAACTGCTCTTTAACCCTTTAGCGGGCGGTGTCCACAAAAAAAGGACAGTAAATTTTAATTCCAATCTGACAAACGGCACCAAGAATATTTAATTAAATTTTTTCTTTTATAAAGTACGGGAAAATAAACAAGTTTAATTTTCTAATAAATTCTTCGCTAAATTCTGGTGAAAGTTCATAATTTCATCATTTTAAAAACAAACTTACTCTGCGCCGGAAAGGGTAATAAATTTCCCGAATATGGTCTAAAAATAAACCCCCTTTGCGGGAACTTCTCTTTAAGTGATACAAGTAACGTAGTTATAAGGTACCTCGTATATTTTACTGACAAAAAGTTAAAAACATCAGTTATAATAGTCGATGTTGAACTGTTTTAACCCTCTTTTGCCCATGGTAGAATGCATAATTCTAGAAATTCGAAAAGTAAGAAAATCCGAATTCATACCAAAAATTGCAAATAGAAAATTTTCGTTTCTGTTAATCACGTTATGTCTCTCATTAAATAAAGTAAGATTGCCATTTCGATTTTCTGGTATGACTTCAGAATATCTGAATAAAACCCCCTCTAAATTGGCAACACTTGTGGTAGTACATACGCTCAGGGCCTGATTACTGACGGGGCACACTTCCACCAGTAAAATTTAATAGACTTTTTTGTCGTATTAAAACGCCCTATTCATGCGAAAATACAGCCATGAATAAGGACACAATTTCTATTCTTTTTTACTGGTGGAAGTGTGCCCCGTTGGTAATCAGGCCCTGCTACGCTACTTGGGCAAGAGAGGTTTCAACATAACAGGCAAGAATTATGAAATTGGTGTGTGAAGTTCGGCACAGATACACTCAGTTTTTTCTTATTCTTTTTTATTTGTCTGTTTAGATGCAACATAAAACTAGTCGTTGGGGGCCACCGTAATACTTACCCATCATGGATATGCATAATGTAAAATATTAAAATAAAAATGTGTAAACCACTTATAAAATGCATTGCAATTCAACTAAAATCGTGGCTTGATGACGTCATAAATTTTAAAGGCTCGATTACTGAATTGCTTGAAAAAGGTTTTTCCTTATAACTCCAAAAATAATAACCCTATTAACTAGCGGTTTATTGCATCTGATTAAGCGTCAAATTTCCAGTTAAAATATATCTTTGAAGTGAAATTTGGATGAAATACAGGGTCATGAAAAATCGAAGAGTGTGGAAAATAGGATTCGAAATATTTCGGCAACTAATTATCCTATCGTCTTCCTGCTTAATGCAAAATTTGTTTTTTTATTGTCTTTTATATTCATTTCTAAAAATAAACAATTTCGAAAATTTTTATATACCTTTTATCAGAAGGAATATTTCGAGAGTCCGAAAAAAATAGTTCCGGTTAATCGAGGTTATTGAAATGAAATAGGCTTCTTCCCATTATTACATACTAAGTACATACCAAATTGCAAGTCTCTATCTCAATTTTTTCAGGAGATAGAGCATTTACAGACACATAGACACACAGACGGACGGCAATTTTTTTTTTTTCTAAAAATATGTTTTTCGGAATCTCCAGTGTCTGAAACGTGTAAATCCGTCAAAAAAAATTTTTCGATTTTCAAAACGATTACAAGACTTACCCATACTACGTATGATAGGTAAGTAAAATAAAAGACGTTTCGTTTGATGCGAAATTTACGTACATCCGTACATTTAAGTTATAACAGTTACAACGCCGTCTATTATAACAGATGATTTAAATTTTCTGTATATAAAATTTGCGATTTACCTTATAGAGGGTTCCTATATTTCACGGAATTTTCCAGGTGTATACCAGTATTTTCTGATAGAAATATTCCCTTAAAGGAATCGCATGAAATTTCGTTTCATTGAAGTAGAGTTTTCTATAACGTGTCACTTATTGTATCATTATAATATAATTTATGTACTATTAAATTATAAAGTGCGGGATTGTTTGGGAGGAAACCTTGTCTCTTATTTTAGTGCGTGCAGTCGTTTTCAACCAGCGGTCTGTTTGCTAACACTATTTCCGAATAATTTTCTTTACTTTATTTAAGTGCAGAAATTAAGTGATTAAATATACTGTAAGATCCTTTCCTTTCATAAAAGTCTTTAATTAATCCTTTCGCGACGATCATATATTATCCTAACTTTATTTTTGTGGCACTACTTTCTCTGAAAATAACTTTATGTATCATTTAGTTCTCGAAATTTTTTGATTGGATAAGGAAAATTTTCCTGTGCCGAATTACTAATATAAGATTTGAAGGATTTTGCGCAGTCTGTATGGCCATTGTACTGTCACGGGATTAAATAACGCGAAAATTAAGATGGTAAATGTTTTCGCTCGTCCGTGTCTTGAATAAAATCTTTTCTAAACAATATTTTTCGAGATAGCTTTCTAAATTTGCAAAATCATTATACCACGTAGATTATTGTTCGAAAATATTCATTTCCAAAATGAAGACCAGTGAGAGGCCTACTAAATGAAAATAGTGTCAAGATGGGGTCCACTGGCTGGACCGTTCTGCTTTAATAGAATAATATATTGATTATCCTGAAACATCTAATTTCATTTTAATATTACAACATTTATTACAATATTTATTGCACATTCAGTTATTTAAGTATTTTTAAACATATAGAAATCATTGGGAAATCTACTAAAAGCATATCTTCAAGATATAAACGGTTATTTGCTGTTATTAACTGCGAAAAAGTCCGAAATAGCGTCTGCAACACTCGTATTACAAAACAGTAATCTCGACAATTTTATAAAATAACTTTTTTGGCATAAATGGTTTCTAATATTTTCGTAACCAACATTCGGATTATTTGTACAATTAAATCTATAAATTTCAAGCTAGAACGAAAATAGCAGTCAAATTGGTTGGGGCGTAAGAAACATATTTAAAACAAAAAAATGTTTTAATAACAATAAATTAAATATTACTACACTTAACAAGCTAAATAATTACGCGAAATGATATTAAATAAAAATGCTGGTTTAAAATAACTGATTATAACTTCTGTTAAAGTTATCCTTTAGCCGTACTAGTCCTAAAACTAAAGGTTTAAGCCTCACGTATTAGACACAGTTAACACTTTTAAAGACGCTGGTATATGATTTATATTAATTAAATTTAATCACACACAGCAGCATTTTTGAATATTTTTTGCTTTTGTAATGTACGTGCAGGAAAGCGTTTATTTGTTTTCAAATCAGTTTATTGGTAAATCCTGGTGATTTTTCATTTTTCAACAACAGAATTCTTTTACCACTTAAAGAGATAAGAAAGGCCACCCTGTATATTACACATAATAAAAGTTAATCTCGTAAAAAGTTTCGCGAAGTGAATCAAATATCGTTCGCAAGTCAAGTCCAGACTTTATGCGCTTTCCGTTTCCTCACAACCCAGGTAGCACAAAGATATTGGCCAATATCAAAATGTAATATCGGTCAATATCAAAATTTGACATTGGCCAACGTTAAATGACCCCCCCCTAAAATAATATTTGTGAATATTAGTTTTTGACATCTGTGAATGTTGGCCAATATTTTCCAACATCTCTGAATATCATTTTTTGACATTAAGTGATATTTTTTTCTGTCATTGCTGAATATTATCATACGATATTGAGCGATATATTTTTATAACATTCTTGAATAACATTTTTGGAAATTAAATGACATTTTTTCATTACTGAATAACAATCTCTTTTTTGCACCCCAGATGTGATGGACAGAAATCCCTCAATGTAAAATGAGAGATCTCTGCTTCAGGAAAGTCTAGTCTCGTTTTGTAACAAGACAAAAGCAATCCCAAGTACTAATAAGCATAACCAATAGAAACCCAGGGAAAAACTTCTTATAAAGAGCTGTTAACAAAAACCGGTGGGAGTAGAGTTTTTTGTTACTAGGGTAAAAAAAGTCTGATAAAACTATCATTTAATTATCTCGTATTTTTCAATCACAATCGACACGACATATTTTTAGAATGATCTTTTAGCAAAGATTTATTTAAATATCACTTTTTATTATTGAGTTTGTTGGAAATTTTGTAAAAAATTATTTTAAAATAAGTAAGAAATTTAAAGGAAATAAGAAATTTTAAAGCTTGCTGTGTAAAAAATAACGTGTTCCCCTTGCAAAAAACTATAAAGAAAGTTTTAACAACGCATTAATTTCAATTTTGTTTTGTGAGAAATTAAATATATATTTTTTTAATTAATTTTAAGTCAGAAATATTTGTACATTTTTTCAAAAACTGATGCACTGCACAAAGTTAACACGCACATAAATTAGCACTAAAAGCTTATTATTATATAATAATAATAATTACTTAGATGAACTGTATAAAAAATATATATTATTAATAGTGTCTAATTTAAAATTCAGTGATCTATTTTTGAAACTAAGCTTGTATTCTTTCAATAATAAAAAATAAAATTCTTATAAAAGTCGGAAAATCGAAAGTATTTTAAAAAGATAAACAAGCATCCATTTAAAAATTACATAAATTGATTTTTTTTTCTTGTAAGAACATTTTTAAAATTAGTATAAAATACATAGTATAAAGATAGTATAAAAGCATCTTTAGTTTTTTTTTATAAAACACAAATTTTCACATGCTTTTTTTATTTATAAAAATAACTATAGACTCTTACGGAAAATTTTAATATAGGCCTTTTTCTTTCTGTGCAAATTTCACGCTCGACGCCTCCATCAAATGCACACTGACGAAAACTACACAAATGGGCGGTCCTTTAGAACTTTCCGTTCATTTCGGTCAAGATTACAAACTTTGTCAGATATGCTGAATGTAGACACTTATTTTGAAATGTCCGAAAAATGATGTTGTTTTTTACGAATGTCGATAGATATCCCTGAATGTTGTAAGAGTAATATCATTTTTACAACATTGGCCAATGTAAACAAATATTAAAAATAAGGCATTAAAAAGTCAGGTTTCTTAAAAATGGCAAAATTATTCAATTTTATTGTTTAGAATACTATTTCTGTATTATGATGTCACAAGTAATGCAAAAAGCTCTTTTGAATGTTTTCTTTTCAAAACTAATTTTAAGTTATGTCTGTAAATATCGGCAGATGTTGTAAATTTGACGTACGACATTCAGCGACGTTCGAAATATTGGCCAATATTGCCGTGGATATTGGCCAATATTTGTGTGCTACCTGGGAAACTCACATCAGAAAAAAGAGTTCGCTTTCTTGATCGTTTAAGAGCTAGATACTTTCAGCCACAACCAAAAAACTTAATATTTTATACTAATATTTCCGGGCCAAATTAAATATTTCGGAATTATTTTAGGCATTAGGTGGATTGATATGTGTAAGCAGTGCGAAAGTCTTGATACAATTTTTGAGCATAGATAATTCAAAATGAATGGAATTAAAATTTAAAACTATATATTTTTTTTCGAACTATTCTGAACCCTTAATAATATCTTCCAATAAAATAACTTATTACACTTTATTATTGTTCAATGTAAATATTTAAGAAAGTTTATAAAAACGGTTAAAATAATCTATAAGAAATTTATTTAAAATATGCTTGCATCATGTATGCATCCATTATTCGTTTTAAATAAAAGATTTTTAACCATTAGAAGAGCGGCTTCCGAAACTTTCTTTCCTTCAAACTTTAAGGAGATCCTCCTTATTGCTTAAATATTTCCATGACCCAACTAATAAATTTTTTATTGTAATCTATCCTAAGGAAATGGTAATCTTTGTCACAAAGCATACAACAAGAGAACAGTAAAAGGTAATAATCCTGAGGCAGCGTCACATTCTTGCAAACAATTGAAGCGTAGATGGTTTTACTATATATGATATATTACATGGATCCGATTACCGATGATGCCTCTGAGTCGAGTGATTTCCCTGTCGCCGCAATTAATGGTTTAGGAATTACCTATCGGACAAAGTTATCCCTTTGAAAGGCGGTGGTATATAACTTATATTACTTAATTCTAATCCGAAACCAGCATTTGCACCAAAATATTGGAATAAAATTTTCCTTTTGTAATGGATATCCAGGAAAGGGTTTATTTATTTTCAAGTTCATTTGTTCGTAAATTCTTGACATTCCATATTTCAATAACGGAATTATTTTACCACATAAATTAAAGGAATAAGAAGGGACACTCTGTATTTTCCACATAAGAAACGTTATTCACTTAAAAAAATTGTGAAGGAAATCAGGTATCGGTCTCCACATATATCCAATTTTCTTCACTTTTCTCACAAACTCATGCCAGAAAAAGGAGTTTGCTTTCCTGATTTATTCAACTCAGCTGAAAGTTACGCACAGTTCGGCAAAAACTTAATTTTAGATAATTACATTTCTTTACATTAATTCCGGGGCAAATTGAATATTTCGGAATATTTCTTATGCATTAGGATTAGAAGGATGGAGATTTGTAAAAAAATGTGAAATTGTGGATACAACGTATTAAATACGGATTATTAAGTAATTAAAATTTAGAAAATATTTTTTTCTTTTCAACTATTCTGAATCATGAATAAAATCTTCCAATAAAATAGTGTATTACACTTTTATAAATGTAAATATTTAAGAAAGTTTGTAAAAACAGTTAAAATAGTATACGATGAATCAATTTAAAAATTAACTGATTTATTCATGTTTCCATTATTCTTTACAAATCAAACAATTTAATACTTAGAACAACGATGCGCAAACTTTAATGTTACGAGACACTCCTGACTGTTTAAATAATTACCAGACACACATGATAAGTAGGTATATAAAGTTTTTTGTGTACTCTATCCTAAAGAATGTGTAATCTTTGTCACAAAGCATACACGTGAGAACACTTAACCCCTTCATGGGCAAAGTACTCTTGAATCTAAAATATTGAAATGATTGATTTACACCAGGATTCACGAATGAATTTATTTTAAAATAAGTAAAAGCTTTTCCTCATGTACATTATAAATTTGAAATTTGATTATAAAATTCTGGTGTCATTGTGGGATTTTTGAATTAAAATTAAGTGGTATATATTATATACCGGTGCCATTCAAGGGATTAATACTTTGATCCATTGTGTTCTTTTATAATCAAAAGAAGTCATTTTCAGAAATTTTCACAGTTTTATGAAAATTTCTTTCCCGTGTAAATATTTATCACATATAGGTGATATATAAATAAATAAAAACATTATCCATAAAAAGTTTAATACAAAATTTTGGAATTTCCTGCGATTACTTCATACAATTTTTTATATGCTCAATCATTATATACTTTTATCCTTTTTATATGTTTATTGTAATTGAGAGCTCAAGTTCTGAAATCATCGTAATTACTCCAAATTTCTCTTCTTTCTAAATAATATGACACACAGATAGAAGAAAAAAATAATTGCCATCATACAAAACAAGTTTTATAATTTTCCCTTCTTTAATAATTCATTCCTTGATATAAATAGCCTCAAAAATGTTTTCTAGGTTCTTTAATTTCTAGCAACTAAAGTACCCTGTTGTTAATACGTTGCTTACGGGCCTCGAAACTCAAATCTTGATTTTTTTAAATGTTTCATCGCCAAGATAACTGAAATTCCGAAACCTCTCAGATAAGTAAAATTTCTTTAAAGTATCGATACTTCCAAAATTACTTTCAATAAATGAATCTCGATGGCTATTGTTTATATGGGGTTGCCTTTCCACCTGGCTTTGAGAGCGGTATGTTGCGTAAGAATGTATAATGATGAAAATGGCAGTAGAAATATGTTCGAATTTTATTTGTAAATAATGTAAATATTTTATATGTATATATCCTTTAATCTTCATTAAATATAGAGAAAATGATGCCCGACTTATCTATGAGTGAGTGCCAGTAATTAAGTTATGATTAGCATTGCAAATTAAAATATAATTAAGTATCCACTGAACCACGAAGAATACGGCAAAACATTGATGCAGCCGCCGTCAACATAAATTGAGCAATTGCTAAATACTGGTACTTCATAAAACGGGTAAGTTATTTTAGTATTTCTCTTAAATTGATGTAATATTGGAGGATATAAGAATTTGAATCAGTAAATTAAAAATGGACAAAGCCGAAAATTTGAAACGAAACATTTCGAAACGCGGATCAATTCGATCCACAGTAACCAAATTAATAAAACAAAATAGATGCTGACAACCAAAAAGAAGTTGATTCGAAGCCAGAAATAGTTGAGGACAGTTTACCGACACTCCTTGAACATAAATTGCCATTGGAAAAGTTAGATAATTTAATTGAATCACTAACTGAGATTGATAATTTTGAATCGGAAGTAGAAAGTTCGATTGAATATAAGGAATCAATTGTAACCTGCAAGTCAAAGGCCAGTAGATATTTAAATAATTTTAAGAAAAATTCTACGGCTACAAATGAATCAAAAGAAATTGCGTCTTTGATATCAGACAATCACCTAAAATCAAATACGAAATTACCGCGAAGTTTTTGTTTAAATAAATTCACAGGCGATATTTGTAAGTTTCAGGAATTTTGGCCTCAATTTCAGATTGCTATTCATGAAAATGAAACACTTCAGGATATTGAAAAATTTACATATTTGAAATCTTTGATTTCGGATTCGGCAGCAGATGCTATAAATGGGCTACCATTAACAGCCGGAAACTGTGTAAAGGCAATAAATATATTAACAGATCGATTCGGCAAAAAAGACGTTTTAATTTCGGCGCATACAAACAAATTGTTAAATTTAGAACCGGTTCGTAGATCAAATGATATACAGGCTTTAAGAAGATTAAATGACGAAATTGCTATTCAAATACGAAGTCTCGAATCACTTGATGCGAATTCAGACCAATATGGCTATTTACTGTTACCCATTATTTATAAATGCATACCTAATGATCTTTTATTGCAATTTCACAGAGAACAAAATGATAAAAAAGAAGTTTGTGTAACCGAGTTATTATCATTCCTTAAGCGTGAAACGGAAGCGAGGGAAAAATGTTTTAATGTTACTTCTACTAGTTTTGAAAATGTAAAATCATCCGAAAATAAATTTAAACACAATTCTCCTAAACACTTTCATGAAGGAAATATTAAAAACCCTTCGGCATTTACATTAAATACAATTACAGAAAATCTTTGCCCCTTTTGTTCTCAAAATCATAAAGCTAATTTATGTCATTTAAATTTGGAAGAACGCAAAAAATCTTTATTAAGGCAAGCAAGGTGTTTTCGTTGCTATAAAAAATTTCACAAAAAACAATACTGTGTGTAGATCAAAAATACAATGTAAATATTGCTTTTCTAAAGCTCATGATATTGCTCTTTGTGTCAAAAAAACAAACGAACGATTATTATTGAATGAAAAGGGAAAAGAAAAATCTGACCTACTTTCGAAGTCTAATTTATCTGTGCGTGAGAGGGAATTGCAAAATGAGAAATTTGAAAAGATAATAGTGTCTTCGCTTTGTTGTAAGCCAGATGAATATATTTATTTTCAAACTTTGAAAGGGATAATGATTGGAAAAAATGAAAATATTAGTGTTCGCATTTTATGTGATTCGGCTTCACAACGAAGCTTTGTATGCAGAAATCTGTCAAAACGTTTGAATTTAGAAGTAATTGGACAGGAATCATTAAAAATTCATACATTTGCAGGAACAAATCCTATTGTAGATACAAAAAATAGGGTAAAGATTTTCTTAAAAGACAAAAATTCTGATACATATAATGTATTTGGAAGCTTTGGAAACAGAGAAAATCTGTTCGGACATAGTTCGTGCTCCCAGTTCTGAATTACATGAAAAAATTAAGGAATTGGGTATAGAATTATCAGATGTTTCGGAGAACTTAAATGATGGGGAAAATAAAATAGACTTATTAATTGGCAGTGATTACTATTGGTCAATTATGACAGGAAAATATAAACGCATTTCACCAACACTTGCGTTGAATGAAACCAAATTGGTTGGACTTTCCATGGCAGATTTTCGGAAGAAGTTAATGTAAACAATGTAGTGGGGGCTATGTATATATCTATATGGGATGAAAATAAGGATGATAAAGTGTCAGTGCAGCTTGAAAAATTTTGGACTGTGGAAGGGTTGGGGATTCAGGAAGATAATAAAAATACAAATATGTGTGACAAACAAATATTAGAACAATTTGAAAATTCCATTAAATTTAAGAACAATGATGATGTTGCCAATGATGATGTTGAATTATGATGTTGCCAAAAAGAGATTTCAAGGATTAATTAAACGATTTGTAAGTAATCCTGCATTATTTAACGAATATAAAGAAATTATTCATGAATTATTATATGGCTTTAGGAATCGTAGAAATTGTTGAACCCCGGAAATAAATTCAAATAATGGTAATTTGACATACTATTTACCCCACCACCCTGTGATTCGAAAAGACAAACAAACGACCAAATTGCGCATCGTTTTTGATGCATCATCCCACGCTCCTTCTGAACCCTCTCTAAATGATGTACTCTTTCCGGGTCCAAATTTGAACTCTGATTTATTTGATTTAATTTTACAGTTTCGAAATAATAAAATTGCTGTAGTGGCAGACATCGAAAAAGCATTTTTGCAAATAAGTCTTGCTGAAACTGATAGAGATTTAACTCGATTCTTGTGGATCGACGAACCCCCCCCAAGATAAAAATACTTCAATGAAAATTTTAATTATGAAGATGTGCAGTGTATTATTTGGCGTAACTTCGAGTCCATTCCAGTTAGGAGCTGTAATTAAACACCATGTGAAAAGGTGTGCAGTTTCGTACCCTGAGACTTGTGCCAAAATTAATTCCTCCATGTACGTCGATGATTTACTGTTAGGAGCAGATACTGTTGATGAAGCTTTAAAATTTTCAAAAGAGTTTTTAGATATTTTTGAACAAGCAAATATGTCCTTACGAAAGTGGCAAAGTAATTCTGCGATTTTAAAGGAACATTTAAAGTCATTAAATATAAATGTTTGTCCTGATGCATCGATTGATACAAATCCATTTAAAATCTTAGGGTTAATCTGGGACACAGAAGAAGACATTTTTAGATTAGATAACCAGCGTCTTTTAGACTTTGTTCATTGTCAGGAAAAATCCAAAAGGACTGTAATTCAAGCGGCTGGAAGAATTTTCGACCCCATTGGGTTTTAATCGCCATTCACAATTATAATCAAAATGATTTTTCAGTCATCATGGGAACACGGCATTGATTGGGACGAAAAATTGCCAGAAGATTTAGAGAAAAAGTGGGATAACTTGTGCGCACAGATTCCATACCTTAGTAGAATAAAAATTCCGAGATATTATTTTAATGGCATGGGAAATCATGACAGTGTAGAAATTCATTGTTTTAGTGATGCAAGTATTAAGGCGTTTGGAAGTATAATTTATCTCAGATATCACAACCATAACAGCGTAAAAACAAGTTTTGTTACATCAAAAAGCCGATTAGCGCCAATAAAAAGCTAACATTGCCTCGTTTAGAACTTGTGGGTGCTATGATTGGAGCTAGGCTTGGTAAGCGAGTAATGTCTGTTCTCAAGATAAGTGATAGCAATGTATATTATTGGACTGACTCAAATATTGTACTTCACTGGATTAAGAGTTCATCTAGTACTTGGAAACCATTCATGAGCAATAGGGTATCGGAAATACAAACTTTAACAAATCCGATGAATTGGAGACATTGTCCAGGTAGTTCTAATCCTGCTGACCGACTTACAAGAGGACTCTCACTTCTCGACCTCGAGAGCGATGATCTGTGGTGGTCACGGCCTTCATGGTTAACGAAAGATTCAAAATTATGGCCTAAGAAAGACAGAGAAGTAGATGAAGATATGAAACAACTAGAAGCTAAACAAAAGGTAATTTCCCAAAATCTTTGTTCATCAGAACACCAGAAAACGCTTATAGAGATTAAACGTTTTAGTTCTCTATTGAAAGCAATCAGAACAGTGGCAAGAATTAAAAGATTTGTTTTCAATTTAAGAAGCCCAAATAAACGCAAAGGTACATTATCTGCAGAAGAATTGAAGGAAGCTGAAGAATTATTAATTAAGGAAGTGCAAATGAAAAACTATAAGGAAGAAATTGAGTCATTAGAAGGTGGAATTCCTGTTAAGAAAACTTCAAGAATTTATTGTCTATGCCCATATCTAGATGAAAATAAATTGTTACGAATAAGAAGTAGGCTTAATGAAGGATCCTTTGATTCGAATGAGACCAATCCAGAATCCAGTCATATTGCCAAAAAATGAGAAGTTTACTGAGTTGCTGATTATGAAACACAGAAAATTGATGCATAGTGGAGTTTCTTTGACACTTGCGCAAATTCGGAAAAAAATTGGATTCCACAAGGAAAGCAATTAATCAGGAAAACTATTAAAACATGCCTAATTTGTAGGAAATATAATGCAAAACCAGCTGACCAATTAACTGGCCAACTTCCGAAAGAAAGAATTTCAGAATATCCTGCCTTTACCGTTATAGGATTGGATTTTGCAGGTCCGATAATCACAAAAACTGAGAATAAAGACACGTCGAAGTCATATATTGTGTTACTCACTTGTGCCACAACAAGAGCCATACATCTGGAAGCAGCAAAGGACATGACTACAAGATCTTCTATTTTGTGTCCTCGTCGATTTATTTCAAGACGTGGGAATTGTAAATATTTTTTTTTCTGATAATGCAAAGAGTTTTAAATCTGCCAACAAAGAACTGCAACAATTTGAAAATATAATTAAAAATCAAGAACTTCAAGATTTCATCTCAAATAAAGGCGTGACATGGAGATTTATCATCGAGCGTGCCCCATGGTTGGGAGGATTCTACGAAAGACTAGTAAAGAGTGTAAAGGAACCACTAAGGAAAATATTGGGAAGATCTCTCATCACATTTGAGGAACTATCAACGATCTTGACAAAAATCGAAGCCATAATAAATTTGAGACCATTAACTTACACAACAAGTGATTTCGGTGAACCAGAGCCACTTACACCGGCTCACTTTCTTCAACTGGGAAGAGATAACATTAGTTTTCCTCTACATTTTGCCGAATTAGAGAACAAAATTTCGACCAAAAAAACTTTGTTAAGGAGAAAGCTTTATCAAAGCAAATTGTTGAAACAGCTGTGGACTAAATGGAAGGAACAATACTTATTGAATTTAAGTTCAGCTCATCAATTTAAAACTCCTGAGAGACATAAAAATCTAAAAGTTGGAGATGTTGTCCTAGTAGATGGTACTGCTAAATCTAAACTGCTGTGAGACTTAGGAATAGTTAAGGAAGTGATTATTGGCAGAAATAAACTTATTCGTGCCTGTATAATAAAAACTGCTAAAGGACTGTTGAGAAAACCAGTACAACTTTTGTATCCTTTTGAACTAGACTGTTTAAATGATAAATGCTAAAATGATAAATGATTTCACTATGTAAATTTGAAACTGCTTATTTAGTTTTTTTTCTATTAAAATTTGAATATTTAAATGATATTAAGCTGAAATATTTTTAAAATTTGTAATTTGTTTGTTTACTCATTTAGTAAGAATATTTATTATATTATGCATATTTATACTTATTTGAATTTAAAAGTGTGATTGAATAATAATGGTCATTAGTATTATTGATTAATTATTGAAGAGTTAATGATAGTATTTAATTTCTGTATATATGTTTAATCTTTTGTGTATAAAATCTGGCCAGATATATATGTTCATGTAGCTACATGTTATAAAGGTGTTGTATTGTATTTATATTGATAATAATTTCATTATTTTATGTTTAATATTTATACTGTTGAAAATGGAAAGCGTAATTTCATAGAATTGTTAGTAAGTGTCGATTGAAAATAGAATTTTTTTTTTTTTTTTTTTATTAGGTTTGAGTTTGAAGTAAAGTCATGTTTATTATAATAATTTTAATGTTGATTTATTATTATGTACTCTCACGAGTCCAGGTGGGGAGTGTGTAGAGAATTGTAATTTTCTTAATGCCAAAAAGGCGATAAATGAATCTCGATGGCTATTGTTTATATGGGGTTGCCTTTCCACCTGGCTTTGAGAGCGGTAAGTTGCGTAAGAATGTATAATGATGAAAATGGCAGTAGAAATATGTTCGAATTTTATTTGTAAATAATGTAAATATTTTATATGTATATATCCTTTAATCTTCATTAAATATAGAGAAAATGATGCCCGACTTATCTATGAGTGAGTGCCAGTAATTAAGTTATGATTAGCATTGCAAATTAAAATATAATTAAGTATCCACTGAACCACGAAGAATACGGCAAAACATTGGTGCAGCGGCCGTCAACATAAATTGAGCAATTGCTAAATACTGGTACTTCATAAAACGGGTAAGTTATTTTAGTATTTCTCTTAAATTGATGTAATATTGGAGGATATAAGAATTTGAATCAGTAAATTAAAAATGGACAAGGCCGAAAATTTGAAACGAAACATTTCGAAACGCGGATCAATTCGATCCACAGTAACCAAATTAATAAAACAAAATACATGCTGAAAACCAAAAAGAAGTTGATTCGAAGCCAGAATTAGTTGAGGACTGTTTAGCGACACTCCTTGAACATAAATTGTCATTGGAAAAGTTAGATAATTTAATTGAATCACTAACTGAGATAGATAATTTTGAATGGGAAGTAGAAAGTTCGATTGAATATAAGGAATCAATTGTAACCTGCAAGTCAAAGGCCAGTAGATATTTAAATAATTTTAAGAAAAATTCTACGGCTACAAATGAATCAAAAGAAATTGCGTCTTTGAAATCAGACAATCACCTAAAATCAAATACGAAATTACCGCGAAGTTTTTGTTTAAATAAATTCACAGGCGATATTTGTAAGTTTCATGAATTTTGGCCTCAATTTCAGATTGCTATTCATGAAAATGAAACACTTCAGGATATTGAAAAATTTACATATTTGAAATCTTTGATTTCGGATTCGGCAGCAGATGCTATAAATGGGCTACCATCAACAGCCGGAAACTATGTAAAGGCAATAAATATATTAACAGATCGATTCGGCAAAAAATACGTTTTAATTTCGGCGCATACAAACAAATTGTTAAATTTAGAACCGGTTCGTAGATCACTGAACCACGAAGAATACGGCAAAACAAATGGTGTATACAAAACGTTTGTATACACCATTCAGTAAATTTGTGATGTTTTATACTCACGTCTTTAATGTAGTAAATATATGAGTTTGGGGAACGTATTGAATCATGATAAAAACCCGATAACGGAATTATTCGCATATTTTAACATTTTGAAGGTGTACAGCATGTTTAATTTTGAAATTATTTTTTTTTTTAATATCGCATTTAGTCCACATGACAGATATTATTATGATATGACAGATATTATTATTTTTTTTTGGTTGCTAAATGAAATTTATTTGGATTTATTAAAGAAAGGATAAAGTGTTTTGAAAAGAATATTAAACGAAATCCTTAAATACTTTGAGCGATCTTCGATCACACTTACCCACTTGTTTCCCCTTGTTCTATTCTCCTTGTTTCTTGTTGTGTGTGTTGTGTATAAATTTTTAATTTACATTAATTCCGGGGATAATTGAATATTTCGGACTCTTTCTTATGCATTAGATGGATTTGAGATTTGTAAAAAATGTGAGTCTGGTGACGGTTTATGTATCAGAACGCAAATTCTTCCCCATTCACTCTCCATTCCTCTGAATGATTCAAAAAGTCAATTCCGAAAACCGTATCTTAAGCATTTTTCACTATTTTCCCCATTTATATCTCCCTCTTAGTTGCGTTATATACCAGTCACCATGGAGACAACGTATTAAATACAGATTATTCAGCATAAAAGTAATTCAAATTAAAAAAAAAAATATGTATATTTTTATTTTCAACTATTCTGAATCCTGAATAAGATCTTCAAGTAAAATAGTGCATTACACTTTTATAAATGTAAATATTTAAGAAAGTTTGTAAAAACAATAGATAAAATAGTATACGAGGAATACATTTAAAAATTAACTAATTTATTCATGTATACATTATTCCTTACATATCAAACCATTTAATACTTAGAACGGCGATGCGCAAACGTTATTGTAATGCGACACTCCTTACTGTTTAAATAATTACCAGACACACATGATAAGTAGGTATATTAAGCTATTTGTATAATTGGCAAAATTGCTCTGAAATACCACTTAAATTAAAAGGATAAGGAGCTAATATAATCCTAAAGAATGTGTAATCTTTGCCACAAAGCATACACAAGAGAACACTTAAAAGATGATAATCGGGAAGCAGCGTCACATTTTGTAACTACGTTAAGCATCGATGATTTTTGTTTATATGATTACAGTGACCTCTCACTTATACGACTTTCAAGGGACCGTAGAAAAAAGTCGTATAACTGAGAGAGTCGTATAAGTGAGAGACCGTCTTATTATACAAGTTTCAAACTTTATATGCATTAATTATTTTACCTATGCTAAAAACGATAAGTTTTGAGTACCAAGAACAGATTTTAACAAAATTTATAAAATAATATTAAAAAATAAAATATAAAATGTATTTTAAAAGTTCACAAAATATTTCACTCCCCACTATGTTTATTTTGAAGATTTACAGATCAGATTTTCTGAAACAATGAAGTGATTTTAGTTTATCTCTGTCGTCGACTAAAAGAGAAAATGTATTTTTCTAAGTATATTGAAGCTTTTAAGCTACTTTTGGAGGCTATTTTTTTTAATTTGTAACAGAAATGGTAGATCTTTTACATCTGGATGTGATGGACATTGATCCAGGAAAGTGCATTTTTCAATAACCCTGATTTCTCACTCAGAACTATACAGGTGATCTGCAGGTGTTCATTTGGCTTTTGTTGATCTGTTTTGTTAAATGGTAGGCACAAGAAAATTTTATACAACCACCATCCCGCCATAGATTTCATCGTTAATAACACACCAAGGTAAGATAAGAAATGTTATTCATTATTGATAAACACTTTAACAATAGTCAAAAGAATAAAGGTAAGAAACGTTCATGATTTGTACTTTAATGATTATAAAAATGAATTCTTGAGTGAGAAATGTAAAATCGCATGAACCGTTTAAAGCGTCGTATAAGTGAGAGAAGCAGTCGTATAACTGAGAGAAGTTTATCATTATTTCCCATAAAGCGTGGACGGGACCAAGATAATTCGTCGTATAACCGAGAGAGTCGTATAACTGAGAGTCGTATAAGTGAGAGGTCACTGTAATTTAATAATTCAGATAACGAAAATGTCTGTCAGATCGCGCACGAACGTGGATTTTTGCTATAAAAATATCGTGCATTCCGCTGCAATGTGAAATAAATGGCAACCCGATAACTGATGATGCCACTTTGCCGGAGTAACACAAATAATCGGGGTGCCATTCATTTGACATTCCTACAGACTCTGCTATGTTGCCATGGCATCAACCCCACTGCCAGTTTTGCCAGTTCACTGCCAGTTTTATCATCTGTTCCATCTTGTCTATCATGTACAAAAATTCATCTATATTCTAGATTTTTTTTAAATGTGTGGCACTGCCTTCTGGACTGTATTAGCAATGTGAAAGCGAAATTATCGAATTATTTTACATCCGCTATCAAATTAGCGTTATAAGTGTTACACAAGTGTACCGTTGTCAACGTATTGTAAATATTTGAAGAGGTATTGAGCAAAAAAGGACTGTTGCTTTATTTTTTGCAAATTAAAAAATATTTTATTTTATTTTTCTTAGCTAATTCTTGTTAGTTGCATTCTAAAGCGAATTCCTGAACCTTTCAGGTGAGTTGGGCTCTTGTGAGATATTGCACTGCTAACTACAGTCTTCCATAATTTTTATTTTTATTCTTATTGATCTTTGTCAAGTTCGCCCTTAAATCAGCAACTCCGCAATTTCTACGTCGACCAGTCCTGCCGTTCCAATTTTCACTTTTAAAAAATCTCAGCTATCAATTTAAAATATATTATTGCACTAGACTGCACCTTTTTTACTCTATTAGATTTTCTTTCCTCAACCTTTTTTCTATCCTGTATCACTTGCATAGACTTTTTATACATGGAAACTGAACCTCTTCTCATTAACCAGCTTCCACTCATTCATCAATAAACAAAATTTTTGTTTTTGTCAGTCATAAATCAATTTATGTTAGTTAGATAATGAAACGGCACGAAGTGACTTAACGACTTTTTAAAAATATATTGTTGTCTTACATTTCAAATTATTTTTATATTTTATAGTAAGAGTTTAACTTCGAAGAAATAAAAACAGACTCAAAGTTATTTTAAGCCACATTAATTTATGTTCACAAATATTTTCTTCTTATGCAAAAGTTCAAACTCGGCTATGAATGAGATCCTTGATTTGCTGGTGGTTGTCTTCGATCCTTGCGTTAATACGGATTAGGTTCCCTTAAAAAGACCCTCACGGAGAGCACTCCCCCTAGGGCCTATATCCCTCGTGCAGATAATCGGCCGTCATAAAATCACTACCATACCACGACAACATTGATTTTCTGCCATGTGACTGAGATTTTGATATTCTAATTTAATGTTTTATTTTTTGTGCTTTACCTGGATACACATTTTTTCGTGAATTTCTAAAAGAGGTTTTACCCTTTTCCAATCGCAGAGTAAGGTTACACATTCAAGTGATTTGAATTACACGTAGCACTGGTTATATTGGTGTTTTCCCAAGTGTAATAATCACACAAAATGAAAGTCAATTGTTTTATTGACATCTTTTTAACAAGGTTATTTAATGTTTTATATTAACTCATTAACGCCGATTTATTTTACACTTCTTTTAATACTTCGATACCAGTTGACACCATTTTTCCCATACTGTTATGTTAACTGATTGAATCTCTGATAGTTTCACAATAGATAATAAGATTTTTTTTACCAAGATACAGGGGTTCATATTTAAAAGTTTCGTATCACTTAAATGGTAACTTTTCGTACCAACCGGCATTAATGAGTTAAATTAATAGAGAATTTTGATGAAATTTAAGTAAGACCAAATTAAATCTATGAAAATAGACGAAATTCTATGAGAACGGAGACATCTCATCTAATGCCGTTGTTATGTTAAAGCAGATGATATGCACACAAAAAAATATCTTCAATGTTCATGCAACTGGTTTTATACTGCTGTAGGACGATTACAAAAAAGTATACTAAACACGGATTCTGTAGAGGCTCATGAGGGTCTTCACAATCATTTTACTACTAGTAATTTTGTAAACTAAATTTGTCCTTGTTTAATCATAGAATAGCCTCTGATGAAATAAGCTGAAAGTTTACATTCTAAAATTTTGGTAGTAAAGTCATGGTGAACACCCTGACGAGCCATACTACACGGATTTTATCCAGCCAAAAACCGCGTTTTATTCTATCTACTGCGGAAGAACGCAATTGGTGCTTCCAACGAGCAGGAAAAAAGGTTCCAGAACAGTCCAGTTACATCCCGAGCAAGTAGAACAAATTAAATAAAAATAAAGTATTACAGCTTCGACTGGAAGAATATAAAATGACACGCAGAATACCAAATAGAATCTTCAATGAAGGAAAACAGAAATAAAATATTTAGAGACAAAATATAGTAATTTAAAAGGGGAAAATTTTTCGATAAAAATAAACTCTAAAAATACTTTCTAATATTTAGCAAATTGCTGGCACCATAAGTATCCTCTTGCGATTACTTCCTCAAACTTAAAAACGGCTTTAACCATAATACTTTGATCCATTGTATTCTTTTATAATCAAAAAAAGTCATTTTCAGAAAATTTCACCACGACGAAATTACATCCTAATTTCTGATCATTTCTGTGAATTCAATGTTTTTTCGAGAACCATTTCTTTTTCTTTCCGAGTTTTTTTTCGCGTCTTGGGTTATTTTTAGTATCAAATGCGTCAGCTTGAAATTGTCAGGACTCTTTACTCTATAATTCCCATTGGTCGTGATGTAGCCAGTACGCGATTCCCTTATTGTCGCATTGGCTAGAGCGCACTACGTTATTATTTTGCATTTCTCCGCTTGTCGACAAAAAGCAGCTACATGCAATCATCAGACAGATTTTGGTCGAGTTTTCGAGTGTTAAACAGTTCAATGGCTGTGCGTTTTAATCATTACGTATTTCAAATGATTTAAACCTAATACTTTGTTTGGGAATTATGTTCGAAATATTTTAAGAGCATCTTGTGACAACTAATTACTTTAGAGATGACACTGCCCATTTCAATCATGTGTGGACTGCTACCGTGTAGTTTGTTTAAATAAAAGCACGGAACTCGGAATCGCCTTGTATTTTTGCATTTCAGAAAAACACCTACTGTTTTATTCATTGCCTTGTTTAGCCACTACACGACTGCATCCGTATTATTATACTTCGAATGGATGACTGTTTTCACTAATATAATGCTGCTTCAATTACGTAAAGTTTATTGCCAATCTCCTGTCCTTCATCGATTTCAGGAATTGTAATATATATATATATATATATATATACTAACTTCTGAGTAATTTTGGGTTCCGCGGACCCAAGAAAGAGGAAGAAGAAGTAAAAAAAAAAGAGCAACTTCCAATTTTTTCGTGACTTCAGGTCTCGTGCGTTCGAAGAAACATCCAAAATTTTGCAATTTCTGTGTCCCGCAGGCCGGAAAAATCCGTGGAAAAGAAAGAAAAGAAAACGAAACATTTACGATTTCGGTGATTTTCAGATCCTGCAATCTCAGGAAAAAAAAGCAACAAATTTACTACTTCGACATTACTTTAGGTCCCGCAAACTAGAAAAAATCCGAGGGAAAAGATGAAAAGACGCTGAAATTTACTTTTTCGCGTTCAGTGTACACGGGAAAAGAAAAAGAGAGGGGACCATTTAACAATCGCTGTTTTATTTCCGGACCGCACAGACCCTGGGAAAAAAGAGCAAAACTTTTACAATTTCGACTTAATTTAGGTCGCGCAGGCCAGAAAAATCTAAGAGAAAAGAAGGGAGGTGAAATTGTGAATGAAAATTTCAGAGTTAATAAGATAGCTAAACTTGGCTTTACACGATCTCAGGACTTTTTGCGGTAAAAGAGTCAGGAGACTTGGCTGCATTTTATATAGGTGACGCGTTTTTGATGGGATTACCTTTACATTTCCAATTTAAGTATCACTGTTGCTTACTAGAAAACTTATTAAACATTTAAGCAAACTTGTTTTAAAAAGAATCTCAGTCGTCCAAAATTTATCCGTACTACGACATTTATAAATATGTCTATGGATTTATAGCCGAAGTCGGTTTGATATATATACAGTGTTATTCTAAATTATTTGAAAAATACGAAACAAGCAAATCAAGAGGGAAAAAATCACGGCAAAAAAATATTAACATATGATGTACTGTATAATACATAGTTTTATATATTACATATGTAACATATGCAGCTCACCGGTCACTGAGTTACTCCATATTTTATAAAGAAATCTTCACCATATTTGATTGTAGGTTTTCTGTCATTAAATTAGGAAAATATTACTTTTTACAAATGTCAGTTTGAGAACACCCTTCCCAAAAAGTAGTGAGTACCCACTGCTATAATATATTATATCTCACTATATACAGGGTGACTTTTAATTAACCTTAACTTTAAACTGAAATAACTTCTCAGAGCCTCACTAGATGGTTGCATGAATGCGTGCAGTGAGAGAGGGCATAAAAGGTATTTGTTCAGTGTGAGTTTCATGCAATTTTGATAATGTCTCACAAAGCGTCATATTCAACTGAACACCGCATTTTTATTGTTAAAAATTGGTATTTATGTGCTGAAAATGCAACATTATTTCTACCGAAGTGGTCTTCAACATTCAAAAACCGACCTAAGACTCCTAGAACAATTCTAAAAGATCTGATAAGAAAATTGGCCACATTATTCACCAGATATGAATCCATCCTATTTCTATCTTTAGGGTCGTATGATACATTTGATTTACAAGAAGAAGCTGACAGACCTTATTAGCCTCAAAAGTTCAATAACGGACTCATATTCAAGCATAAAAAAATAAACGCTCGATTTTGTTACTGACAACTTTGTGACTAAGTTGCGCTATTGTATCACAACTGAAGGTTCTCACTTTGAATACTTTATTCATTAAATTCCTTTTCCACGTTCTTTTCAAGAATTTTTTTTGTAGTGCTATCTTCAACGACTCGAGAGTTACTTGAGTTAAAAGTTGTAGGTTAATT
Source organism: Maratus michaelseni (assembly GCA_963931845.1). Taxonomy (NCBI): domain Eukaryota; kingdom Metazoa; phylum Arthropoda; class Arachnida; order Araneae; family Salticidae; genus Maratus; species Maratus michaelseni. The sequence goes on from OZ007595.1 coordinate 307,577,695, forward strand.
AAAAGTCACCCTGTATACTTAAACATCAATATCTATTGTACAATTGAGGGGCCTTCTGTAATAGCAAGGTAAGTGGATTTACCTTGATTCTCAATTTGTAGATTTATGTAATCTATTATTCAGCATATAAGGAAATATAAATTTTATTAACATGAGCAAAGAAAATATGCTAGAAAACTCTTATCAATAGGAATATATGCAAATATGTTAAATTCTAAATTAAAATGTTGAAAGTAAAACTAAAAGCGTCGTATCTGAAATTTCCATTTTTCACTTGCCTTGTTATTGCAGAGGTCCCCTCAATTATTATTGTATATTTCTATTAATTCCAATTGATAATTCAGAGATGCCAAACTCTTACTAATCTTCCGTAATATGTGGATTACTATGATCCAGTTTAACAACGTTTAGAAACAGAAAATTTATTTGATGAATTTTTACCTAGTCATATTCAGATTTCTACTGGGATTATGTTTAATTTAATTTGTTAAAATTGTTCTTTTGCAAAATGATTAAACCTGGGTCAAATTAACCCAGATATTACAGAAGATTAGTGAGAGCTTGTCACCTCTGATAATTGCATGTTTTCATGATTAAAAGGCATTCCAATTAATTATTTTATAATTTTTAATCTAAATAAATATTAATTTCAAAATTTCTGTTAATGAAAAACAAACAGTAATGAAAAACATTCCTCAATATTTTCAGTTTATAAGAAAATATTTCGTATCTATTTAATTTTGTTGTATCTTAAAGTAAATTATTTCTATGTAAATCAGTTAAACAGCGAAATAACAGTAATTTAGTTGAATAATCGTATGAAGAAGACGTAAAATATAATAAATCACTTATTCATGAGCTAGTACGAATAACAAATGAAGCGTGAAATATGCATGGACAATTTTTAATAAGGAATTAATCTAACTAAAACAGTCAAGAATTTAAAAACATTTTCTAACATTAATTGTCTAATACTTCTGTTTCTGACATTTATTATGTATTATATAAGCTGTAAACTTTATACATCATGTTAACATTTTCCATTTAAGTTTCATTAATGCATCTTTATGAGACATTTTTTTTGGTCTATTTCTTGAGGCGTAGAGTAAAAAAAAGTAAATTAAATAACTTTTTTTTTTTTTTTTTTTTGAAGGATTTAAAAATTATTTTCATTAGATTTATGATTATTTAGTTTTGATGCAGAAACGAAATTGATTGTTTCACCCCCACACATTCTTGCAAATGTTTTGTTTTCAAATTTCAACTTTGAGATAATTAAAAAATCCACTAAAGTCGAACACTAAAAAACAGTTAATAATTTACCAAAGATAAATCAAACTTGTAATTGAAAATAATAATTTAAAATATTATCATAGCTTTTGTTTTGTTAACAGTTCACTGATTTAGTTTAAGTAATCAGATTAAATATAAATCATCAGTGTAGCTGCCTATTTATCCATCTTATAATATGTGTACTCATCATATATGTGTAGTGACAGTTTGAAGTTCGATAATTAACTCACTCAACACTTTAGAGTAGAACAATACACGTCTTGACAGTGCAACTACTTAAAGCGATGAATTTATGTGATGTGATTTTGTGGGAAGCATATATTGCAGCCATTTAGAAACAAGAAAAAATCAATTGAATAATTTGTCTGCTGGTATAATAAATTGACATGAAAATGACTGGAAAATTCCCAGCTGTGAACATAACCTTGTTTTAACATTTCGGTGCAAAATTATGTGTCTTTCTTTGTTTTTCTTTTTTTTTTGTGCTTGTAGAAAAAGTAAAATGTTTGCGTAAATATATAACTTATAGGACCGGAGGATTATGTAAAAAGTATAATTTCATAACTTTCATAAAAAAAAAATTATATAAAGGGCTTCTAATATTTTTCGGAGCAATATTCATATCTTTATTGCAATTTGAACTATACCTTTCAAATTAGAAAGACCATAGCGATCAATTTGATCAGGACATAATAAACATATATGAAATCCGAAAAAAAATATAATAAAATAAATACCAGCAACACACTAATGAACTAAACAAATCTGGTTTAAAAAAACTGTTTAAGACTTGTAGCCAGAGGCGCAGCCAGGGTAGGGGTTTTGAGGCACTGGATACCACTTTTTTCTAAGAATTTTTTAAAGTTTATTTAATAGAAAAAATTCTGGAATTGAATAAGGCGATGCTTACAATACTGAAATAATGGTATGTTGAACCTCTGAACCCCCATCCTGGCTGCGCCACTGCTTGTAGCTGTGATATATTTCAAACTTATGATTTAGGAAATACTATTTGACGGTGGTATATAACTTATAAAACTTAATTTTAATCGTCAACTGCCACATTTGCACCAGAATATTTGAATAAAATTTTGTTGTTTTAATGCACGCACAGGAAAGTGTTTATTAAGTCCGTTTTTTTCGTAAATTCTATTGACATTCAATATTTCAACAATAGAATTACTTAGAATTACAATAGAAGCGACACTTTGCATATTACACGTGTTAAAAGTTAATCTAGCAAATCTTTAAAAGAGTTGCATAAGGATTAGGTATCGAATGACATCTAAACTTTTACACGCACATTTACAAGCTAATGTGAAGACGCATGGATTGCTTAATTGATCGTTTCTTTTTAAAAAAAAATGATTTAACCGATTGAAAACCCTTAATTATATATATATATGTATCCATATATTATTTCCGGGTTCTATAGAATATTTTGGAAACGTTTATTATGTATTAGATGGATGAATATGCGTAAGTAAATGTTGTGGGATGAAAGTCTGATGAAAACGCATTACAATGTAGAGTATTCAGCATGAAGTTAATTAAAATTTTAAAAAGATATTTTCTTTCCCTTTTAACTATTCTGAAACATAAATAAGATCTTTCAATAAAACCTTCTTTTACTGTTCTATAAAAGTAAATATTTAACAAATAAAAAAACCCAGACAACCTTTATAGTGACGGGCAGTTCGTTGTAATATAAAGACAGGAAAAGCCCACTCTATGCGCCATTGGATTTTAAAGGATAAATAACAACCTATGATAATATTTTGTTCAATGCAATTTTTAGTAGTAGTATAAAAGTAATAAACATGAAATTGTTAGAAAATAAATTAATGAAAATTAATATAACACGGTCGGTTTGCAGCAACATAAAGACATGGGTGACATACTCCATGCGCCAACACCTTTAAAGCATAAATATTAACTTTTGATGCTAAAGACGAATAGTGTTTAATCTCTAGTAATATTGTAAAAGAAATAGACTTCATTTATAAGAATTTTTTTTAATTAAGACATACAATTGAATATATTACACAAATACAGGGGCGGCATATTTTACAACTTATCAATACTTATCAATAAGAATAATGAAATAGAACAGAAAAAAATGGCTTTAATCATTGGTTGGACATTAAAGGAACTTTGGGAAAAAGGTAAATGAAGCACAATGCTAATCACGTAATTATTTTAGAATTAACAACTGTTTGTTCACCGAGTTGCACAGTTGCCCACTCGGTACACTGCTTGTGTCTTTGAAAGTTAAAACAATCTAACAAGAAAGTTATTTAAAAACTGATTCAACTATTGGGTTAATCGAAAATCCTTTCCGTTTAGGAAAGGTGGTTCGTACCTGAAAAATCTATCATTTAATTCTAAGACATGATTTCCGATATCTAATGTTTATTAATCGACGAGCAGAATTTTCCGGTATCTAATGTAATGGACGAGCAGAATTTTCCGGTATCTAATGTAATGGATGAGCAGAATTTTCCGGTAGGAATAGGTTTTCCCAAACAGAAGGAACTTTACGAACAACCCAATATTATGTATCCATTATTCGTTTTAAATCAAAAACTTTAAAAGTTAGAGCAAATGGTTAGTTACAGGCGGGGGACCTGCCACCAGCAAATGTTAATAGAAATTTTCACCTTACTTAAATGCCAAAATCATCCAGAAATTATGTAGTATCTGCATAGGTGCGAAATGTGTGTGTTGCTCACAATATTTTGAATAATTAATTTTCTCAAATGCTTCCTTTTAATATTTAATCATTTGAACTATCGCGCTTTCTGTCTTGAATTACATGTTTGAAGCCATATTAAATTCGTTTAATTGTAAGCACTCAATTAATTGTGCTATAATTAATATCAAAGAAACAGTTATTTATTTGCATCACGACGTTTGTGCGATGCTAATGGCTCACTAAAAATCATATTCGAACGGACAAATTGTCATTACAGAACTTCTTTTGAAAGGAAAGTTATTTAAATTAGATTCTGACTACTTTATGGCATGCAAAAAATCTGAAATGACTAGAATATAATAGAAATTTACAAATACTTTCTGTCTGATCCGCGTAGATGCCAAATATAAGGTTTGCTCCCAATATTTTATATAAATAATTTCCTTAAATGCTTTTTTATATATTATTTAAAAATTTGTTTTTGTTTTTCAAATTTCTTACATAATTGTCATGTCTCCCACCATTGTTTTTAACAGCAATCTTTGTCTTAGTTAATCGCAGAAATTTTTACTCAAATAAGACGAATATTACATAGTAATACGAAACGGGTAGATATGCAGATATGCACAAAGATGTCGAAGGCACGTCACTTCATCGCCAGTGGTTAATATATTCAACGACACATTTTTAATATTAAAAAAAAATCAAGTGACATACGCTCTTTGGAATTTCCAAGGAGCCTGCCACCATTAATTTAGATAATAAAATTTCAATTTAATATTTAAATCGCAGAAATCGTAGTCACAAAATTCAATTCTAGAATACATAACATTTCTCTGCAATTCAATAAAGCGAAAACTTCTTTCAATAAACTGCGGTAGAACTGTACGTGCCCTGGTAATGTAGTATGCGATAAAATGCACTACAATAAGGAAAGTTTTATTAATTTACAGAATAGTTACCCGTGTATAATGAACATTGATTTAATAATTTTGGGCTCTCTGGTTCGTGTTTGTGACGGCCGATTATCTGCGCGACGGAAATAGGAGCGGGTGTGTGTGTGGAGGGAGGGGGAGTGGTGTACTCACCGTACAGTTCTGTCCAATCCTAAGGGAACCTAACCAAAATAAATGCAAATCACGTGAAATACAAAACAGTTCCGCTGAAGAGCGCGACACGGTTCTAAATCAGCACCTTCCGTCTGTCAGCTTTGAGAACTGTACTTTCCAGCCGCTCGTTATGACTAACAAGAAAGAATCCAATCAGACATTTTTAAATCTACTTGAAAAGATTTCTTCGGGGAAACATTGAAGAAAAAATTGAACCTACAAAGTGTTTTAAATGTGCCCTCCAAACTTTTTTTAGCTATACCAAGTACCGTAATTTCCGGCGTATAATCCGCAGCTCAAAGAGTCGTTTTTCGACCCAGAAATATTATTTTATAAAATGTAACTTAAAAGATCGCTGTAAATATTTAACTACAATTATTGAATAAAATTTCTGGGTCGAAAAACGACTCTTTGAGCTGCGGATTATACGCCGGAAATTACGGTACTTAAATCGTGCCAACAGTTTAACGTATCGATGCCACTTTCTTTAGAAGGGCTATTTAAAACATTAAAAACGTTTGTCTTGAACACAAATCTTTTTTTAAATCAGTGTACCTTCTCATGCTTAACTCACTGCCCCCTGAATACTAGGCCTGAGCGCCGGCACAAAAATGGCGGCGCTCGTGGACCGATTTTGTAAAACTTTTGTACGGTCCCCTAATTTTACACCCCAGTATTTTTTTAAAGTTTTCTTTGACTTATTGAATCTCATACAAATAAGATAAATCCTTTTAGAAATTATTGGTATTGAATTTCAAGGGACCGTACACAAGCTGAAAAATTTCCGCCTACGACTGCATCAATTTTTGTGTCAGCGCTCAGGCCTAATATCCAGTGGGCGGTGCTTAAGCAGACTAAGCTACTGACTTCATCAACGATTTTTTTTTTTTTACGAATTAAAGTAGATGTTTTAATGGAACACAAATTTTCCAAAATTTTTTTAAACAGTTTCGAATAGGAAAATTGAGTCTCAAAAATTTACCACAAATTCTACACATTTCATGAAATTTTGATTTATCTTACCAGTTTGAGGTTTAGTATCATTAATATGTTTTAAGAATCCGTGTAAATATTTTTGCTTCAGAAGGTTATGAAGAGCACAGTTGCTTACACCATGCGTATTGCTCTTTGATGGGGTGTAGATTTCAAATCGTATCTCTATAACCAATAAAATAAACTTCCAAAACTAAAACGATCTAAAGTCAATCAGATAATACATTAATGATGATGCTGGTGATTTCTAGATAAGCTAATCAAAAGAGTTCGGATATTACGTGTTGCCGCTAGAAGCGCCGTCTATGTAAAATGTTAAAAAAAAAAAAAAAACTACAACTTTTTTGTGAGTTGGGTTTGAGATGCCGATCAGTGAAGTTGTGTAAATCTCGGCTCTCGACCATTTTTATTGAGTGTGGTGAGATATTAAATGAGATACAGTCCGAAAGTGAGTTTATTTTATTTTGAGAGTGTGTGTTTATTATTTGTAGTGATAAATTATTATTAACTGAGCTATCGGCGTAACCATAGTATTGGTCTCCTCTCGTCGGAGAAAGAATAGAATTTGTCGATGTTTATGTTTTTTCGGGAATCGTCTGCAGAAGATAAATTGTGTTTGGAATTCTATCAAGTAATTAGAATGAGTAAAACGAAAATTAAATCATCGTATTATTTATATTAAAGTACAAAATATTGTGATTCAGAATTCTCTTTGTGAATATTGTGAATAAAGTGTGACTATTGCGAAGTGTTTTTTGTTTCCAGAAGAAAAATAATTTCGATTAACCTGGAGAATTTCGTAATACGGAAAAATGAACTGTGAATGTGTTTACGCAGAAAGAACCGATGTTCTTTATTATTGAGCTAATTTGAGAATTGAAAGAGTGGATTAAATATTTTCAATGTGGAATTATCCGATTTGGAGATTTATTAATAGATAAAGGTATGTCAGTTTTATTTATTTATTTATTGTGAATTGTATTTATAATACAATGTTTAAAGGTGCAAAAAAGGAAGATTATCAGCGAATTGCTGCTGAATTAGACATAGATATATCAGATTCCAAATTAACTATTTATGATTTAATAAATTTAATAAAGGAAAGTTCGAAGTATAAAGCAGATAATAAACTGGTTGAAGACATAGCAAACAGTTTTATTGAGGAAAGAAAAAATGAAGAATCAAAATTACTAGATCTTGAGAAATTAAAAATTGAATATGCAAAGTTAGAAATTGAGTTGGCTAAGGCCCGTGCAGAAACTAAAAATGATAATTTAAGTGATCTCGAGAAAAAAGATAATATAGAATCTTTAGACTCTCTGATTAAAAGTGTAAGAACGTTAACGATTAAAATTCCATCCAAACCAGAAGGTTGGAGTTATTTTTTTTCATCGTTAGAAAGAGCATTTATTTCTAAAAATGTCCCAGAAAAATATAAATCGGAAATTCTACTAAATCTGTTAGGAGAAAGGGCAACAAACGTAATTACGTACATCAAAGATGGGGAATTAGAAGATTATTCAAAAGTAAAGGCTATAGTACTTAGAGAATTTGAGCCATCCCCCCAGACTTGTTTAGAACATTTTAGGAAAACACAACGTCATCCTAATGAAACATATGTACAATTTGCATCCCGATTAACAACGAGTTGGGATTATTATTTAAAATTGAGGAATGTGACAGATTTCGAAACTTTAAAACAGTTAATAGTTTCTGATAAGATTTGTCAAACGCTTGATAAAGATGTCATGTATTTTATAAATGTTAGACAAGCAGAATCGTGGTTTTCTCCCATTGAATTATCTCGGGAAATTGATTTATATTATACGTCTAAGGGAAAACCCGTGGTTGACAGTTCTAGAGCGAGTAATAAAAATACTTATTATCGAAATGTTTCTAAAGTTTTTCTAACTGACGTAAAACATTCTAAATGTATTTTGTCATGTAGTGAAAATCATCCTTTGCATAAATGTCCTGTTTATAAAAACATGTCAGTGGGTAATAGAGTTGAGCTTGTAAAATCCAAAAACCTTTGTTTTAACTGTCTTATGAATCATAAAGTGATTGATTGTAAATCTAAATTCTCTTGTATTATTTGCAAGAGAAGGCATCATGTAACTTTGCATTTCCCGCGTGAACAAAAAATAAATAAAGGTGAAAATCCAGAGATAAATTCACAGGAAATGAGTTCTAAAAACGAAGTCGGTAATAAATCTAATTTGGATGCTTCAGCTCCAGTATTCCAGCCTTTCCAAGTTAATAACCAAAGCAATTTATTTTCAACGATATGTAATTTGTCTAACGAGTTAAAAGCTGTGTTACTTAGCACATTTGTTTGTTTAATAAAATATGAATATGGTAATTTTCATGAAGCACGTGGTTTATTAGATGTCGGTGCAAACTCTAATTTTATGAGTAAAAGGTTAGTAGATAAACTAAATTTGAAAAGAGAAAAGACTAATATTTGTATTTCAGGAATAAATAATTTGTCTCTTAATGTTAGATCTAGAGTTAACACAACTATTTCGAATAGAGATAAAGATTTTTATTTAAAATTAGATTTTTTAGTCGTTCCGAAAATTACGGAATTTACGCCTTCTAGACCGCTTGAGATTTGTATTTCATCGTTAAATAACATCAAATTAGCTGACGAAAAGTTTAATGTGCCAGGCTGTATTGATTTGCTTTTGGGTGCAGAAAATTTCTATGAATTTTTAAGGCCAGGTCAAATTTACCCCCAACCATTAAATACTAGAATAGTGTTACAAAACAGTGTTTTCGGTTATATTGTTAGCGGAAGCCTTCCGGCTAAGGTTGAAAGTAATATACATTGTGGGTTGATAACAGATAATTTGGAGTTAGAAAGAGTAATTCGAGATTTTGGGGAAATAGAAAACATTGAGAGAGAATCTGAAGTTTCTAGAAATAAGGAATCAGAAATTTGTGAAGAACATTTTTTGAAAAATTATTCCAGAACTGCAACAGGGCAATACATGGTAAAAATGCCATTTAAGGAAGACCCATCTTGTCTTGGAGAATCAAAGAAAAAGACTATGAAAGTTTTAAATTCATTATGGAATCGCTTAGTTAGAGAACCTAAATTTAACGATCTTTATAAGTCTTTATGCAAGAATATTTAAGTATGGGTCATATGGAAGAGGTGATAGAATCTGAAGAACCAGATATCACTTATTACATACCCCATCATTGCGTGTTCCGTGCTGAATCAAGTAGCACACCATTAAGAGTTGTCTTTAATGCTAGCTCCTTAACTTCTACCGGAAAATCTTTAAATAGTTTGCAGTATAACGGAGGAACAATCCAAGATGAATTATTTAGTATAATGTTGCGATTTCGAGAGCACAAATTTGTTTTTATAGCAGATATTAAGAAAATGTACCGTATGATATTGATACATCCGAGTCAAAGAGATTTATTGAGAATCTTGTTTAAACCTGAGGTACATGAACCAGTTAAGGTGTATAAATTATGTACGGTGACTTATGGCACAACGAGTGCCCCCCTTTTAGCAACAAGAACCCTTACCCAGCTAGCTAGAGATGAAGGAAAGGAATTTCCTTTAGCTGCAAATGTATTATTTCAAGACGTATATATGGATGATATTTTGACAGGTGCTGATGATCTAGACACAGCTAAAGAGATCCAACAACAACTGAAATCTTTGTTAAAGAAGGGAAGCATGGATATTCACAAATGGTCAGTAAATAATTCTTCTCTTTTGTGTAATAATGCAATATCTGAATATTCATTTTCCAATGAGACAAAAACCCTAGGAATATTGTGGAAGCCGCAACCAGACTGTTTTGGATTTAATTTAATTATAGAGCAAAGTGAAAGGTATACCAAACGCTCAGTATTATCACAAATTGCCAGAATATTTGACCCGTTGGGTTTGATAGGTCCAATAATTACGAAGGCCAAGGTTTTCCTCCAAAAATTATTGTTGCTGAAAATAGATTGGTGTGATTATCTTCCAGTGAAAGAAAATATCGAATGGACTAATTTTCTCACTTCCTTAAAAACTGTAAATATGATCAATATCCCAAGATTTGTATTTGTAGAACAACCTAATTGTGTGGAATTGCATGGTGTTTCAGATGCTTCTGAACTTGCTTATGGTGCGGTCGTTTATGTAAAATCTATTAATTCTTATGGTGATTCTGCTATCAAACTGCTCACTAGTAAATCTAGAGTGGCTCCTCTAAAGCCTATTACTATCCCTCGTCTAGAACTTTCTGCAGCAGTCCTATTATCTAAGTTGATGCAAAAAGTGTTAAGTGCTCTAAAGCAAGAAGTTTCTAAAACTTGTTTTTGGACAGATAGTACTATTGTACTTGCATGGTTAAAAAAGGAGTCGAATGATCTAAAGACATTTGTCGCAAACAGGGTATCGATTATACAAAGTTTAACTTCGATTGATCAGTGGAATTATGTACCTTCCAAGCAAAATCCTGCAGATCTCATTTCTAGAGGCCTAGATCCCATCAAGATCCAGCAATGTGATTTATGGTGGTTCGGTACATCATTCCTACAACAGCCTAAGATGGTGGAGTCTCCTGATATTATTTCTGTTGAAAACCAGTGAGTTGTTTATCCGTGAATTGAAAGCACCATCAGTAACTCAAGTATGTACATTAGTTAACACTGTTGAGCCTTTAGACATCATTAATAACAGTTCTTCATTCATAAAACTGCAAAGAGTTAGTAGCATGGTGTAATAGATTCATCCATAACTGTAGAAATCCCTTGTAATCCAAAGGTGGAACTTTAACCAGCAGTGAACTCTCTCAGTCCTTATTCTGTATAGTAAAAAACATCCAGAAGACTTCATTCGTGAAGGAAATGCAGTATTTGGAAAAGGGTAATGCAATCCCTAACAGTAGTAAACTGATAAACTTGTGCCCGTTTTTAGATGATAATGGTATAATCCGAGTTGGTGGTAGACTGAAAAACAATAACTTAACTGATCATCAAAAATATCCAATGATTATTCCTTCAAAACATAATTTTACTTTTTGTGTAATTAAATATTTTCATAATTTGTATTTTCATGCAGGTGCTGAGACAACTCTTTCTCTCATCCGAAACAAATTTTGGATCTTATCTGCTAGAAATATAGTTCGTAAAATCATTTTCAATTGTATGACTTGTAAAAAGGTAAATTCTAAGAATTCAGAGCAACAGATGGCTGATTTGCCAGCTTCTAGAGTAACAATGACCCGAGCATTTATGCGTACTGGATTGGACTACTGTGGTCCCTTTGAAGTCAAAAACTTCTTAGGTAGAAGTAAACAGGTAAAAAAAGTATTTATTTGTGTATTTGTGTGTTTTACTACAAAAGCCTTGCATTTTGAAATAGTAAATGATCTAACAAGTGAAACATTCTTAGCAGCACTTAAACGCTTTATAGCAAGGCGGGGAAAACCTTCTGATATATATAGTGATAATGGTCGAAATTTCGTTGGTGCCAATAAAGAATTAAGAACAATTCTCAGATCTTTATTTAAAGATAAAAGTGAGGAGGAGATAGAAAATTATTTAGCTAATGAAGGTATTAACTGGCATTTTAACCCCCCTTCAGCTCCTCACTTTGGAGGTTTGTGGGAAGCAAATATCAAATCCCTTAAATACCATTTAAAACGTGTTGTAGGTAAAACTATTTTAAGTTATGAGGAACTCTTGACTCTTATTACTCAAATTGAGGCAGTTCTTAATTCTCGGCCACTCTGCCCCCTTTCAAATGATCCAAATGATGTTGAAGCTTTGACACCTGCTCACTTCCTTATTGGTTCCTCTTTAATGGCCTTACCAGAACCAAATTATACAGAAATTCCTATGAATAGGTTGAGAAGATGGCAATTAGTTCAAATATTAACACAACATATTCGGAAAAAATGGTCATCAGAATATTTGAACAAGCTCTTAAATAAACCTAAATGGTACAAGGGAAGGGTAAAGATAAAAGAGGGAGATTTAGTATTAGTAAAAAATTCTGATAATTATTGCCCTTTAAAATGGCATTTGGCCCGAATTATTAAAATTAATCCAGGCCAAGACAATATTATAAGAGTTGTTACCTTGAAAGATAAAAATGGCACATATAAAAGGCCAGTGACAAAAATTGTTGTATGTGAATGATGGTTTATTGAGTACTTAAATTCATACATTTGTTTTATTAAACTATATACTTTTCCTGAAGTGTATTACATTCTTGTGTTTATATTTGTAATTTTAGTATTTTATTTAGTGTAGTATTTTTGAGAAGAAATTGTGTTTTTTGAGATTGTATTTTTCACTTAGAGATTGTGTTTGAATTATATTGCATTTATATTATTGAATGTTAGCAACATTCAAAGCCCGGCGGTATGTTGCCGCTAGAAGCGCCGTCTATGTAAAATGTTTAAAAAAAAAACTACAACTTTTTGTGAGTTGGGTTTGAGATGCCGATCAGTGAAGTTGTGTAAATCTCGGCTCTCGACCATTTTTATTGAGTGTGGTGAGATATTAAATGAGATACAGTCCGCAAGTGAGTTTATTTTATTTTGAGAGTGTGTGTTTATTAATTGTAGTGATAAATTATTATTAACTGAGCTATCGGCGTAACCATTACGTCTATTAATGAAATATCAACATTAGAGTTAATGAGGAAAAGGTTGGTATCTCTCGCGTTCAGCTGGTATGTCCAGTGGTATAAAATAAATAACATAACGATACATACATGACATAATATACATAAATTACTGGTCGATGGGATAATTAGAAGTAATAAAAACAAACAATATCAAAAATATTAATTATTATAATTATGATTAAATTAGATTTATCAAAGCGTTGTGTTTTTTTTTTACGTCGCCCCATGATTTTTTATAAAAAGCTGAACTAGATATAAAGAAGTAAATACCTAGGAATTTTAAGTTAACGTAAACCGAACTACTGCAAAAGACAAGATAAAAAGTTATTCCAATCACTCGGATCATTATTTAAAGAAAATTACCACATTAAAAATAAAGCAGAGAAATGATTAAATATTAATAAAATAATTTATTTACAAACATCTAAATGTGTACAGAACTCAAAGCTAGAAGAACATCAAAAATTGGATTAAAGAAAAATTAAATATTTTAAACATTTAGAGAATAATATGATTAAATTTCCGTTTAGGGATATGCAAACATTTTGTTTTGCCTTGAGCTTGGGGCTTGTCCCGACCATATGCCACAAGCGGGTCCTCAAGGTAGGTGACGCAGGGTTCGTACGCTTTTACCACAATTTTTAATAGAATTTTTCGCCTTATTTAAATGCAGAAAAATACTACAAATCCTGCAATTAGACGAAGTGGCTACAATTTCTGCTATTTAAATAATAAATAGAATAATTATATTAAAAAATGTTATAAAAGCGTACGAACCATGTTATTCTTAATTATATTATACACTGAAATGCATTAACCCCTTCGCGACAAACGTACTTTGCAGATATTTTAATCTTCTAACACCGGTTTTTCGAAACAGAAATTTTTGCCTAATCGAATCCCTGAAATGCTATCATTAAATAAGGCAAAACTTACAATAAAAAGTTACTGGTGGGAATAACTGAGGATTCTGAGCAGCTTAGGCGTCACGTATACGTATCTCTCGTCCCCAAGAGGTTAATATATTTTAAATACAGTGACCTCTCACTTAAACGCGATGTTAAGAAATTACATTTTCATACCACTATTTTAAAATATTAATTTTGATTTATAAATTCTGCTATTTTAATAAATCGAAAATTACCTTAAAAAAAACTGGTGCGGAAAAATAATTTCCGTGTATCGCGTATAAGTGAGAGGTCACTGTATTCTCACGTAATTTGAATAAACTTTATTTGTAATCATTTGAGTAATCAAAATACTTACATGATAACAAGTTATCCTTTTTTGCTGTAGATAATGCACCATTTTAAATAAACAAACATTATTCAGACTTAATATAAAATACAATACCTTAATACTAAGGCTAGAGGTCACACCTATGCGTAGAAAAATCCATTGATGACTATAGAAAATCATCAGTGAAATTTATAATAGTGACCTGTAGCGGTCTCATAAAGCTGATGCGTACACGTACTATAAGTGCTACACATACCACATTCTATTATAAGTGTCTATTCTAGTGAACCTGAATAATGGATATAAATTTCTTAATGTTTAACAGAGTTCATACGCTTTTGCCACTATATTTTAACAGAATATTTCGCCTTAATTGAATGACGAAAAGTAATACAAATCCTGAAATTAAACGAAGCGTCTGCAATTGCTGCTATTTAAATATTAAAAAGAAAAAAATCTGTTAAAATTGTGGTAAGAGCATATGAACCCTGTTTAAAGTAACCCTATTTTAAACAGGGTTCGTACGCTGTTTACCATTAAAGTAGACACCATTAAAATACATGACAAATGAATTTCCCAATAGACCATAATGTTAGAAAATAGTTTTGAGTGCCTCTTGAAATATACTATAAATGCAACAAACTTCATTTTCAATACCGAACATCCCATGGTAAATCTCAATAATGTCTATCAGTCACATTTCAATCCGAATGTATTTACGTGAGCGTGGACAGACAAATCCGATTCAAACTCTTTCCAATTACGTTGGGAAGTGTTGAAAAGAAGTTGATATTGAACATGAAAAAAAAAAAACTTTAAATTATTATTTTAAGCAAATCTTATTTAATGATCACCTGATATGTTTCTAGTTATACCCAGCACAATTATAGGAATTGTTACATGCTGCTTGTTTTAATATGCGTAGAAAATGTGTGACTTTTCTACACATGCTTCTCGGAATGTCATCGTTTGGAACATTTAAGAGAATTAACATTTCTCCACATACATTATATATATATATATATATATATACATTAAACAAATTCAGGGATTACTTTGGCAGTAAGATATGGAAATTAAATTGTCACACTTTGTAACGGTTCAAAGTTAAAATCCATTAAACATTTCTTAAAACTCTCCCTTTTGTAAAAGCTTTCTTTGATTTTTTTTTTTTTTTACATGGTTCCTGGATTCAACAAGATAAATTTAGAAAATCCTTATTCGTGTTCAAACAAATACAGCAAAAACAAAAACAAATACTTTTGCACTATAAAAACTTACCGATTATAATATTTTATACCGTATGCATTTTGCGAGTTTTCGGATACTAAAACAAAAGTACTAACAGTCGGAAAACATTAATAATTCAGAAAATTAAAGATAACATGCATGACTTCACAATGTCCTTTTTTTTTCCTTTTTTGTAGTTATATAAAACCAAGAATTTCATTAAGTAGGAAACTTAAACTATAACAACATAGAAACAACATATTTTTAATAATTTTTACATACTTGAATAATTTTTCTGGTTCAGGTTATAATTAACTCACTTGAAGAAAACTGGAGAACACCCACCTGTGAATATATCTTCGTTTCAATTTTTTGTTCCAAAAAAATGTTACTTTTTTGTTGTTGTTGTTCTATTTGTAGAGAAAGAAAAATGTTTCCCTAAATATATAACTTATAGAGCCCGAGGATGGTGTAAAAATTTTAATTTCATAGATTAAAACAAATATGAAGCAAATGATTTCTAATATTTTCCAGAACAACATTCATATAATTTTCGCGATTGAACCTATACCTTTCAAACTCGAACGACTATAGTGATCAATTTTACAGGGTCGTATTAAACATTTTTTGAACCATAAATATCTTCATAAAATAAGTTAGATACATAGTACACAGAAACAAAATAAAGATTCTTCTTTAAATCATGTATGTCTGACTTGTAGTGGTTTAGGAATTACCTGCTCGAGAACGTTTAACCATTTAAGTGCAGTGGTATATAATTTATGACCCTTAATTTTAATTCCCAACTGTCATATTTGCACCAGAATTTTTGAATAAAGTTTCGCTTTTATAATGCACGTACTGGAAAGTCTTTATTTAGTTCCCAGTCAGTTTGTTCGTAAATTCTAGTGGAACTCAAAATTTCAAAAACAGAATTACTTAGCTCTTGAAACTAATACACTCTGTGTATTATACATATTAGAAGTTAATGTCATAAAGCTTTCGAGATGTCAGTAAAACATAGGATTCGAATCATATCCAAACTCTCATGCACTTTTTCTCACAAACTCATGTGAGAACACAGAGTTTGCACACTTGACGCATTCCTACGATTGGCACATGTTACCACAAAAGTTTAATCTTAATTTTATAATTGTAAATATCATTATATTATTTCCTGGTTTCATATAATATTTTGGTAAATATTATTATGTATTAGATGGACGAATATGCTTAAAAAACGGTGTGTGATGAAAGACTGAAGAAAACTCATTAAAATATAGATTATTCATAATGAGGTTAGTTAAAATTTAAAAAGGTATTTTATTTTTCTTTAGCTATTCTGAAACATAAATAAGATCTTCCAATGAAACATTTTTTGTTTTACTATTTTATAAAAGTATAAGTTTAAAAACTACAAAAACAACCTGTAAAGACACAGGCGGTTTGTAGTAACATAAAGATACGGACGGTGTTCTCTATGCGCCTGCGGTTTCTAAACCCCAAATAAACCCCTAATTGAATCTCAGAAATGCTGTCATTAAATAATGAAAATGTTTACAATAAAAAGTTACTGGTGGGAATAATCGAGGATTCTGAGCAACTTATGCGTCACGTATACGTGTCGCTCGTCCCCAAGGGATTAACAGACAGTAGAGAATTCTTTTGTGTGTCCCTGTAAATGAACGATGACTGCTATACACACAATATTCTGTAGTAAGCGTCTTGTAATGCACCTTAGTGATATATATAAATTTCAATGCGTTTAAAATAGTGAAACGTTATTTAATTAAACCGCAAACGATTTTTCTCCAAAGACGTAATGTAACGAAATTCTTTTGACTGTCCCTGTAAAGTAACTATAAGTTCTAAGCACACCATATTCTATATTAAGCTTCCTGTAATGCACCTTAGTGACATATATCAATTACAATGTGTTTGAAATTGTGTAACATCATTAAAATAAACCTCAAATGATTTTTCCCCCATAGACCGTAATGTTACGGAAGTATTTTGTGTGTCCCTGTAAAAAAACTATAAATGCTACACACTTCTGTTGAAATAGGGAACATGCTAACGAGAATAACATATAAAAATGGCAGGGCAATCCGAGCATAATTACTGGAGTTAGAGCA
The DNA here is from genome assembly GCA_963931845.1 of Maratus michaelseni. Lineage (NCBI taxonomy): Eukaryota > Metazoa > Arthropoda > Arachnida > Araneae > Salticidae > Maratus > Maratus michaelseni. The sequence goes on from OZ007595.1 coordinate 307,595,041, forward strand.
CGGACAGACGCCAGACGGCAGACGGCCATACGGCCAGACAAACCGAAGTCATAAACACTTTTCAACTAGGTTGGAAAGTGTTAAAAAATGAGAGAAACGAATGTGTTAATGTTCTTCACATTAAAAAATTTAAGCTTTCTGCCAGATGTTTTACCTGTATAATTTCTGTATTTTTATGGGTTGTTTCTTTTAGAGTGCAATATTAATAATAATAAAATCCCACAGCTTTAGAGAAATTGAAAATTAAGCATTATGTGTCGGGGAAGCAGATTTTTTTTGTGCTTGGTGTCAAAATTACAGTAACGGACGTTTTAGGTGAATTTGGCTGTAATTTGTTTAAACGTAGAATCACTTAATACAAACTTCGACAGTGTGCTTATTTCGTAAAATGATTCAAATTAATAAAATTTGAAGAATGTGGGTGAAAAAATGGGATAGAGAGATAAGACTAAATACGGTTTGTTGTCGAAATGTCACAAACGGACGTTCTAGTGTTAAAAGGAAGGGTGTGTGGAAGTAAGGTATTGTTAAAAGGAGGTCATTTTCATACTGAAATCGTACCAAACTCTCAAATTTTCAATACCAACAAATGATTTTGAAATCATATTTGGATTTTTCGGTAAATCATACATAAGGATATCAAAGTTACTCTTTCAAGCTGTTTAAGAATTGTGCAGGTTTTAAATTTTGAACGCTTAACATTAATTTCATTTGCAATTGTCGCTAAGCAGATTTCAATGCGGGTACTTTTTCAGCTTTATTTAAAAACTACTTGTCGGAATGAGCTGTAATTTTAGATTCGCATATTTAAAGCTTCTAGAAATTGATTTTAGTTAAAAAAAATTAAATTAAATGATCACTCCTTGAAAGGATTAAACACCATTATATTAAAACTTGTTGAATGCATCAACCAAAACTTACCGAGTTTGACAAGGCTTAAAAAACAGCATTCCGACCAGAAATTTCTGAATAAAGAAATTAAATAGATACTACACATAAATAAACTTAATAATTATGTTAATTATTTTAAATAGAAATTGTGGTTTAAAATAGATGTATATTATTTGAGTTAAATTTGTCTTGAAGCCGCAATAGTGATAAAACTAGCAGTTTAAGAATTATCTAACTGACAAAATTAATCCTTTGAAAGACGTCGGTATATTATTTATATCGCTTAATTATAATCTACAACTAATACAATTGCGGCAGAATTTTTGAATAAATTTTAGTTTTATATTGTACGTTCACGAAAGTGTTTACTTTCAAATCAATTTGTTTGTAAATTCTGGTGGCATTTAATATTTCGCCATTTTAGCAACAAAAGTACTTTTACCCTGAAAGAGATGAGAGCGCCCCACTAACCCTATTATAGATTATACTCTAACTTTAGATTATAAAGCCAATCTAATAAAAGCTTTTGAGACGAAAGTAAAGTACAAACACCGCCGCCTCCCCTTCTGAATCATACGCAAAATATTATTAACATTTTTTATCGCAAACACGCATGAGAAAACGACGTTTGGTTGCTTGATTTTCCACAAAAATATGTACCATTAACACAGTGGGAATATCTTATTATTATATATATATTTATCGTTATATTATTTCCGGGGCCAACTGAATATTTTGAGATGGATGAATGACTGAATATTTTGAAATTCATTATGTATTAGATAGATGGATATGCATAAGTATAGGTTGTGATAAATATCTGGAAAAAAATTATTAATCCTTTGATTCTGGCCAGTATTTGTGACGATTTTTATATTCAATCGTATCACAATTTACAAAAAAAATTCTTTGTGGTAGATTTTTCTTGAAAATATCCTAGTATAAGTGTATGGCAGAAATAATATTTCAGAAAGAAGTACGAAAAGAATATAAAAAAAATGCACGTTGAGGTGTATATGCCCGATTGATAGTCAAATGGTTAAACATAAGTTATTCAGGAAATTATAAAAAATGGTGTTAGATCTAAAGGTTTAAATATTAGCTATGGGATAAAGTGATCCATTTGAAGTAATATTATTAAAATCAATTAATTTTAACCCCCGATTTTCACAAGAATTATTTAATTATTTTTCTTTTATAATGCACGTAGGAGAAATAGTTTCTTTACTTCCAAATCAATTTGTTAGTAAATTCTGGTGCAATTTAGTATTTCCCCATTTTAACAACAGTATTACTTTACCCCTGAAAGTGATAAGTGAAGACACCCTGTACAGTATACATATTAAAAGTCAATCTAATAAAAGCTTTTGAGGGTCGAGTAAAGCTCAGGTCTCGAATCATATCCAAACTACTGTATATTTTCCTCTCAAAAACGCGTGAGGAAACGACATTTGCTTGCTTGCTTTCTGTTTTTTTCTTCATCCTGTAAACTTACGCAATTAAAATGTCTTTATTCTATATAATTAAATCTATTTACAATAAAGTTCTATATAATTAAATACATTAACACTTACAAAAATAGTGGCTACCGAAGGTCATTTCGCGCCTTCCGGAGATGATTATTTTTTTATGCTAAAAGTAAATAAACTTCCGTATTTTAACACAAACTTTTTAGAGCATTTAATCCTTTGAGGGGCGGTGGTACATATTATATACCACCTAATTTTAATCTGATTCGAACCAGAACCTTTTAATTAAATTTTACTTTTTTTACTTTGACAGGTAGATGTTGAAAAATTGCTTTTCCTTATTTTGAACTAAATTCTTTCGTAAGTACCGGTGTGAGTTCGAGGTTACAGGAAAAAAATTGCTTGCCCCTGAAAGGGTTAAGCAGACCAGATTTACATCACCTACAAAAAGTTCGAAACGTCAGGCAAATAGAACTATTTTTTTAAAAATCCGAGAAATTTTCGATGAAAACGGCAAAACACGAACTGTTTCGGCCAGTTTGCCAGTAGGCTACTTTTTATAATTCAGTTTTTTTTATTACCACCTTCTCTTTATGTAACGACATATTAAATAAGGCAAAAGCAAGGAAAACTATACCATTACAAAAAAGTGGTGACAAGCAAGCAACCTGAATTTTAAGAAAGTAGCCCACAGGCAACGCTGATTTAGGCGCGGCTTCGCTAGGCTTCAACTCATGTTTTCACCACTAAATATGCATATAAAAGATAAAGTTATATTTATACTCAATTAAAACGCCGATTCAGTGTAGAATAAACACGCTTAAGCAGTCAGTTTCTAAATGTGAAGAATTTTTATAAGCGCTGTTAAATGTTGAATTCGATCAAAATGGTTCAATTAAAAACGTTTTATAGGATCAAAAGATTATAATTTTAATCATCTTTTGAAGGCACGTAACTAACTTCAAGGTGGGTGTTCAGTGTCCGGTATATTTTTTGTTTTATTTGTCTATTTTTTTGTAATTTTTTTTTGTAATTTTTTATCCTACATTTAATTATCTCTTGCATATAAATGTATAAAATTCGCACTTTAGAAATGTATAAAATTAACTCTTTGTGAAAAATTAAAAAACAAAAATGCCATAATTGTAAATTGTGAACTGACTCGATAAACATAGAAACCTGCTTTGTTATTGTCTGAAAAAAAAAAAAAAAAAAAAAAAAAAAAAAAGTCACTTTTCTATGGTATGCAGCTGCGTCTATGTCATGTTGCATATATCTCGTTAAAAAAAGCGAGCAGTAACAAAATTATAATTTTTTTTCGAAAAAAAGATTTCGCTGATTAAATAAGAAAACAATTTATATATAAAAAATATCACAGGAAAAAAGAGCGTAAAAGTTCGTACCTCAAAAGTATGATACAAAAAGCTGAAAAGCAAAGCATACAGAAAACTGCAAAATAGTGACAATAGAAAATTTTCCGAAATAGTTCGATTAAATTACCGTTTAGAATTTCAGAAATAATCAAATAACGGCATATTACTTTATTACGTATGCAGGGCTCCCACTGGTCCGTTTTTTGAAAACCAGTATTTTTTTGAAAGAAAATTGTGATAGGTATTTGTGACAATTGCTTCTAAAACACGCTCCGAAGTTAGTTTCTACAAAATTTATAAACAAGATTTTTCATTAGATAAAAGTGGTGTTGAAAAACGGACCGAGTGGGAGCTTTGTGTATGATATGCAAGGAAAAAAAATAGGTAACTGAAAAATACAATTGTAACAGAGAAAATATTTTAGTGTTTAACAAAAAATAAAAGCAAGTCATTTCCGAAATTGTGAAAAAATATTGAACGATGAACATTTAATAATTAGAACTGAATTAATAGACTGCATAGCCAGGGCCTGATTACAGGCGGGGCAAACTTCCACCAATAAAAAATAATAGAATTTCCTGCCTTGTTTTTCACAGAAATTCAGCATGAAAAAGGCGTTTAAATAAGACAAAAAATTCTATTATATTTTACTGGTTGAAATTTGCCCCGTCGGTAATCAGGCCCTGTGCATACCAAATGGTATAAAATATTATTTAAGCAGCTCACAACGAAGTTGTCCAGGCTTGCACTTTACCTGTTATTAAACCCCTTCACACACTGTGATGATTTGCCTTTCTTTGCTGAAATTGTCAATGCGGTTTTAAATGTTTATCATGCCGCTTCACAATTCCAATTCCCAGCAATTTTTGTTATTTTAATACATTTTCAATTCAAAAATTTCAAATTTTAGCTGGATTCTGTTTTTATAAATTTATAATTCAAAAATCCATCAAGTGTTTATTTCTCATTTATTAACCTTGAATCTATAGGCGTAACGAGAACATTGGCAACGAATCATCAGTTAATATTAATATTAATAATCAGTTAATATTAATTTTCACGTTTTACAGTTGACTATTTTAAGCACCTGCGTTTTTTACATTTTATGATCTCGTGATTTATGTTTTCCAAGTTGATTTTAAAAAAATTGCGAGAATACTTTGTTTATCGCTGTAGTTCTTTATAATGGCGCCGCTTGAGCGTTGAAACGTATGTAGATCATTATATTAAAATGTTTTTATAAGCCTCTTTGTGTTCTGTTTGTATCACTGAAGCATTTTTATCTATATTTTAATAACACTTGTTTTGTTTTAGTTTTTGAGTCAATAAAAATATATGTGAAATTTCTGAAACATATTATTAAAAAAATATATTAAGAAATGAACATTTTATATAAATGTTTACGGTGAATAACTCGTACATTTGCTGTCATTACTGGTGTAATTGGAGGAATTGTTTCTGGGGTTTATTTAACCCTTCATGAGTTTTTCTTTTACAATTGTGTTTTTTTTTATACATATATTAAATATTAGACACCAGAAATTTTAAGATAGATTTTTAACTTTGTTCAGCAATATAGTTCACGGGAAATTTACTGGATTAATATTTCTATATAAATATAGTGCTGGCGAAGAAGTTGATTTATTTATTAAAAGTTAAATAAAAAGTGATGGAAATTTACATCACTATGCAAATAAGGGTTAATGCGTAGAAAATATTGCTCTTAAGTGTATAAGCTTTTCGAAAGACAGAATTCAAGTTTTACGAGAAACTAAAACCCAAAAACACTAGAAAGGTCAAAGAGCAAAATTAACTCAATTCGTATAAACTTATTTAAAACAAGAAGTTTTATTTAAACTTATTTAACATAATTATTTAGCTCATTTTTCTGTAGTGTATAATTAATTTCTTTTATTACGAAAATTCAGGTTTGAAATATGTTTATTAAACCCTTGCTAAATTGACCATTGTCGTTGATACAATGTTAAAGGCATAGTTTCAATTTCAAAAATGATACAAATGTTATTATCCGATATAGAAAGTACAGAGTGGCCAAGATAAAAGATGCCCGGTATACAGAAGTACAAATACTTACTAAATTTTATTTAAAAACCACAATATTATGAATAACAACACCTCCTGTGAACTATTGAATGATCAATATGTTGTTATTCATAATATTCTGTATTTACTACTTTTAACACTAGAACTACCGTAATTTCGCGCGTATACGCCGCAGCTTAGACAATTCGATTTCCTACCAGAATTTATTTTAAATAAAATGTGACTGACTTCTGCTTAGTACTTATTTGACTTCTTACCTTCAATAAAATTTCCGGTTTGAAAAAGACTTAACTAAGACCGCATACGCGCGAAATTACGGTACCATGAGCCGTCATCTTGACGGGTATCAAAAGAATATATTCCGATTCGAACCAGAAATTTCTTTTCAAAATAAATTAAACAGAAAACTCGCATGAATATGCTAAATGAATAAGTTACATAGTTTTAAATAAAAAATCTGGTGTGAAATAGTTTTATAAAACTTGAGTAATATTTCCGGTAATTCTAGTTTTAAATAAAAATTAGTAAGTATTTGTACTTCTGTATACCGAATCTCTTTTATCTTGGCCACTCTGCACAACAAAACACCCCATTTTGAAACAAATAAAATAAAATAAAATAGAGTTAAATTCATAGCTGGCAACTTCATTTTTTTTCCAATTACAACTTTTACAACTTGAAGGCATGGGTTTTGTTTCAATGTGCTTCTAACTGAATCTCATTTATTTAACAAAATATCTGGTTTTAATTCATTACAAATAACGGAAATATTGCAGCCTTATTTGTTATGACGAATTTTATGTTTTTCGATTCTAAAAACTGTCTTTTCAGAGCCTGAGTCATTAATTTTTAATCTTAAAAAATGCAAAAAATTCATAAACATTACAGTATCATAACCCCGTAAAGCTTGGTTGTAAAAAAACATATTTTTACTATTGTAATTTTTAGAACACGGAATTTTTTTTTCTAAATATACCTTTTTAGAACCAAAAACCATATAAAACTTAAAAATTTGGAGCTTTTACAAAAATAAAATTTTGTAAATGGAACTATCCCTCTTAAACAATCGGTTTAGGAATTCGCTTTTGAACAACGAGAAGAGAGGGCTCCAACTATGTTCACATCACACACATGCATGCTTTCAACAATTTTCAAGACATAAAATTGCCATAACATTCTTAAAAAAAAAAAGTAGACGTAATGGAAAATAATTCTTTATTCTTTTTATAATCAGAATTCTACTGAAACATAAAAAATCTCTTAGCTTAATGCAAAGTTTGATATTGGCTAGTTCTTATTTATGTGCACCATACAGAAATGCTCATTAATAGGTTTTCCTCCGCAACACAAAAATGATTTTCTTCCCACTGTCGGGATGCCTTATCAGAAGACGCCAAGTTTTTTCGACGATTGGTCGCAAAGGCAACTCTGCCATTTAGAACTTGTTCGTAATGCCTCAGTCTTGGAAAAAAAGAATTACTCCAAAAAATTCTGCCATTAATCATTGCATAGCTGTCAACTTTTACGTTATTTTTCTTACCACTAAAATTTGATAGTAAATTTTATGGTATTAAATCGAAAAAATCGTGTGATTATATAAGTAAAAAAAATCTATTAAATTTTAGTGTTAATAGAAAAGCGTAAGAGTTGGCGGCTATGTCATTGTATAAAAATGCGACTGGTACCAATCGATAAGTAATAATATCCACTTTCAAATATTATGCATGAATTAATGTTTTGGGAGACTTTACATCTTAAAAATTGTAAAGACTTTCTCTTTTCAAATAACAAACCTCACATTTGATACTTTTATTTCAGATTCCTTTGATGAAAAAAACGTAAAAAAGTATAAGTTTGTATGGATTTCTTTAAATCCTTATAGAGTTATAAAAGAAAATGTGTTAGGATGTTTCCAAAATTTTCTGTAAAATATTAGTAACATACAAAGAAAAGTAAAGAAAACGCTCAATTATACATCAGTAAAATTATTTTTAAACTTCATCTATAAATTGAAAGAAACTGAATGTTTTCTAAAAGATAACGATCATGGAAAGTTATAGATAAATAAAAAATTCAGTGTTTATGATTTTTTTTTTGTAGCACACGAATTGAGGATAAAACTTTAGAGAGTATCAATCCCCACACAGGCTTTGTCGTTGGTTTCACACAAGGCCATAAATCGCAGATGTAGTTTATATAATGAATTGTTTAATAACGTATTTTTTATAAACGTCTATTAATAACGTTTTTTAATAAACGTTTTTTAAAAACGTTTTTTAATAAACGTATTTTTTTTTATTAGCAAGTAAAAATATTTCAATAACTCCATTTTCACATTACTCTTACTTATTATCTCGTGTATATTTCGCGCGAAATATTACTTTTTCCTTAGAATACATTAAGTAAAAGGTTTTGCATATTAGGTGAGTTCCGAAAACAAATTAAACTTTAAAGAACTTCACATAACTGTACAGTTTGTGAAACATTGTTCTAAAGATAGGCTCCAACTTCACGGGGGCGAAATAGGCATTCAGGCATATTTCTAACACTAATTTTAATTTTTTTCTCCTAATGAATCACTGTGATAAATTAAGCGTAAAACAAAATTTTAAAATGAGTTATTGAAGTTTTCCTGTTTGCCCTCGTCACCCCGTTAAGTCATCGCCTATGTGTATTAATGTTAACATTTTTTATTTAAAACGATTAATAGATAAATAGGTAGTTCAACCAAATATTAAATTCTTTCCTTATAGATTATTTTAACTGTTTTCTTTACCTTTATTAAATATTTACATTTATAAAAGTGTAATAAAATATTTTATTGGAAGATCTCATTTATACTTCAGAACAGGTAAGAACTAGTCGTTGGTGGCCACCGTAATACTTACCCATCATGGATATGCATAATGTAAAATATTAAAATAAAAATGTGTACTTAACTACTTATAAAATGCATTGCAATTCAAATAAAATCGTGGCTTGATGACGTCACAAAGTTTAAAGACTCGATTACTAAATTGCTTGAAAGAAACAGCCTTATAACTCCAAAAATAATAATCCCATTAACTAGAGGTTTATTGCATCTGATTAAGCGTCAAATTTCCAATTAAAATATATCTTTGAAGTGAAATTTGGATGAAATACAGGGTCATGAAAAATCGAAGAGTGTGGAAAATAGGATTCCAAATATCTCGGCAACTAATTATCCGATCGACTTTATGCTGTATGTAAAATTTATGTATTTTTATTGTCTTTTATATTCATTTCTTAAAATAACCAATTTAAAATAACCAAAATTTTTATATACCTTTTATCAGAGCGAATATTTCGAGAGTCCGGAAAAAATAGTTCCGGTTAATCGAGGTTGTTGAAATGAAACAGGCTTCTTCCCATTGTTACATACTAAGTATACACCAAATTGCAAGTCTCTATCTCAATTTTTTCGGGAGATAGAGCGTTTACAGACACACAGACACACACACAGACGGACGGCAAAATTTGTTTTCTAAAAATATGTTTTTCGGAATCTCCAGTATCTGAAACGTGTAAATTCGTCAAAAAAAAATTCGATTTTCAAAACGATTGCAAGACTTACCCTTTACTACGTATGATGGGTAAGTAATAAAACTTTTTGATTTATTTTTTAGGTAGATTTGAATACAGAAAAGTATAAAGCTACCTATTGCAGCCGTTCGGAGGAAAGCAATTCCGGAAAATTTCGATATATTTTCACCGATCATGACCCCCAGACCCCAAAACCACCCTCCGTTCAAATGTTGATATATATATATATATATATATATATATATATATATCTGACTTGTCATACAATGACACCCGTATTTATAAATTAATTTTGATGAAACTAATTGTCTGTATTAAGCTCACCAATGCCTCCACCGAGTTTGTTGGCCAGCTTGGTCCGCCATCTTGTTTCAAGATGGCGGTCACTGAAATTTTAAAACTAAAATAAATAGACAAAAAAGTTAAAAATTCAAATTTATTTTTTAATTAAGTGTTAGGCCATGATACAAGGATTCCAGAGCATTTTTTGTTTTACCTCTATCTTAAAAAATGGCTGCGATAGAGCAATTTGAAATTCTAGGGTGGGTGGCAGTTTTAAACAAGACAGCACATTTAAAAAAACCAAAGATTAATTTATGAGTTTTAGTGAACGCGATTTCTCGCAAATTATTTTCTTTCATTGTTGTAATCATTTTCTCAATCATACGCATAAAAACTATATATTCACTCCCGTTAAAGCCAAATTCTCGCCAAAATTGGTAGCAATTGGAGAAATATCGCCAAATTTGGTGACCAAAATAAGTCTTCTTAAATGAAGCCAACTTGTTTATAGGTCAATAATTTGGCGAATTTCTTATTCAAATTCAGTATTAACGAATCTTTTGTAAATGGTTTCTTTGAATTTTAGCTTGCTGTTTTCGAGTAACATTAGCTAAAATTTTAAACAAAGATATAGGAAAGCTACCTTTTCCTCCCGGTACAGGCCGGAAGGACTTTTTTAATTAACTTCATACTGAATAAGCTATAAATAACCCTTTGACAACGGGTGAGATATGTGTGCTCCAGTGGACTTTTTATTATTCTACAGCGTTTTAAAAAATAATCTGTGCCATACGTTTATACTATAATATTTTCAACAGCAATCTACCGCAAAGAAAAAATTTTGTAAATTGCGATACGATTGGATATAAATATAGCCTCAACCCTGGTTTATAAACAATGTGCTAAAATGTTTTTTAAGATACATTATACCCATACCATATACACACAAACTTCGCTTACACATATCCAATGGGTGCAAAAATCTAGGCGCCAATGGGCCGATTCCCACCACTAATTTTTTAGTTTTCTTCGCCTAATAAAAATACTGATAAAGTTTAGACGAAGTACACTAATAAACTTTGACGAAGAATACTAATAAAATTTAGTGGTGGGAATCAGCCCATTGGCGCCTAGATTATTGCACGCCTGCACATATCTATTCACTTAATACATAATAATATTTTCCTAAAATATTAAACTGGCCCCGGATATAATGTATAAATATTTTAATATATTATATTAAGATATCCTGCTAGCGCGGGCTAACAGAAGAATTGAATGATCGATCAAGACAGCAAACACAGTCTTCTCACGTGGGTTTGCGAATAAGGAAAATGAAGGTTGTTACATAGATACTAAATGTTTAATTTCATTAACGGTAAATTTCATAAACTATTTTATTGGAAGATCTCATTTATACTTCAGAACAGGTAAAAAGAATTTTTTTTTCATTTAATTTTTTATTAACTTCATATTGAGTAAGCTATAAATAACCCTTTGACTACGGGTGAGATATGTGTGCTCCAGTAGACTTTTTATTTTTCTACATCGTTTTTAAAAAAAATCTGTGCCATACATTTACCTCCAACTATAATGAAGAAACAAGTTTGTGTGTATGCGTGTGCGTGTGTTTCTCGGTTGTGTTCTGAAGAGACCGCTGCACGCAGACCTACAAAATTTGGTGGGAAGGTACCTCTATGCATGTAATTTTGTACCTCGAAGCCAGATTTTTTTAAATTAAATTTTTATGCGATTTTTCCATGTTAATAATGGGAATCCGGTTCCAACCTTTTAGCCCATTATAGTAAATTTTGTCCTCTTTTCAATAAAGTTGATGCAAAATTCGTACTGCGATTTTTGAATTTTTGGTGATTTTGTTTTCCTGTGACACTAATAAATTTTGCCAGAATGCTTGATTGGTTCGGTGGTTGCGCTTCCATTTCAACATCAGATACGATCAGAATCGTCATTTTTTTTCTTTTTAGCTTGGAGAAAGTTGATAATTCTTTACAGATAAAAAATCATGTTTTTAATTATGCAATTTTAAGTGTTTTTTGACGTTTCGCTGCGATTTACCCACATTAGTAACCGCAATCCGGTTTTAATCTTTTAGCCCAATATAGTAAATTTTATCCTCTTTTCAATAAAGTTTGTGCGAAATTCGTACAGCGATTTTTGATTTTTTGGCGATTTGTTTCCTTCGACAACAAGTAATTTTTCCCAGAACGCTTGATTGGTTCGGTGGTTGCTTCCATTTCAGCCTCAGATACACTCACAACCGCCATTTTTTTAAAACTCATTTTAGCTTGGAGAAAGTTGATAATTCTTTACAGATAAAAAAATCCTAATTTTAAAAGGGAAGGGCGGATTATTTATTAACCCGATTTTGTTTATTAGATTTTTTTCTTTTAGTTTCATTTTTTAACATTTTTTTCATGTTTTGCAACGTTTTTTGTTTCAAATGACGTCACAAATCGCCCACTACAAATCAAACATCATTGGAGGGCAGTTGTGATTGGTAGCTAATAGAATTGTAGGCACAGCTGGAAGTCAACCGAACAATTGTGATTGGCAGATGAAAATGTCGTCAGCTGATTGCAATTCAAACAGCGAGTTGTGAATTGTCGCCATTGGTTTTATACGATTTTTAGAGTATTTTCATGTATACGTCATTTATGTATTTGATTTTAGAAATTAACAAAGTTAACTTACTCTTTTTGTATGTAAAAAAAAAAAGTCATTTTGTTTCTGTTTTAAAAGTTAATAATTCCTCATTTTAAAACGCCGTTGATTTAATTCTGTGTGTGTGTGTGTGGGGGGGGGGTGAGTGTTCGGTTGTAGTTTAAATACCGCGTTTATGCTCTGATCGAAACTCCCTCCTTCTCCCCCCCACCCAACCTCCAAATTCAGAACTATTTAATTATTAGTCCGATTCAAACGAAACCTTTTCTCAGTTCCCCAGGTACTAGACAAACTTCGGTATCATTTTTTCAGACCTTGGTTACCACTATTTCTGAATATTAATGACCAGCGAATGGTATTTTATCGGGTTCTATGGGCCCAATTTCAATGAGAATTAGTTCATTCAACTTAATACGAACTAATTAAGATATAGAATGGAACTAAACGATTTTGCAGCGCCTACTATACGGTGTCGTAGGCAGAAGGGACATTTGCCAACGTTTCGATCGGAAAGAGTTTTATTTAGAACCGAGTGCACCCCTTAGCAGTGGGAAGTGAAACTAAACAATTTTGCACTTAAAATTTGTCCGACTCAAACAAAAGGCCCAATTTCAACAACAATTGATTCATTCAGCTTAACATGAAATAATTAAGATATAGATAACTAATTAAGACACAGATTTTGCGTTCCCTGGTGGTGGAAAGTGGAACTAAAACATTTTCTGCGCGTGCACAGAACACCTTTTATACGTTTTCATAAGCAGCGGGGACACGCGCCGGAGTTTCGTTGGGAAAGAGGCTTGTTTAGAACAAAGTGCGCCCCCTGGAGGTGGAAAATGTAACTGAAAGATTTTGAATTTAATCTTGGTCCGATTCAAGCGAAATCTTTTCTGACATTCTTTCGAGGTCTCCCAGGTACTAAATAAACTTCGGTATCATTTTTTCTGGCCTTGGTTACCACTATTTATGAATATTAATATCCAGGGGTGTTGATTTATTTTCTCGAGTTCTATGGGTCCAATTTCAACAGGAATCGGTTCATTCAAATTAACATGAACTAATTAAGATATAACTAATTATTTCAGACTCAGATTTGGTACTCGCTGGCGGTGGAAAGTGGAACTAACGGATTTTTCGCGCGTGCAAGGCACGCCTTCTACGCGGTGCCGTAAGCAGCATGAACGAGTGCCGGAGTTTCGTACGGAAATAGGTTTATTTAGAACAGAATGCTCCACCTGGTGGTGGAAACTGAACCAAAAAGATTTTGCAGCGCGTGACTAGCACGCCTGCTATACACGGTATCGTAAGCAGCGGGGACACGTGTCGGATATTTTGTTTACACCAAAATGCATCTCCTGGCGGTGTAAGTAAAAGATTGTCCTGCGCGTGCATCAAAAATGGTTATTTTTTTATTGAAACCGTTAAAGAAAGTTACCGATTTGATAGTCCCAGACAACGAAAAAGTTTCATTTTCACTCATCCTGGAGTATTAAGCAGTGAAGTATTGAAATATTTGAATCGGAATTCACAGTTTATTTTTCTGATTCCGAAAATGCGAATTTTGTGAAAATAAAACAATAACTTTTTTTTTTAAATTTTGACCAAAAACTGACCCTTTTTGAATCAAATGATCCAGATATTTGAGGAGGCGGTATTAAATTTACTTACGCTTTGGGTCCATCTCTTTATTTAATTTCCGAAAGACAAAGAAATATCAGTGAAAGAGTTTCGTGCAGCGATTTTTAAGAGTGATTTCGCATTTCGAATTATGTTTTGCGGAACCGGGCAGCGCCAGGCGGATCTGCTAGTTCTATAATATTTTCAATAGCAATCTACCACAAAGAAAATTTTTTGTAAATTGCGGTACCATTGAATATAAATATAGTCTCAGCCCTGGTTTATAAACAAAGTGTTAAAATGTTTTTTAAGATACACTATTACACAAACTTCACTTACACATATCTATTCCCTTAATACATAATAATCTTTTCCTAAAATATTAAACTAGCTCCGGATATAATGTATAGATATTTTAATATTTTAAATTAAGATATTGAGCTAGGGTAAAAAACTGAAGAAATAAATGGTCGATCAAGACAGCAAACACAGTGTCCTCACGTGGGTTTGCGAATAAGGAATATGAAGATGCTAAATAGATACTATAAGTTTAATTTCATTACCAGTAAATTTCATAGAGTAACATTCACGTTATTTAATTAAAAGATTTCTGCGATTAAATCAGGAGAATGTTACAATTCGAAAATATGGGTATGAAAAAATAAACTTTTAGTATTTCCGAGACGATACACATACTTTTTCTCGCTTCTTAAACTTTTTACAAGATTGACTTTCAATATTCAGTACAAAGGGTGTCTCCTCTTATCACTGTCAGGGAAAAGCTAATTCTGATGTTAACTGGTTTAAATATTATGTGTCACTAAAATTTACGAACAAATTGATTTGAAAGTAAATAAACGCTTTTATACACCTGCATCATACAATTCTAGGGCAATGCGGCAGCTGGGAATAGGGTTGCCAAATTGGTCTCTTTTTTTAAATTCAGAGATTCAGAATTTATACCAGAAAATTAAAATAATATTTTTTGCTTTATTTTATTACAGCCATTTTGTGATTCTATGAAGTAAAATTTCTTGTTTTGGAATTTCCGATATGAATTCGGAATTTTAGACTTAAAAAAAAAAAAAGAGTCCAAGATGAAAACCCTAGTTGGGAATTGAAATTAAGTGATATAAATAATATCTATCACTGCCCTTTAAATGGTTAACTTTATCCAATAAATAACTTGTAAACCTTTAGTTTAATCACTACTTTTAGAATGGCCGCAAATCAAATTTATCTCCAGTAATATACACTTATTTTAAACGAGAATATTTATATAATATGATTTAACATAATTAACACATTTCTTTCAATGACAAAATTCTGCTTTCAAATATTTCAGTTTTTTACAGGGCAATTAATTATAACTTCAATAAACAAAAATAAAATATTCAATGGGTTGTTTATTGTTTCTATATAGTTATGACTTTAGTTATTTTGTTATATATATATATATTGATTTTGGCCAATTAAAAAAAAAGCGGAAATTTTGCAGCCATATTTGTTAACTTGAATTTTATTACACACATCTCTGAGTAATTCTATTTTCATTGCCAGAAAACGCTGAAAATTTATAAAATATTTTACAAAAAAACTGTTTTGATGTAATGTCTTTTAACCTTTCAAAGGGGCCAACGCTTAATTCTAATCGCAAACTGTCATACTTGCAGCAGTAGTTTTGATACAATTTGATTTTATCCTAAACAGTTATTCAAAAAGGAGAAAACATCCCAAATATTTTAATCTCTAAATCGATACAAAAACAAAAGGAAATGGTCAATGGAAGGGAGATTATGTTAAAAAAATTAAGCTTATGCGATCGTCGTCATTTAAATTGTACCAAGCATTTAGTTTTTACGATAAAGCTACGTAGAACTCGTGAAGAACACGATTTATTGAGCGATATACATGAAAGTCTGATCAGTAGATATTTATAACAAAGTTAAACAGATTATTCAGTTTTATGAAAGTTTATGCATTTTTTCATGGGATAGATCACACGCAGACCAACAGACTGTCTGACTAGGGCCTGATTGTTGCCGTGACAAACTTCCACCAGTAAATTTAAATTTAAAATTACGCCTTATTATGTCTCCCCATTCGACAAGACTGGCTGTTAACGGGATAAAAACGACAAATAAAAGGAATTTTAGTGCAGTACTACACATAACTCCACATTTAAATATTTCAGACAGGAAGGAACCATTGACACAGTGTTTCAGACCAAGAGAGCTTCTTCACAAAAACGATATACAGATACTTTAATAATACGTAACTTTTATTATATATTTAATAAGCCATATAATATTTCCGTGTATAACTTAATATTTTTTGAAAAAATGTATTAAAAAATTATATGATTTTTTGGTTTAAAAATTTCATTCTTTTTTTAATACAAAAATCTGAAAAAAAAACTACAAACGAGGCAAAAATTATGTTAGGTAGATTATTGCTATTTAAAATGAAAAGAGGCAGTTTGTGTTGCAAAATTATCGCTTTAATACCATTTTATGGAAGTTATTTAGATAGTTTCTAATCAGGTCTCACTAGAGGTCTGCAGGGGCTGCAATTTCCATGCGCAGGGCATCCCGAATGCTATCTTGTTCATGTCCTGTGCAAAAATTAAAATTCGCCCTTGGCATGGACCGGTCCCTTTATGTTTTTGCAGTTCACGGTCCGACTTGGCCCGTTCAAATATCAATGAACTCAGGTCGGCTGGACCCGAAAGAGATAAATGATGAGTACAAGAATCAGTGATTAGGAATTTAGTTATACAATGAAAAAAGTTTGTGGGTTGCCACTTCATTTGTAGCATTGAAATTCATAGTTTTTCTGAGTCCCCTTTAACACTGTGAAGGACGACATTATTTTATTTGACCACTTAATTTTAATTCCAAATTGCCAAATTGCACTCAGAATTTTTTAATAGAATTTTCGCTTTCATAATGTATGTGAAGAAAATTTGTAATTCCCAATTTAATTTGTTCGTAAATTGTAGTGATATTCAAATCATTTTAACATTTTGGCAACAGAATGAGTTTCCCCGTGAAAGGAATAAACTGGACAGTCTAAAATATTTTGTCTGTTCACCATAAGAGCAGGAAAAGTTTCCTTGTTCCGTTACTTGAAGCGTTTGTAGCTATAAAATGTCGGTTCTAACTCAGCGGCATCGCGGCGTTAACCTCTGAAGGCTACTGTATACTGCGCGGTGGCATGAAGGTCACTTTACGGTACGGCTGCGTGAAGGTCACTATGCGGTGGAGGGGCAATACGAGCATTGTGGTGGAGAAGGGATCGGTGGGTGCGATAAGAATATTGCGGTGGTAGAGATAAGTACTCCTACTGTAAGAGTATTATTTTAATTAATTTTGATTAAGGGACTTAGAAAATTTCAAAGCATTTTTTTTTTTTTTTTTTTTTTTTTTTTTTTTTAGCGGAGAATTGTCTACTACAGTACGAGGTGAATTTCAACGGATTTATTTTAGCGAATTAGAAATTATTATTTTTTTTCTGCGCTGAATATTTTTGAATAGATTTATTTGGGGGACAAAGAAAATGTAAGGATTTTTTCTGCGCGGAATATTTTTGAATATATTTATTTGGGGGACATAGAAAAAAATGTAAGGATTTTTTTCTTCAACTGGAGTATGCAATTTGAATATTAGAGTGATTAAAAACGCTCATTAAAATATTAATGAAGATGTATGTTAATGAAGGAACTTAAGAATTTTACATGATTTTTTTTTCCCTGAACAGTTAAAACGCTTGAATTAGCGATATTTATTGAGTTTTCAATGAAAAATATTAATTTAAAAATAAATTTAAAATAGTAATTAAAAGATGAGCGGACTTATAAGAATTTGAGGTGAGAGATGGGTTTTAATTAAATAAGTTAATGAATTCGATACACATTATGTTAAAATACAGGACCATCTGTATGAATTATACTGCACTAAATTAATAGCTCTCTCCCCCTCCCCCCTTTTTCCCCCAGATAGCCCTTCGATATAATTTAGGCTAACAATATGCACTTCAAAAAATGCAGAGTGTTACAAAAAGGGTACGAAGAATTCAAATGTTAACCCCTTCGCGACGAGCGTCCTTTACAGAGCATTTTAATCTTTTACCACCGGTTTTTCAAAACAGAAATTTTCGCCTAATTGAATCGCAGAAATTCTATTAATAAATAAGGTAAAGCTTACAATAAAAAGTAACTGGTGGGAATAATCGAGGATTCTGAGCATATTATGCGTCACGTATACGTGTCGCTCGTCCCCAAGGATTTAATATAAAATAGAAAGAAAATAAGAACGAAAAATCATGCGCAGCGATATAATTTGTGAATCACTTTCCAACATTATTGAAATGTTATTTGAATAAAATATAATTTTACGATTTAGTGCATTAGTTAATAAAAATAGTGAAAAGTCACAGCCTCCCCCCCCCCTCCGTAGGAATTATACTGCACTAAATTTAATATCTACCTCTTTATTCTAGTATGAAACCTGCTTTATTACATAACAAGCAGCTTGATAAGCAAAAATTAAGAATTATTTTAACTTTTTACTATTGATTTAAAATTAGTAACATTAATCTGTTATTCAAAGTTTAATGAATTTTCTTAATTCCCCTCTAACGCTGTACAGGGGCCAGTCTGAACAGTGTCCAATGGCTAATTTCTAAACCGTTAGTCATAGGCATATAGTTTCAATTGCAAAAATGTTTTAAATGAGGTAAATAAGTATTTTAAAAGCGATTTGGGTCAATTAAAATATTTCTTAAAAAATTGCCAGATTTAATTTTTATACAGTCTCTTGATCCTATAATTGATATTTAGTAAAAACTTCCTATTACACTAACAAGTAAGACAAAACAAGTTCCATCCTTCTCGGATTAAAATTGATCGAGTAATAGCTTTTTAAAGTTGAGGTATCTTTTTTGCTGTGAAATAGGGGTCATTCTCAAATTTACTAGAAATATAAATAATCATCGGATATTTTAAAAAAATAACACTTGAGAGAAAAATTAACATTACAATATAAATTTGAAATCTGTTTCCATTCTGACATATTAAAGCAAACTATACAACTTAAAAATAACAGAATTTTTGTCAAATGAAATGATGAAAAGTAGCAGTCTCAATTCTTTAGAAAATAAAGCATATGTTAAAATACAATTATTTTAACTAATCTGAAACTTACTAAAAATTAACACTATTTTAATATTTGTATGATGTGACTACTTTCAGTTAAAGCGCAGAGACACAGGGAATAAATTCTACTAATACTTTAAGCACTTTGTGTATGTTCTCTCAAAGCATGGCCCAACTCATCTGTGTTCAGATGCAGAAAATTGGTATAAGTCATGAATTTCAAAGTTTTATAACTCCGTCAATTTTAGTGTTAGATGAATGGGAGTTTATTTTGTCTTACTTGTTAGTGTAATAGGAAATGTTTACTAAATATCACTTATAGGACCGAGAGACTGTATAAAATGTTAAATTTCATAACTTTTTAAGAAATGTTTTTATTGACCCAAATCACTTTTAAAATACTTCTTTACCTCATTTCAAACATTTTCGCAACTGGAACTATATGCCTATGATTAATGGTTTAGGAATTAACCTTTGGACACCGTTGAGAGTGGACACCCTTTATATTTTTTACACATGGTAAAAGAAATAAATTCAATCTGTGATGCCATTGGATATTTGTAATTTCAGGTCCCTGGAATACAGAAATTCCAAAACCTGAGTCTCTCTCTCTCTTTTTTAAATACAAAAGAGGGCTTTCTATTTAGTATAAGATATTTTCAGCATTTTAATATGTGGTATGTTTCCTTATGGTTAGTTTCCGAAAGTTTCATAACAAAAAAGAAAAAAAAAACATCCTTTGACTTACTGCAATTTGTTTAACATATCCCTTATTTCAAATTTTTTGTATAATTAATGCATTGCTGAACACCCATGGCATCACTGTGCATACTTAAAATACCAGATTAGAAGAGACCAAAGTAGAGGTATGGCAATTATCTCTTAAACCAAAGATGATAGAAATTTACTTCCAATCACAAAAGGTATGCAATTGAAATATAACTTTCAGACATAGCATTTATTTTGCAAAGGACTGTATAGATGTTAAAATACCATATTTATTTTTTTATACAGCCTCTAAGTCTTATAAGTTATATTTTGAAATATTTATTTGTTGCTCCGATGATAGGTAAAACAATAAAAATTCCATTCTTCTATGACTAAAACTCACAGTTATAATAGTTATAATTTTATGAAATTTTAGAGCTTTCTGGCACTAAAAAAAATCTTGTTCAGAGATGCTTCACACAACATTTCTGGATTAGGAATAAAATAAAAAGTTCCAACATAGTTAAAAAATTGTTATGGCTTTGGTCTATATGCCTGATCATTTGGTTGTGCTCTAACTTTTATAAATATATTTAAATTTCCATGAAATTAATGTGCATTATTGATGTTTACATGTTCCCTATTTAAAATAGAGTGTGTAGTATTTATAGTTTGCTTACAGGGACACTAAAAAAGAAATTGAATATATTATGACCTATGGCTGATAATTGATTGAAATACATTTAATGATAATGCACTGCTTCATATGTTATGAAATTTATATGTATTGCTGATATGCATTACAATCTTTTTCATTTAGAAAATGGTATTCGTAACATTTATCATTCATTTTAAGAGACAAGCAATTGAATTTCAACACATTATTGTCAATTGGCAGCAATTGATTAAATACTTTATTGAGGTGCATAGTAACATTTTCCTTGTAGAAAATTGTGCATGTGATATTTTAATGTTTATTCTTGAAGGTTGCACAAAATAATTCTGATGCATTATTGTCTATGGGTCATGTTTGCAGAAAGTGTGCATTAAAGTTGTGTTATGAATCTTCATGCTTAACTACATTTTAGCATATTATGAGGTATTATAAATACCATAGATTATAGATGGTTGCACAAAAAGCTTTGAATACATTACTGTCTATGAGTGAGAATAGTTGAAGTTGCATTTTAAAATGTGTTGTGTGCTTTTCAGCTAAACTAAATTTTAATATATTATGTGGAAAGTGTAATATAGTAAATTCATATACAAGGTTGCACAAAAGAATATACCATAATTTCCGGCATATAAGACAAGGTTGGAAATTGGTGGTCATTAGTTGTCAAATGCAACTAAATTATTACATTTTACGACAACAAAATTATCTCTAGTCGTCAAATTTGATGTCTAGCTTTCTTTCACTTTAATTTTTGTTTACCGATTCATACTTTAGAATAAGTTTTCCCCCCACTGCATGCACACAACAGCACCTGTTTTTGATAAAAGATCAGACAACAGCACATGTCTTAAGATCAATCACCTCTAAGTTGACTTCCCTTTAACCAATCTATACTAATATTATAAGCTGTTACGATTGTTTGTTTGTTTGTTTGTTTGTAGGGGGTAATCTCTGGAGCTACCGAACCGATTCCAAAAGTGATGGTTGCAAATTGATGGTGACAACCCCTGCTCCAACATAGGCTATATTTTATGTTGGTGCCTCTAACCCCAGGGGGGTGCAAGAGCAAAAAACGTTCTAAAATTGCGATTTTTTGTATATTGAAGGAGCTAGAAATTTGAAATTTGGCATTTTAGCTACTGATACGATGTAAATGCTCTCTAAGAAGAAATTAAAAAATATATATAATAATTTAAAAGGGTGAAATGAGCGAAATGTGTTCTAAAAACATTCTAAATTACAATTTCTGCTGAATCTCTGGAACTATAGAACCGATTTCAAAAGTGATGGTGTCAAATTGATGGTGACACAGCCTGCTACAACATAGACTATATTTTATGTCGGTACCACTAATCCCAGGGGGGTGCAGGAGCGAAGAACGTTCTAAAATTGCAATTTTTTTTAAACTCAAGAAGCTAGAAATTTTAAATTTGGCATTGTAGTTACTTATAAGTTGTAAATGCTCTCTAAGAAGAAATTTAAAAAAAAATCGAAATTTTAAAGGGTGAAATGAGCGAAAAGCGTTCTAAAAACAGTCTAAATTACAAATTCAATGGAATCTCTGGAACTACAGAACCGATTTCAAAAGTGAAGGTGGCAAATTGATGGTGGCAACGCCTGCTCCAACATAGTCTATATTTTATGTCGGTGCCACTAGCCCCAGGGGGGGTGCAGGAGCGAAAAATGTTCTAAAATTGCGATTTTTTTATGCTGAAGATGCTAGAAATTTTAAATTTGGCATTGCAGTTACTTATAAGTTGTAAATGCTCTCTAAGAACAAAATAAAAAAAATCGAAATTTAAAAGGGTGAAATGAGCGAAAAGCGTTCTAAAAACATTCTAAATTACAATTTCTGCTGTATCTCTGGAACTATAGAACCGATTTCAAAAGTGATTGTGGCAAATTGATGGTCTGCTCCAACATAGGCTATATTTTATGTCGGTGCCACTAACCCCAGGGGGTGCAGAAGCGAAAATTTTTCTAAAATTGTGATATTTTTATGTTGAAGGAGCTAGAAATTTTAAATTTGGCATTGTAGTTACTTATAAGTTGTAAATGCTCTCTAAGAACAAATAAAAAAAATCGAAATTTAAAAGGGTGAAATGAGCGAAAAGCGTTCTAAAAACATTCTAAATTACAATTTCTATGGAATGACTGGAACTACAGAGCCGATTTCAAAAGTGATGGTGACAAATTGATGGTGACAATCCCTGCTCCAACAGCCTCTTTAATAAAAAGCTATGCGTTGCTGACGACTGGATTTTTCGCTAATTATTGCCACAGACTGATCTCGGAAAATGAAACATTTGAAGTTACTGAAAAAAATATAATTTCTCGAAAAGTATTTGTCAGAAAATTGTTAGACAAACTACGTTTGAAAGGTAAAAAATTGTATTTTTCTTGATATAAATTTCAAATTTAATGATTATGCCGTTTTCAAATATTGAATTTCAAAAATTACCAAATTTCACAATGGAGTACCATAGCGAAACCTTCATGCATAAAAAGATAATGATAAGGGTGTCGTGTGCTGACGTGTATATTGGAACGAGTCACAAATTACAGTAGCCTTATTATTCTGTTAAAATATAAGAGTGAACTATGAAATGTCAATATTTTGTTTGATGAAAAGTTCGTTAAGAGTAATTGACCAGCGTAGCGGGCGTAGCTTGTTAGTGACTGATAAAACTGACCTTAGAGATTATGCCCCTAAAATTCTTGCACACCTTGTTCAAAAGCATGGTAATGGACCCTATCCTTCTTTTGGGTTCAAGACGAAGATTTCAGAAATTTTTTTATAAAACACGTGACTCAACATCACAAAAATATGGTCTATGGTATGAATTCCATTACATTATGTTCTATGGGGGAAAAATCGTTTGTTTTGTGGAGATATTTCAAACATGATGAATTTAATATGCGTGACTGAGGTAGACTACAACATGCTTTCACCATAGTATACAGTTACTAGCATTTATAGTTTAATTACAGGGACATACAAAATAATTCTTTTACATTATGATCTATGGAGAAAAATTGTTTGTGGTGCATTTTAAACATGTTATGATACTTGAAACATGATGAAATTAAAAAGTATCACTAAGGTTTAATACAACTTATTTTCTATAGACTATGGAGTGCCTAGGATTTGTTTGGTTAAAGGACTGACTGATCGGTAATTGCTAGAAGGGCTCTTTCAGCTGTGGTATGTGTAGATCATATACAGGGCTGCACGAAAGACTTTGAATATGGGCAGCAATTGCTGAAAAATGGATTTTGACTGAGTTATGTATTTTTAATTGCTTTTTAAATATCTCATTGCACCATAAGAAAAAATTAAATTTCATAATACTATTCTGCTAGTGTTGGGAAGTGTTCCATAATCTATGGCAGATGCATGGTTTTTAATTCATTTTCTTTGTTTTAAATATTGAAATTGCTCCAGTAATTCCCAAGAAAAAGGTGCAGCAATATCTGCTATTTTACATGTGATTTCACAACTGCAAATGTCCCTGTAAATAACTTAATTTTTTTTTAATTATTATTTTATGTCATGACTGCATTTACTTAAAATCCTTTTAATTCTTTTTCTCTTTAGGTTATCATTTTGTAATTTTTTGTTAAAAGTTTTGTATTAAAATTGTACCATTTTATTTGTAAATAGTATTTATAAAATATTTTTTATAATATTTTGTCTTTTGTATTTAATCTTTTACTCTTATATCTTGATGGTTCAGGTAAATAACATAACTAATGTTACTGAATGTTGCTACCCTGGAATCTCTTTTTATCTTTTTCTTTTGACGAAATAATTAAAATTTTGGGGATTATAAGTATGGAGATAATGTATTTTAATAATATGTTGTAAAATAACAAAAAATTGTAAATTTTAGAAATCTACTGTATAAATATATAATGCAAGTGCATTTGTGTATATATGTTGACTTTTATTATCAGAACTGCAGGGGGGGAGGGGGGGATTAGAGGTGGCAGAAATGTTCGGGATCCAGCTCTCTGAAAAGGACCCTGGCACAGTAATTTTTATTTTTATTTTCTCTTAAAGAAAAAAGTAGATTTCAGCTACTTTTTTAAATGTAAGATTTTTAACATATATTTTTATTAATATCTTCTAAAGTTTTGATTTGATTTTCATGAAATTTGAAATGTCTCGACAAAATTCTACAAAGATAATTAATATATTTTAATTTTTAAACAATTTGGTTAGGAAGTTTTTGCATTGTTATATGCGGACAGACAGACAGATGGACGGACCAGACGACGACAATATGTGCTACGTATTTAAATAATGTTGAATGTACCTAAAAACAGAACTTGAGCTATATCAGATGTACATTTTATTGTTTTTACGCAGCACTAAGAAAATATTTTATTTTATATATTAGTAAATCATCTGTAGTAGTATGATAACTTTTAATTGCCACACAGCCCCTCAGCTTCAGAGGTCCCTGTGGCAGCTAAAGATGTCTTTTTCATAGCTAATTTTTCTTTTATGTTTTATTAATATAGTGATGTTTAAATTTTAAGCAAATGTGCATTTCATTTTAAAAATAAACTTAATTATTCAACAAATTTATTTTGTAAAACTGTATATAAGGGTCCACATTTGAATTACTACCAGGACTCTGTATATTATATTATTTAAGAATTGCACTCGAAAACTCTTAGTAAAAGCGCTCTTTCTCAGCGAGCATTTGTTGTTTCAGTAAATTCGACTGCTCTTGAGATTACCTGACAGTCGGCTTTTTCATTTAACCTTAGTTGTGACAGTTCAAATGATTCTCATTCCCTCTCAACAACGCAAAACATTTTAACACATTTGCATGGTACTTGCAGGGTATTGAAGAGATTTGTAATGGAAAAGTTTTTCATTTTTTCAATTAGTGCTTTCACAAAAAGAAAATTATTTGATTACAAATCTGTAGATAAATTTTCTGGCAAATTCAAAATCAGCCTTTTGGGTGCAATGCTTAATCAAGTGATAGATAAAGCAGTAGTATAAAAATTTATTTGTATTCTTCTAAAAATTTCCAAACCTGTTGAATGACCTTAACATTAACATTTCATGAAGCAAATTGTGTAGTATTTGTAAACCGTTGGATTCGACAAGAGTGAAGGGGCATCACCATTACATATAACATAACGCGTAATAACACAAATAGGGGTACACTGTTTTCTAAACTTAATTTACTAACAACCCAGATACCATATTTTGATCATGCTCTCTTGGTACCAACCATTAAATGTATTTTTTTGTCCATTTTCTACATTTTTAGCCTTCTATTCCATATAACCCAACTATCTCGTAATATCCTCCAAATATTTTTTAATTTATTGTTTGTGTGTGTGGGATGGAATTTCGTAAAATATGTACATAATGAATCACAGATAATTTCATATTTTCAAAATATTCCACTCGGATCAACAAATTAAAAAAAAAAGTTCTAAATACAATTTATTTAACATATAACGAAGTCTATGCAATTTCTTAACTTAATCTTTAATATAAATTTAAATATTAGGGCGGATCAAATGAAAACGGAACAGTGGTTATAATTTGGTTTAATTTTGTAGAGAGGTTTTAATGAGTAATTTGGTTTAATGAGTAGGGAGACAACTATGTCTAGAGGTAGAGCAGAAAGTAAGGAAGGCAACGCCTTCTTCGAAAATAGATTTGCACTAAGTTTCGCTGGGGCATGCGATATGTGTTGGAAGTCTGTCTACAGTATCGTTCTGTTGGCTGTCGATTGTTATTAATCAATGTCTGCAGAATAAATAGCACGTAGTGTTTGTTATTCGTTTATTAAGTGGCAGAAGAAGCGAGGATTTGCAAAGTGCATGGGCAAAGGAAGACGGTGTATGGAGAACATGCACCGTCATTGAATTGTTCGAAGGACTGGCTCAAAGATTTTGGCAAGATATGCAAATATGTGAATGATTATAAACGACCTGGTCAAGATCACCTCGTCGTCACGTAGTCATCTTGTCGTCACAACTTTATTCCTTTGAAAAGGGAATTGATGGAGCGCTGTTTTTACTCGGACATCGAAGTCGTGGATAATGTTCAAAACTGATTTCAATTTCAGACAAAATACTTCTAGGATCAGAGTATTCATCATTTGGTGAAACTGTGAATCACGTGCCTCTGTAACATTGGTGATTACGTTTGAAATAAACAGTCATTTCATTCTGTGGCTTCTGCTCCGTTTTCATTTTATCCGTCTTAATATATCATTTTACAGATAAGGATCTCGAAAAGACATTAGGAGTACAAATACGTTTTAAAGCATATTAAGCACACATTTTAAAAGTGTGCATACAAAGGATTAAAAATAGTTTGCTGCAAAATTCACTTGCAGAAAAAAAATGTTTTATGCTTTGAATGAAATTTAATGAAATTATCTCTTTTTTTTTATCTTTACCATTTACGTGCATGCTTTTAAGTTGCATGCTAAAGGCTGTTCTCAAATACAAAAGAGGAACTTTCTGAGACATTTCTGAATTAATTTTTATTCGGAAATGCATGAAATTGATAGGTATTCTTATTCAGAAACTACGTAATTAAATGGTGTTTTCCATTTTTTGGTAAAGGCAGAATATCGTTCAGAAAATACTGTCATATTTGGCATTTTGAACCAAATTTTCGGACGCGACATCTTCGCAAAGAATAAAAAGCTGTCGTCACTTGAAAACAATAGCTTATAACTCGATAAATAATTTATTCACCCAAAAATGGAAAACACTATTCAATTCCAAATTGCTTCAATATTCTTCTAATTTTATGCCTTTACATGCAAAAAAATATGTCCGAAAGGTTCACGTTGTTGAGCAGAGAATTTGAGCTGTGACATAGACAGTTATACACTAAGTAAATGCCACAATGGCATCGGAATTTTCGATCAAATTTATTTGAAAATAATTCAATGCATTCGTTCATGTACATAATAAACCAAAAATTTTGTTACAAAATTCCGATACCATTGTGACATTAGGGATTAAACGGTATGTCACGGTATATGCGAGAGTGGAGTGCAAAAAGTTAAAGTTTATTTGTACAGTTTACAGGTTCTGAGAAAAATTAATTTAAAGTTTTAAAACAGCAGAGAGCGCAATAATATAAATGTTGTGCTATCGTTTGATCTACTTATTGAATTTACATACAGTTTGCATAATTTCATTCTACGGCCTCTAAGAGTAATTTTTTAGTCAAAAGGAGTAAAATGTGATATTTTTTTCGATTTATTATGCATAGGATCACCTTAAACTAACACAGTTAAAATTTCACGATTCTGAACTCATAATTATTTATTTTGCATGTTTCAGCTACTGCACATCTGATACTTTCCTATAAAACAAGTGAAATCCGTTAAACAAATACAATCAGCTGTAATTATCTTAGGAAGATGTTTGCACAAACGAACTTTACTATATCTTGTGTAATAAACGGCACCCAAATGGACCGCTCTTGAACACTGGTATTTTCTTGGAAAAATTTTATTTTTAGATTTTTCTTTTAAATTTTGTAAAATTATTTTCGGAGGTAAACGTTTGCAGAAATGTTCTAGAAACATACCATGAAATTTTCTGTTAAAAAATATTGGTATTCAGTTGGCGGACCATTTGGGAGCCCTGTAAACACTGCCTAACGATAATAATTATGTAGAATAAAACCCATGAAAACGGAGACGTCAGGTACTGGTAGAATTTCCATTTTAGACCGTTTTTTGCCTGAGCAGGTAGATTTTTATGGTATTCCTTCTGTGGTATTTTACCCATGACACGTCAGCTACGGGAATAAAGGAAATAACACCAATAGGCATGAGAAACTTTTCAATTCTACTTTTCTGTTGTCGAATAACCAGTAGCGTAGCCAGGGAGAGGGTCCAAATGGTATGGATACCAATATTATTGTAAAGTGTTCTTCCCCTTGATTATCGCAGAAAATTCCCCGATTAAATAAGGCAAAGAAAAATTTTATAAAATTAGTGGTATCCAGAGCATCTGGATTCTGGCTAGGCTGTAGCCACTCGTGGGTAATGTCCATTGGAGTCATGGCAAAATTCATTTTAAAACAAGATTCCGTTATACACGGGTTTCGTTTTTACAGCTTTTACTTCTTATTTAACACAATCAATGCAATATTACATTCTTTTGGAAACCTGTAATTGAAAGAAAATCGATTAACCATAAAAGAAACAATATGTTCACTTTGGTAAAATTTTAATACAGAGTTGTTACAAAATTTTCACAAATTAAGATATTTAAATATATACATTGTGCTTTGTTGACAGAAATTTTTTCATTCAATTATTTTTATACAGAACTTCATGATTCATATAAAACTTGTTTATGGTGTCATAGTCACTTGAGATGCCTGTTAATCAGAACTAAATTCCTTTTCTACTGATATTATAAGTCTATATTTCTTCTCTTAATATTTTTTAATGTAAAAATTAATCTGTTTTTGGTTTACATTAAAACTTTTGCTGCATGGAACCTACTCCAGACTATATTCCGGCCAAACATAAGGCGGTCACTTTTTCCCCTGGGTAAATGCTCGTTTCTTTCTACAGTAATTCAGCTTCATATCTAATGATAAAGTTGGTGCGATAGTGAAGTATCTTTCTCTCTCGCGAGCTCCCTTCTCGTCTCTCTCCTCTTTCTTTCGCCCAATCTTTCCGATCTCCTTTCCACCACTCCTCCAACCACTCCTTGCCTCCTTCGCTCCCCTTTCTCCCTTTTCCTTTTCTTCCCCTGCTGCCTCTTCCTCAGTCCCATTCTCCAAACCCCCTCATTCCCCTCACCCCTTCTCATTCCCACTGTCCATCTGCCATTCATCATTCCACCTTCTTTTACCTTCCCTATACTTAAAAAACTACTAAAAAACTTAACTACCTTATAACTAAATGCTTAACTACATAAAAAAAAGAGAGGGAAAGAGAGAGAAAGAAAGGTGGTCAGATAAACAGCAGAAGGACAGTGGGAGTAGGAAGAGTTGAGGGGAAGGAGGGCGTGAAGACTGGGAACGGAAGAGAAGAGAACAGGGCAAGAAAGGGAAGAAGGGAAGAGAGGGGCGAAGAGGGCAGGAAGGAAGTAGGAAAGGTGATGAAAGGGAGATCGACGAGAAAGAGTGGAAGAAGGGGAAAGAGAGAGGCGAGAGAGAAACTGGCGAGAGAGAGGGATACTTCAAATATCACTAATCCTGATAATTTTTTCATCTGTATCTGTTGACTGAAGTTTCTGTTTAAACATTATTGATCTACTGAAGTATTTTTCTGTTTATTAACCGGTTAACTTTTTCGAAAGTTGATTTATGAAACTTTCGCTGTGCATTACTCCGGTATAAAAATTTTCTTCAAAAGTCCAGTTGACAATTTTCTGGAATATTCCGTTAACCGTGCAAAATGTTCTGCCTTTGTTTTTTTCATTATTCTTACTTGAACATTCCGGAGTTTCACGAGTATATGCGTCTTCAATTTTTTCTGCCAGGTCTGGGACAAACATTTCTGAATGATGTTTAAAAGCCTTTTTCTGTTCTGATAAAAATATTTCCTTATCTGTATGTTTTCTTATGCAAATGTTTGCATCGTTTTTCTCATATGGATCAGATTTAACTATTTGAACTTTTTCTGATTTTAAACTCTTCATACCTGATGAGAAGACTTCCGATTGATATAGATCTCTATGTTCAAATGGAAATTCTGTGATTTCGTTTCTTCTTCCATGTATTTGATTTGATACCACATCCCACATAATTCTGACATCAGAATCTATTTTAGTTATTTCAGATTTCAGAGGGGTTGATGGATTCTGCTTTAAAGCCATACACTGCATCTTAATCTTGAGTTCCATCAATGAAACTAATTGGAATAAAGGAAATAATATAAAACATTTATCGAAATAAATTTATTCTTATAAATAAATGTGTGTTAACAATGACTTTTAATTTATATTCTAGTGGCTGCAATTGTGTGAATGGAAATCACCACTTTTAAAGTTCAAAATTTGATTTTTTTTTTCTACTTTAGAGCTTACAGTATTCTGACACACGAAAATAATATTTTATTTGTTACATACCGATATCGAAAATGAAAGAGCAATTTTGGATCTGAAGAAGTAGAGCATGCAAACGCGAGTAAACAGTAACGATAACTTTATGGGATTTAATATATATCGGAGAAGTATTTTCAAAATTGTTCACTCTGGCTCCGAATTTTCAGTCAAACCGATTGATCTCATTAAAATTTTATCATCAGGTTACTTTTTTCTTTTTTATTTATCTACCTATTATTTATTATTATTATTAAATATTGATAGTTTGCTTTTCTGTGTAACATTGAGTAATGAAATTTTTCGTTGAAAGTTAACATTGTACATTGAATGCATGCCATTTCACTGAAAAGGCGTATATATATTTTTAAATGGTTACGTATTTCACTAGCTTTTGAACTAAAAAACTAATTTTTTTTTGTCTAATTGTTCTACTTTAATTGTCGATGAGTTCTCGTGTCTACGACTTGCCCCAACCTCCTTTTTGAAAACACTTACACTAATCAAGTGTCAAGCTACCATTTTTTTAAACATTAACAATGAATCAATAAATACGTAAATACTTTTTCTGTTACCGTAATATATCTGTAATAGTTTATTTTAAATAGATTTTTCATTAACGCTTCACATTTCTTACAAAATATGTTACTGAAATTACCTTAAATTTCAGGACGTCAAAGTGATGTTATCACTTAACCGATCTGCTAGGCCACTTCGTCAAAAAGTGTCAAATTTACAACAATCCGATATTGTATCTTACTAAGCTACATTTAGTCATGTTTTAAACGATGAGGCAAAATAGGCCTTTAATGATTGTATAAATGAAGTTCTTTAGGCCAGTACAAGCTACATTTTATTCTTATTTTTTTGCGCTTTAGGGGAAGCAATTTGGATGGTTATATTTTACATAAAAATGTCATATTTGCAGAGATGCCATACTTAATCTTCCGTAATGTGTGAATTAATTTGTCCCAGTTTAACAACGTTTCGAACCAGAAAAATTATTTGATGAATCTTTATTTATTTAATTTCATATTTCTACGTGGAATATATTTAATTTCATTTTTTAAAACAAGATGTGGTGTGAAATGTATTATTAAACCTGGGTCAAATTAATCCATATATTACGGAAAATTAGTGACAGCTTGAAAACTCTCGTATTTGTGTTTATATGCATGACTTGCCATGATTCTTTGCAATACCTCAGGAATCGTGAATTTCTTTTATTTTACATTGATATTATGTCATGACTGATTTTACAAAGGTCTTTCAAGGCATGTAGGTTAAAAAATCTGAATCTTCACTTGAGTAAATCAATCGAACAGAGGAACAGTATATGTTTTACAGATCTGACTTAAAATTGAAAAAAAAAATCCTATTTCTTCTTATAAGAGTAAGTTAAATCCGACATGTTAAATAAATTGTTAATACAGTCGGACCCAGTTAAGACGATCACGCTTAATACGTGGTTTTTTCCAGTTTGTTGAATGTCGCCCATAAAACTAATGTAAGATTATCACGCTTAACCCCTTGAAGGGCACCGGTATATTATATATACCACTTAATTTTAATCCCAAAATGCCACAATGACACCAGAATTTTATAATCAAATTTTGAATTTATAATGTACATGAGGAAAATCTTTTACTTATTTTAAAATAAATTCGTTCGTGAATCCTGGTGTCAATCAGTCATTTCAATATTTTAGTTACAAGAGTACTTTGCCCCTGAAGGGGTTAATACGCGAACGGTTATTAGGGAATCCCGCTCAATATGGATAAAGTTTCTTTTCCGAAAAAACATGTGAAACTGGCATTTCGTAAGCAAATGTCTTGACATCTTGAATTTTAAAATATGTTCAACAGTTTTCACACATTCTCTACATATTAAAAGCAAATTTCTTTCACAATTTATGTGAAATAGAATTTATCAAATCATTACTGTACCTATTTTAATTATATGTTTTCATGACAATTATAGGAAAGTTTTTTTCAATATTACTGTTACTTAATTTTTTTATAAATACAGTGCGCTAAATAATTATGGCATCTCACAATTTTAACTGATGTAATATGATGATGAAAAAAAATCATGTGCTATTTCCTCCATTGCAACATACAAAGTAAACACGTATTCATTGGTCAATGTAGAAGTACGTAATTATGCACTGTGAAAGATGGATTTCATATTCGAAGAAAGTATGGCCTTACTCAATCGAAAGTTCATCTGTATGCATGTCGTTTCGCAGTAACATTTTCTATTTTGTTTGCGACAGCAGTTTAAATAGAAAATTCACTAAATATATTTTTTAAAGTGTTAGATTAAAAACATAATTAATATGCTATCTGGCACACGACTTTCTCCTATCGAACTGGGTAAAAATGATGTTTTAAGAGCACAAACGAAAAGGGATCCTACAAATATTGCCCGAGCTATTGACAGAAGTTCAAAAGTCTTCCGAAATTACATTAAAGATCCATCAGGGTATGGAAAAAAGAAGAGCAGAGGTAGACTACCCTCATTTACGAATAAAGAAGTCCATCTTCTGAAGCCCAAAGCATCAAATAAAATTGTAACATCTCAAAAATTACGAGATGAATTAAATTTTCCTGCTATTTCTCTTCGAACACAGTAGTTTCTGAATAAGTTTGGACTTAGCTTATAGAAACTCCAGAAAAAAACCGAAGCTGTCTTTAATTCATAAGGCTAATTAGAAAAAATTCGCTCGTAACCATATGAGATTGAGCACCGAATAGTAAAAAGTTATTTTCTCTGTTGAGAAAAAGTTTAATTTGGATGGTCCAGATGATATGCAAGGCTTTGGAAAGATAATAAAAAAGAACATTTAATGTTTTCCCGTAGACCAGGGGTTCTCAAACTATGGTACACGTACCAGTACTGGTACGCACAGCTCTGACTACTGGTACGCAGTAGTCCGATACTGTTATGTGGAATAAAATACAAAATACATCACATTATTAGGTAATCAAAAACTTTATTAATTTGGAAATTTTCAAAAAATTTTTGATTTTGGTTTTGTAAACCCTTTTTTCATTTTTTTATTACGAGAAATGTTTGTTATAGCACACTTGCTGAAATTCGCACACACCGCTTATAATACAATCAGTTTTCTAAAAATTAAAAAATAATTACTATATTTTTATGGATAGAAATTGGATTTTTTAATAAAGACCTAATATTTTAGAATTAATGAATGAAGTATTTCTAATTGGTGGAAGAACTGTTTTTAAACATGCTTTATAAATTTAATTAGCTGAAGGTAAAGTCTGGACGATTAAAAGTAGGAGGACCTTGTGTGAGTGGGAGGAGTTAAACAAAATAAAATTCCAAATTTAATTTATAACCCATTGTTCTCTATGTGGTAGAAGAGCTTCTAGGAGGTGTTGAAATAAAAGTTTCAAATTAATTCATTCTGTTGATTAAAATATGTTTCTTTTCTTGTACAAAACGTGTTATAGTTTCCTCCTATTTCATGGAAATCAGTTTTTAACAGAGTAAGGTTATTTAAAATGGTGATCTCAAATAAACAAAAACTGTGGTCATATGCAATGTGGATTTGAGGTAAAGCATTGTACATATGCATTGAGGTGTTATATAGATAAATGTATGAGAAGAAACTTGCAAATGTTTGCCTACTGCACGACATTATTGTAGCATTTAAAGGTATGCAGATTAATACAGTTGTATTGAGCCTATGTTAAATGCGCTAACTAAGCTTTGGATAAGATATTTGTTTCTCAGTTGAGACACTCTGCCATTGTATCTCACGAGAAAGGAAATAAGTGAACTTATTCAGCTCTCCTGTAATGGATTACTGGAGTCCACATTCAAAAAGATTAATGTAACGGTGAAAGTTATTACTAATAGTGATTGATAATGTGACAGCGAAAATATCAGAGTACCGTATGATATTGTAAAAGTCTGCTTGTGTTTAGCACAACATATCTCTGTGAATGTGCTTTTCCCTTTCTTTATATGAAAAACAAATACAGGAATAAACTAAACATCTAATCTGACACATGGCTAAAACTACCTAATATTGAGCCAGACATGAGGAAGCTGTGCTTGATAAAACAAGCCCACGCTTTTCATTAGCGATACAAGCAAATTAGTGCAATCAGCCTACTGTAACAATATACGAATCAGTGTGCGCCAATATGTCATTAAGTATTGTGGCTTTTTTCCTATACCAAAACCTATTTCATGGAAAATTTTTGATATTGTATGCATTGTTAAAATTTAATGATGGTACTACTTTTTACTTGAATGTTATTATAAAGCAATTAATAGTACCAATTTAGAAATGTAATCACTCATTTTTAAACACCATAAAACCTGCTATGAAAGGAAGCACAAAAGACCGGAGATATATTTCGTTCTAGGCAGGTTTCTTTTTACAGGTTTTTTTTATATTAGCTTTACGTTTGGTACCTGGTGGTACGCGGAAGTATGAACTTCGATTTAGTGGTACGTCGGTCTAAAAGGTTGGGAACCCCTGCCGTAGACAATAAGACGGGGGTTCGATAATGATATGAAACTCAATAGGATGGAAAAAGGAAAGATATATCGTATTCCTATATGAAAAAATGAACAGATCTGATTGCATGAACATGCCAAGTAAGCGGTTGCTTTGAAAGGAACTTCAAGCGGCCGGAAGAAATTGGTTGTTTCAGCAGTACAACTGCAAAATTTCTGTATAAAAGACGTCTAAGGATTGGTTCAAGTCTATAAAAATGAAACTGCTAGAACATTGGACAGCCAAATTGCCTAATTTGAATATAGAAGACAATGTTTGGTATATAAATTTATGCAAATGGCCGATTTTTATGTCCAAGGACAATTTGAACAGCTGCTCTCGATGCATGGAACTCGATATGAAATGTAATCAAGCCTTATATGAAAGCTTGTCACGTCTAATGGAATCTTGCTACAATGCTAAAGGCTGGTGGACCAAATATTAAATATTTCTTGTTTGAACAATTAATGTAAGGGACTTTAAGCTGAAAGAGGCCATAATTATTTCGATATTTATGTATAATTTAAACATCCACAAATTCTGTATAAGTCTACTTTTTGAACATACAAGATTTTAATGTTCATTGTACATAATTTAGAGTATAATCTTTTATACTCCACATGTCTTTATTAAATTGTAACTATATGTTTTGTGTTACCTTAAAATTTGCAAAAGAGTCATAATTATTTTGTGCACTGTACTTATATAAGTTATATCAGATCATATTTATTTATTTTCACTTTTGTATATGTTGAAATTGAATAAAAATTAAAAATAAATTACTTTTCTTCTGCCATATTTTCTCTTCAATCAACTTCTTGGTAATATCCTTGCAGAATGCCAGCTCGAATAGCAACATGAAAAACTCGCTGATATCTGGCCTTTCATCAGGATAAAACTTCATTGTATGCTTGATAAGGAGTAGGGATTTTTCCAGATTTTCCACATTTGCAGCTTTAGGGTATATTTTTTTAACTATTTTTTGAAACTTTTGTGCCTACAGTGGGAAGAAGAAAACGGTATACTATCATTTAACAATGTGCTTTACTTGAAAATATGTTATAAATTTTTATGTAACTGGAGGTAAAAATAAATCTTGATGGTGTAGAATATAAATTAATTAATATGTAATTAACAGTTTTTTAATTCTATACAATTCCACATGAAAACATGGACGATATTCCAAGAAAATCATGTTATTTAGTATAAGTAATTAATTGTACATTCGACTAATCTCTCTCTCTCTGATATACACAGTGCCATTGCCACCTAGAGAGAGCTATCTAGGTGGCAATGACAGTGCGTGTCAAAAATTACAGCACGCGAACAAATTTAAAATAAAACTTAAACTATTCCCTTTATTTCAATATCTTATTTATGTGTGTTCAATATTGCACTCTTAAAACCATTTTCAATAGAAGTTTGTTTTAAATTTTATTGAAAATTGAGGATTTAAGAAAGGAACAACAAAAACCGTGTCAAAAGTTTAAGCACACAATTGCTTTTTCGCAAACTTTACCAGATTGATGTGTTTGCGTTAATACAAAATGGCAAAGTCGAAGGAATTCTCATATGAGGGGGAATTTAAAAGTTTGAAGTATGAGATCCATTTATCAAATTGCAGCTGCATTAAAAAGATCGAAACAGGGAGTTTATTAAATATTGGTTCGTGGTGAAGATTTCAAACGAAAATCTAGTTCAAGAAGGCCACGAGTGACCAATTTTCGAGAAGAACAGCGCATTAGAAATTTCAACTGGAAACTATTCTATTTCTCAAATTAAAAACGGAGGTAAAGTATAAATATAAAAAAACTATTCATACACGAGTTTTATAATCGAGGGTATATAGTAAACCGTTATTTGGTTCGATTACAATACTTTAATAAATACCACAAAGAAGTTTGATTATAGTGGGCTAAACAGCACATGTTATTTGGTGATAATTGACTGAATATCATATTCGTCGATGAAAAAAATGGAATTTAGAAAGACCTAATGAGTTTGCATACTAAAGGTATGATTTAAAGAGCCAAGGTGTATATGTTAGTAGAATGATGGTGGTGGTACTGTGCAGAGGCGGATTAACCACCTACCGGGCCCCTAGGCTTAACACATTTGCCCCCCCCTCCTGCTCTATATGTATATACATTGATATACAACACATATATATATATATATATACAAACATACACACGCGCACACACACACATATACATATATATACATACATATTTTTATAGGACAAAAAAAAAGGTTACAAACTTAGCGCCGGGCCCTTAGTTTGTCGGGCCCCTAGGCTTCAGCCTA
Organism: Maratus michaelseni; assembly: GCA_963931845.1. Lineage (NCBI taxonomy): Eukaryota > Metazoa > Arthropoda > Arachnida > Araneae > Salticidae > Maratus > Maratus michaelseni. The sequence goes on from OZ007595.1 coordinate 307,632,434, forward strand.
CTCAGCCTATTTGGTAATCCGCCTCTGGTGCTGTGAAGATAAAGCGGGAGGTCAATTTTTTTTAATGGTGAGACGTCTCTAGCATTCATCAGTGGTCGTAAAAACTGATACTATCAAGAGATACATGCCAATAATTATCGAAATTTTAGATGGTGAAAATCTGATTTTAAGACATCATAACCTTGAACTCATATTTCTAGTCCTGATCCAACCAATGGAAAACGTATAGGGTAATTTTACACGCTCAGTTCATAAAAATGGTAAGTAGTATTGTTCAGTTAGACATGAAATCTACCTTTGATATAGCTTGGTTTGTAATGTAATAAAGTCGGAAACACGGCTGAACCTAGTTTTACCGATGGAATACCGTGTATTTCAGCTGATTAAACATAATGGAGCATTAATCAAGAATAAAGTGTTATTATTATCTTTCTACAAGAAATAAATAAATACTATCATAGTATTTATAGCTGCCAACTTTTACGCTTTTTTTCCTACCACTAAAACTTTATAGTAAATTTAAACTTATTAAATTGCCGAAAAGATGTAATTCAATAAGGTAAAAATTTCTATAAATTTTTAGTGATAGCAAAAAAGCGTAAAAGTTGGCAGCTATGTAACCATGCTTAAACTTTTCATGCTAATTTTTGTTCTTTTGTAAAATTCTATTCTATCAGATAAAATTTAAAGCATAATTGTATTAAACAGATTTTTAACACTAGAATTACCATGAGCCGTCATTTTGACGGTTACCAAATGAATATATTCCAATTCGAACCAGAAATTTCTTTTTAAAATAAATTAAATATAAAAGTCACAGAAATACGTTAAATGAATAAGTTAAGTAGTTCTAAATAAAATTTCTGGTATCAGGTAGTTTTTAAAAACTTTCCGGTAGTTCTAGTATTAACACATCTGTTAAATTCCATCTTCCACCACTATTTATGAAAAGAAATGTTTGTGTTATACAGACGGAATTTGTAGCACATATGAACATGGATTTAAATTAGAGTGAATAATTAAAATTTATTTAAAAAATTGTTCTTATGCTTAAACCTTTGTCACACACTGTATACATACATACATACATAGTAATAAAATTATAGTAGTCTTATTACTTATAAATATGACGAATATTCATAATAAGGCCGGAATTATTCCTTTCAAGCTTTATTAATATTTTAAAACAAATAGTCCATACAGCAAAACTGTCATCTAAGTAGATATTAACTTTTCCAAGTCTGGCCAATGTCCCAAGTCTGAACTATCGACTGCATAGTAGAAAACTGATGATATCATTAAAATGGTACCAATATAATTCGTGGATCGAAATCTAAATAAAATAAGATTTATATGTGGAATTTTCCAGACCGACGGATAAATATATGTCCATGATTTCGAATAAAATAATCTTAAAAAAGTTAAGAATGACGTGAAAAAAAATATAATTTGCAAAACACAGAATATTTTTAAGAAAAAGTAATGATCAGTAAGAAATTAAAGAGAATAATTAAAATATTTGATACACTAAAATAATATTAAATGTTTCTATCACACACAAAAATAAACATGACCCCTTCGGCCCTGATTTTTTTTTCAATTTTGAGATAAAAATTACTGTTATGCTAACAAAATTAAAAATTGCAATCGGAATCACAGAAGTTAGGGTTTAATGAAAGTTAACGAATGTGTTCTTTACGAAAACCTCACAAATGTAGTTATTTTGCGTGTTTTTCATATAACAATAGTCTAAGGAAGAATTTTTGAAGACGTTTGGAAAATGTCGTATTACAACTAAATTAAACAAGCATAAAAATTTAGTAATATTTTTTATCTTTTATCACAAATTACCAATTCGGAAAAGGATTCCCAAATTTTAATTTAAAGAGTGAAACGTATGTTTTAATTAAAAGAAATGCCAACGGCTTGCTAATAATTATGAAAATTATTATTATTACCAAATGCTAAACATAAGTGAAGTCATAATAGGAAATGTAGAGATTCCTACTATCACTATTAGGTGCTGGAATTAATAAAAATAATGGTTAAGACAAAATAATACTCAATAAAAGATATGTCCTATTAGTAGGACGTCAGGGCCGAAGGGGTTAAATATATAGTTTAATTGATGAAAATTGTTTAAATTCAGCCACTGATTTATTTCAGAAATTTTATTTTATTATCATTTTTTAATATTGTTTCCTTTTTTTGTAGAATAACTTATCAATTAAAAAAGTAAAAATTCACTTACTTGCAGTAATTTATGTAATACACCATATTGTTCTGGCCATGATGTAATTTGATTTGACTTTTTAGATACATAGTTATCCGTCAGGACTTCGACGGTCATCATAGCAAGACACCATATATCAATCTTTTTCCCATCATTTGGAGGAGAATTTGTGATGAAATTTTCTGGTGGTCTGTAGTAAGGCTTAGACCCACTTTCAAGACTAATAAAATAAAATAGACGTCAGTATACAGTTCATTGTCTTCTTATTTTGTTTAAAATAACAGAAGTATTTTTAAATGCAGCAGCAACATGTTACAGTAGTTCAGAAACTTTATTGGTACTTGACACATCTTAAGGATTAAAATATTTTCGCCAATAATTAATATTAGAGAATATTGTACTTTTTCTATCTTGTGGAAAAAAGTTCACTTTCCCATAAAGCATGCATACTATGACAGTCATACTAAAGTGAGTGAGGTATAATAAGACTTCTTTTTTTTTACTGCGTAAACAAAAACACCTTTATTAAACAATCTTCTCTCTCTCTTTCTATATATATATACAGGGTGTATCTGAAATGCTTCAACAAACTTAGAGGGATGATAGTACTCATGAAGACGAACAAAAAAATGCAATGGAACATGGGGTCGCAAATGACGTTTTACCCTTTCAGGGGCAGTTGTATGTTTATGAAACCACTTAGTTTTAATTCCAAAACGCCACAGTGGCACCAGAATTTTGCTAAAAACTTTTCCATTTAATATGTATGTGAAATGTATGTATGTCTTTTTCTTATTTACAAATAAAACTTTTTGTAAATTCCGGTGCCAGTCATTTATTTCAACATTTTAGTACTAAAAGTATTTTGCCCCTGAAAGGCTTAAAGGATGAAAATCGAGAAAATGCGTCTGGAAATGGACAAACTGAGACAAGAAAGGAACCCTTCAGAAAATTATTTATTGCACAGGATAGGTACAACACAGCTCGTGATGTCCAGAGAAAACAGATATTTTACAACAATTGTTCAAAGTGTCTACCGCGGACATTATTACACAGAGTACATCTACGGAGCAATGACTGGCGGACACGCTATGCGTAATAATGTACGCGGTCGACACTTTGAGCAAATGTTATAAAATATTTCTGTAAAGAAATATTCTGTAAAGGACGCTCGTCGCGAAGGGGTTAAACAATCTGTTTAAATAAAATAACAATAAGTAATGTATTCATAGTAATATATTAAAATAAATGTTTATTTTTTCAGTTAATTATTTTACTGTTCAAATATTTGTAAATATTATAAAGTTAAAGTGAGTTATGCCCAATGGTAGCATCATCTAAATGCATTTTTAATTGTGTTTTCAACAAATTTTTCAATTACTTTTGTTTATATTAAAAATGTTTGTAGATTTCATATATGAAAATGATTTATGATAGATAGTACTATTCTGGCACATGTTGCTGCAAAAAGTTATGGCCTGTCCCACTGTGAAATGCGTCACATTTCCCTCACAACTCTCGCTTAAGAATGGTTTCTATAAAACTCGAAATTTAAAAAATTGAAATGATCAATGATTCTTTTTAATGATTCTAAATTATGATTTATTTAGAATTATTAGGGATAGAGATTTGATATTCGACACAGGGGTTAGTTTTAAGTGGCAAATTCTCGCACAGAATAGTTTTTCTTTTTAATCTATATTTAAAATGGAGGAAATGAATAGAAAATGTTCTAAAATCTAAACTACCTATGACCCACTGAACCGAATATGAAATTTCTTTCAGTATAACATGGCACTCAGGAACAACAACAAAAAAATGTGTTAAATTATAATTTATTTGGAGTTAATAGGACGGTTGTTAGACGCTTGAAATTTGACATGGCTTTAATTTTAAGATTTTTGATAGCCATAGATATATTGTTTTAAATAAGAAGAGGGATTTTCATCACGCATTGGGTGGATTTATAATTAACACGAAAGATTGCTGTTTACTTGGAATTTTTAAATGATTTTATGCTTTCGAACATAAAAACCCTGCAGTATGCGATATATATAACCGAAAAATTAATAAGAAACCTATTAAATTCTTTCCCACTTTCGTACAGTGAAACAAATTGAAACGCATTTAACACAAGAGTATTTTTTTAAACAAAGATAAATTTTTTTCTCGAACATTAATCATATGATATTCAAAACCATTTGTAATTCGCTCTTTAGAATTTTAAATCCAGAAATTTTTTGGTGTTCATTGTTTAACCCTCCTAATACAAACATTTTTTTCTTACTTTCATGGAGTACCACTGGATTCATATGTGACCCCACTAAGGTCTGTATTTTGTTACATGTAATATTATAACTAAATGATTATAAAGATTAAATTGATTCGTTTTGTTACGAAAATGTGTTTAATGTAAAACAATATAAAATTTTTGTTCAAAATTTAATCTAATATATAACTTTTTTGGGGGTCACAAGTGCCCCAGTGGTACTCAGTTGATAAATTGTAAATAAAAAATAAAATTTACCCATTTTATTAATTTCCTCTATATGAGTCATATGTTAAAAATAAAGTAAACAAATTCGATTTTTCTCAGAATTTTAAAACTCACACATTTTTTGCAGTTGTACGGTAAAGTTGCTCTGGGGTCACAGGTGACCCAGTGGTCGTAGGAGTATTGAACCACACTTCTACATGAAAAGTATAAAGTAAAAGTAACTTGTTTCTCTCACTCACACACATTTCTAATATATATAATTTATTTTAAACATAAACGCATCTTAAAATTATTCTATATTAATATAAATTATAATTCTATACCACTGGTCAACATTTTATAGCTAATAGATATTGTAAAATACTGCATTCCTCCTTACGAAATCAGTGTAGCTCTGTATCTTTCTACGAGAGATTGTTAATGTTCACATCTCAAACACACGCGATACGAGCTACTCAATGCAATAACACTACATATGACATGTAATTTTCCAACTGTACGAAAAATGTCCAGACCAGGATTCGAACTTAGGATATCTTGGCTGAAGCTGCCATGTTCTACCAACTGAGACATCGCGGTCGAATATGCAGGACCTAATTCTTCCAGTTAATCTTATTGATAATAGCATCTGGTCTGATAACTTAATCAGCTCAACAGAATAAATCGCGAGTATTTTGGAACTCCAGTAAACGCTGGATACGTGATTACAATAAAATACATTTTTTAACACAATTATTCAAATAATTGTGTCTACAAATTGCGCGACATAGATAGATTTCCAAACAATTAAAAATTCTAGCTCAGCAAACAAGACCACGGATTAAAATTTTGAAGGCTTCTAGAGTGCGGGAAATCAAAAACTTCTGGAAAGTTTATTCTGAGTTCGAATACACATTGAAAAGAGAAACACTACTGACACCCATTGACACCCCCCCCCCTCTCTACAAGATTAAAATGACGCGTTAAATATATAATTTTTTGAAAATAAATAAAGAATAGCATTTGTAAAGACGAAAATCACTAAAATTAAGTGAGAAATTTTTGAATAAATTTAAGATACGTCAAAGTTTAAAATGGTCTAATATCTTTTGCTGTTGAATCGTGTTTATACGTTATTTATTAATTCATTTATTAGATATATTATTCCTTTTATATTTTTAAATTTTTTGATATGTTATAAGGAGCTTAATATTGCCATTTTTAAGCATAATGCTGACAGTATTTGATGAAATAAGATATCTTGACTATGAATTGTTCTTTTGATGATCCTCTGAAGATTCCATAAGATATCCATAGTATTTCATATTTGATTTTACATTTTATTATGTTTAATGTTTGCAGTATCCTTCTTATTGATTTTCCCACATGTGATTTCATTATATCATATATGTATATATGCATGTATGTATTTACGTATGTGTATATATATTACACGAAATTTAAAGGATTCGTTTCTGTTTAAATTTATACAGCAACAACAACTTAATTTTGAGTGGCATTTCTATTATCAATTAGTTAAATTACTTTTAGTGCGAAGTATATGTAAACCTTTTTATTGACTGCTCATACAAAATGGCAATAATTTATTTTTTTCAGAGGCATTTGTATAAACAATGCATACTTCAATTGTTTGTTTACCAAAATTTCTGTTACTCACTTCTTTTTCAACATTAATATGCAAAAATACTTAAGGAATAAATAATGTTAAGCAAAATAGATATTACCTATCATTCTCTGTGGAGGAATGTCTGGCAAAATCAAAACATCCAATTTGTGCTCTGTCGTCGTTAGTGATTAGTATAGAGCTTGATTGCAGATTTAAGTGAACATAACCTTTAGAGTGAAGTTGTTTTAGGCCTATTGAGGTTTGTTTAATCCAGTTAAAGACTGATTCTATTGCACCAGGGGATTTACGAAAAGACTTATCGCGTATTTTATCCTGCAATGTGATTTCTCCTGTTTCTGTATAAATTAGATAAGTCTGTATCTTAGACATATATTCATGCTGCACATATTGAACTGTCCAGGCGTTCTGCATGTCTTGAAAATCAAATCTTCTACTTTCTGACTCTTTCTTCGACAATACAAGAACAGCAGTTTTCTTCTGTTTATTTTTGTAATCCACTTCTATAGTAGCAGAAAATTTGCCACGGCTAAGCACTTTGTATGATGAAAACTTCTTGTTTTCAATTACTAAATCTATAAGATTATTCTGATCCATTGTTATTATTTTTTTTGCCTTTATACACTCCAAAATGAAAGAAACGGCAAAGATAGTAAAAGATGAATGATTAGTTTGCTTTACTCAATATTTTTATTAATATTTACTCACTATTTTATTTAAATTATTGGCTTTAGACATTTTTACAACAACATAGGAGGCGTTATTTTTTCTAATGGTAGAATGGAATTGTTAAAATGTGCGTTGTTTCTTTACATGTATTGTTGTAATCTACTGTAAAATACATTTGTTCAAGGTAACATTTTTTTTGAACAATAAGGGATTTTCATAACAACAATGAAAATTTATTTGTAACTTGTATCTTGCGACAACAATCAAATACTATTACGTAATATGAAAACATTTTGATAAATCGTTCAAACTCTGCAAATTATAATAAGTATAAATGTAAAAATAGATTAAAATACACTCTTTTATAAGCATTCAGCGTTCATCATCAAAATCAAGCCTAATTGTTTTACTGCAATTCATGTTTTTTTTGTTTTTTTTTTGTCTTTTTTTCCCAAAAAATACCGTTGCAATACATTAATACATTAATCTGAAGTGGGTTACTTTGCATAGACTTGATTAGGAAAAACTCATTGTTTTTTTTTTTTACGGTTGGTAGATAGCGCAAGCAAGTGAATGTATTAAAATGTGTATCATTTTTCATCTGTTCATCATACGTAGTATAGGGTAAGTCTTGTAATCGTTTTGAAAATCGAAATTTTTTTTTTTGCGGATTTACACGTTTCAGACACTGGAGATTCCGAAAAACATATTTTTAGAAAAAAAAATTTGCCGTCCGTCTGTGTGTCTGTGTGTCTGTAAACGCTCTATCTCCCGAATAAAATTGAGATAGAGACTTGCAATTTGGTATGTACTTAGTATGTAATAATGGGAAGAAGCCTATTTCATTTCAATAACCTCGATTAAACGGAACTATTTTTTTCGGACTCTCGAAATATTCGTTCTGATAAAAGTTATATAAAATTTTTCGAAATTGTTTATTTTAAGAAATGAATATAAAAGACAATAAAAAGACATAAATTTTGCATAAAGCATGAAGTCGATCGGATAATTAGTTGCCGAGATATTTGGAATTCTACTTCCCACACTCTTCGATTTTTTATGACCCTGTATTTCATCCAAATTTCACTTCAAAGATATATTTTAATTGGAAATTTGACGCTTAATCAGATTTAATAAACCGCTAGTTAATAGGATAATTATTCTTGGAGTTATAAGGAAAAACCTGTTTCAAGCAATTCAGTAATCGAGCCTTTAAAGCGTGGCTAACGAAAAAGAAAGGCTACCGCGGTGCTTTACGCGTATCTTTTTTTACAGACCGCGGGAGTCACGTGTTGCTCGAATCCACCAATGCAGGTGTACGAAAAGAGCATCACGTCACTCTAGCGGTCTGTAAAAAAAGATGAGTGGAATGCACCGCGGTGGCCTGTCTGTTTCGTTAGCCTCGCTTTAAAGTTTATGACGTCATCAAGCCACAATTTTATTTGAATTGCAATGCATTTTATAAGTAGTTTACACATTTTAATTTTAATATTTTATATTATGCATATCCATGATGGGTAAGTATTACGGTGGCCCCCAACGACTAGTTTTTTCTTCAAGGACAACAGGAAAGAAAAAATGATACATCATTTAACCTTTATTTTTATAATATCTAAATTGACTTCTCAACGTATAATAGTAAATTAATTTATATTATAGTATTAATTGATAAAAGCGTATTTTTTTTATTTAAATATTACGCCTTTCATTTTTGATTTATAAGTTATTTTCCACACTTTAGCTTTTAAGATGTTTGATTCTTGCAGTTTCCCAGCCAGTCGGCATATTTTGGCGAGCCTTTATTAATGCATAATGAAACCCATTGTTGTTTCAACTCGAATACAATTATACGAGTTACAGAGAATATTTGGTGATTTGTCACATCTAGCGGGCTAACAGAAAAACGCCTCAGAATTATTGTATTAATTTATAATTAAGTTCTAAAAATGTTAAGATGCTGTACTGTCATCGGAAACACACCTGTGTACATAATTTTTATAATTATAGCTTATCAGGGAATGCGTGAAAAATAAATTACAAAATTCCATCTTTACATATAAAAACCAGGTTCAGTTAAATTATAGTCCTTCCGACCTTTACCGGAAGGAAAAGGTAGATTTCAGGTATCTTCGTTTTAAAATTTTAGTTAACATTACTCGAAAGCAGCAAGCTAAAACGCAAAGAACCCGATTACAGAATATTCGTTAATACTGAATTTGAATAAGAATTCCGTCAAATTAGTCAGCTATAGCCAAGTTGGCTTCATTTATAGAGGCTTATTTTAGTCGCCAAACTTGCGATATTTTACCAAGTGTCAACAAGCTTAGAGAGAATTTGACACTAGCAGATGTGAATATATAGTTTTATGTATATGATTAAGAAAATGATTACAACGACGGATAATAATTTGCAATAAATCACGGTCACAGAAAGTCATAAAGTAATCCCTGATTTTAGCTATTTTGTAATCTACTGTCTTGTATTAAATTAAAGCTACCCTAGAATTTCAAACTGCTCTATCTCAGTCATTTTTTAAGATATAGGCAAAACAAAAAATGCTCCGGAATCTTTGTATCAAGGCGTAAAACTTAAACAGAAACGAAATTTTAATTTCTAATTTGTTTGGATATTTTTTTGAATTTTAAATATTTTAGTAGCCGCCATTTTGAAACAAGATGGCAGACCAAACTCGCCAACGAACTCGCATAGATCATATATATATATATATATATATATATATATATATATATATATATATATTACATGAAAAGTATTTTTCGCTTTTACTGGATATAATATATATTGAAAAATATATATTACAAAAATATATATTGTCTGAAAAACCAGGTCAATATGTATCTTTAATGACACTCATTTAAGAACACGTGATTTTAGAAGAATCAATCATTTTTGCATACTTTTTTTAACATACAGTAATATTCGAAAATTTTAAAAGATGAGTATCGTTACAACATTGAAGACTGAATATTTTATATTTTCATTGATGGGAAGAACAAAGAATATTTTAAGATACCGTGTTGGAATGTAAGCATACTTTTAGAAATTAAAAAAAACTAGGGCATCCAACCCGGGCTTCCCGGAATAGATTATGTGAAAATCATTTATTTTTTTATTGAAAACTCTAATAGATATTTTACATTTAATATTTTTTTTAGATTGCCCTCTGCAAATACCAAAGAGCATTTTTATATGAAATATATAAATTATATATTCAAATAAAATTTTGAAATTTATTAAAAACTGTAATTTCTTATTGGTCTCGTGCCAAAAGTTAATAGCCGAAGAAATTGCTAAAAATTTCGTTATATAGCCGTTTTTCTTATTCTGATAATTTCAGCTCTTTTAAACGCTTATTTCAATTACATGTCTGTTTTTTTTTAACTATTATTATTTATACTATTTTATTTATTGTTTAATGAAGATTTAATTCCTTTATGGAATATTAGCTGGAAACATATGCTGAACTTTTTATTTGTTTATATTACAAACAGATTAATATTTTGTAATCGTCTGCAAGCAATATAGATTTTAAAAAAAATCATGCTTGAAATTTAATTTAAATTCTATAGTAAATGAGTAAATTGCGATACACTTTTCAAACAAATTGCATTTGAAAGTAGATATTTTCCCCTTTTTAACGGTGTAAAATGAAAAAATGTGCGATGTTTAGAAATAAAAAAAATGCAGTAGCAACAATCGCAAAACCGAAATTCCATCGTCAAGTGTTGCCATTCGCAAAATTACGTCAGCGTTACGCACGGACACGTTTGTCCTTTATAATACAGATAGATAGAGTATATTCCAAGTAAGTATAAAAGTAAAAATAGTTTTTTTTAAATACACACTTTTATAAGCATTGAATATCTATCTTGAAAATTACGCCTATTTTCATGACTGCAATTAACGTTTTCCCAGAAACAATTCCATTATAAGACATTAATTCGTCGGAGGCTCCGAATCCGATTGACCTTTTCTTACGCTTGGTACAAAGCGCGGGCGAGCGAATTAAACAATTACAATCATCTGTTTCTTGTTAAAATATGGTATAAAGAAAAAAACCCGGGCATTATTTAACTATATTTTTAGGATTTCTAAATTGATTTCTCAAGGTATAATCGCAATTTGATAATTATGAAGCTATTAAAGTGTATTTAAAAATATATATTACAGACATTATTGTTATTTATGTTTCGCACTTTATAGTGTGTATAATAAACTGCTCAAAAAAATTAGGGGATAAATCAAAAAAGTGAAGAGAACCGTGCGAAACAGCCATGCATGGGCATAAAATGGAGAGTACACGTATATAAATTCGCAATAAAGAAAAAAAATACGTAAAACAGTTGGCAAGGTAGCTATAATTCTTTGAAACGATGAAAAGAATATAAAAAGCTGGTTTAAGGCAACAATTTGGTTATATGTAAATGTCAAAAAAGTATTGTTTAGAAATGATTCAAGATGTTTAACCTTTTGCTTACGGGGGGATTACCGTAATCCCAAGAAAAATATTGCTGAAAAATACGGGGTCGGGATTGCCGTTATCCCGAAAATTTCCACCCCTCAAGCATGGCGCGCAGGAAATAATCAAAAGCGTTCAGCTCAACAGGAGTCTGACTGCGTATCGGAGAAGGGAAATTATGTAGGGAAGATATTATTTATACTAGGAAAACGCGGGGAAAGTTTCCGCAGTAAAGAAAGTAATTTACTCAGACGTCTTCAAGCTTTTTCTCATACTTTTTTCGCTTTTTTGTTCTTAAAGTGTAAAGTAACTTAATTTTTTTTAATGACAATAATATACTAGATATCTTAAAATTATTTAGGAAACTTCATTTATTAAACTGAGCGAAAACCAAATGATTATATACATATTATATTATTAATACTTAAATAAAAATACAAATTATTTTGAATTTTTTCTTACTATAGAATTAATAAAAGAAAATAATTGTTTTTGCTCAGTACAAACATATTATGAAATGTTTAATTTTATGCTCAAACAAGACAAAATAACTGTTTATCGTCTTTATATGGAAATGCATTTTGCCTGTTTAAGAATGGCATTAACAATTAATCGAATTCTAGAGCTATTTGCAAGTAATTTATTCCGAAATCGTCTGATTAGAATAAAATATTAGTTTTTATTCAGAAAATAATAAATGTTACATTAATAATTCCTTATGTATTTTTCAAATATATGATTATTTAAAAAATAAATGTAAATGAACGGGCGAATAAAAACCCTACGCACGTCCCAGTTAAGTTTAAGAAGGCAACAGCTATTTCCAAATCTTACAAAGAGCAACTATGTTATTGGCGTACGTTTTTTCTCGAAAACAACTGAAGCGATTTCAATATTTTATTTTATTTTATTATTATGTGAATTTTTCTGGAAAATTCATATATTTTTAATAAAGTTCTCAAGTAATAAAGTAAAACACAAAATATTTAATTTGCGAAATTGCGTAACGTTTACATTTTTTATTTTTTGCGAAGGATCAATTTATAGTTTTAAAAATGCCAAAGAATGCTTTTTTATTTTTTTATTTTTTTTATTATTTTTTTATTGTTTTAGTAATTTTCGAGTATTGAAATTCAACAGAGCGCTATTACATTCCACGTCTTAAGGGAAAAATTACATTGAGTTATTGGAAAACAGCTCAGCACACGCGTAAAAATGTACATCTTTAGTCCTATTTTCATTTGAATATTTTTTGAAAACACTTTCATATGTCTTTTAACATTTAGTTTACCACACCAATGGATTTTAGATAGATTGAGTAAGAAATACTACCTATTACATTCTCCCCTAAGTTGTAATTTTTGAAATTTTTTTTGCAGATCTACACCGATCATGACTCCCAGAACCCAAAACCACCCCGAATTCAAAACTTTATCTATATATCTAATCTATCTGTTACTTTTTTATGGACACAATAACTCTCATAATTCTGCACAAATCTCTTCCAAACTGATACATAAAATTAAGGGGGGGGATGTAGGGAATGGGGGGGGAGCTTTTTGTGCAAACAGAAAAAACCCCATAATTTCTTAATTATGATACGTATCGAATCCGTTTAAAGTTATTATTACTTCTAGAAAAAGGGCCGAAAATTTATCTATGACAGATTTTTTATATAATTAAAAATAGCCCCAACGGGGAGGGGGGAAAGGGGTTTTTAGAAGAAAAAATTCACAACTTCGTCAATTCAAAAGATATCAAATCCGCTTGAATTTATTATACATCCTCTTAATATTATGAGAAACTTTTATATTGACAAGTATTTTATAGGACAACCCTTATAGCAAAAAAAAAAAAAAAATCCCTGCTTGCTCAAGCTGCAAACAAGTTACGTTTCGAAATGGATGTTTCAAACTGCCGCATCATGGCAAAAGGGTCATTTCTTCCACAATTCCCAACAAACAGGCGCCCCACGGTCTGCGTCTTCGAAATCTACCTGTGCCTGTCGGCCGAGCCGTCAGGGATTTTTTAGTTATCTACTCTCATTTTTTCTATTAGAATTAATTTTTTTCATCCATGTCTGGCCTTAGATGGGGCGAGGTCAGGTGACTGCATGGGACAATAAAAACAAAGGGATGGAAAATTCACAAAATAAAATACTTAGTGATAACTTGATATATATTTAGGAATATGTCATTTGTGTCATTTTGCAGAACAAAATCTCACTCAGGGTGAAATTGCTTGTAAAACCGCCACTGCTTTTACCCCCCTCCCCTCCCATCCCTAATATAATTTTCCCTCTCATTTTGTCATTTCTAAAACTGAAAAATTACGCCATTTTTTTTCTTATCCAGACACGGCCGTAGAAACTGTGTGGTCGGACGACTGCACGAAACACTAAAAACTAAGGTGTGGGAAAATTCACTAACTGAAAAGTTATAACTTAAAGTAGTTCTCAATTTTCTTGCTGAACAACGTGAAACTTTCTGACTCATTTTCTAATTCATTTTTAAACGTAAACAAAATAAAATTGGCAGGCCTGACTGTGGAGATGATTGGAAATCGTACATAAATTTTTTTATCGAGTTAAAACGATTGTTGTCACATGACGACAATTTTTCCCCTTTCCCGCGTTGCCGTGTCCGGAAATTCTATTTAAACCGCCAACTTTGACAGTATTTTCTCAAAGAAATTTCTGTCTTTACCAAAAAAATAGAAAACGCATTCGATTACATAATTTCTAAATAAGAACATCTGCCAATTTCATGCGTTTCCGAGCAAAATTTAATTCAGAGATGTTTCAAGAAGTAGCTACTTTGGATTTGAGAACAGTCTTAATAGGGTTTTTTTTTTTTAATTATTTACACATAATTTTGAAAATTAGCGTTAGGTTCAGGAAAGTCTCTAAAGACATAACAATCTATAAATAGGAAGAGCGGTAGAAGTGATAGTTCCAGGAAACTGCTATAGATAGTACACAGAGATATTTTACGGTATTGAAATTCATAGTGATGCATGCAATAAATCCTGTTTTTTGAGTTTTTAAGACAATGTGACTCATATCACTACGACTTTAAATGCATCAATTGTAAAAATTTGCAATACTACAACTAGAGTAAAATCTGGGAAAATAAAAACTCTCTTCAATGGAATCTAGTCTTAAATGAAAATATTTACATGGTCCCAACAGAAAGAATACCAACAATTTTACCTGCTAAGACGGAAAATTCTATAAAGTGGACTGTTTGCGGTACTTCTCGATTCTGTTTCACAGTTTTTAATGAATAAATATTTAAAGGATGATTACGTATTTCAATATTATGTATTTTATGATTATAGATTTTAAATTTTAAAATAAGTCGGCAGTTAGAAACTTAGTAAAATTATCTTTGTAAATTTACTTTGCGGAGGAAGGGGAACGGGGTATGAAAATCCATGTTTGCCCCGGCAGTGTTGCCTGCGGGCTGCTTTTTGTAATTCAGATTGCTTGATTAGCGCTACCTTTTTTAAACGGTATATTTCGCCCTATTTTTGCCTTTTTAATGGGTCATAAATAAGGTGAATTTTAATTTATAAAAATCTGGTGGCAATCAAGAAAATTGATTTAAAAAAGAAAAAAAGCCCACTGGCACCACTTTGCCCCGGGTGAAAAAAGGATAGTTTCGGCCTTGTGTCGAACTGGGACAGAACTCTTAGCTACGGAATCCGTTTTTGCAGGTATTACTCTATCTTTATATATATATATATATATATATATATATATATATATATATATAATTCATTTAAAACAAATAAAGACGCAATTAAAAAAACAAAATAACGAAGTAACTTACGATTTAGAAAGTACAGCGTCTTAGCAGATATGACATCACTTTTATTTGAATGTATTTTAAAACCTGTGAAAAAGGAATTTGTCTATACAACCGAATCTAACCTTAAACAGAAAATTTTTATCGTAAATTAGAGTTGCAAGTTTCAATATAAACAGTCCGCCATCTTCAGATCAAGCAAGTAGTATTTCTTTTTTCTTTTTTTTTTCTAAAATATACATTATTTTAGATTATTTGACAGCGTATGAAATTCTGTAGTAAAACAATTCTAAATTAAACTTTGCGATTTAAAACTTATTAGGTAAAGGAAATATAAGAGACCTCGAATTACTAAATAACATAAAAAAAAATATTAATTTTCAGGAGAAAGTTAAGAGAACAATATGTTATAAACACAACTATACATAATCAATATTACTTCAACAAAATTTACTAAATTCTATGATACATATTTCATTAAGTCATGAGATTTGGACACGTTTTTATATTCAGATACCTGCCACTATTTCCAAATAGTAATATACAATTGATCAATTTACAGATTAAATTATAATGCTATTCGCAAACAATGGGTGTAAACATACTTAAAAACCAAGGCTCAACTGCGAACTCTGATTCCATTAGGTATCATTTTATTATTCTCTACTGTATTGTTTATGGATTTCTAAGTGTTTATTTCTACATTCTTTTCTTGCAATTTCTTTTTTTTTTTTATATATAATCTGATGCGTAATGATAATAATAGTAATAAAATGCTTATTTAACGAAATCAATTTTGTATTACTTATTTAATTATCTGAGAGTTCAACGCCTTTTTTATATAAGGATTATAATCGCATACAATTTTATTTATTTTGCTATCACATAACGTTTTTATATGTACTCTACATTTCAAGAAATAAAATACTATTAAAACATTCAATGAAATTAATTTTTCTGATTTATTTTAAAGATATTTTAAAATTTTTAAATGAGTTTCATATTAGCATACAATTTTAGTTATTAAAAAATATCGATTTATTATTATTTGATTTACACTCAATTACTATTTAACCAAATCACTAGAATTTAATTACATTTACTTCACAGAAAAAAATATAATTCACAACGCTGTATTTTTAAAGTAAGGTTCATATTTGCATACAAATTTAGTTACTAAAAGTGATCCATTTATTATTATTTGATTTACACTCAATTACTGCAAAACGTAATCACAGAAAAATATTATTTCAAGAATCATTACTTCGTTCAGGTAAACAGGGTCATCAGGTAATCAGGTCCTTTCAGGGAAAATAAAATCCCCAACGCTCCCACGATCCACTAATGATTACCAGATGTGCCTACCTTAGAGCAAAGGTGCCTACTGATTGCAACATTAGTCTGATCACCTGCAGTGAGTAATCATTAGAAAAGGGGGTGGAAATTTTGAGATTCTCCCGCAGTTAACGCATATGTAAGGAATTCAGTCCCCGTAAGCTAAACGTTAATTTGGAGTGTGGTCCCATCGAATAGCTGAGAAGCTGAACACCTGTTTTCCATGGATTTGATGAGGGTTTCGATAAAACTTTGAGGAATACTTTTCCACTCCTCAAAAATTACAATATTCAAGTCCCGGACAGTAAAAGATGTTCTTGTTCCCGCTGCAATGCTTCGCCCGAGTATGTCCCAAACGTACTCGATCTCATTCAGATCAGGAAAGCATGCTGGTCATTCCATACGCTGTATTGTTTAAACATCAAGCCTGTTCTCCACCAGACGATATGTATACGAGCTGGCATTACCGTGCATAAAAACAAAGGAAACACCATGGCTGCAGCGTAAGTTACGACATGAGGTCTCAGTATCTCGTCTTCATAGCTTTGTTCCGTCAAAGTGTCATTCCTATTGATATGCATGCCACTACGTCCGCCTATGCAGATTCCAGCCGATACCCTCAACCCACATCGTCTGTAATGTGATCTTTCACGAACGAATGTTGGGTTATTTGAAGTGCCCCTTTCCTTACATACCAAAACACGTTTGGTGTCGCACTCCAGACTGAATCGGGACTCGTCTGTAAACAGCACTTGACTACAATCACGTTGCCTCCAATATCGATGTTCAGCATCCCACCTTCTTCGGTCCCCACGGTGGTTTGTGGTCAACGAAATACATTGGCCTACATTCATAGAGACTATTCTGATGTTTCCTATTCCGGACTGGTTGGCTGGACGTCATTTGTCCTATTACCAAGAGCAACTGTCTTTGCAGCTGAGTAGCATTGCCTGTTCTGTTTCAACAAGCTTTTAACAGGATATATATGTCATCCGTTGCTGTGGTAGTACGTGGCCGGCCTTGCCTTGGTAGACGTCTAACATATCCTGTTTCTTGGAATTGACCACAGCTTTGCAATGACATTTCTTGAGACTCCAACAGCATTCGCTACACTTCTTTGTGTTTGCTTGGATTTAAGTCTTCCGCTAATAGGCCAAGCCATCGACCACGCAAAATCACGTTGTTGGGAGATTTTTAAGTCACGTTTTCTCAAAACAAAAGCTGAGCAATTGAATTTCACAACTAAGACAAAACAGACGTTTCTGCGAAATCCCAATTTCTGCCTTTATCTCCTTTTTGACGTCATAAACTTTGATTTACATATGAAATTTTATTTTTCTGCTTTCTGCAATGATATAAATTGTGGATGTTTTAATATAAGTTATTTATCGGTGTAAGTATTTGCGTAATTTCATTAAAACCACGTGCTCCCCTAATTGTTTTGAGCAGTGTATGTGCCTTCTTAGTGTTGCAGCTTGACAGCCAGTTGGCTTTTCTTCGCGAGCGTAGTTTGACACATAATTAAATCCGTTGCTGTTGTAACTCGTATACAATTGTAATCATAAGGAATATTTGGCGATTTATCACCTGTGTCGGATTAACAGAACATTTCTTAAAATTAAGTTACTATTTTATAATTGAATTAGAAAATATTAAAATGTACTATTGTCATCCAAAAGACACCATTGTACATTTTTAAAAAATAATTATAGCATATTAGGAAATGAGTTAAAAATCCGATCGATTCCAAAATTCCATCTTTACATACTAAAACCAAGTTGAGTATAGAAGTACGTAAAAGCGGGTTTCTTGTGGAAGAAAATGTGAGCATAATCCTGGTGGTTCCGAATTACGCTGTAGCTGTAAAATTCAATGTACTGAGCTTCAGTAGGGAGAAACAAGAAAGCAAAATTATGCGTCACGCATAGCTTAAGAAACACTTTCCCACGCAACTTCAATTTTTGATAAGGTGAAAAAGAGAAACCGCATGATGTAGTTCAAAATCCGATTTTAGAAAATTACCCCCCCCCCCTCCCCACTATAGTCTGTAAGGTATACGAATCTAATTGGGAAACCTTGTTGTTTCCTCCGTAGAACATTTTGTTATCCAGGGGGCGCTGCCGAGCGCTCAAGACGGGATGATGCGCGGAGCGGATTCCCATTCCCGCCAGTAGAGATGTTTTGCTTGAGACGTAAGCGCAGTGTACCAACCGCTGCCAGTCAATTTTGTTCTCCTTGTAAATAAATGTAATTAGTTAAGTTTTAACTCCACTTTTTATTGAGTACGAAATGATCATCTTAGTTTTCTTAACGAAATACAGTCCAACGAGATTACCTGAGCTATCTACGGAACATGTTTTGGTCCGTCGAGCCGGAGCGCTCATTTAGAACACTGTGAATAATCATCGCCCTTGGATTTTTGTATGTAGTTATAGATATAATTGCTACTATTAAAGGTACTGTGATCCTCAATCGGAAACGCGGAAACATACGCAGCCAAGTTACACGAATATCTAATGCTATAAAATCAAAACTTGGCCAGAAAGAATTGGAACTAAAGTTCAATGCTCTTCAGACATTAAAAAAGAAGACAGATGAATTACGAAATGAGTCGTATTCGGTAATTTCTGATGATGATTTACCGGAATTTGAAAAGTCCTTGACGAAGATAGAAGAACAGTTAGAAATTCTCGAAGTAAGTCTTCTTGATTTAATAAAGCCTAGTGTTTCTAATGTTGAATGTCAAAATAATAATGGTAGAATTAATGCTAATGAGTCAAAAATTAAATTGCCGTCAATTAATTTACCCCAATTTTTGGGACGCTACACAGAGTGGTTTAATTTTAAACTACAATTCACCACCTTGATTGATAGCAATGATGAATTAAATGATGCTCAAAAATTATATTATTTACAATCGGCATTAACAGGCCCTGTGAAACAATTACAAAATATTGATGATTCTTATTCTTCCTTATTCAAAGCTTTGAAAAAACGATTTGAAAACAAACGGTTAATTGTAAATTCTCATATTTCTGAGTTATTGAGTAACAACAAAATAAAAATTGAAAATGCGAAAGAAATACGCAGTCTGGTAGATAATTTATTGAGTCATTTGAGGGCTCTGAAACAATTAGGACTAGAAAATAATAACTTATCAGAATCAATTTTAATGTATTTTGTGTTACAAAGAATCGATGATGAGTCAAGAAAGGCATTTGAAATGAGTCTTGACTGTAACGACTTGCCTGAATGGAATATTTTTATTGATTTTTTACTGAAAAGGGCTCAAGCTCTCGAAAACTTACAAAAAAGTAACACCGTTACGAAACCTAGGTATGAAATTACTCAGAAACAAAAAAGTTTAGTATTACAGAATGACAAATTTAATTGCGCATTATGTAAACAACCTCATATGATATTTCGATGTCAAAGGTATTTAGATTTATCGGTTCAAGAGAAATTGAACCAAGTATGGAAGTTGAAGTTATGTTATAACTGTTTATCGTTATCTCACGCTGTTAATCGATGTAACAAATTAAATAAAAGTGTAGGATTTGTTACTCCAACCATCATAGTTCTCTTCATGGAGCTAATTTTTCGAAACCTGCTTATGAAATTAGGCAAGTCAATTGTATTGCAAATGAACCGCAGTTGAAAACGGAAGATAACGTAAATTCTAATTCAATAGAACCCACCACAAATGCGTTAACATTGAGTTGCCAAAACAATTATGATCAAAATTTGTCTGGCACCAGTTATAATGGGTTGATTTCGACAGCTGTGATTTATTTAAGGGGAAGTAATGATTCTTTTTTTTCTTGTATAGCGATTCTTGATACTGCGAGTAATGTCTCATTGGCCACGTTTTCTGTAGCAGATATGTTAGGGTTGCAAAAATATAAGGTCAAGTCATTAATTACTGGATGAAATGATTCTGTCTGTAAAATTAAAAGCAGAATAAATGTAGAAATTTCCAACAAGGATAGAAGTTTTAAAAAATTATCCAACATGTTTTTGGTTCCTAAAATCACTGATTTAACCCCTTCAAGCGCCTTAGACATTTCTAATCTGCACTTACCACAGAATTTAACCTACGCGAACCCAAGATTTTTTAACCTCAGCGAATTCAAGTGTTATTAGGAGCAGATGTATATTACGAATTGTTATTAGCTGGTCAAATAAAAATTCCTAAAACTTCTATAATTTTACAAAATTCTCATTTAGGATGGATCGCGGGTGGAACAATACAAGATAGAAATGAAAGTAAATTCACTTGCCATTTAATAGAAAATCAAGATTAATTAGATTTGAAAACCTTTTGGGACTTAGAGACGTTGTGAATTAAAGATGACCCAAACAGTGTTAAAAACGAGAAAATTTTAGAAAAATTTCATGAAACTGTGCGTTTTGAAAATAACAGATATGAAATCAGTCTCCCTTGGACAAGGGATTGGAACCATTTAGAAAATAATTATAAAACCGCCGAAGCGCGACTCTCAGGTCTTATAAAAAGAATGAAACGTGATACAAAGTTATAAGAACAATATTGCAATATTTTGAATGAGTATTTAGAGATGAACATAATTGAAAGTGTACCCAATTTAGAAAACCCTTCAGATAAACCAGTTTTTTACTTACCGCACCATACAGTATTTAGAGAAGATAGTGTTTATACTAAATGTCGAATAGTTTTTGACGCAAGTTCCCATGAAGCAGGACAATTGTCTTTGAACGACCGCCTTGACGCAGGAACTAATTTAAACCCTAATATTTTTCACTTATTGATTTTTTTCAGACTAAACAAAATTGCCTTTCTAGCAGATATAGAGAAGGCCTTTCTACAAATTGCCATAAACGACAAGGACAGGGATGTTCTGAGATTCTTGTTTATAGATAAGAATCCTGTCGACAATGACGCATTTAATGTTATCGTCTACAGATTTTTACGCCTAACATTTGGCTTGAACTCAAGCCCATTTTTGCTATCTGCTACAATTAAGCATCATCTTAACAAATTTGAAACGGAATATCCAATAACGACAGAAGTACTCCACAATTGTATTTATGTGGACGACTTAATAACCGGGACAGACACAGTCGAAGAAGCGGTGAACATTTCGGAACAATCTCATAAAATAATGAAGGAAGCTAGCATGAATTTACGGAAGTGGATTTCGAATAACCAAATGTTAATGGAAATATGGGATAATCGTGGATTTAGTACAATGCCACAACCTTTTGAGGATAGTACAATACATAAAGTTTTGGGGATATCGTGGCAACCCAAGCAAGATATACTTTTGATAGATATTGATAATTTGCTCGAATTTTTGCGTAACGCAAAAAATACAAAACGTTTTGTATTACAAGTTGCAGGTAGAATATTTGACCCTCTGGGTCTAATTTCTCCGTATACAGTACGAATTAAATGTTTATTTCAAGAACTGTGGAGTAGGAATTTAACATGGGATGAAGAACTGCCCTCCGATATTACAAAGACGTGGAAACAATGGTATTCCGAACTTCCCCAGTTGAGAAATCTAAAAATTCAAAGGAACATTTTTCAGTTTCCCGATGACTCCAATTACACCCTAACTTTGCATACCTTTGCCGATGCCAGCCCAAAAGCATACGGTGCTTCCGTGTATCTACAAATTGATTCACTAAGTGAATCTTCCTTAAATTTGATTACATCAAAATCCAGAGTGGTACCATTGAAAAAAGTGTCACTTCCTAGACTTTAACTTCTAGCAACATTACTTGCTGCACGTTTAACTTGTGAAGTAAAAACGGTACTAGACCGCAAGGGACCATCATCTATGTATTTGTGGACAGATTCGCAGATTGTCTTGTACTGGATCAAAGGCTCTGCGAACAGGTGGAAGTCATTTGTGTCGAACCGTGTAAAGGAAATCCAAGCTCTGACAGACCCATCCAGGTGGTTTCACTGTGCAGGGTCCGATAATCTTGCAGATTTGCTGACACGAGGTATTAAATGTGAAAGTCTTATTCACAATCCTAATATGGTGGACTGGTCCGAAGTTTCTGAAAGACTTAGATATGTGCAATAAAGAACAATCTCTAGTGATTCCAGATCAGAAGATCTATATAAAGGAACTAAAAAGAGACACCGTGAACATTATTGATGATGATTTTGTTACATTAACTATTTCTCACGATAAACCGTTAATTAATCATATTTTTGCATGTACTAATAATTTTGTAAAATTAATTCGTATAATGAGTTTTATTTTTAGATTCACCTTCAACTGTCGTACTAAATTGAAGAGAAGAAGTGGACCACTATCCCTCGACGAGGTTAGAGAGGCCGAACCGTTTCTAATTCGGTCAGCACAAAAGGGGGAATTTAGGGAAGAATTAAAATGTCTCGAAAAAGGTAAGCCTGTTCACAATAAAAGTAGATTATCTTCCTTAAACGTATTTGTAGGAGAGGATGGATTAATTAGAGTTGGCGGCCGTTTAGCACATGCAGATTTGCCGCTTAACTCAAAGTTTCCAATTGTGTTGCCTGCAAATCATAAGTTAACGGATATTATTTTAAATTACTTCCATCTCAAATACTTTCATTTAGGCCCACAAGCGTTGCTTTTCCATGTAAGACAAAATTTTGGCCACTTAATGGCAGGAATAATTGCTGAAGCATTGTTCACAAATGTGTGACATGCTTCAAGAAAAACCCTGTTGTCAGCTCCCAATTAATGGCTGATCTGCCGGGAGAACGTGTGACACCAAATTTTGTATTTTCGGTGACAGGTCTGGATTACTGTGGCCCATTTTCTATTAAATTTAAAAATCAAAGGAAGGGCGTATTGAATAAAATTTATGTCGTAGTGTATGTGTGTTTATGCACCAAGGCAATACACCTGGACTTTGTTTCAGATGTCACAACTCAGGCTTTTATAGCTAGTCTAAAACGTTTCTTTGGCAGAAGGGGAAAATGTGCAAAAATGCTATCGGATAATGCAAAAACGTTCATCCGAGCTGACATAGAGTTGAAAAAATTTCATAAACTGATTAGTTTCCCAGATGAGGAATTGTGTAATTTTTTAACCCATGAAGGTGTCAAATGGGAATTTATTCCCCCCAAATCCCCGAATTTTGGTGGCCTCTGGGAGGCGGCTGTAAAATCATTCAAGTTTCATTTAAAACGGGTAATAGGAGATCAAAAATTAACCTTAGAAGAGTTTCTTACTATACTAGCGGAAATTGAGGGAGTTTTGAACTCTCGTCCGCTGTCCCCAGATTTCGAAAATTTTGAAACCTTGACACCCTCTCATTTTTTAATAGGTAGGCCGATCACTTCGATCTCCGAACCCCCATTAGATAACATTAATGAAAATAGATTAGCAAAATGGCAGAGAATCACCAAATTTAGTCAGCAAATTTGGAAAGCTTGGAAGCGCGATTATTTAAATAATTTGCAGCAGAGGGGGAAATGGAAATTTAAAAAGGAGGATGTACAGAAAGGAACTTTAGTACTAATAAAGCAGGAAAATTTACCTTCCACCAAATGGCAGGTTGGAAGGATAGTTGAAATTTTTAAGGGAAGGGACAATATAATACGAACCGTAAACTTACGGTTACCAGACGGGCGAATTTATAAGAGAAATGTCAGAGATGTCTGTATATTACCAGTTCAGTAACAGATTTCTTTTCTTTCTTTAAGCAAATTTTAAGGTATATATTATTTCTGTATGTAATGCAGAATTATAGTGCATTTATGATTGTATTATTGTTGTATATGTAAGTTGTTATATCTTATAATTTTTTCTTATATGATAATTTTTGCAAATTTATATGTGAATGTGTATTGAAATTGCATTTCAATCCCCGGGGGAGTGTTTCCTCCGTAGAACATTTTGTTATACAGGGGGCGCTGCCGAGCGCTCAAGACGGGATGATGCGCGGAGCGGATTCCCATTCCCGCCAGTAGAGATGTTTTGCTTGAGACGTAAGCGCAGTGCACCAACCGCTGCCAGTCAATTTTGTTCTCCTTGTAAATAAATGTAATTAGTTAAGTTTTAACTCCACTTTTTATTGAGTACGAAATGATCATCTTAGTTTTCTTAACGAAATACAGTCCAACGAGATTACCTGAGCTATCTACGGAACATGTAGATACGTAGATTTTAACATGCACCATGCATTAAGCTAAAATTTTATTCAGCTAGAAAATGCATAACCATTTTTAAATTACCTTCAGCAATTTTCGTCCATACAATGTAATTTATTTACATAGTTTTGTGCAGCCCTGTATGTGATATTTTCGTATGGAGTCACACAGGTTTATCATGGAGAGATGTGTCATCATGTTGAACAGTGAATAACTTTGGGTGTCTTTACTGTGATGATTGGACATTTAGTTTTAGTGTACTTCTAGGACTTTTCACTTGATTTTAGCAGACTTAGTAACTTTAAAATCTATAAATACTTAACTACTTTCATACATGGACGATGTACGAGGGGCAGTCGGAAAATAAGTTTCCCCTGGTGAATATTAACAGAGGTGTGTATGAAAGACAAAAAATGTAATGAGACATTAACGATAAAACATAACTTTATTTTTCCACATAAGTACCAAGTACATTTAGACATTTGACATACCGCTTTATAAGCTTCAAAAAGCCCTCCAGGTAACAATTAAGGCTTTGCATAAGGACGAAGTGTTGAACGGCTATGGGCGAAAGACGACACAGCAGATGAACGCGAACGTGCAAGCCACCGATACACAATTGGTTATAGGTCGACCGTGATCAAGCAGATGGCGCTGTTGCAGTGTCTGCGCAGATGGCGCTGTTGATTTTTTCTTGGAGTTTCCTTTAAAGACCTTTTTCCTGGAGGGCTTTTTGAAGTTTATAAAGCGGTATGTCAAATGTCTCAATGTACTTGGTACTTATGTGGAAAAATAAAGTTATGTTTTATCTTTAATGTCTCATTACATTTTTTGTCTTTCATACTCACATCTGTCCACAGTCGCCAGGGGAAACTTCTTTCCCGACTGCCCGTCGTAATTAATATTTTGAAAACAGGCGTATGCAGGCTTTGTGAAATTGAAATACATTTAAGATTCACTTCAGTGTAAAAAGATTTTAGCTTTCTGGTGATTTCATTAAGTCTCTTTGCAATCTTTTACAGACCTTTGTAAATGTAAAAGTCTATGAACGCTGTTTCAATTTCATCGTCATTCTCTTTCTTTATTTTGTTTCTTTTTACTGACATACGTTTTCGTAAACGTCTTTAAAAGTTTTTTTTTTTTTTATTTACTTTACTTTATTCTCGATTTTAGTTTATTTACTTTTTTTTTCAACATACTTGGTGTTATAATGTTGTGGATGAGTTTTCCAGTATTGTGTTACTTGCTTTAAATAATTGTCTCTTGTTCTGCTAGACTAATCCTGAGGCAGTTCTGTTGCTGGATAATGGAAGAAATCTTTCAACTCGGGGGTTATCGCTTGTGCCACTTTGCGGTTGGCTCCCCGTTTTGTGTGATCCATGATCCGTATGTGATCATCAGATTTTCATACACACCACAGAATATGCTATAATTTAGTTCAGTTATAAAACGCTTAACTATAATCGCACTTTCGACAGTCACCATTGATAGATGGTAATGGGAGAAATTTCTTCTTCACAGCACCTGTATATTTATTTTATTTAATTTTACAAACATAAAGAATTATCTATTGTAATAAAGATAGAATTTTGTTTGCATGTGTATCTGTGTGTATGTGTCTGTCGGCCCAGACTTTTTTTAAGACACCGTTGCTCGCAGAGCTATAGGATTTGAAAGGAAGGTAATGTCTGACGATATGCAAGTTTTTGGATATTTTTATTAGATTTTTAATACGAATTTTATCATTTTTTCGCGTTTCGAGGCATTTTTCAACATTAGTAAAAGGAATCCGGTTTCAACCTTTTAGTATAATATAGTAAATTGTTTCCTATTTTTAATAAAATTTATTCGGAATTCGTACAGTGATTCTTTAATTTTTCGCGTTTTTTAAATTTCATTTTGGGCGTTTGTTCACGTTTCGCGGCAATTTGTGGACATTCGTAAGGGAAATACTGTTTTAAACCTTTAATTCAATATAATAAATGTTGCCATTTGCAACTTTTGTTTTTTTTTTACGAATTTTGTATGCAATTTTTGCGTGTTTTCCGCGTTTCGCGGTGATTTTTTGACATACGTAAAATAATCCAGTTTCAATCTTACAGTCCAATATAGCAAAATTTGTCCTGTGCGGTTTGTGAGTTTTTAACAAAATATTTAGCTCTCTCTTTCTTTTCTTTTTTTTTTTTTTTTTTTTTTACGTTTTCCGGTTATTTTCTAACATTTGTAAAAGTAGTACTGTTTAATATTTTAGTGCAATACACTGTAAAAAATAAATTCCTGAAAAAAAAAAAACGGAAATTGTACTGGCAATCGAGACGTCAGTACTAGTTCCGTATTTTAACGGACAAAAAAATTCCGTAAATTCCACGAAATTTTCCGTGGTTTCTGAAATACCCGTTTTTAAAATTTCGTTTTACAACAGATATCTTCCGTATTTTTTAGAAATTTTTATAATGTTAAAATAAACATTATAAGACAAATAAAAATTACTTTTCAAGAACAACCTTATAAAGGACAGATATGCTGCTTTTTTTCTCATTTTTGAGTGAGTTTTGTGCAAACAACTAACCCTTGCCACGATGAGAATGGAACCTGCAATCTTTCGCATACTGAACCGGAGGTCCCAACCACTACGCTAAGACTTGACATTCCAGTTTCTCAAATGTTGCTACTTATTTCAGTCGCTTTTTATGATGCAAGAACTTGAACTTCCATGGGTTTTTTTTTTTTCAAGAGTTCCTATGTTTTTAATATTTTCTTTTGATAATTTTCAATATTTTGCTTTATTATTTGATGCCTTATAACAGATAAACCAGATAAAGTTTCACTTATTATGTATTATATGCGTAAAACATTGTATGATTGCATCCTTTTGCAATAGTACAATATTTTTTTGAACATATACTTTTTAGAATTATTTGTCTGATGATCTACATATCAATTGCAATAGAAACAACAATTATCAGAAGGAGTCGTATTTAATACATGCTATTAAAATAACTTTTCGTTATCTCTTATTTTAAAAAACTTACGTAAATAAACAATTTTATAATAAATTAAATTATTATATTTGAGCTATGCAGAGAGCTTTTGTGAACGGTTCTGTCAAACTGAATAGTTTTAATTATATTAAAACAAAAAATTGATTTTTAAAGACAATTTCGAAATTAATGATCTTGTGATAGGTAAGTTTAAACTTGGACTTATTGATTTAGTTTAAATTAATTTAATTTATAAAATTATAAGCTAAAGAAATAAAGTATAAAATTAATAAAATTATAAACTTCATTTTTATAAAAGTAATGAAAAAATATTAACTATTTTTATAAATTTAAGGAAAAAATTATAAACATTGCAAAATTATAATTTATACAATAATAAATTTTAGTTTAATTCATAAATTTATAAGCCAAACCAATTTAGTTTAATACAATTTACATAGCGATAACTTGCAGAGATATTATGTTATGAAACGTTTAAATAACCCAATGATGCCTCACGTTAGAAAAGTTAAAATAAAATTTTAAAAAACTAGCGAAAAAAAAGTTCTAATTTTGAAGCACTATCAATATAAATAAAAAATAGATTAAAAACAAAAATTCTGTAACTTATAGAAACAAAATCACTTTCTAAATATTTCATTAAAAAATATAAATATTACTATTACTATTATTTTCACAAAAAATTACTGTCTAGACATGGCCCCGTTTAAAATGGGCCAGTATGTAGAGACGGGTCAGGCCAGGATCTTTGAAGAACTAGTAAATACAAGGATCTTAATTCCTTTTCAAACAAGGCGATTTCTGTATGCAAACCTCTAAACTTTATTTACGGAAATTGCACTGTTTTGGGATAAATACGGACATTGTACTGTTTTGAAAGAACTACGGGCAAAATCCATTAAATTTACGGAAAACTTTCTGTATATTTACGGATTTGAAATCTTCTTTACGGAACTAATGTCATTTACGGAAATTGTACAGTTGTTTTGGAAAAAATGAAACTTCTCCGTAAAATTTTACGGAAAATCTCTTGCATTTTCACGGATTCTTTTTAGAGTGTAGAGCAAATTTTGTTCTCTGCGATGTTCGCGAAATTCCATGCGATTTTTAACGCTTTCTTGCGTTTTCAGGATATGTTTTGACATTTGGTTAAAACAATCTGGTTTTAGAGTTTTAGACTAACATAGTAAATTTTGTTTTCTGCGGGTTTTTTTCTAGTATTTTCTCAAAATGTTTATGCGATTATTTGCATTTTTTCACGTTTTGCGGTGATTTTGTATCATATATTTAATTCTTTTGCAGTTACGCTAAAAATTAAAAAAATAATAACTAAAAATATTTTAACTTTTTAAAATTCACAATACAGTTTTGATGGGCTAACTAGCAAAATTAACTTTACAAAGTATATGCTTTTCGGCTTACCATTCATTTAGTACTTGTTAACGACTATGTGAATTAATGATTTGGATGAACACAATAGAAATAAAATTCAAATTTCATTTTTTCTTTAATTATTTTCTTTATAAAAATGTTTTTGCTGAATATTTGTGGTTTTGTAATCTAACAAAAAGTACGAGGAATAAATTATTTCTCACGGATGCATCTTTCTATCCGTTTTTAGTAAAAGAGACAATGTTAAAAATTATCTTTTTTTAGTACATGTACACCAATCACCTCCCAGTATTCATTCATACAATAGAAAACAACTCCTTTTAATACGTTTTCAAAAACTTTTACAAATATTTAAAATAGTAATTAAAAATATTAAAGCTAACTTTTTTTCAAAGCTAAGAAATCGGATTTCGTTTTTTCTTCTCTCGAAATACAGAATAACACATAAGAAAGACGTATGTTGTTGGCATAAATGATTAAAACGAATATTACTTATATTCTTAACAGTTCCTTAAGTGAGTCAATGAACTTTATCTGTGTCTGCACATTATTCCTTCGGCGCATCTTAATTCTTTAATACTGCGTGATTTTGTCAATGCAATCGCGATTAACATAAAACCCCTTTAATAAAAATAAATATATTTTTATTTTTTATTTATTTTACGTCTGTCTTCTTTTATAAATTATCTTAAATGTGCAAACAAAAGTATAAGAAATATTTTTTCATAGCGTAATAACATATGAATAAGACAAATTTTGTCTACATTAATGATTAAAATGAGAAAAGTGCATGTATTTATCAATAGTGTTTAAATACTCTGAATGAGTTTTATCTTTTTCTGCTTAACATCCCTTCGGCGCCACTTAACCCTTCAAGTCTGTGTATATAAAAGATTTGCGTCAATACGTTGGAGATTAACGCAAATCTCTTTCATTTCAAACGCATTATTGGTTACTCTGCAAATGAAACAAAATAAATGGATAGGAAAAGTGTTAAAGAAAATATGTGTATATTTTACAATGATGTATTTAAACGATTTAATAAATGAAAAACAAATCTTTAATTATTTTAAAGATGAAATAATTATTTTACAAATACTTAAAAATTTTCTTAATTACATTACTGCTTCATTAAAGAAAATAGGTACATAAAAGTCCTCAAAATATACTTGTATGCGAGTATTTTCTCGCCTTATAATAATACCGAGTTTTTAAATAAAAATTTAAAAAAAATTATATTTTTATTTATTATAAATGTATAGTCCGCTTTAAAAAATTGCTTTTATAAATGAGTTCATGATAAATCCTTGCACGACGTTTTTGCGTTGTTATATGCGGACGGACGGACAGACAGACGGACGGATGGACGGACGGACGGACCAGACGACGACAATAGGTGCTACGTATTTATATAGTTATGCCTTTTATATCACCTAAAAACATATTGTAGTATCATAACAACATTAAAATGCATCGGAAACGATTGTTCATCATAGATCATAAATGTTTTGGAATTCTTTTGTGCGTTCCTCTAAACGAACTATTAATACTGCATATTATATAGTTCTGAGAAAGCATTTTGTAGTTCATATAAATCTCATAATGTTTGAAATATCACACCATCAATAAAATGCACTACAAACGACTTTTCTCCATAGATCATAACGTAACAGAATTTTATGTTGTCCTATAAACGAACTATACATGCTACACATTTCATTTTAAATACTTAGCTTTCTATAATATACCTCTATAATATATAAAACTTTCATGGTAATTCAAGTATATTTACGATAGTTAGAGTTCCTCCAGGAAAACACACTTTTCAACTACACTGCTCAAAACAATTAAAGGATATTTGAAGTTTTATATAAAATAAAGATATAAACGAAATTTTTTTTGCTGAAAATAGAAGAAGAGAATCACAAATGCAAATTTTTCTGGTTTTCAAACTGTGGAGTATGCAAATTTTGAGTTCGACGTCAAAAACGTCGCTTCAGCGGCAGCGAATGAAATTTGACTTTCAACTGGATAAAAGAGAATGAAGACAAGGATGATCGGCATTCAGTGATTGCTTTGTTTCGATGAGTACGATGTCACAGCGAAGTCATTTGACAGATTCAGAAGCTTGGAGAATTGTTGGTAGGTTAGAAGGGGGCCAAACTCAAGCCGAAGTAGCGCAAGCCATTGGAGTGTCACAAAGTGTCATTTCCAGGATCTGGAACCGTTTTTTGGAGAGTGGATGTGCAGGCCGAAGACCAGGGCAGGTCGTAGACGGGCAACAACGCCCAATGAAGATCGGTATTTAGCGTTAACAGCTCGGAGACACCGAAACATGAACGCTACTCTTCTCCAACAACACCTTCGCTCGGCTACAGGCACCACGATTTCAACTCAGACTGTCCGAAACTGGCTCCATGCTGTAGGTCTGTATGCTCGCCGACCGATGGTATGTGTTAGATTAACATCAAGGCATCGCCGCGACCGCAGGGAGTGGGCAACCGAGCATGTCAACTGGAGGAGAAATGAATGGAGCAATATTCTGTTTTGTGACGAGTCCCGTTTTTCTGTGCATCCGGATAATAGGCGTATTTTCATCTGGAGGGACCGTGGCAGTAGGAATAATCCTGCGTTCGTGCACGAAAGTGTCAGATTTGGCGGTGGAGGAGTGTTGGTGTATGGTGGCATCTCCATTGACGGGCGCACTGACCTCTACATCATTCGAGATGGAGCTCTGACTGGTCGCCGATATAGGGATGAGATCCTCAGACCTATTGTAGTCCTTTACGCTGCAGCAATCGGAGATAACTTCATTTTAATGGACGATAACTGCAGGCCACATCGTGCAAACCTGGTGGAGGATTTCCTTTTCGAGGAAGGAATCGTTCGAATGGAATGGCCAGCGTGTTCTCCAGACATGAATCCAATCGAGCACGTTTGGGACGCTCTAGGAAGACGAGTTTCTGGCCGCCAACAACCCCCACAAACTCTCCAAGAACTGGAAAGAGCTCTTCTGGAAGAGTGGGGCAGATTACCCCAACTCGTCATTAATAGCCTCATTGAGTCCATGCCTCAAAGGTGTTCAACGTTGCTGGCCGCCCGTGGAAACCATACACCCTACTGAAAATGATTTTCTTTGAAGAAAACACCTTTTCTTATTATTTTTTTCTCATATGCACAAATTGTGTTTTTTTCCTTTTGTACACAAATGCGCAATAAAATGCATTTTTTTCTGCCAAACATGTGTAATTTATTCTCATATAACCTACTATGTCTGTCGACCATGTATCAATCAGCTAAAAAGTTTCCCAGATACAAAATCCACCTAAAACTGCAATATCCTTTAATTGTTTTGAGCAGTGTATATGGGAATGTGTTAATAAAATTTTAAACAATTACGTTAGGTTATAATGAAGAATTTTTTTAACGGCTGTATTGTTTGAATAAAAATAATTGTTTGAATATAAAGAATATTTTGATTGCTTTTGAAATTCAATTTTCCCTCATTAAACATTTATAAAGATTTCGATCAAACGATTAGATCCGGACTTCCAGGGTTACAGAACATAGTGTACAGAACATAAGTGGAAAACATTGTTTTTATTGAAAACTCTATATATATTTTTTAGTAAACCCACTAACAAAAGCAAAAGCAATTTTTAGATGAAAAATATCCATTATGTATACAAAAAAAAAAAATTGAAATACATTAAAAGCAATAACTCTTTTCGTATGAGCCATATGCCAGGGGTAAATATATACTTCTGAGAAAGCATGTTGTAGTACATCTCAATAATTCATATCATCTCATAATCTATATATATATTACGCTATCGCACGTGGCACAGAAATCGCGATTATTTACCATTTGCAGATGGCAACGAGAGGTTTGTTTTCACTAATTTGCGAATATTAAGAAAAGTATTTGAGGTATCGATTTAAAAGTCACCACACATTTGTAGAAAAAAAAAATTCATAAAAAAATACAATTTTTGTAAAAATTGGACTATATTTTTTCTTATTTATTTTAAAAAACTAGCTACTTTCTAAAAAGGAAATAAAATAAAGTGCGAAATCAAACCAAGAAAAGCGCCATTTTGTTA
The DNA here is from genome assembly GCA_963931845.1 of Maratus michaelseni. Lineage (NCBI taxonomy): Eukaryota > Metazoa > Arthropoda > Arachnida > Araneae > Salticidae > Maratus > Maratus michaelseni. The sequence continues at coordinate 307,665,715 of OZ007595.1, forward strand.
TTAATTAAAACATTAACTCCATTGTTGTACTTTATGTAGTTTAACCTCCTCGTTGTCCGCATCGTTATGACGTCAATATTACGGATGAACATATTTGTTATTTATAATATAGATTGAGTAATAACAAATAAATAATAATAAATAATAATAAATGAATAAAATATTCTTATTGGGTGGATATTTCCGTCAAGTCAGTTCTACATATCATTTTTAGAGGTTCAAGATCACTAACAGTTTAAAGTTGCATAAAGAAGAGAAGATTTTTCCTTATGCAACTTACAGAAAATATGCGTGCCATTCAGAGAGAGAGTTAGCAAGTTGGCTGTTACAGGTTGGCGAATGTCAAAGTGGGGAAACTATTAAGTTGCCCCCAATTTGCTATCCAGCTATACAAGATCCTTATGCACATGCACATCATGCACATGCAGCAACTTTTCAGTCAGTTTGATTTTTTAACGGTGACACCTCAAAAGCCTAAAGGACGAACCATACTAACAGTGACAAACAATTTGTCAATTGAAATTAATAATAATATCTCCGAGCTCTGAAATTTACAATTGTGTATATAAAGACGTTTTTGATGTAGAAAATTAAAAAAAAAAAAAAAGATAAAAATATTTTCCTAATTGTGAATGGTGCAGATATTTTCCATATAATATGTATACACTTTTTTAATTTTAAAGAGTATCCAGCAACTGTTGTGTGCATCCAACGGTTTTTATATGCACGATGCTGAAAAAATACCTCTGTTTTCATATTTCTAAATGATGTCCATATCTTATGATGTGTATATATTTTTTATTTCAAAGTACCCTATCCTAAGTGGAGAAGTTTTTTATGTATGATATTAATACATATAATACTGAAATTCGTGTTTTCTAATATGCATATAGTATTTAAAAGAGTAGACACTAGAGTGCAGATACTCTGAACGGGATCGTCTAGTGTTTTAAATATTATATCATTAATAAAATGCAATGAAAACTATTTTTCTCCGTGTACCATAATGTCACAGAATATTGTATGTCCCTATAAACGACCTATACACGCTACACATTTCATTTTAAATAATTAGCATTCTATAGTATACTTCCATAATATATAAACCTGTCATGGAAATCCGAGTATATTTACGAGAGTTAGAGTACGGACAGTAAAACAGACAAGCGGAATGCATCAAAACTTTTCAACTATATTGTTAAGTATTAGCAAAACTTTAAATACGTTAAGTTATAATAAAGGATTTTTTTTTGAACGGCTGTTTTGTTTCAATAAAAATAATTAAAATTTTGAAATAATTTTTTCCTTCCTTAAACATTTATAAAGATTGCTTAATATAAACCAAATGATCAAATCTGGGCTTTCAGGGTTACGGAACATACTTCCCGCGCCCGGTGTTCATCACATAAGTGGAAAACATTATTTTTATTGAAAACTGTAATAGTTTTTTATATTTAATACTTTTTTTAGTAAGCCCTCTAACAAAAGCAAAAACAATTTTTACATGCAAAATATCAATTATGTATTTTCGTATTAGCCACATACCAGGGGTAAATAGCCGAAAAAATCGGCAATGATTACACTATTTGCAGCAGCATTTTTTATTCTAATTATTCAATGTTTAAGTACGTAGTTTGATTAACTATATGTTAATTTAACGATGTATATATTTTATTTTACTTATTTATACGAAGTTAATTTCGTCATGGAATGTTATTAAGACCAAGTCTCATATATTAGGTATTAAAATGATGAAAATTAAAGTATCAGTGTAATCCGTAAAAGAGAAAGCACAATTCAGAAAAATATTTGAAGTAAACTTATATAAAAAAAAACGAAAAAACTTATTGATCTTGTACACTTTTGTGAGTAAAATACATTCCACCGTCCCCTGAATACTAGGCCTGCGTGCTGACACAAAACTGGCGAGTAGACGGATTTTTTTTTTTCAGCGTTACTATGGTCCCTGGAATATGAAACATCAATAATTTCTAAAAGTTTTCTTCGCCTAATTTTTATGAGATCAAATAAGTCATAGAAAACTTTTAGGAATGACTGGTGTAAAAATTCCGGGGACCGTACAAACGCTTAAAAAAATCCGCATACGACATTTGCCATTTTTATGTCAGCACGAAGGCCTCGTATTTATGGGGCGGTGTAAAATCGGTCAATGAGATAGTAGTTTTCAGTCTTACCGTAATTTCCGGCCCATAATCCGCGAATTAAACAATCATGTATCGGCCCAGAAATGTTATTTAATAATTGAAGTCAAATATTTACAGCGATCTACTTAAGTTACATTTTATAAGATAAAATTTCTGGATCGAAACATGATTGTTTCACCCGCGGATTATACGCCGAAAATTACGGTATTACTTTATTAATTTTTATTCAAAGGTACATTGACGCCATTTGCAAAACTTCATTTTCCTGCCTATATTGTGCCAATAACAAGTCAAGATATCAAAAATCGATTCTTAGAAAAAAAAAATCAATTTATTTTTATTAATTCTTTATTAACCCCGACATGTGTAGTCTACTTAAAAAAAATTCAGATTGCTTTATTACCACCAGTTCTTTTTTCTTAAGTACAAATATTCGCCTAGTTTAATGGGCAGATAATATAATATGAGAACAAAGCCAAATATACTATTTTAAAAAACTGGTGGGAATCAAAGAATCTAAATAAAACAACGTAGCCTACGCTGCCCGTGAAAGTCTCGGGCACGACGATTAAGGGGTTAATCATATAAAGACAAAACCCAAACTAAAAGATGCAATTTTACTTCTACCATACGAAAGGGTAATTCTTATCATTTTTTAAAAGATACATTCCTTAAAGCAAATTTTTGATTTTAAGCGGATAACATACCCTTGCAATTTATATATCTTTTTTTAATCAAAAATTAACGTCGTCAAAGATTATATTAAAAAATAACAACTAGCACTAAAAACTTTTTAGCCTCAGTAAATAGGAAGAAAGAGAATTAATGTCTATATTAATGATTAAACTTAAGAACAACTTTTTTCTAATAGCATCCCTAGAGAACAACTATGTTTTATCTGTTTTATTATTTACCCCTTCGGTAATTCCTAAACCTTTGGAACTTCATTTGTTAAGGAATCACTCCAATGTATTCAAAATTAGCATAAGATTTCTTCAATGAAAAAAAAAATAGTATTTTCAGCTTTTATTTTTTACATAAAGAAAATGTTCCTGTAATATACAACAATATCTCTTATAGTTTTCATATCTATTTTTGAGTTATTTTTGGTAGCGCGCATCACAATAGTTCATACATATATTACACAGAGATTACCATTTTTGAAAACATTTCTTTTAATTTTCTGTATTATTAACGGCTTTATATATATATATATATATATATATATATATATATATATATATATATATATATATCTGCATCCGATCCCTCTTTATATTAGCAAGATTTTGTACTATCCGAAATTTCGAAATAAATAGTATAAGAAATGAGAAAGATAAAGAGATTGGAAACAACTCTGTATAGGAATTATATCTCTTCAATATTCTTTTTAAATAATAAAGTATCACGTATGCTAAAAAGTATTTTAATTTTTTTTTTACTAATATTTTTCTTTACTAAGTCTTATTTCATTTCTTTATATTGAAATTTAAAATAAATTTCCGTTTAGAGTATCCGGAATTTTGGATTTCCAGGGTTCCATTAATGAAAAAAAAAAATCCCTTTTTCTAAAACATTTTTGGAAGAGGGAGACAGTTTATGCATACAGGTATTTGATGGAATGTATACGAAATTAAGATAAGGAATGTGTTACTGAATATTTTGTGAAATAATTATCTACAAATTAAATGACTTAAAAATCACTTGTTACGATAAGATCTGTTCACAGGGTTCCTACATTTCCTGGAATTTTTCATGGAACTAACAGTATGGTTTCTATAGCTAATTCAGGGACGAGATTTCTCCGCTTTTTTGCATACCAGCAAAATCTTACAGAAAATGTTTTTTTATCGGAACATTCTGCGATTTAACAGAAAAACATTTATGCATCAAGATAATTCGACTGATCACTATCGATTGAAAGTAAGCGAAGTCAGTGCGAACTTCTTCGGCACTTCAGTTATCAAGCATTGGAACATTAGGACAGAAAAACGTTTTCTCTAAAATTATACTGGTATATCAAAAAGGGGGGAAATCTCACCCCTAAGATAATTTCAGCTAATTTAATCTCGCGAAACGCTTTTTTTTTAAGTTGAGTTATTGTATTAGAAAATACTGGTTCATAAGAATTTTTCGCTCTTTAAATTCCCTGACCTGTAGCAACACTGGTTAATGAAAGAAAACATTCCTTTCTTTAAAAAAAATTCAAAAGAAGGAGATGGTTATATATAAATATATTCGTAAATGATAAATTTTATATTATTTAGTTTGCCGACAATTATTTAAAAAATTCATTAATTCACAATCCTATTAGTTCACCCATTTCTTTAAGAATCATGTTAATGATAAATTATGTACGCTTAACTTTTATGCAACACTAATGATTCAGATTGTGCCTGATAGAATTATTTTAACACATTGCATGGTTTATGAAATCTAAAACAAAACATTAATTTTTGAACTGAAAAGAAAATATTCCACGAAAATATAAAAGAAAAGTATGTCACTATTAATGCTCTAATAAAAATTGTCACAGAATCTTTATAATGATATGTTTATTATTACAATTTTACTTTGATAAAAAGTCAAAATTAGCTTTCCTTTAAAATACATAGCTTTTATAAGTGATCGTTATTGCACGGTTTACAACCGAACAATAACATCTTTCTTTACTCTAGATTTTCTGTTCTTTTCTTTGGCATTTTCTTTTAAATGAAAGAAGACGACTATTTTGATCTTCAAAGAAATAAGTAATTGGATGTGCCAAACCCAAAATGTGCTTCTATCTCAAACATATTAATACTTAAAAAAGCGTAATTTTTTTAATTATGCATTTTAGAAACAAACAAGTTGGAAATTGTACGTCAAACGTGACTAATGAGGTGCGTTCGCACTGTAGCTAGTTTTATAAATATTCATATCTTGCTGCAATAGCTGTTGCACTCTTATTAAAAAATGCATGAATACAAAGTTTCTTTTATGTGCAAATTTTCATATTATACATATTAATTTAATTGATGAAATTAAGTTTCAATACACTTTTATAAACAATTAATTACAATTCTATTACATAAAAATTATATAACCTGGGACTTGATGGCAATAGCTAAAACATATTTATGAAGTTTTTTTAAATTCTATGCATAACGTCATACACTTTTCTATGATATAAAGAGGACAGTCAGACACACGTACCTACAAACATTTTATAAAAACGTGTTTTTGAGGATCTCTGACCCCTAAAACGAGTAAATTCTTCAAAAACCGGAAGTCGAATAAAATTTCGATTACAATACTTTCTTCTATAGAATTTTCTATAGAATAGAACTTTCTTCTATAGAAAAGAAAGTAAAAATGTAATTTAAAATTTAGAAATGACTAAATTTTGCAGTATTATTTCTTCTATACAAAATGTACGATTTTCATTAGAAACATGATACTTATTTCATATATTTTTTTTATAGTTGCATATTGTTGAATTTTAAAGTGTGGAATTATTTTTGGGACACACTATATTTAAGTATCTTTAAAACTGTACAGCACTGCATTACTCTAGAGCACATTTTTATTTTAAGATATTGTTTTGTGACATTTCATGCAACAATGTAATAAAAATCGGAATTGTAAATTTTCAGTGTAGGAGGTCGTATAAAAAAAAAAAAAAGTTTAACTTTTTGAAAACTAATGCGAGGAATATTTCTTTACCGTAATATTGTTTCCTAATTTATTTTGGACACTTCTTCAATGTACACTGCCTACTTATCTCGAACAAGTAAATTATAAATAAAAACCACTTTTCGATCTTTTTGGACCACTTCGGAGTCCTTCTGTATGTATCTGTAATGTAAAAACACGGTTTGGACTTAGTACTACGCTGAGTTTTTTTAGTTAATTTTTTTTCAGAATTGTGTAATTTTTTGTTGTTGTTGTTTAGATTTTGTGAATAAAAGAAACACAAAAGCACACATAGTTTATTACTAATTTTACCCCGAAATATTACTTTATTAATTGTATAAATATATGAACATTACGTCATATACAATACATAATCATTTGCTCAGATACATCATTAAAGCGCCTAGAATACATAGTGTGGAAAACGGTTTTACCGTTTTTTAATTCAAAAATTTCGAATTCAAACTGGAAATTCTGAAACAAGAATTTTTACTTTAAGAAGTCACGAAAAATCTGCCATTAAGTAACCTGAAAAACATTATAGGGAATATTTGGTATGAATGCGAAATTTCGGAATTAAAAAAGCCAAACTGGTAATGCTTTTGCCGATAAACGTGTAACGATGCGGTTTAATAATAAGGTGATCGCAGCGACATCTGCTTCAAAAATAGATTTACCTCTAGCAAAAGTAAACGTTTCACTATTGACAACATGAATATAATTTCTGTTAATGAAATCTTCAGGTAAGTGTATATTTCAGATGTACCTGATTTTGAAGTTAAGTTTTTATCATATCAGGGAATTAATCTTTTTCACTTTTTTTTAGCAGATATTCATCCTTTGGTATGCTGAAAAGGGATAGTTTCTAGTTCACTGTCTTGTATCGAGTACTGCAAGCAGGCACAAAAGAATGCGTATCACGTTTTTTGACCATGATCAATATCATTCATATTTTCAAAGCTTATGAAAATCACTATCCAAGTCACAGGAAATAGGGTACAATTTAATTATTTAAAATATTTACCACTAGCTGAAACGATTTCTCAGTTCGATTCTTATACAATGTTTGCTTTGAAAGAGCTAGCAGACAATGGCGTAACCAGAGATGGTGGGGGGGGGGGTCCAAATGTTCTGGAAACCAGTAATATTATAAAGTTTTCGGCGTCTTGAATATCGCAGAAAATTCTCTGATTAGATGAGGCAAGAACATTTTATAAAATTAGTGGTATCTGAACCTTCACCCTGTCTACACCACTGCTAGAAGATGTCGCAGCGATCGACAAGTTGTCTTTTTAGCATCGTTTTACATTTATTGGATTCAATTTTTTAGTACTATTTTGTAACCTATTTCCACACTATGCATTCTAGGCGCTGTAACATCGTACATCGAAAGCAATAAGGTAAGTTTTTCGAGTATAGTAATCGAGTATTAAAAAATATACAATTATGAAATTACTGTCATCTCCATATTTTGTTATATTGCTCTTAATATATTAATATTATTGTTCTTAAATATTTTTATTTGCATTTCGATTGGTTTCATAGAAGAAGTTAAGCCTTTCAAATTTGAGAATTTTTTTTTAGGCTTGCGTATAAGTGGACCCCTTCCCCTCCCACTTTATACCTCTTTTTTTTAATTTTTAAATGCCCAGTTTTAAACACGAGCACGTACGAGAACAGAAAATTTTCCGAAATGTCACTTCAAAGCCAATTTAACCGTTTGAGTGCTATGAAGCGTGATAGCGCCGCAATGTACCTGCGGATCAAATAAATTTTGTTTCAAGCCAGAAATTTTATTCAATAATTGAAATCATTTAATTTTTATTCAACAGTTGAAGTATTTACAGCGATCTAGTGAGTTACATTTTACAAGATAAAATTTCTGGGTTATGTGTAAAGGCCTTAATCTGTCCCACTATCAACTAATAAGTATTAATATTAGTTGTAAAAATTAATTTAATTTTCAAAATCTTTTCTCAAACACAACTATATCGAAATCCAGGAATATGCAAAATATTGTAGAGGAATAACAATTAGCAACTTTTCATCCCAAGCTGTTATTTAGAAAAAAAAAAATGTGGTAGAGAACGATATATATATATATATATTTTTTTTTTTTCAAAAACATAACTCTTACTTAGAGAATTTTTTTAAAATAAAATATTCTTAATGTGTACCGAAATATTATTTATTCTCTCCAATCTCTACAAAGGATATATAAAATTTATTAATATACGTGCAAAGATATTTAAATAAGAGAATAATGCGATGTTTAGGGCGGAGCTGCTTCTCAATAAGTGGATTTAAGAGCCGTATATACATGCGTAGAAGTGAAAAAAACAAATCCAAGAGCCAAAGCAGGATAATAACCGCATTTCCTACTGATGAACTAACTGATGAATTCACAAGAATTGTTTTTATTAAATATAGCTATGATAAGCATTATTGAATACTCGTTGTCAACATGTTTTTCCTCTCGAATTTGGAGGTCGACTCATAAGCGAGTAAATACGGTAACTCTGTCCTAATCCCTTACCTTACTTTGCTTTCATCCATTTTTATGCAATTTTGCTCTACAGATACATTTCAGAAACCACATTTTCTACCATTTGAAAGAAAAAAACATATAATTGACAACAATTCAAAGCTTTTTTTTTCTTTTTTTTTTAAGTTTCTTTATTAACAGTTCTCTAAGTACACGGCTCCTTAACAGTTTGCTTTTTTAATATTAGTCTTTCCTAAGAAAAATAACCGTTGTAGGCTTCCACAACATATACAATAGAAATAACTTTCGGGGTAGGTTTCTACAAAATTTGCAAGAAAAATCTATAAAGATTTTTGTTTGAAAAAAAAGTATTCAGAAACGAACTATTTGGAAGTATTTATTGATTAACTAACCCGTGAGTAGTCGCGCCGTGTATGACATACCCAAGGTGCATAGCATATGGTTTTTACAATTGCCACGGCTATTTTACGAAATGTATACTTCAACTTACTTTATCGCAGAATATATAACAATTGTCTCCGACTAAATAAGGTGACGATTATTATTTGTATTTATCGGTGACAAAAAAAAAAATCATACCCTGGCTGTGAGCGATTTCTCCCGAGTTAAAAATGTAGCGACAGTTGATTATTCTATGTGACATGTGTATTTTTATTTTACTCGTATATGCACAAGAGAATATACACTGATTACAGAAAATACTCCCCGGTATACAAAATATAGATTAAAACTATATTTTTTAGATTGAAAACTCTAAAACATGTTTTACATTTTATATACATTTTTTTAGATTGAACTCTAACAACACCAAAATAATTCATGTATAAAAAAATATCAATTATGTATTAATTTAAAGTTTTGAAACGTATGAAAATTGATACTTCCGTATTAGCGCATGCCGCTGTTTAATAGTCAAAGAAATCACCAAAGATTTCGCTACTAATCACTCTTTTTTATTATGATTATTTCAGTGTTTAGCCCCTTCGAGAGCCAATATGTATAAATGCACGTTCAGGAGGTGCATGCATGATTTATTTATTGTACCAGTAATAACGAAACGCGGTATTTTCTTTATTTTATTAGACTTCGAAAGGGTACGAACGAAGCACCCGTGGTCAATCCACACATCTCCGACTACATGACAAGTAGGATACAGCAGCATGCAGTGCGTTATTATATAGCTCAAAATAACTGTTTAAAAATATTGGCGCAATCCAAATAAAATTCGTGTATAAGACGCATGTTCCGTAGGGTTTAAGCGAGTAGCATAATTATATATGTCTTAAATTTCCATTTCTTTTATTTTTATTTATTTATTTATTTATGTATTTATAAAGTATTAATTTCGTTATAGAATATTAGACGGAAACAAACGCCAATCCATTAATATTATTTGAAGTGGAAACGGATTTATCTTCCGTAGTGGAGCTGCACGCGATAGACACAAATTTTTAATAATTCATGCTGGAAAATTATTTTAAAACCATGCAAAATTAGAAAACGCAGTTAGAGTTTTCAAACAAATCGCATTTTAAAGTACTTTTTTTTTACTATTTGACATTATAAAAATTGAAATTATGTGACGCATGTAAGTAATTAAATTGGCGAAAAATGAGAAATGCATTGCTTAGATTGTTTTAACCGTCGATATGATGTCAACGTTACTCACGGATATGATTTTACTTTATAATATCGACAGACAGAGAGATAGTTAAATTGGAAAATGCAATCATTCAATAACTTGAAAAATATAATCTTAAAATGGACACCGGAATTAATTTTAAGGAAAACTTATATAATATTACTTGTCTAAAAAGTTACATAGATACTGCAATTAAGATTGTTCATTCTCTTGTCATACGGTTATTAACTCTGACAGCTGTAATCATAAATATTTAATGAGTAATAATTGCTTTAAAACCTGTGTTCCCAAACTAGGTGAGCGTTCCAGTACTCGCATGCGAATCTCTGGCTACTGTACGGGGAATAAAATACAAAATGCAGCATATTATTATGGGATCAAAAACGGCTTGTCTTTATTAATTCAGAAATTTTCAAAAACTTTTCGAATGCGATTTAGGATCTATAAAGTATTTTTCTATATGTTTGTTGCGAGAAATGTTTCTAATTCTTGCTGAAATTCTCACACACCGGTTATGATACAATCAGTTTTTCAGAATTAAAAACATAATTATTAGATTTATATGGATAAAAATTGAATATGCTAATAAATAAATAATTTTAAAATTATTGAATGAAGTACTTTTAATTAGCTGAATAACTGTTTTAAATCATGCTTTATAAATTGAATTATCTGGAGGCAAAGTCTGTATGCTTGGATGTAGGAGGAGCTTGTGTGAGTAGGAGGAGTTAAAACAAAATAAAATTCCAAGTGTAATTTATAACCCATTCTTCTCTTTGTACTAAATCAGCTTCGAGTAGGTGTTGAAATAAAAGTTTTATTTCAAACATAATTCGTAAATTAATTCATTCTGTTGATTAAAATATTTTTCCTCTTTTCTACAAAACGTTTTATAGTTCACACCTATTTTATGGAAATCGGTTTATAAGAGAGTAATGTTATTTAAAATGCCGATCTGAAATCAAACAAAAACTCTGGTCATATACAGTGCGGATTTCAGGTAAAGAATTGTGCATATGTACTGAAGTGGTATATACATAAATGTACGATGAAATTGGCAAGTTTTGTCTACTGCGCGAGATTTTTGTCGTATTTAAAGGTATGCAGATTATTAATGCAGTTGCATCGAGCCTATGTTAAATGGGCTAACTAATCTTTGGATAAAATATTAGTTTCTCATTTGAGACACTCTGCCACTGTATCTCACGAAAGAGGAAAGAAATGAAATTATTCAACTCTTCAATGATGGATTACTGGAGTCCTCATTCAAAAGTATGATTTTAATAGTATTTTCACTGGCGAGAGTATTAGAGTACCGTCTGATATCGTCAAAGTCTGCTTGTGTTTAGCACAGGATATCTCTGTGAATGGGCTTTTCCCCTTTCGTTATATGAAAAATAAATACAGGAGTAAACTAAACATCGAATCTGACTTATAACTAAAATTATCTATTATTTAGCCAGATATGAGAAAGCTGTGCTTGTTAGACCAAGTCCACCCCTTTTTTTAAGATAGAAATAAATTAATGCAACAGCCTACTACAACAGTATATCAATCAATGTGCGACAATATGTCATTAAGTATTGTGGCTTTTTTCATATATCAAAACACTGAATTTTGATATAGTATGCATTATTAAAAATTAATGATGGTACTACTTTATACTTAAATGTTATTATAAAACAATCAGTCTAAGTACAAATTTAGTAACGTAATCATTCATTTTTAAATACAAAAATAAATCTACTAAAGCGGAAAAACAAAAGACCTGAGGTATATTTCGTTTTAGACAGGCTCATTTTTAAAGGTTTTTTCTATATTACCTTTAAGCTTCTTACCTGGTGGTACGCGGAAGTATGAACTTCGATTTACTGGTACGTCAGTCTAAAAGTTTGGGAACCCCTGCTCTAGAATGATGTGGACCCCAAACTTTGAGACCGACGTTACGTATAACCCTGAAGTTGTTAGTAACCACTGCATTAGATTAATTAGGGGCCAAATATTCCATGCCGGAACTGGGTGAAGGTCCCGTCATAAGCGTTGACTTCACTTTGGTAAAATAAGCAAGCGGCCATATGTGTACCACTAATTTTTAAAAGTTTTTTTTGTTCTAATTAATCAATGTGATTAATTTAGATGCCCCAGTTGAGTCGGCAACAACGTGTCCGGTGGTTGAGCATAAATGTTGCAGAGGGAGCAGTGGCGAAGCCAGTGTGTTAGGGCAGAAGTTTACAATACCGTAATTTATTATATTAAACTTGATTTCAGAATTGTTAGTGATTAAATGAAGCAAAGAAACACTCTTCGAAACAGTTGTATCCAGTGTATCTTGACCCTAACATTGGCTACGCCAATGGAGGGAAGAAGCAACTCGTCTCTTAAAAAAAACAATTTATTAGTGTGATAGTTCTGATTCTATAATTTAATGGTTTCATTGAAAGCCTTGTTAAACTCCCAATATGTTCTTCGAATAGAAATTTTCGCCTTATTTATAATCAGAATTCGCCGATTAAATAAGCCGAAAATTAATGTTTGAAAAAAAACGCTGTGGGCATTCGCTTTTACCACAATTTTTAAATAGAATTTTTCTATTTAATATTTAAATAGCAGACATTGTAGGCGTCTCGTTTAATGGCAGATTTGTTAGAATTTTCTGCATTTAAATAAGGCGAAAAATTCTATTAAAAATTGTGGTAAAAGCGTACGAACCTTACAGAATAGTTGCAGAGATCTTTCTGAAACACGCAGTCGGTTACTTACACCGTTAGAAGTGGTGTTTTTTTTTTATTAAAATCACTTAATTGATACTTTTTCTTAAATCCTTCATTTATTAGCTCTTAAATATTCGATGAATATTTTTATTTCAACAATGAGGTAAAGGGAAAAGTATCGAGCAATATGCATAAAAAAGTACCTCAACTGGCAATACTGACTTATACAAGAAAGTGAAAAATGCATAAGATAATAAATGAATGCATATGCGCAGCTGCCAGTCTTCATGGTTATTCTTACTCATTCAAGCATAATTTGAATAAGAAAATTTATCTAATAAAATGTTTCTTTTTTCCTTCAATTTGATAGTTATTTAATTTTATTTATTAAGTAAAATGTTTTTTCAACTTGGAAATAAAACGGAGGATCGCCAGCTAATCAAATGATTTTTTCTTTGGTGTACTTTAAAATAAATCTAAAACTCGTAAACCAGAAAAAATATAGCAGAATAAATAAAACTAAAATAACATTAAACCACATTTGTGCTGTTGAAATACGATTGTTGCTCTCTTGATACCTAACCGTGTGCCTTTCACCGGTTAGAGAGTGTAAAATATTAAGACACTATCTGGTAGGATCGGCGTTTCCCGGACGCATGGATAATACAATGGCCTCTAAAAGTTAAGGTACAACATGTTTTTTGAAGCTCACCAGACAAAAAATGGCAGTCAGATTAAACTTCATATTTTATATGAATGACAATAATAAGTGTTAAAAAAATTACAGCTACCACTACCACTTTTATTTTATAGAAAAGAATAGGTATTTGTGAATGAGAGAAAAATGTGCAATTACGAAGCTTTCGTAATTTCGCGTGTAAGTTTTGTTGTATTCGAACTATTGTTGTCAGTAGAATCTAGAAATGTCTAGAAGAAGTCGTTTGTCCGATTCATTAAGGTGGCGTGCGGTAGGATGGATGAAAATGGGGTTGTCACAGGCCGATACTGCTAGACGACTCAATGTGTCTCGCAGTGTAGTCCAACGACTCTGGGATCTGTATGAATCCGAAGATTCTGTGTCCAGAGGACATGTTCCAGGCCGCTTACGTGTTACAACATCTGCAGAAGACCGGTTTCTAGCTCTTTCGGCCCGAAGGAGAAGACGCACTACTGTGCCGCAACTCATTGCAGAACAATTTGCAGCATCAGGAAAAAATCTCCGCTACTACGGTACGAAGACGTCTTCACAATGCAGGTCTCTATGCAAGGCGACCAATTGTGTGTGTCCCCCTCAACAGACGACAGAGAAGGGCCCGCTTATGTTGGGCAAGAGAACATGTTTCCTGGACCAGACAACAGTGGGCTTCTGTATTCTTCACAGATGAGTCCAGATTCACACTGGAGAGCGATTCAGGGCGTCTTCTGATCTGGAGAGAACAATGCACTCGATACCATCAATCAAACACTGTCGAAACACACACGTACAGAAACGGTGGAATCATGGTTTGGGCAGGGATCTCACTCGGAGGCCACACTGACCTGCATGTGTTCCATGGAGGAACTGTGACTGATGCGAGATATCGGGATGAGATCATTGATTCATATGTGCGCCCATATGCCGGTGCTATTGTCAATGGTTTCATTCTAATGGATGATAATGCGAGACTACACCGATCTGTGGTTGTTGAGGATTATCTTGAGGATCACGGTTTGGAGAGAATGGAATGGCCAGCTCACTCTCCAGACTTGAATCCGATAGAACATCTTTGGCACTATCTTGGAAGACAGGTTGCGGTTTTAAGTCCTCCTCCAAGGTCATTAAATGAGCTGGAACAAGGCTTACTCCAAGTATGGTCAGCGTTACCTATTTCGGTGTCCAACAATTTAATTGAGAGCATGGAATGTCGATGCCTCCAATGCATTCAAGTCCGGGGTGGACATAATCAGTATTAGAACCAGTTTTTTAATGTTTCTGTTACCTTTTACTGCATAATACTGCGATGTACTGGTTTCTACAAGAATGGAATTTTCCACCATGAGTGCTTTTTTGTTGTAATTTCATGCATATACGCCGCACCTCAGACAATTGGATTTCCTACCAGAATTTATTTTAAATAAAATGTGACTCACTTCTGCTTATAACTTATTTGACTTCTTATTTTCAATATAATTTCTGTTTTGAAAAATACTTAACTAAGCCGCGGCGGATACGCGCGAAATTACGGTATACGTTTAATTTAAGTAAATTTCTATGTCGCATTTAATAAATAACAGTTTAGTGCACATTTCCTCCAAATTTGTAGTTTCTGTATTCATTCATTTGCAAATTAGACGCAAAAAACCTTGTACCTTACAAACGGTTGTACCTTAACTTTTGGAGGCCAGTGTAAAATTAAACAAACCTAAAGTTTTTATGATTTTATGTCTTTAACCCGATTTTGTTCGAAATTATTTATTTAAAAGTGATCGACGGAAAATCCTTTATTTCCACTTTCCGCCGATAAGGGGCACATTCTGATAAAAGCGAACCACCGACACCTGTTCCGACAGCCTGCGGCAGCGTTAAGCAGGTGTGCAGCACACACGCTGCAAATATTTTAGTTCCACCTTCCAAACGAAACTCCGACACGTGTCCCCACTGCCTCCGTCACCGTATAGCAGGCGTGTTCCGCATGCGCTGCATCCGACGAACATTCGACACGGGCACTTTTCGGATGCAGAACAATTTTCTACAACTGCTCAGAAAGTTTCAAATCCATATCTTAATTAGTTTTCTAAAAATTCGCTAATTAGTAAATAAATTTCAAATTCGTTCGTTTATGCTTGCAAATAGAGAACAGGAGTTCCTTTCATTAGCCATTTTGATAAAAAAGATGGCATTTTGGATGTAATGTTTAGTGATATTCTAATTAATATCTTGTGTAATTATCAAAACATGAAAATTCTTAGTCCCAGGTGCATCAGATCAGGCCTTGGACTACCTAAATCTCAATTTCCAGATTTCTAGGAACGTACAGACACACAGAGCGAAACTTTCTTTTATTAGTATAACCATTAATAATATAGAATAATGTCCCTTTCTGCCAATAGATAAGTTTCACTAATTTTAATGGAGCAGAGTCGAAAGGACATGTGATATAGGGAAATTTAGTCATATCTTATAAATCTTGCATTGACATATGTAAAATACTAAATTACTATAGCTATAGCTCGTTCTACAGATTTATATATTACAAAATATTTTGACCAGTGTCTTGCGCTGATGTACATTTGTGACGTTGCGCACTTAAAAACAATCAACCAGGCATCCTATCAAACAAGCTATCTAAAAAGTAATCAACGATTGTCGTATGGAAAATTTTATTATCTGTAATCTTGGGAAAAACATGTCTTTACTATAAATTTTAATAGAAAATATTCCGATAGATTGTCCAACAGTGTGTATGAGCATTACTTTGAAATGTCATTACCTTTATCCTGCACATTTTTGCACTATAAAAATATGCGACAACTTGAGAAAAAGATTAAAATATGTGTGCATATTCATTAAGCATTTTTCAAGAACTTTTAATGAATATTTGCATACTTTACGCATATTTTGAGATTTTTCTAATACATAAAATTAAGACACTGTGTACTATATGAGCTCACCAGCGACGGAGAGGATTTGCTATCAAAGATGGTATACGTTTGATGTTTTGCATTATTTTTATTGAACCTTGCTTTAATACGGATTCGTTTCTCTTAGAAATCTTTGCCAATTCCACGGAGGCAATCCCGCCATCCCCGGGATTAGATCACTCCCGCAGATAATCAATAGTGACAAAGCTTCAAATTATCCACCGTATGTCTATTATTTTTTTCTAAATTATAGTACGGTATACACATAGGTACCAACCTCTCATTAATATTCCGTAATACGCGAGTTAATTTGACCCAGGTTTAACACTTTTCGCAACAGAAATTCTTTTAAGAAATAAAACTAAATAAATTCCACGTAGAAACCTGAAATTGAATAAATAAAGATTCATCCAATAATCTTTCTGGTTTGAAGAGTTGTTAAACTGGGACAAATTAACCCGCATATTACGGAATATTAATGAGAGGTTGGCACCTATGGATATACTCATCACCGAATTAACACGTACCAAAAATCTACGCCGTATATATTTTTGTGATTTTTAGAATATTAGAAGTATAGTTTTACTCTTTCTGCTTAAAAAAACTTAATTGTAATAAATTCAGCACCTTTAATTAGGTTGCACTACTCCCTTCACAAACACGTCAGGGTGGCTAGTGGTCAGGGAAAAATACAGTTAAAAAAAGTGATAAACACCAGTATATTCTTATAGAAAAATTAAAAATGAACAGTTGCCTGGTCGTCAACTGTTCAATTTGAATTTTTTATAAGAATAGTATACTGGTAATTATTATTTTTAAATGTATTTTTCCTTGACCACTAGCTACCCTGCACGTGCATACTTAAGCTGCAACTCGTATAACAGGTGGAAAATGAACTTCAACCTAAAAAATTTTTCCCAAAACATGACACTGGGCTTCTACTTGTACGCCGGTAAATGCACATTTGTGCTGCTACAGCCGTAGTGTTTAAAAACGACAGTTTCGTTTTGGACGGCTATTGCCGTCATGCCACATAGTGAACTTCGCTTTGACGGCTATAGCCGCAAGTGTCCATCAACGTGTTAAATAACGCACGGAACAACAGAGAATGCACTTAGGGGAATTCTAAACCACAAGGTGAGACTTTTGATATTCGGTGAAGGTTATCTTAGTTATATTACAATCCCACCGCCCAGTGATTAACATTCTGACCACAAAATGAGAATCTTAGAAATGAAATTCACGGGTTCTGTCCCAGTGGATTTTACTGGTCCAAGAAAAATTATAGGATTTACTTTTTTTTTTTAAATATAAAAGTATGTAAGTATTGCGGTGGCTACCTATAATTGTAAGTCTTATTCCAAACATTTATGATTTTTTTTTCAAGAAGTATAAAAAGGGTATTTAAGTCTTATTGGACACGGATTCTTGAAGTTTGGGTATCTGGGTGCATTTTACCCGCTACATTCCTTGTATGGTGTGAATTATTGATCAACAACGTCAATAGAGATAGACAATTTCATTTCAAACTTGTGCTTACACACTTAATAATATTAATTTTTATGTATATTAAATGACAACATTTGCTTAACATTACACTCTTTATGATAAATTTTAAAATGGGACACACCTCATATGATGGCGGCCTGATTGATTATAAAATATACAAAAGTAAGCTTTTTACAGTATAAAATAAATCTTTGTTGCATGTATTACCAGGGATGAGATTTCTCCGCTTTTTTGCATACCTGTATAATCTTAAAGAAAATGTTGTTCTGTTAAATTGCAGAATGTTCCGATTAAATAAAAAGACATTTTCTGTAAGATTATACTGGTATGCAAAAACGGAGAAATCTCATCCCTGGGTATTACAGGCAGTATATAATACACACTTTATTTACATAATATTTTCACAAGTTTTTTATAATCTGACAAGAAAGCTTTATTACTTCATCACAGGTGCTAACCTCTCATTAATATTCCGTAATATGCGGATTAATTTGACCCAGGTTTAACACGTTTCGCACCAGAATTTTTTTTAACAAATGAAATTAAATAAATTCCACGTAGCAATTTGAAATTGAATAAATAAAGATTCATCCAATAATTTTTCTGGTTTGAAGCGTTATTAAACTGGTTCAAATTAACCCACATATTACGGAATATTAATGAGAGGTTGGCACCTATGCTTCATGCATGAAATACCATACACTTTAAAGACACGCCTACTTAATCTTAACATGTGCTTTATTTAGAGAAATTATTATGAGACATTCTAAAAATTATGTCTGCACCAAAGAACGTTTACAGATTTAGATGCGTAGAAAATTCAATAAAATATTCTAAATGAATACTTTATAAGAGCATTTAGAAATATTTTATGACTTCCCAGGCGAAAGGCAATATTTAGTGGTTCATGATTGATTGAACGAATGTTTCAATAATATGTAAAACACATAGCTGTGTTACAAAAATTAGTTTAAACATCTTTTTCTTCGTAGAAATATGTAATGTTAATTCAAATTCATTACAGAAATGTAACTTAACTCTTACTTTTAGATTAGGTTTTGATAAAAACCTGTTTAAAAGAATATTTTTATATATTGTATTTTATTATTAAGATTATTATCAGTATTTTCTTTTTTTTTTTCATTAAAAATTCCGCGACAGAATTTATATGCTATAGAACCTTCAAAACATTTACACCTTATGTCTCTCCGTCAAAAAATATTTGCTGCTTTTGTTGCGTAAAAAATGCAATAAAATAAATATGTGTACTTTATTAGATCATTCAGAAATACTTTACGACTTCCAGGGAGAAGAAAAACATGTTTGTTTCATGAACTATTCAATGAAATCTGAAGTGCTGTTCGAAAAATATAGCCTTGCAAAACATTCGTTTGAACATTTTTTTTTGCTACGCAAGAAAATGAAATCCTAGTTCATTATAGATGTTTCCTTATAGTTTTTAGAAAAAAAAATCATAATTTCTAAACGATTACATGATACAATAGGGCAAATATACAAAACAAAGCTTGCATAGAGGTGCTTACATTTTACTACCAGTATTTTCGAACATTAAATTTAGCCTTTTCTACTCTATTTCTACTATTTAAATATTAAATATTAAAATTCTATTAAACATTTTTATAAAAGCGTATGAACCTTGCAGTCATATTTTCTAGAAAGTTTTTACAATCATTTTTTCAACGACCTTAAACTTTTTTTCTACAGCTTTATGTTTAGAATCATACTTTGTTCCTTATATGGTTAATTCCATGCGTGAATGTAGTGTAAGTTACATAGCTGTAAATGTGTATTGCTCTTGGACACCATAATTTTTTTTTTTAATTCTTCACTGTATTTAATTGTAGATATGTGGAATTGAATAAGTCAAATTTTCCTTTACGATAATACTGGTAGTAAAACACCACAGCCATTTACATCTCTCTTACTGACACTACATCCACGCATGGAATTAGCCATATATGCTTTTATTATCAAGAGAAGTAAAATTTCAGAGTTTTATCAAAATTTATTTTTTGTTGTAAATATTTATAACACGTAAGTAAGAATACAAATAAATAAAAGCATAATACAAAATTACGCTACTAATTTACCAATAAAACTGGAACAAATAAATTTGCACTAAAACATAACAAAATAGATATATTTTTATCCACTCTTTTGCTCGATAATAATAGTCTCTCAAATCCTTTTCCGTTGTTCAGAAAATTGCTTGCAACATAAGTATCCTCTTGTGACTACCTCCTGTAACTTAATACCGGCTTCAACTATCAAATCTTTTTCCTTATATATCCTTCCCTTTTATTGTCAAGAGAAGGCATGTTGGGAACATTTCATAGTGTTATCAAAATTTCTTTTTTCCGGAAATATTTATCACACATTTGTAAGAAAACTAATAAATAAAAGAATAATCTCACAAACGTCTAATACAAAATTCAGAATTTAATAATCATTTATAATATATTTATCCATACAAATAGTTTCTCAAAAAATTTCCTGAGATTTACAAAATTGCTAGCAGTTTAAAGTTTATTCCTGTGATTACGTCATCAAAATTTTTATGGGCTCAATCATCATAGCTTGATCCTTTTTTTACATGTTTTATTCTCTAGAGAGCTCAAATTCAGAAAATGTCGCAGTTACAACAAAACTTTTTTTCGTTAATAATGTCACACATAAATAAAAAAAAAAAAGGAAAAAAACCGCCATCATACAAAACAAGATTTAGAATTTTGCGTTCGTTTATAACTCATTTCTCGATATAAATACCCTCAAAAAATATTTTCTTCGATTCAGAAATTATCTATCAGCAAAAGTACCCTGTTGTTATTACTTCTTGATGCTTTATACATTCTTAAATTCTCATAGCTTGATCTTTTAAAAAGTTATATCGTCAAAAAAACTGAATCCCATTTTTATCGGAACTTTCCAATAGCATTGAGATTTTCCTTCAAATTTATCTATAATAAATATTTCCTGTTACCTTCATTTCTAAAATACATAACACAGTAAAATGCCATTTTCATCATTCTTAGCAGTCCAGAATGCTGATGATTTGTAGATGTTTTTCGCCCAGTAAAATCTTTACGGGTATCAAACTTTACGGGTATTTTTTTTTTTTTTTTTGTTTCTAAATGTATTTCAAGAGAAGAATATAGAAAAGCTGATTTTGCAAGAAGATATTTGTAAAACAATAATGCAGCATTACTTAAAAATAATTTCTTTTTGGTAGTTTTTATTTAAAATAACTGAAATAAATATTTGACTTAATAATAAGTCAAAATGATGCTCGGAATTTTCTTTTAAAGTTTTTTGCAAATTAATTTCTAAAGAATTAAATTCTATTAAGAACTAAATATATTTCAAATCTGATGCAGATTTAAATTATATTGAAGAGATACAGAAAATAGTTAAAATAATAGCAAAAAAAGTGCTAGAAAAGTGTATTGGAGTAGAAAAGTGCATTGAACGGTGTCTTTTTCGGATATTCATCCTTACCATTTCAATAACATACAATACATTCCTCCATCAATAAACCTTTAACGCAAAAAGAAATACTTTCAAAAACTTCAAAAATCATGCTTTAAGTTTCTGAAATTTTTTTGAATCTTTGAAATCTTAAATGGTAACACCCCTCTTTTTTATTGCAGATTAGGATTCTACGGGAAAAAGTACGTAACTTTTATATTTAACATTTTCTTCGGAAAATCGTAGATGACGCTGTAATGTAGTAACCTGCAGTGAGAATCGTTTAGATACTTAAAAAAAAAAAAAAAAAGTCTGGAAACGTCGAATAACTCGGAAAATATATATCGGATTGAAAAACGGAAAAATACATGTTTAGTGTTTTTGAAAAATCTATTTAGGGGTATAAAAGTTGCCATTTTTCTAAAATATTGAATACGTATTTTTCCGTTTTTCCATCCGATGTATATTTCTCGAGGTATTCGCCCGTTTCCAGACTTTTAATGGAAACGATTCTCACTGAATTTTCTCGATTACAGCGCCATCTATGACTTTCCGAAGAAAATGTTAAAAATAAAAGTTACGTATTTTTTACCGTAGAATCCAAATCTGCAATAAAAAAGGAGTGTTATCATTTAAGATTTTAAAGTCATCCCCCCCCCCCTATTTCCCCCCAGTGGGCAGAGTTGTTGTCAACTTTTAATTTATTTAAAAATATTGAACATGCATTTTCTATTTTCCTAGAATGACTATAGCAATCACATTTTGACTGGGAAACAATAAACATATTTCAATGTATATTATTTGGCTTATAATAATATTGTCCTGTTGCCACACTAGTGTTAGAACTATCAGTTTAGAAGTTACCTGTTGGACAAAGTAAAAAAAATTAAATTGCGATGGTATAGAACTTATATCACTTAATTTTTATCCCAAACTGCCACATTTGCGCCAGAATATTTCAATTACATTTTTCGTTTATAATGCACGTGCAAGGAAGCGTTTATTTAATTTCAAATCAGTGAAGTTGGTTCTTCTGGGGACAATCAATATTGCAAAAACCGAATTTTCTAACCCTCGAAGAGACATGAAGAAGTACCCTGTATATTCTACACGATGAAAATTAATCTCGTAAAACTTTCGCGAAGCAAAAAAGACGTATGTTTTTGGACGTATCCAAATTTCAGTACATTTATCTCGCAAACTCATATGAGGACATAGCGTTTGCTTACTTGATTGATTCAGGAACTGTTCTCCATTAATAATAATAGAAAAAATTCTCAATTTGATATATAAATGATCTTACATCATTTCTGGGGATAATTTTATAATTTGGATATATTTTTATGCATTGGATGGATATGCGTATGTAGTCAGAAAGTTTGTTGAAAATGTATTAAGTAAACCCGTTTGAGGATTTTGCACTGCAGTCTAATATTTTTCACAAATATCTAATATTTATTGGATAAAGGTTTAAACTTCAAAATAAAAATTACGAATAAAAATACTGGCAATAAATATTACTCAAGCCAGAATATCGTCTTATTTATTCCATCAAAGTTACAGTAAAAACTGATTGAAGATAGCAAAAGGCTAACGTGCGACAAAAACAAAATAACACTCGTATTTTAACTGCATTAGAAGATGACGTCATCCACTTCTTGAAAAACATGAAACTTAGAAAAATAAATTGATTGCATTTAAAATACAACTTAATCTAACATAAAAAAGCTTACCTTTTTTTGTACTCATGAAATATCACTGCTTCGATGGTGTCTTTTTCTTCTAAACATTTGAGTTAAAATTTTGTGTTTTAAACATAAATATAAAATAAATACACGGGGATAAATCATTCTTTATCAATTTTGTGCTATTTATTTTTTTATACTCAATGTTGAGCACGGTATAATGCCGTGTTTTACTTTCGTGGCAACAGTAATTTGAGGAAAACGTTAATTTCATTCATCAAATCAATGCCGATTTAATGTTTAAGTAACTTCAATTTTAAATCAAAAAACATGTTTTAATGAAATGTGTGTTGTGTGTGAACTATGTTAGAAGCTGGTTCAAAAACCTTTCAAATGATACCTCATTTAACGTTCTGCGTTTTGTAAATTCGTAGAAAAAGGGATATTGCAATAGAAATAATATACATGATTATTCAGCAAGAAGTTAATTATTTAAAAAAAAATTAACTATTCTGAACCATAAATATGATATTCTAATAAAACAATTTATAACACATTTCTAAATTTAATATTTATTACATAAAGAAAAATAATAATCTGAAAAGAATTTATATAAAAATTACGTATGCATCTTTCTATAAATATAGGAACCCTTAAAACAGCGGTTTACAAACTTTACTTTTACGAGACCTACCAGTAAAAATAATTTTTCCCTGACTAATCTAATATGCAAATATATAGAGCCTTTTGTAAATGCATTCCGAGGAAAATATAACCTTTGTTACAAAGAAAACACTTAAGAACAATAAAAGGTTATCTGTGTCAGAGGAACACCAATAATCGTGTTGCCATTCATTTCAAATTGCTGCAGACTGTGCGATGCTGCCATGGCAAACGACCCAGCTGACACGCCAGATGACTGGTAGTTTTGTTATCTGTTTCATCTTATGTATCATATATGATAAAATAATCGACACTAAAGTTGTTTTAAAAAGTGTGACCCTACCTCTCGGACAGGACGTAATGTGAAAAAGGCGTTATCAAAACCTTTTACATATTTTCCTTTACATATTTTACTTCTTACTTTCTCCTTTAGAAAACCTTTACATCTCAATCCTTTATTTAAGTTATCAAAATCTTATCATAAGTGTTACACATGTATCCACCGGTAGTCAACATGTTTAAACTATATGACACGCTATTGAACCATTTTATCTTTTAAAATTAGAAGTTAATTTAATTTTATGTTTCTTGGATGATTTTTGAATGCTGTATGTCAATTGTTTGTTGCCAATTTTCAAACATTACAGGTTAACTGGACTCTTGTAAGAGATTGAACATGTTACTGCAAGTTTCCGTTGACCTAGTCCTTACGTACAAACCTCTACTTACAAAAAAAACAGCAACTATAAATATAAAATACATTATTCTAGTCTGTTCTTTTATTATTATTAGATTTTCGTTAAACCAACAGATTTAAAATTATTTTAATGCATGAAATCAATAAACAGCTCTTTTTAAACACATTCTAAAGTAACCTATATAAAAGCAAAAAATAATGCAGCAATCAGAAAATTTTAATTGGTGAATCTAAAATGATACTGGTCCTACTAAAATGCACACACACACACACACACACACACATATATATATATATATATATATAATTTTTTTAAAATGGAAAATTTATAACAGTTTGATTAGTAGCGTCAACAAAGAAATTAGTTCCTGAAGCTAAATTCATTTTTCTAAAGTGCATTTCATTCAAGATTGTGCTAAACTGTCTGTTTAATAATGAAGTTTAATTCTACCATTTGGTCTGATTTTTGGATACCATATTTTTCAAACTATAATTTTCTATTTTGGACGTCTCTAGCAAACGTTGTTGAACACACTCCAAAAGTTTTTCTACTGCAAATGTTTTAATATTTTTCCACGGACATTTTTCTATTAGAAAAATAGACTAGTATGAGTACTGTGAAACTGCAACTGATGATCAAACTGCTTTGAAATCAAAATAAAAGAAATCATACATCATCCCAGATAACTTAAATATTTGAAGTAATTCATATAATGTTTTATTTGTGTATTATGTGAACAGCCAACTACTTCAAAAGTTTCTGTAATGGCGTCGTTTCGGAATATATAGATAAAATCAAATGTATATTTGAATAGTGAAATTCCTCGATTGTCACAAATTTTATTTCAAGATGTATTAAGATTAAAGTTATCAAAATATGTTTCAAATACAACGATTCTAGTCATTAGAAATATATATAACCCAACTATAAAAATCCTTTTTTTAAATGTTAAGGGATAAGCTATAGTAATATCTGTCTATATATAATCTCTTCTATATTATGCGTATCTGTTGTTTAGGTCCGGTTTATATGTAGTTGCCTATTTTGGCTGTATTTCGTTTAAATGCATATACATACATAATTATTTTGAAAATGTATTTAAACTACGCATTTCTATCATTTTTCTTCACTATATGTGTATTGTAAATGCTTGCGTATAAGTCGACCCCAAAATTCGAGAAAAAAAATGTCCTTTTGTTCGCAGTTAAATAAATTAATAAGTAAATGTTTATTTGACTTGAAAAAAAAGGAAGGTCGGCAGCTATTCAAATGCGTTGCTTTTTTCATATTAAACAAATATGTTGAAAATAAATACCGGAAAAAGTATACTGGAAAATATAAAAATAATATTAATTAAAATCTGTATAATAATCTTGTTCAGTTCTGTCTATGTACTCCAGCTACCTATCTGTGTTCTTTTGAACCGGTTAGAGACAGTATAATATTAAAACACAGTGTCCATTTCATGACCAATAATGTAAGTGGAGCGAAAGTTGCGAGAAAACGTAATAAAGGGAAATTTAGTAATTTCTTACAAATTTTAGAACATTGCACTGATATATGTAAAATATTATATTTATGTGTAAAAAACGTATGTATAGGCTCGATCTACACATTTATATTTTATTAAATATTGGGACTAACGCAGCCTGTCCAATTGGTCACCTTGCACCAATTAAACATAATCAATAAAACATCCAACCGACCAAGCTATCTAAAAAACTAGCTAGCGATTGCCGGATGGAAATTTTTATCATCTGTCATCCTAAAAATATATCTGGAAGATAATTTTTAATAGAACATATTTACGATGGAATGTCCATGAGTGTGCATTAGCATTGATTACTATTATGAAATATTTTCACCTTTATGCTTAAAAACTTTGCACAGTAAAAATATGCAATAATCTATAAATGTGATAAAAAGATTAAAATTTATAAGTGTAAATTCATTGTGCACATTTTAAGTACTTTTAATGTATATTTGCATGCATATTTTGGAATTTTTTTAATGAATATAAATGGGACACTATCGATCATAAACTCTCACCATCAGCGGAGAGCGTTTGCTCTCAAAGCTGGTAGAAAAAAGAAGCTGAATTCGAAGCTATTTTGCGCTCGTCTCCTAGCTATATACGGTTTTATGCAATTTTCTTTGAACATTGCATAAATACAGCTTAGGTTATTTTAGATAGATCACCATGGAGGGCAGTCTCAATCCTCTTGACAATTCTTGTAACAATCGAGGAATATATCTCTCGCGTAGATAAATTCGCCTAAAAATGCTCGAAATTATGTATCGTATATCTATATTTCTTTATTACAGCATGTTAGAGTTATTACCGATTAAAAATGCGCAATAGAGGGAAATGCTAAATCACAATGAGAGTATTGTGATATTCGGTAAATGTTACACTGATGTAGATCCTCTCAGTTCAGTAGTTAACATTCTGGTCACGAAATGAGGAGATTAGAAACCATGTTTGCGGATTTTATACCAGTGGTTTCCATTGATCCTACTAAAATATATAATTTTTTTTTTTTCAAAAATAGAAAACTATGCAAATTTTGTTGAGGTATAGTTATAAGTCTTATTGCAAACATTTATGAAATGTTATATTTTTTTTCTAGAAATATAAAAAATATATTTTAGACTTATTGGGCAGACTGTTGTAGAGCGGAGAACGGGTGCGTCAATAAAACAGGTCCCTTCACAAAATACCTCTTAATAAAACATGTACCTTCAGAAAATTTCTTTTATTAGCACAGGTACCTTCATAAAATTCCATTCCGTAAAAACAAACTCTTTATTAATTATATTTATTTTGTTACGTTTCTAAATATGTAATTTGCAAATTAAACAAGTTCACCAGAAAGGAAATTTTAGCAGAAGGATTTAAATGAGTTAATGATAAATTCTTGGTTCAAATTTGAATAACTGGAATTCATGTCTTGTTATTTGTCGCAAAATACAAATAATTCCACAAAAATAACTTTTATTTATCCAAAGATGGGCTCCAAGAAAGAAAACCTCTGCATTGACTAACTCATATCAATATCCTATTCTAATATTTTTCTTACAATATATATATATAAATAATGAAAAAAAAGATAAAAGTCCTTACTCTAAAATTATGAATATAAAGGCTGCAGCCCTTTTTTTAAATTATTTATTATTATTTTTGTGTGTGTGTGTGTGTGTGTATTTGAGGGTGGAAGGAGGGGGGGGGGCATATTTAGAGATTTTATGTTTCTACGCCTTTTCTAAAATGGAAATTTATGAATGACCGTTTTCTACTTACTTCAGGGTGGCGACAGGACCCTTGGATCACACCTCCTGCTGCAAGTTTCGTGAATAACAAAGAAATAAGAGTTTATTCAAATTAAATGTTCAATTTGAATATGTTTCCTATTGTAGATTTTTATTCCTGATAAGGATAAATTAGCTTAAACAACCGAACCACAGAACGTTTCACTTGATGATGTCCCTGCAGTTAATTAAGATAAATACGTAATTATACATTTAAATACATTCTATTAATAAGCCATGTAAAACTTTTTCCCAACAATGTGTACCAAAATAATAAAAACAGGAAAATTACAAATTTTCTCTGAAATCATAAACATACAGTACTCGCATATATTGAATAAATTGTCACACACAGATTTTAAATCTTAATATAGATTAATTAATTTTAGGAACAAAACCCGCGAACATTGATTTTAATCGTCCAGGCGCCAATCGAAGTTAAAAAGATGCAATTTACACCAACTATTTAATTAAATTAAGTATTAAATTATATGTTTCAAAGCAAACAGTTAATATACCGTAATTTCCGGCGTATAATCCGCAGCTCAAAGAGTCGTTTTTCGACCCAGAAATATTATTTTATAAAATGTAACTTAAAAGATCGCTGTAAATATTTAACTATAATTATTGAATAAAATTTCTGGGTCGAAAAACGACTCTTTGAGCTGCGGGTTATACGCCGAAAATTACGGTATGAATTAATGTTTATTTAATAATATTTATTAAAATGAAAAAAAAAAATAGGAAGAAATATTCTATGGTATTATACATATGTTTTTTTTTTTTTTTTTTTTTTTTTTTTTTTTTTTTTTTTTTTTTTTTTTAACGAGACATTCTAGAAATAATAAAACGCTGCATGCACAAAATATCTGAAAGAAAAAAAAGAGGTGTCAAAGAACAAACAACAGAGAATCCACCCTTCCCAGAAACTCCCCTGGGAGAATTTCACGGAAAAATGAATCAAGAAAGGGAGGAGAAAAATTCTCTGAACCGGAGTAGTCACACCACGGTCTTTTAGACCAATTTCAACTTTAGACTGCAATAAAATTTTCCGAAAATGCCGGAAAGACTTGCAATTTTGATAGACAAAAGATCCAACAGTCAAGGTCAGCTTCGTTGCATTTCATTATTGCAACTTTAAAGGGAAATGCGATGAAGAATTTAACGAATTTCGGCTGGTAAAAGACCGACGCTGGACTAATGCCTGGTTCATAACCAACAAATAAATAAATACATATAAGAGTAGCAAAACTAATTTATGCGCAGATTTTTCTTATGTACCGCAGTGACATTTATGAATATCTATACAAATAAAAGAAAGTTTCGCTCTGCCTGTGGGTGTTTGTGTATGGCTGTGATGGCTAGCTAAATATACCGCATGTATAAGTCTGAAATTTTGGGTGAGGATAATATAAGGAAGGTCTTGATGCAGCGGAGGCTCGGATTTTTTATTGTTTTATAATTAGCCGATATATTAATTAAAAACTTATCAAAACTTTGTCTTTGAGATCAAGTTTTGTCAAATTAAATGAGCTTGATTTGAAATCGGATTTAAATTGGTCAATATCATTATTTATTTATTTAAAATCTTTGCATAAAATAAGTTTATGTTTTCTTTTGTATTTATTTTTACTGAGGTCGGGATTTTTTTTTTTTAACTTCATTTAAACTTTTATTTAAACTCGGCATTTTTTTAAAACTATATTACCAATAACTTAAACTTAATGAAATCATAATAAAATTAAATTTCTGAAAATACGTACGAGACAATATTTATTTTAGACGTCCCGACAAACCAAAAATAGGCTCTTAAAGCTGAAACCTTTTTCTAATTGACGGTGCAATCGGTTTTAAACACTTTAGAAACACCGGTGAACGCAGGTCACTTCGCGCCCCACGCAGACTATTTTTTTCTACGTTAAATGTAACTAATTGTCGATACAATCTTTTTAGAGCATCTCAGTGGTCAAGATTTACGTCACTTACAAACTTAGAGAGCTTGGATACAGTTATATTTGTAACTGATTAAAATTTCAGAGACTTCGGAACTATTTTTTATTGTTAGATTAAAGGAGTCGACGCGAAAACAAACAAACAAATAATAAAAAAAATTCTATTACAACTAGATAACAATACTTTTTTTTCATGTAATTTTTAAATGGGCTGTTGGTAGAGGTAATTTAATCTAAATTTTTATATTTGTATTTTCATTAATATCTTAAAACATGTCTTTTTTATAAACTCATTCTATTGTGATATTTAATCAAACCCCCCTCCTCTTTTTTCTTATTTTTCTTAAACATTATTAATTAAAACTCTTATTTTCAAAATCCAAACATCTGTATTTTTCTGTAAGTCAAGACCACCCAGGATCTTCCTTTTTCACTATGAGATAGTTTTCCACGCAAACAACTTTTACTTGAATTTCTCACGTAATTTAAGGGATCGTAAATTCGAAACACACACAGGCAGATTGGATAAAGTACAAAAGGCCTTTATAAGAAGTCGTGAGAATAGCTGAAGCATTATTGTCAGTTGTATTGTGTGCAACTTTTATTACCCTCAGAAAAGATAGTCATAAAACTATTTCGAAGGCTTGTTACGAAGATAACATCAACATATTGCTTTTCGATCGTTGTTTACGAAATAGCAGGTGCAAGCATGCACGTGGTTTCTTTTTTTTCGTGGGACCCAACAGACGGCTAATTTCCAGGAATTGAAGCTAGGATTTTTTCACCTAGTAACAACTCATCCAATAGGCGTGTTATTTTCTCCCCCCACTCAACCAATCAGCGTTGACTTTTTTTACCCCCTGGTCCAACGTTACCAAGGAAACGGAGAGCTAGTTAGCAGAGGGAGTCATGTTTTGAAGCGCGGATAGTTTGGGTGTGTGAGGGTGAAGGGTTCCTTCCCCCACCCCGCCGGTTAGGCAGTGGCGAAATTTTTAGAGAGAGGGTGTTTTGTTGGAGTGTGAAGATGTTAAGAGTACGGTGAAGTTTTTTTTTTTGAATTGATCGAAGCAAGTTCGCATGTTGAACTTGGGCCTAGCGGAGCATGAATAAGGCAGAGTGAAAAGTATAACAGGATTCTCCGATAAGAAGCGCTACTAGTTTCACATTCAAATCGATTATGTGGCGTTGTATTTCATGATTTTCGTCAGAAACGGCTGGCTATGTAGAGTCATCTTGTGACAACCCGTACCCTACGAATCATGTCCTATGGATTCACAAGCCCCAGCTCTGACAATCGTAAACGATTGAACCACGATCGAAAGTGTTCAACTTAGTTTAGTACCGTGGTCTACTCCGCGTCAGTTTTGCCTCATGTGTGATTCAGCACGGTGAGTGTCTGTTCCTTCGAATGCAACTACTTGTTAAAGATGAGATAAATGAACACGAAAATAAACCTCCGCCACCTTATTTTTTTATGCTTCCCGAAATAATATGCAACGTGTGATATGAATATCACCAATGTATTCTATTTTTCTAACAACTGACATGAACCGTCATATCAAAAAAAAAATGCTGACATGACTGTCTTAAGAAACATCATACTGATTCTATTGTAAGTAAATTTAACTTTAATAATATAATATCTTGCGATTATTATGTTTGATTATATAGTAGCATCGTACTTGTGTTTCAATGAACAATTACATGATACGATATATGAGCCTTAACCAAAGTGTTGATTGTTAATAAATATTAATTATTTCCTAATAAATCTTCTCTGTGTTCCTTTTAATTTTATCTTATTATTTTATTAATCATTTCAGTAGAGTTACTCTTCAGTAACCCTTTTACCATTAATCTTTAAGAATTAATTTGGAAATACTATGGATAGTTTGGATTACTAATTTAAAGATATATATATATATTTTAAATCTTTGACTTAATATCTTCTGTTGATTTAAATTTTAATTCTGAAAAAAAAGGAAAAACTTAAAATTTAATCAAAGTAATTTATTGTATTCCCAAATCATGAAGTTAATCTTATACTAAAATTTATTGGTTTTTACAAAATAGAGTAATTTACTCTTTTATTAATTCTAAAATCTACTTTGATTTATCTCCTTAATTTCGATTTATAAAATTCCAAATTTCTAAATGATATTCTAAATACTAAAATGGAGAAAAATAAACTTGTGTCTCAATGAAAATAGAAAATTAACATTCGACTGCTTTATTTTTACTATGAGACCTTTTTCTCTCTCTTTAAATGAAATAGATATGAATACACATATATATATATATATATTATTGTAGAAAGTGAATCTAATATTTTAATTTAAAATCCTATGAGAAGCATTGTTTTTTTTATAATGAATTATTTTATTCAAAATTTAATTATTTACTAATGGTCTCTAAAACAATATTTAATCTATACGATCACAGCTTCAGTGTTGTGAATTCTTGGAATTAATTTTGCATTTTTAATATTTGTTAAATATTATTTTGCTTAACTTATATCACCAATTTTTATACCTGCCCTTTTTGTACTTTCTTTAAAAGAAAGATTTTGTCCCCTTTATTCCAAAATTTTCACTTAGTCAAAATTATTATGTCTATGAAAATTCCTTGTTGTTACCCTTCATATTAATTCTTGAATTCACAATGCTGATTGTTGGGGAATTGGATGTAGTGCAAATTGAGAATCTTGTCAGTGCTTTTAAATGATTAATTCTTATACTATTTTGAATTCAAAACTTAGAATTCAAGTAATTTTAAAATTCTTTAAATTTTAATTGTTTCTGTTTAATTTAATCCATTTACTTTTTTTCTAAATTTATTTTAGTTTGAGAATAAATTTGTAAATGTGCATATTGACAGGATTCATTTCAATTTTTAGTCATAGGTAATTTGCACTTATTCAAATTTTAGCAAAAGGTAATAGTACCTAAGCAGAAAACAAAAACCACCCAACAAAGAATTGATGCCGTGACACTTACCTGTGTGGCACAATTCAAATTTTTAATGTTTATTTGTGTATACTTAAAGTTCAGGGTATAAGGCAACTATTTTTTTTTTCAAAATGTATTGTGCATTATGTCTTTGAGTATATGTTATGAAGTGTTAACCCTCATATCTGTGCTGTTCATTTTTTTTTCATAATACCCCACCCGCACTGAAGTTTTAGAAATTTTAACATACCTTTCCCATTTGTTTATATTTATTTGCAATTGATTATATATATTGACAAAGGCGACTAGTGTATACATGGGTGTAGCTCTCAGTTATTTTATTTAGATTTTGCATTTGTGTAATTTTTTTTACCTTTGCTTAAGGTTTAGGTAGGGTTAATTATAGAAATTTTTTTTACCGCTGATTTTCTGCCCACAAAACATTTCATAAATATGGCGGAGACCCTTACCAAGGAGATGGATGAGTTGCAGAAGAAATCGTCTTTGATGGATAATTTATCCAACATCCCACCTTTTAGCGGGGACTCTACTATATCCTTTTCCGATTTTATTGAAAAGTTCACAGATATTTCCACCTTCTTTAACTGGGATGAAAAAGAAAAAATTTTCGCCCTGTTTAACAGACTGTCAGGGAAAGCAACCAAATTAATTAAGGCTAATAAAGGCAAAAATTATAAGGAATTAGTGGAAATTATACAAGACAGATTCACGGAACAGGAGTCGCCAGATGTGGCATTATCGAAGTTTCTTAACTTCAAACAGACGCCTTCAATGTCTGTACAAGATTTTTTCGACAGAGCCTCTGATCTGTCACGAAGAGCTCTTGTCATCGATGGAATTGCTGAGGGCATTGTAAATAAAAGTAGAGATGCTATACTGCACTCTATGCTTCTAGGTAACCTATCTCCAGAAATTCGGAAGGGTGTCATTTCAAAAGATCCAAAGACCCCTCAGGAAATACTAACGTTTGCCTTACTTGAAGAAAAGGCTTGTAGGTGTGTTAACCCCTTCTACAGCTATGAACCAGCAAACATTGCCCCCCAGGTCCCCTCAGGTGTAGCATGTGCTGCTGTTTACCCCCCTACACCCCAAGTTAGCCATCCCAACCGAGAAATTGTAGAACTCCAAAACAAAATGGAAATCTTAACGGCTAAAATTGATAGTCTTGTTATGCAACAACCAGCTGCAGCGAGACCACCAGCCCAGGAAAATGTCCAGTACAACCCTTTTTTCTGTTTTGGATGTGGCGACCCCAACCATTTTTTTCAGGACTGCCCCCAAAACCCCAGAAATCAAGGCTGGCAAAATTATAATGAAAATCCCTATGGTCGTAGAGGTATGGCCAGACCTAACAATAACTACAGAGGCAGTTATAGTAACAGGGGATATCAGAATCAAAGAAACTATAGGGGAAATGGCAATACCCATAGAAACAGAGGTACCAACAATGGCCAGAGAGGTAATTATAGGAATAGGGGTAATCAAAATAATGTAACCCAGCAGAATAACAACACTGCCAACGAACACAATGTTCAACAAAATTTAAACGGGTAATGGCTGAGTCTGGAGTAGTCGGACTGACTCATGAGAAGCCGAACGACAAACCCCCCTCTGTATATAATGTTTTCTCACCATTAGCATGCAGTCTCCTACCGCAAGGATTGCTGTCGGTGATATTTTTATTACTGCACTGTATGATACGGGATCAGGTATCAATTTAATTTCTCGACAGGGATTGTGTTTATTCCCAGGTGTCAAAACTGAGACATGCAATGTACCCATTCTAACTGTGACAGGTGAATGTGTCCCTCTCACTGAGAAAGTTAAGTTATCTTTCAATTTCAGTAATGTCAGCTGCCAAGCTGAATTTTTTGTAGTAGCAGGTAAACTCGCTGATGAATTTACTGCTATTTTAGGTATTCCCTTTTTGAGTGAGTACAAGGCTATCATAAAGTGTAGTGACAAATCTATTAGTCTTGGTATTAATGAGCAAACTTTTTGTAAATATGTTCCAAAAATTTCAGAATGTCATGTAAATATTAAACCGCCAATTATTGTAAATAACAAAATCTCTTGCCTTAAAAATGTGTCATGTCAAACTGAGTGTAATGTAGAATGTTTTTCTAATGTTAGTAATATTTCTGAGAAGAATAAGAACAGTGAGAACAATTGTATGGTAGTAAAAGCCAAAGTAAGGGATAGTAGAGAACAAATAGAGATTCGAGATAGTGAAAAATGTAGCAGCGAAGATAAAAATAATGTGATTTTAGATAAATGTGAAAGTAATGATAACAATTCTTCTGTTCAAAAATCTTCTGAAAATGTTTCACAGTTAGGAAATGTTAATAATACAAACGGTCAGGATACTCTCAGTAATATATGTAGTGATAAATTAAATGAAAATAAGGCAATTGTTACAGATAATGTACATGAAAATAATATTTCTGATCTTAATGTAAATACTGTCAGGGAAGTGAAAAATAAGAATAGTGAAAATGAAATCAATGTCCCTGTATGCCACGGGATTTGTAATGGTAGCGAAAAGTCACAATCTAATGATGTCAAAACTGAAGTAAGTGATACATGTGAAAAGTCTAAGAATATTAAAATTAGTTTTGCTGTTTTGAAAAATTTAGTAACTATCCCCCCCCCCAATCTAAAATTTTAGCTCAAGTAAACTGCTCGAGAAGTAATTTTATTGATAATAATGATGTTGTTATTTTGGTACCCCTAGTAAAAAAATTTGGTAATGGTGTTTTAACCTCTAGAACAATCTGTTCTCAGGAACACGGGTTATATATTTCTTTTGCTAACTTTTCGGATGATGAGGTTACTTTGAATAAGGGAATGAGGGTTGCTAAAATTCAAAAGTGCATCGATGACTCTGAGTGTAATTCTAGTAAGTGTAATTATGCCCTTAATGTTAATGTGCCCACTCCACTAGCTGATCTCAGCTGGAGTTCAGATATTAATCTTGACCATTTAGACCCCCCTCTTAAACTTAAAATGCAGGATTTTCTTAATAAAAATAAAGATGTGTTTGCAGCATCAGTCCTAGACTTGCCCGGCTGTGACACTATTCCCCATGTAATAAATTTAACTTCTGATAAACCTGTAAAATGTAAAGCCTATAGAGTTCCCCATAATCTTAAACAAGAAATGGAAGATCAATTAGATATCCTGTTAAAAGCTAATATAATATCCCCCTCCATTTCTGAATTTGCGGCTCCAGTCATTTTGGTTAAGAAAGCAGACGGATCTTATAGATTGGCTGTCGATTTTAGAAAATTAAACAAAAATTTAGTTAAAGATGCATACCCCATCCCTAATATCACAGATTCGGTTGATGCACTATCCGGTTCAAATTTCTTTTCTACACTTGATTTAACAAGTGGCTTTTTCCAGCAAGTTGTGCGTCCTGAGGACAGACACAAAACAGCAATCATAACTCATAAAGGACTATTTGAGTGGTCGAGAAATTGTTTTGGCTTATCAAACTCAGGAAATTCTTTTCAACGACTCATGAGTGCAATATTTGGAGATCTGGGAAATATGGGAATACTTGTCTATATAGATGATATTGTTATTGCTAGCAAAGATGTAGAGTCCCATCTTGAAAAATTAACAACTGTTTTTGATAGACTTCGCCAGCATAATTTAAAATTAAAACCCAGTAAATGCCTTTTTCTATCAGATAAAATTAAATATTTAGGATTTGAAATCCATAAAGGTAAAGTCTCACCCATTAATAAAAATATAGAAGTAATTGAAAAATTTCAATCCCCTGATACCCGCAAAGCAGTTAGATCTTTCATTGGTACAATTTCATTTTACAGGAGATTTATCCCTGATTTTTCTAAACGAGCTAAAAACTTAATTGAATTAACTAAAGAAAATGGTCGTTTTTCATGGAACCCTGCAGCGCAAGCAGAATTCGAAGATTTAAAAGCTGCTTTAATTTCTAAGCCATGTATTGCCCTCCCTGATTTTTCGAAGGAATTTTATCTTTATACTGATGCGAGTGGTGAAGCTTTAGGCGCAGTTTTATCTCAACTGGATGATAACAACTTTTTACACCCTGTGGCTTTTGCCAGCAGAAAGTTGAAGGACCCTGAAACAAGGTACTCAGCCACAGAAAGGGAACTTTTAGCTGTTGTCTGGGCAACCGCCCATTTTAAGTGTTACCTAGCTAACACCCACTTCTTTATTTTCACTGATCATGCCCCCCTAACTTATATGCTTAAAATTCAGGACCCAACTTCTCGTATGGCAAAGTGGATTTGCACCTTATCTGATTTTACTTTTTCAATTAAATTTATCAAGGGCAAATGCAACAGTGTTGCGGATTTTCTTTCTAGATACACTACTTCTAATGAAATCTCTGTAAATACAGTAAGTTGTAATTTTTGTGTACATACAGCAAAGGAGAATGTTTTTATGCCCCAAACTGATCTTCTTGAAAAAATCCAAAAACTTCAAAAGACTGACAAAAAGTGTTGCCAAATTGCTCAGAAGCTAGATCAAGAAGTGGATATAGCACCAAAGTACATGAAATTTTTCTTCCGAGATGATCTCTTGATGTGCGAGGACACTCGAGACTCTCCCATTTTAAATAAATTGCCCAAACTGGTGGTGCCAAAAGAACTAATCCCCCAAGTGTTCGCACTAACACATGATTCTCTAGCAGCTTGTCATCAAGCCTTCCAGAAAACTATTGATCGCATTCGCGAAAATTTTTACTGGCCAGGTATGTCTGCAGATGTCAAGCATCTAGTAGAATCTTGCATTAGTTGCCAACAAAGAAGAGCTTATCGACCTAAACATCTAGCCCCTTTGCAGAGAATGCCAACACCAGAATTTCCATTTGCGAAAGTGAATTTCGATATAATTGGTCCTTTACCAACAACCTTTTCGGGTAACAAGTTCATCGTGACATATATCGATGCTTTTTCTAAGTGGCCTGAAGCATATGCTGTATCCTCTATCACCTCAGACGTTGTAGCGGATACTCTAGCAGACTTCGTTTCAAGGTACGGTGCTCCTAGCTATATTGTTTCCGACAAGGGTAGAAATCTTATATCAGAAGCCATTGAGAGAGTCTATAAAAACTTTGGAATGAAACATATTCACACGTCAGCTTACCACCCAGCAGGAAATTCTCAGATTGAACGTCAAAACAGAACTCTAATTAATGCCCTATGCCATGTTGTCAATGAAAATCAGTCGGACTGGGATACAAAATTAAAATTTGCTCTTTTAGCTCTCAGGACAGCCGTGCATTCTTCTACAAAATTAACTCCGGCTGCAGTAATGTTTGGCAGAAACTTAAATCTCCCCTATAAACTTTTTTCCACCCCCCAAACTTTAAATTATAATGACGCCCACACCTATTGTGAACTTTTATTCCCTGCTTTGAAGAAAGTGTATGCTGAAGTGCACAGTAGTTTGGTGGAAGTTTCAGAGAAGCAAGAAAAATACAGAGAAAAAACTGCTGTTTCTAAGAATCTTAAAATAGGTGATTCAGTTTGGCTCTTTACACCAGCTGTTAAACCAGGACAATGTAAAAAACTATCTAAATTTAATAATGGTCCCTATACAATAACTGAAAAAATAAATGAGGTAAATTTTAAAATCGCCCTCCAATCAAATTTAAAATTAACGCAAGTGGTACACGTCGATAGGCTGACTGAATTTAAAACAGGCATGTTGATTTCCAAACAAATGACCAACTGCCGCAGCGTCAATTCGATGATCAATCGAATATTCAGAATCAGACTGCTCCCATTCACCAATCGATTAACGATAACCCAGAACGGCGGACGAAAAAACGCAGGCGCGCGTTTATCATACCAACAGCATCAGCAGTAAACAGGGATGAAGCACTGCCCATGCAATCAACAGCCAACACTTTGCCTTCACTAGCCACCAGCAACGAACCCCTTTCCCCCTCTCTTCCTTCAGCCGAGTTCGAGAACTCACGAGCTGAAACCACCCCCTCCCCCTCCACGGCTGAAAATCCAGTTACGGACACACCAGAGATCACGGTAGCTAACGAAGTTGTTGAAGCTCAATCCTCTGATATTCCTTCAACAGGTCGTATTCCGACTTTAATCGAATCTCAGCGCAATCCGACTGATTCGATTCCTTCGTCCAGAAATACTTATGGATTCAGGACAGGGACAAGCGTCCCAATTACAAACTTTAAGTTGTATTAGTATTGTATTTTAACTTGAAAAATAAGCTTTTTAGAGTACTTGTACCGTTTGTTTTGGTTAGCGGTAGCGATCTGAGCGGTTGTGTTTTCATCACATTTAATGTTCTATATAGCTAATTTTAGCGTAAATTAGGTTTATTTAGATAGTTATAGTGCAAATAACCTCTCCGCAGGTATATTTTTGAAATTATGTTATGTTTTTCTCGATTTTTGGGTAATTTCGAGACTTTGCAAATTTTTTGTGCATTTTGAAAATGGAATCCAAATTTTTTCCCCCTTTTTTTTTCATGTAATATTCCCTGTTTGTGTAATACGATAGTATCCATCGATTTGCATATTATTTATATTTTAATTGATGTTCTAGTTAAGTTCTCAGTATATGAGTATAAGTGGATTTACAGGATAATACTATATTTGAGGGAACTATTAATTTTACTCATTACTAGATATAATATGTAGGTATTTCGTAGTGTAAGGTGGTATTAGTGTACTATTTTGTGTATATATTTTTTTTTTACCTGAAAATTTTTGAGGTTATTAATTTTGTTCTTGAGTTACATTACTTCATTAAAGTATAGTGGTGTGGTTTTATTGAAAAATTTATAAAATTTTGTCTAGTTCTGTGCTATTTTTTACTTTTTTTTAAAGAATTTCTTTTGTCAAAATTTTTATTTTTTACTGTATAAATTAAGTTTCTGTTGGTGATAATCTTCACCATAGCTTTTGGGTCTTCTTCGCCCCATTATGCTTTTATTTTGGCAATTGTTTATAGCACAGATAAATGGGTTGCTCTTCCTATATGCACAGTGTCGCTGTAAGTGCATATGTAAATAACTTACTTCATAGTTTCAACTTGCATATCAATCGACTGGAGGAAGTGTTTCTCAATTTTTACACATTGATACAATTTGTGTTAACTGAATTTTAATTAGTGAAATGTATTCTATTGTGAATTAACTGTATATTGTGCAGATTGCCTTTTACCCATTTTTATTCTTTTTTGTTTGTGTTTTATATGCATATACATTACTAGTCAGTATGTTTTTATATATCTGTGTACATCGAGCTAACAATTTATACCTATATTGATATGCATTATTATTGTAATGGATTTGGCGATTCTTTCGATTGGCAATGTTCTCTCCCAAATTTTTATTTGGCTTTAAAAAAAAAAAAAAAAAATATTTTGGCAATTTTCAAAATTTTTTTTTGTGGTTTAGCAAACAGTGTTCAGGTAAATACTTTGAATGGAACCTTCCCGATTGATAAGGTTAGTGGTGACTAAAGCAATGTCCAGTCTTGTGTTCATCGTTTAATTTTTTTGGTATTCTACAGGTGTGTCTAGGATTTTGTTGACAAGTGAGGAGAGTTTTGTGTATGCAAACTCAGGTTATGCATTCCGGACTGTATGCCTTGAGGGGTAGGCTTGCTAAGTGTTTCTTGATAATTCTTCGGACCGAAGTCTGGTTTGTTTGAAATGTTAGGCCCCATTTAGTGATCTCTCCCGCATCCATTGAATTTTTACTCGCACTTTTTACTTAAAAAAACAAAAAAAAATTTTATTTTTCAAAAAATTGTGTTTTTTAAATAGAGACGGGGGATTCTTGTTAGAGGTAATTTAATCTAAATTTTTATATTTATATTTTCATTAATATCTTAAAACATTTCTTTTTTATAAACTCATTCTATTGTGATATTTAATCAAACCCCCCTCCTCTTTTTTCTTATTTTTCTTAAACATTATTAATTAAAACTCTTATTTTCAAAATCCAAACATCTGTATTTTTCTGTAAGTCAAGACCACCCAGGATCTTCCTTTTTCACTATGAGATAGTTTTCCACGCAAACAACTTTTACTTGAATTTCTCACGTAATTTAAGGGATCGTAAATTCGAAACACACACAGGCAGATTGGATAAAGTACAAAAGGCCTTTATAAGAAGTCGTGAGATTAGCTGAAGCATTATTGTCAGTTGTATTGTGTGCAACTTTTATTACCCTCAGAAAAGAGAGTCATAAAACTATTTCGAAGGCTTGTTACGAAGATAACATCAACATATTGCTTTTCGATCGTTGTTTACGAAATAGCAGGTGCAAGCGTGCACGTGGTTTCTTTTTTTTCGTGGGACCCAACAGACGGCTAATTTCCAGGAATTGAAGCTAGGATTTTTTCACCTAGTAACAACTCATCCAATAGGCGTGTTATTTTCTCCCCCCACTCAACCAATCAGCGTTGACTTTTTTTACCCCCTGGTCCAACGTTACCAAGGAAACGGAGAGCTAGTTAGCAGCGGGAGTCATGTTTTGAAGCGCGGATAGTTTGGGTGTGTGAGGGTGAAGGGTTCCTTCCCCCACCCCGCCGGTTAGGCAGTGGCGAAATTTTTAGAGAGAGAGTGTTTTGTTGGAGTGTGAAGATGTTAAGAGTACGGTGAAGTTTTTTTTTTGAATTGATCGAAGCAAGTTCGCATGTTGAACTTGGGCCTAGCGGAGCATGAATAAGGCAGAGTGAAAAGTATAACAGGATTCTCCGATAAGAAGCGCTACTAGTTTCACATTCAAATCGATTATGTGGCGTTGTATTTCATGATTTTCGTCAGAAACGGCTGGCTATGTAGAGTCATCTTGTGACAACCCGTACCCTACGAATCATGTCCTATGGATTCACAAGCCCCAGCTCTGACAATCGTAAACGATTGAACCACGATCGAAAGTGTTCAACTTAGTTTAGTACCGTGGTCTACTCCGCGTCAGTTTTGCCTCATGTGTGATTCAGCACGGTGAGTGTCTGTTCCTTCGAATGCAACTACTTGTTAAAGATGAGATAAATGAACACGAAAATAAACCTCCGCCACCTTATTTTTTTATGCTTCCCGAAATAATATGCAACGTGTGATATGAATATCACCAATGTATTCTATTTTTCTAACAACTGAGATGAACCGTCAGTAATCTTTAAGAATTAATTTGGAAATACTATGGATAGTTTGGATTACTAATTTAAAGATATATATATATATTTGAAATCTTTGACTTAATTTCTTCTGTTGATTTAAATTTTAATTCTGAAAAAAAAGGAAAAACTTAAAATTTAATCAAAGTAATTTATTGTATTCCCAAATCATGAAGTTAATCTTATACCAAAATTTATTGGTTTTTACAAAATAGAGTAATTTACTCTTTTATTAATTCTAAAATCTACTTTGATTTATCTCCTTAATTTCGATTTATAAAATTCCAAATTTCTAAATGATATTCTAAATACTAAAATGGAGAAAAATAAACTTGTGTCTCAATGAAAATAGAAAATTAACATTCGATTGCTTTATTTTTACTATGAGACCTTTTTCTCTCTCTTTAAATGAAATAGATATGAATACACATATATATATATATTATTGTAGAAAGTGGATCTAATATTTTAATTTAAAATCTTATGAGAAGCATTGTTTTTTTTATAATGAATTATTTTATTCAAAATTTAATTATTTACTAATGGTCTCTAAAACAATATTTAATCTATACGATCACAGCTTCAGTGTTGTGAATTCTTGGAATTAATTTTGCATTTTTAATATTTGTTAAATATTATTTTGCTTAACTTATATCACCAATTTTTATACCTGCCCTTCTTGTACTTTCTTTAAAAGGAAAATTTTGTCCCCTTTATTCCAAAATTTTCACTTAGTCAAAATTATTATGTCTATGAAAATTCCTTGTTGTTACCCTTCATATTAATTCTTGAATTCACAATGCTGATTGTTGGGGAATTGGATGTAGTGCAAATTGAGAATCTTGTCAGTGCTTTTAAATGATTAATTCTTATACTATTTTGAATTCAAAACTTAGAATTCAAGTAATTTTAAAATTCTTTAAATTTTAATTGTTTCTGTTTAATTTAATCCATTTACTTTTTTTCTAAATTTATTTTAGTTTGAGAATAACTTTGTAAATGTGCATATTGACAGGATTCATTTCAATTTTTAGTCATAGGTAATTTGCACTTATTCAAATTTTAGCAAAAGGTAATAGTACCTAAGCAGAAAACAAAAACCACCCAACACTGTAAAATTGTTGTATTTATAATAGATAAAATTTTCAAAGAGTTGGAGTAATAATAATTTTTTTTTTAAACTGTGAAACGATGTTATGTGAAAAAATCAAGAAAGTATCACTTCACTGCAAATATTTGCGAATTTTTCATTAAATATTTCATACAAAATCGGGTCTAAGATATAAAATCATACAAACTTGAAGTTTGATTAAATTCATTATCACGGGACCGGGCAACGCCAAGTGGGTCATTTAGTTTAAAAATAAACAACTCTAGCGAACTAAAAGTGTGAAACTTTTTTTTTCTATCTAAGCACATTAGCGTGTAAGTAAAATCTGCTGATACTACAGATTTTAAATTTATTTATTAAATTTGACTTTATTACGGCACATTATATTTTTTTATTATATTAATAAATACAATTAACGTATGTGCGAGGTTTTCTACTACAACCTTTGAGATGCGTTTTCTTTCTAATTTTTAATCAACTGCAATTTTAATTTAAACAACGTACTTTAATGAATAGTGAGTACAATATTTCCAAAATAATTATCAAAAATATTTATAAAAATACCCCATTTATTCGTGTACGTTTTGTATGTGAGTAGAAATTGACATGCT
This sequence comes from Maratus michaelseni, assembly GCA_963931845.1. NCBI lineage: Eukaryota > Metazoa > Arthropoda > Arachnida > Araneae > Salticidae > Maratus > Maratus michaelseni. The sequence goes on from OZ007595.1 coordinate 307,709,192, forward strand.
CAGGGATCGTACGCTTTTATCACAAATTTTTAATAGATTTTTTCTATTTAATATTTGAAGAGCAGAAATTATAGATACCACGTTTAATTGCAGAATTTATAATACTTTTCAGCATTTTAATAAGGCGAAACATCCTATTAAAACAATTTGTGACCCTGATTCTGACATGAAAAAGTATATAAATGATGCATTGATTACCAGATGGTTCTTATATATAGTGGCTATATTAACTGTTGATTAAAGAAAGGGGTTGATTCAAACAAGTGACATTTTTAATGTATCATTTGTTAGCCCGTCAGCACACGCGCTGAGATAAAATCTACCCCAGCTTACAACTATTACTTAAAAATGTACGAAAATAGTTCGTGATCATTCTGAGCTTTATGGTATCTTTCAAGCTAAATGATATCAAGATGTGGCCAAAAAGAATTTACCTCCGGTTGTGTATTTTCCATTCTTTTGTTATAAAAATATCACGTGGGAAGAAATTTACCCCACGCGTGTTATAACGTAACCCATAATGATAGGAAAATGTTAATGCAAAAGTTTATGTAAAATATATAGTGTGCAAATTATAATATAATTTTTCTTTTAAACTTTAACAGCTCTTGCACATACAGTTTCAATATATTAGTTTTATACTTTTTTGTATTTCTTGGCTGAATTACGATTGTAAAAGCTTTGTATGTAATGATATGCCAAAAAAAAATCTTAGTGCGAAATTTTATGTTTTTTTTTTTTTTTTTTTTTTTTTTTTTTTGCTTTAAATATATAAGAACTTTTTATTTTAAGTTAAATTATGTCCTTTATTGATTTACAGTTTATTTCAAAATATAAATTTTATTTTATTATCTAACCGGGGGGAAATTGAAGCAAGAAAACCCATTGGGGTAAAATTTATCCCGCGCGTGTTAGTAACGTAATGGAAAGGGGCGCGTGTGCTGACGAGTTAGAAAAAAAATAGCAATCTATTTAACTTTTTATTTATTTATTTTTTTAAACAATTATCACTTTGCTTGAAACTATCGTAAAAAAGGACACTTTTTACTTTTTGTGGAAACGGGGTGACATTATTTATTTATTTTTTTAAACAATGATAACGTTGCTTGAAACTATCGTAAAAAAGGACACTTTTTACTTTTTGTGGAAACGGGGTGACATTATTTATTTATTTTTTTAAACAATGATAACTTTGCTTGAAACTATCGTAAAAAAGGACACTTTTTATTTTTTGTGGCAGCGGGGTGCAATTATTTATTTATTTATTTAAACAATGATCACTTTGCTTGAAACTATCGTAAAAAAGGACACTTTTTATTTTTTGTGGAAGCGGGGTGACATTATTGGAACAAATGGAGAGACATCATGGAAAGTATTATAATCGTAAAACAAGTATGATGTAACCATCGTAAACCATTTTTCAGTATCATTGTAAAATTTTAATTTTAATAGCACAGGTACACAGGAATAGTTAAGAATATGGAAATACAGTGCATTTCATTTCAGTTTATAGGGTAAAAATTTGAAGCTTTAATTATAATTTCAAATATAAATGTGTATTTCTACACAATAGAAATTGAGAGATTATTATTAATCGTAAAATGCATAGTAAAGCAGAACTCTCTGTTCAATAATGAAAGTCAAAAATCATTAAACAAATTGTATTCCTGATATCCTTAAAGAAAGTGAATTGATCAAATAGTGAAACTCAGAATTTTTTATGAATCCAAAAATTTTCTTCTATAGATGAAAAAAGGAAAAATTCCAACTGAAAAAAAAAACAATTTAAATTAAGAATAATTCCAAATTTGTAGTTCCTTATTATTTTTAGTCAAAATTCTTATTCAAAAATATTCTGTTGGATAAAAAATAATAAATTATAAACATCCAAAACCTATGTCACAGGATTTACGATCAGCAACTTAATACACAGCTAATTTTTTTAAGCAAAAGTTCATTTTATTTTGTATATTGTTAAAAACAATTACATAATTTGAATCTGAATTAAAATTTATAGTTTCTGTTATTTTATAATGATGCCTTAAAAAAGTAGATAATTATTTAAATTTTGAAGTGCTATATAGCCATGCATAAAAAAGTCATACTTTTGCATTAATGAATTCTTATAAATTTTGTTTCCAATTTTTTTAATATTAATTTTCTGCATTGCACGAATAGGGCAAAATTTTCTAATACATTTTTCTTAAATAATTAGGAACCAGAGGCAAGCGAAAAAAAAAAAGAGGCATTTGAGAAATACTTGTAAAATTGTTCAAAATATACTCGTATTTGATTAATCATAATTCGTTCATTTGTACAAAAAACGAGTTATTCAGTAATACAAAAAAAAAAAAAAAAAAAAAAAAAAAAAAACAGAAAATCCTTCGCAAAACAGAAAATTAAATATTGCGTTAATGAATGATTTTACCCAATCACTGAATAACCACCTAAAATAACTTGAGCATTTACATATGAATTAATTGTTTGGGCATGAGCAGGAACATAACTGTTAACTTTCTAATGTTTTTTTTTTAATTATTTTTTTTTATTGAAACCATAATTCAAAAAATAAATAAATAAATAAATAAAAAATACAGCGACATGCAAGCGAGAAACATGTCACAAAATATTTTTCTGTTGTAATAATATCAGTTAATAAGGAAAATAATTAATACATTATTAAAAAAAATCTGTTAAATTGGCAACACTGTCCAATCTACAATTTATTGATAAATATTATCTATCTTTCTATTTCGACACCAGGAATATTTAATTACTTCCTTTAATTGAAACTTTACTAGTATTTGACCACCCTGCAGCTTTTTTTCGTTTTTCAAGTACAAGCCGAGAACTCCGAGTGTCTCGGTCTAGATTCATAAAGGCATAGAAAATAAAATGCAATACAGGACATGGAATTCTTATTGTTTTGGAAGATTCCTGACATGTCTCGCATCTCTCCGGCATCTACAGAGGTACGAGCGACGAGGTCTTCAATAACTACCTCGGTCAAAACTAAATGCCTGTCGCATTTCACTCAAAAATGGAAGTCAGTATGTCCCAGATGGTAGCGCCATCTAGGGGGCTACCATCTGGGGCATGCTGTCCTAATATTTACATTGGTCGCCTCATAGATGTGCCTTTCAAACCGATAATTTTGTTATTTTATGATTTATGATTTTTTAACTGAAAGTTCACTTGTAAATGAAAATTAATGTATTCATACTAAAATTCCGTACTGCTGTGTCCCTCATTGCCGCTCTTCGAGCAAAAACAATGAAGTAGTCTCTTAAGCATTTAGAAAAGCTAATAATGATCTGCCTCGTACTCTTTATCATTTATAAAAATGTTAAGCTTCAAAAGTATTTCAATCCAATGAGATAATTATGACAATAATGGGTATCCTCCAAAGTGTTTTCTTTTATAAAAAATATAGAATATTGGTGATAATCTTAAGTAAAACAGTCAGGAAGCAAAAAATAATGTGTTACAGTTCCGCGGTCTTTCAGGAATAAAATTACGGAGCAAGTTAAGATCTGGTTTGACTTAAATAATTTATATATTCTGTATTTTCTTGTAAAAATTTCACGTTTTTATTTTGATAATAGCAGAAAAAATTGATTTTTTTACACTAATGACCATTTACAAAATTTCACTTTTTTATAAAGGTTTTAGGGCCAGTGTCCATTACTGGAATGCCTAATTAGTCAATTTCCATTAATGGATATCCGATGTGATGATTATTAGAAGTGTAATTTCAGGAATGGGGTCATAGGGCATAAAATCTTTAGATTTAACTGAAAAACTTGGTAATCAAATTTAATTTTTTAACTGTTCTTACCAGAATGTAATAAGAACAAAATTCTTATAAATAACATTAATTTATAACTTTAATTTTTGAATTATTTTCATGTGATTAATAACATTTTTAACATTAAACCACATTATTATTTTTTAAACTCTGCCTTGCATATTTTATAATGTAGCAATCAATCAATCTAATCAGGAAGCACCGAATAATGCTCAAGGGCATAGGGAAAGAAGAGATTATTGGGGTTCAAGCCCTCCTTATTCAAAGGTAAAGCATTTTTTAAGTCACACCAGTTAAACATTTATTTATTTCTGTTTTATGTTTGATTGCTCATATCTATATATAAAAAATACAACAAATTTTAATTTCATTTATTGTAATAATGAAATTAGCAAATCTTCAGGTTGGGAGCCTCAAACGTCATTCTGCAATTTCATTTTAAAATCTTTTTAATTCAATATTTAAAACATTCATACCACTGTTTCATTCCTTTTACATTTGTATTATCAGTTGCTACAGGTAATTTTAATTTAATCCAGTACTTTGGTATTTTGAATTAATATTTTTAAAACTTTACTCATATTTTTTTATCTATTAATTAAATTTTATAGTGTTAATAAATAATTTCGCTCCATAAACATTGTGTGTGTTATTTTTTTATAATTTTTTTATTTATAAATAAAGGTAAGTGTTATTAATTTATATATTATAAATACTAAAAAAAAACTTTTATATTCAACAAATGTAAACAATCAGTTACTACAGCAATTTAAATTGTTACTTATAAAAGAAAAGGCAATAAATACATTTGTAAAATTCTTTAAATTACTTAAAATTTTTTTTAACAAAGTTACATTTTTTAAGCTGTATTTTTAAACTTTCCATATAAATATTCTCAATACAGACTTTGTTTACTGTAGAGGTTGACGGTTTTTACTGATATATACTCAAAGATCATGTCAGTAGTCACCGATAGATCGCACTGAACTCTGGGGGAAAAAGGATTTCCAATTTTTGTATGGGGAAATCGTGAATGCGTGAGACATTTAGTTTTTACGGAGGTAGTACTTCAACTCAATTAAGGTATCCGAACACCTTTAAAAGCCGATTTTCGGCCAAAATATCGATTTTTAGATTTTGGTATAATATAACAGCCGGACTCTTTATCTTTCCAAATCTGTTTGAATTTTGTTTATATCTTATTTAGAAGTCAAGTTATTGCATTTTTAAAATTACTAAGTATCAGTATTTTGAAACCGGAAGTATCGTTCTGCTCACCGGAAGTCAGCACGTTTTTCAATGCTATGTAACCCCAAAAGTAAAGAAGCAGAGAAAATTTAAAAAGAATTTGAAAAAGAAAAACAGCAATTGTTTTAAACAAAATAGATAATATAGTGCATAAATTGAGTAACATATTAAGGTTTGCTTTTCAAAATAAAGGTAAGATTTTGAATTAAATTTTGTTTTTGCGTTTTCTGAAAATCAATTTTTTAACATTTTATGTTTACGCAAATTATCATAAAGGAAAAAATTATGGATGAATCTCTTTCAATTTTTTTTGTATGCTTTGCAAAGTGCAATAAAGGGAATGAACTACACTCGTAACAGTAAGTGTATTAGTTTTTTTAAATTATTGATAAAGTTTCCAATATGCAATAAATTTTTAGTAATTTTTGCTTCATCACTGATTAACTTTCTATATAGTTTTAAATATTTGACTCACAAATATGACAGTAGTTCATTCCCCAGAAAAAGGTTTCATAATTATAATAATGCTTATAAAATAAAAATATCTTGATTTAAAATTGAGTTATGATGTTTTGCGGAAGTGATCTTTTTCGCTGTTTTTTGCTTTATTTCCCCCCAAAATATAAAAAAACAATTTTGAAATTGGAATTAGTTTTCGAGATATTAATTTTTTCTAATTTTAATGACATTTCTGTAATGATGGCAACTAATTACTCAGTTTTTTTGTGACAAAAAGGGGAAAAATATTGAAAAGGATCCCGATAGGGATTATTGATTTCTTTTTATTCGTCATTTTCAAATTGAAATTGAATTTATATTTTATTTCAATCGATAATGAAGACAAGATTGTGATTAATTTATGTTTTTCAGGAAAATTTGAAAAAAAAATCACATTTCTATCGTCAGGATTCAATCGTCTGTCAGCATTTAATTTAATTTATAAACTGAAAATGTTTTGAATAAATTCGTCCAAATGACATCATTTATGTAAACGCAAAAAAAAGGGGGGAGGGAAGGAATTAATAGTAATTATTATTTATTGATATCATTGTTATTTTTTTGTAAAATTTAATTAAACGAATTTATAATTGCGCCAAGCTTTTTAAAAAAGCTTCAAGACCCCTATAATAGAAAAGCACCAAAATTTCATTGAATTTGTTTTCATAACTTTTGGCAACAAACATATGTATATTAACGAATCGATCCGTCTTTGGAACTCGAATTACGCCAAACCTAAAAGCAAAGGATCCTATACTGGAAAAGTACCCGATTTTCTTATGGGCAATATTCAAGTTACATAACATGGTGTAAAATTATCGCGGATAGCAAATTTGTTTAAATATCTCATCAATTGATGCCGAATAAATGCAGGCATGCGTGCACAAAATATTTAATTAATTTTGTATGATAAATAATTATTATAAAATTCGTATATACATATTAATTAAAATAAATAATTTACATATTTAAAATAACATCAAAATATGCATGATGGTGCATTAAAATAGAGAGAAAATTGAAACCTGTTACTGAACATGTCTATAACATAGTACTTTTCAATACCGTGGTTCTTAAGCATTCACAAACAGATGGAATTTTTCTCATCCTTAAACGCAAAGGAAGAATAGAATACAGATCGTTGTTATAAAAGTCCGAGAGGTAGCCACAATTTAAATCTAACCATTTTATACAAGCTGGTTTTCAATGTGTAATTGATTTTACTTATCAATCCCGAAAACAGTCGTCAGTTGTTGCAACACGTAGCCCGCGTAGTTTTGGCAGCTAATGGGTTAAAACTTTTTTACGAAATTGACTTTTGATATGTATAGTACACAGAGTAAGGTGATCTAACAGAGAATCATCTTTCATACACTGCAATGGTAACTTCTTTAACATGAGATTACGCATAGGCAGTAGCGATATCAGCGGATGATTCTAAAACTACGGCCATAATAGAAACGGGGTTGCTAATACGGCGATATATCACTTTCTTGGCGACAAATGAGGGAAGAAGTAAAAAAAACGGCGAATGCTTGTTGCTTCTTGTTTTGAAATTTATGAAAACATATTTATTTTTAATATGTTCTGAAACAATCGGAATTCAACTTTATTTTAAAATAATTGTTGTGGTAAAACAAAGTATTTTTTTTTCCAAATATAAAAGGATAATTTGATTTTTTTAAACAAAATTATTTATTTTTAAATATATTATATTGTTTGCTTTAACTTACTAGAGCCTAGCGTTGCATTAATGCGACACCATAGATAATAATACATTTGATGTTTCCACATCAGAAATTCTGAAAACAAAATTTGAATCTATTTCATAACCAGAAACTTCTTGCTAAAATAAGTTAAAAATTCTATTCTAAAAATTCGGTAGGAATGGAATATATCCATTTTTTAAGAGAAAATAAATTGTGTCGTTAATGGGTTAATATTTTTATATTTAACAAATAAAAGTCTATTTACATACAATTTTGCGCTGTTTGAGTGAATTATTTGTTTTGAACATTAAAATAAATTGTGATCTCAAAATAAGCCAAATAAAATAATCTTATTTATAAAATAGGAAGGAAATATATAAATCAAAGATTAAAATAAAATGTAATATTTTCAAATATATTCCAAGGCGCTAATAAATTATTTTAAAAGTTACTTAAGATTTAGTAAAGGTTCTATTGAATATTGATATATATTATGATAATTAGATCTATTTTATTTGACGTATATCTTAATTTCTGTTGAATAATTCATTAATGCTATAATATAAATGAAATACATCTAATTTTTCTAGATAAAAGGAATTTGTAGAGTTTCTGTAATTATATACAGGGTGTCTCTTATTGCTGCTTAATAGGTAATCTCTAAACAGTCAATTTTAGAGGAATACTTTCAATTGCAATTTATTTTTTCAAATATTTTTATTAATCATCTTAGAAGCCATTCAAAAGTCAACTAATTTATTTTTGTAAAAGTTTATATTTGGTTCCTTGGTTCTATGAATTTTTATTTCAAAAGCAGACTTGCCAAGTCTCCAGCTTTTTGTATACCAGTATTATTTTAGAGAAAATGTTGTACTTGTAAATCGCAGAATCTTCCGAATACAAAAACAAAATTTTCTGTACTAAAATACTGGTGTCCAAAAAGCCTGAGACTTCACAACTCTGCAAAAGACATATTTTGTGGTTCTCTCACAGACAATAAAATTCATTATTCTTTTATTGGAAAAAAGGGGATAATTTGAAATTTAAACTTTTTGCGCAACTAAAATCATATTTTAATGCTAGAAAACCATAAAAAAATCTTAATAATCCAATCACATTCGAAACGTTTTTGCAATTGGATATATTCCTATAAAAAGGAAATCTTATTATTTGGTAGGGATTAATGAAGAATGAAAGAGATATAGCATACCTAAGTTTTTTAGAAAGGTTTTTCAAATAAGTAAGGCTTGGAAAAACTGTACACAAAAAGTGGTGGAAAAGAACATGCACAGATTGGAAATTTGGGAAAGATTTTGGAAAATGTCCAGATTTAACAGAATTTACTGCAATTTACATAACTCATAAGTCGTATATAATTTCAAAAAATAAAATTCTATAAAACTCAATCCATCATTTTGATTCCTCCTGTGCATCAAACAGTATTCAAAAGTTTAGCCTGATTGTCAGTGATTTACAATTCCCTCTGCTCGACATAAAGTATCTGTTAATTATTTTCAGTTTTCATCTTGACGATGCATTCGAATGATATCACCAAATGTTATCTGCTAATTTTTAATTTAAACTTAATCCTTTCAGGGGCAAAACATTTACGTTGCTAAAATGTTGAAATGAATGACCTACACCGGAATTTATGAAGAAATTTATTTGGAAATAAGGAATTGCCATATTTTACATACATAATAAAAGAAAAATTTTATACCAGATTTCTGGTATCATTGTGGCATTTGGAAATTAAACTTAAGTGGTATATTTATAAAAAATATACCACTTAAGTTTAATTATATTTATAAAAAATATACCACCGCGCTTGAAAGGGTTAAATACTTGTCTCAAAAAACTTGAATTTCTGCAACTTTCTATTTAAATGTGTGATCTAAAATTTGTTGCCGAGTCACGAAGACATATTTTCTGGTACGGAAGTTTACAATCGAAGCCAGTAAATCTTTATTTTAGCAGTAATAGACTTAAGATCGAACAAAAAAAATGTTCCCAATATGTTTCAACGCTTTTATATATAAATTTTCAATGAATTTGTTTTCTACCTTATTTCCATAGATACGATGATGTACAGACTAAGCGAAAACTCCTTACGCATTTTAAAATTCAATAATAAAAACAAGTAATTGGTGAACGAATGTGCAGCTTGGGAGAAAATACTTGCTTTGATAGAAAGTTTCGATTAAACAAAAACTAATTTAAAAAATTGTCCATAGATGACGTATCGCTATACTTCCAAAGCGGAAAAATAAAAGGAAAAACAAGCAGTCACATACCATTTATTTTTTGCATGCTACTACAATATTTCAACATGCGCAGTATTGTTAGACTGAATCCCATCCAACTAGAACTCAATTTCATTCTAGAAGTAGTAATATGGTAGAAAATTCCACAGTCGTCCCTGTTTCAAAAACGTAACAAGATCAAAAAACAATTTTATACAGCCAAAAGTTGGTGTTACATTATACGTTATGAATTTTCACCATATTCTGGCACTAAAAATAGAAGGAATCACAGTCGGAAAACATTAATAATTCACAAAATTCAAAATAACATGCATGGCTGACAAATTTCTATTAAAAAATAATAAATCGGACATTTTAATAAATAAAGGAAATTAAAAAGTAAACAGTTGATTAATTCCAGGGGACCCAATATACGCAGAAACTCCACTCCCTGTATATGAGTAGAGGATACATTAGAGATACGTCATAGAGGAGAGAATAAAAGGCGGGGAAAGGTCTTCAGCTCATAGACACAATTTGGCCGGAGCATAATAAGTATATATATAGAAATATAAGTTATATTTCAAACCAGAAATTTCTTAAAATAAAATAAGTTAAATATATACCACAGAGAAATATAATTTAAATTGTGGTTTAAAATAAGTGTGTATGACTTGTACTAGACTTAACCCTTTGAGAGGCAATTTTAATCCGATTCAAACCAGAAACTTTTAATAAAATTTTAACTCTTTTAACTGACGAGAAAAAGGCTGAAAAACTGCTTTTCCTTATCTTGAACTAAATTTTTTCGTAAATACCGGTGTGAATTCGACGTTTCAGGAACACAACTGCTTGGCACTGAAAGGATTAAAACAAATGGTTTAGAAATTACCTATTCGACAAAGTTAAACCTTTTAAGGGCGGTGGTATATAATTTATTACACTTAATTTTAATCTACAAATGCCATATTTGCACCAAAATATTCGAATAAAATTTTGCTTTCATAATGTATCTGAGAAAACCGTTTATTTATTACCAAGGCGAAACTCTAGAAACATTCAACAGCATATTTAAATTCCTATTGAAATTGGTAAGACGCGACACTATGTACGTTATGCTTAAAATATAATCTCGTAAAAGCTTTTTAGAAGTGAGTAACGTATATGTTAAGGAACCCAATCAACGTTTATACATCTTTCTTGCAAGCTCATGTGAGAACACAAATTTTGCTTACTTGATTGTTACCCACAAACTTTCGAATTAGGATGTAGAATAACAAAAAAAATCCTTAACTATATATATATAAGTATTCTTATATTATTTCCGGTGCATAATAATCTGCAAAAGATTAGTGCGAGTATGTGTATTAGATTAGACGGATAAACATGCATAAGTAAAGGTTGTGCGATGAAAGTCTGAAGAAAACAGATCTTATTAAGATAGAGTTTATTCAGCATGAAGTTAATTAAATTTTAAAAAATATATTTTTATTTCATTTTATCTATTCTGGAACATAAATAAGACCTTTCAATGAAACAATTTTGTACTCTTTTATAAAATGTGCAATAATAAGAATAATAATAAAATGTTAACCTGTAAAGACACGGGCGGTTTGTAGCAACTTAAAGACACGGGCGGCCATCTCTATTCGCCAACGGTTTTTAAAACTTAAATAACAACGTATGGTGTTATCCTTGTTTAATGCGATGCACAGTGGTAGTTTAAAATTATTAAACATGAAGTTGTTTATTATATATATATATGAAACGTTATTGAAGTTACTATTACTGTCGACTTTTGAAACGTTCGTTTCATCGTACACCTGGGACGACATCTCAGTCCCCGAACCCCACGAAATTTTATCAGATAATATGATCGATGTAAGCGCAGTCGAAATCACATCTGAAAAATTAGTGTCAGTACAATCCTGTTAGAGCCGAGCAGAGGCAATGAACTCCAGAAGAATTTCTCTAAGTAACTAAGGAAGACGTAAAAGACGAGCAATGATTTTTATTGACAGCAGATATGAAATCAACTCCGCGCAGTTTCACTTCATTGAAAACTTGACACACAGTAAAGCTATTGAAGAAATTGAAGAATTTGAAGAACAAACTACCGACGAAACAATGTAGACTATCCCAGTGACGGCTTCTAGTTGGCAACAATTAATTCGTGTAAAATCTGTCTCCGAAGCCAGGGCAACAGTATAACTATTCCAAAATTTTGCCCGAAGTTACAGAAGCGCGAAAAAGCTGGCCCACTCACAGAAATGTTCGGAGGGAAGCCAGGGGGATAGAAAAGGTGGGGCCTGCTCGCTAATGGTCGATAAAATGAGGCAAAGAGGGTGTGTACCTGACGTATTGCCAAAACTCTTTTTTAGAAGCGGCAATTTAAAAAGGTAAAAAAGCTTTGAGCGGGAAAGAAGCGAGGAATCATGGGATGCCGAATGATAATATTAAATAGAAATTAAAAAAATGGTATTACAAAATGTTCCAAAGAATAAAAACCTAATGTCTCAAAATAAGAAGAAATTAAGCAGGTGCGTTTTAGAGGCAGTGTTGTAATTTAATAAAATAAGGTTTTAAAAAATACGTGTAGCTTTTAACAGAATAAGATTTTTAGAATGATAATTAAAAGAATAATTTGATTAAGTTATGGAATAAAATATAAAATAGATTTAAGAGATATTTTAAAAAGAAAGGGAAAAATTAGAATTCTAAGAATTTGGAATAATTTAACTAAGGAAAAATGACGAAAATTTTTATTATTACACTCACACACACACACACACATATATATATATATATATATATATATATATATATACATATATATATATTTAATTAGAGTTAATATAACTAGTAACATAAAGACACGGGTGGCATGCGCCAACATCTTTAAAACCCAAATATCTCCTTTTGATGCTAAAGAAGACTAACGTCTAATTTCTAGTAACAGTATAAAAGTAATAGATATCACATTTAGAAGAAGAAAGTTTAAGTAATAAAAGAATAAAATATATTACAATAATACACGGGTGGCATATTCAGTACATCAGCGGTTACTTTCCAATAAAAATAATGAAACCGTGCAAAAAAAAAACTTTCACGAACTTAAACTTTAAACATTGGTTGAACATTAAAGGATCTTTGGTATGGGGGTAAATGAAGCAAATATGTTATTTGTAAAAAAAATTCTGTGAAGAGCAGAGTTGCCTGTTTGCCTTACTTTTTATTCATAAATGCTGAATTCTTACTAAACATTTTTAGATTTTTTTTCTTTTTTCCTTTAAGTAATCACGAAATGTCTGTCATTAAATTACAAAAAAATTATATTGGAAATTTCTGGTATGGATTCGAAATTTCTAAATAATAAAGAGGGCAAATTTGCAACCCTGGTGAAGAATACTATTAAAATTTAGTTGTGACAATGGGTCCATTTTTAAAAGTAATGAAAAATACATTTTTTGAAACTCAATACTTTGACGTGGTAGCTAAGATATGTTCTAAATAAAAGAAATTAACCCTTATAATAAAGGAATGGTTACTGCCGAGAGTAACTTACACCAATGAATTTCAATAGAAATTTTCGCTTTATTTATACCTTAGTCATTCAGAATTTCTACCATAAAAACGGCGAGAAACTTCTCTTGGTTTTTACTGCTAGAAGTTTGTCCACGCACTGTTTAGAAATTTAACACTTTACTTGACCCACCTTAAAGTTTACAATTTTTCAGCTACTCACCTAACATGTACATTCTGTAAAAAAAGTAGAAGGACACTTGATTTTTTTTAAATTTATATAATTGTGACTTACATTTACGGTCTGATATTTTTAAGGGTGTCATTTTACACTAATCCTTTTGTTGTGAAATAAAAAATAAACTGCTACCGCAATTAATTTATAAAGAAATGAATTGTAGAAGGACAGCTGGGGAAAATTTAATTTACTGGAACGTTTTGCTACTTATAAGGTAAGTAAGCATTACGATTTTACTGTTTTTGTCAAAGAAAAATATACTTTCATTTTTAGATTGATTTTTTTAATGCCGAAAGGAATACCTTTGAATAATTTTCAAAAAGGCCAAGCCATAACATTTAGAAAACTGGGCAAAAGCATCAGACAGATTGCTAAATTGTGTTAGTAAATAATGTTAGTAAAACTGCAATATCAAACTATCTTAGAAATCCAGAGCATTACGGTACTGAAAAAAGACAGAAAGACCTATAACACTGACGCATCGTGATGAAAGAAACATTATCTGAGAGTTAAAAAAGAAAGTTTCTACAATTTCAAAGGTCCGAATACAAGCAGAGCTACCACATGTGTCACGTCAAACTGTATATAACTATATAAAAAAGTCTAAAGTGTTCATTTTCAAGAAGAGACAACACCATCCAATGTGGACAAAAATGCATATAGTGAACCAGTTATCTTGAGCGAGAAATCACATGTCTTTGACCACAGAATTGACTTCTGTCATTTTCTCTGATGAGAAAAAGTTCAATTTAGATCGTCCTGATGGATATCAGTTCTATTGGCATTGTATAAAGACTGTGGAGGAATTTTATTCCACTCGACAAATGGTAGGGAGATGTTTGATGTTTTGACTAGGAGTCGGATATGGTGGACGAACAAGTCTGGTCTTTTTGAACGGTAGACAGGACCATAAAGATTATATCCAATTGTTGGAATCTGAACTCTTTTCCTATGCTACAGAATTAGGAGTAGAAGACTGGATATTTCAACAAGACGGAGCAGCGATTCACACGGATATCCACGGTTTTAAACGTTGGTTCCACACAAATAAGGTCCGTGTTTTGCCATGGCCAGCTAAAATCCCTGACCTCAACTTAGTTGAAAATATATAGGCGACATTAGTTCGTCGCGTATACGGCGGAGGAAAACAGCATGAATCTTCTGTTGCGCTTGTTCCACTTCTTAACCCTTCTTTGCATGAGTTTTTCTTTTACAATTGTGTTTTTTTATACATATATTAAATATTAGACACCAGAAATTTTAAAATAGATTTTTAACTTTGTTCAGCAACATAGTTCACGGGAAATTTACTGGAATAATATTTCTATATAAATATAGTGGTGGCGAAGAAGTTGATTTATTTATTAAACGTTAAATAGAAAGTGATGGAAATTTACATCACTATGAAATTAAGGGTTAACCCCTTCGCGACGAGCGTCCTTTACAGAATTTTTAATATTTTGTCACCGGTTAAAACAGAAATTTTCGCCTAACCGAATCGCAGAAATGCTAAGATTCAGTAAGGCAACGCTTGCAATAAAAAATAACTGGTGGGAATAATTGAGGATTCTGAGCATCTTATGCGTCACGTATACGTGTCGCTCGTCTCCAAGGGGTTAAAGAATGCACTTAACGATGTTTGGGCCAATTTTTGCGAAAGTGAAATACAAGAACTCTATGATTCAATGCCAAACAGAGTCTTTCAAGTGATAAAGGCAAATCGAAAGAAAACGCCTGTCTAATACTTTAATTTTCATATAAAATACTTATGTGTCCTTCAACTTTTTTTACAGAATTTCATGTAAGCAACAGAAATTATATTATGAAAAACAAATTTTCTTCGTAATTTATTTTTAATTACTGTGATTTTATACTTATTTAGTTCTAAAATGTTACGCAAATAAAGTTTTTTGCGCTAATTTAATCAGCTGTGCTTTTCTTAGGAAAAAGTCTAATGTCCTTCTACTTTTTTTACGCAATGTAATTCATATTTAAAAAAAATATCAATTATGTATTAGCCCTTTCCGGCATGAGCAATTTTTCATGTAAAATGGTGAAATGATTGATTGACACCAGAATTTACAAACGTATTTTATAGAAAATATATACCTGCTTTTCTTCGCGTTCAATATGAAAGTAAAATCTTATTAAAATATTCCGGGTGGCGATTGGCAGTTAGGATTTAAAATTAAGTGGTCACATTTGTGACCACCGCCCGTGAAAGGGTTAAAAATGATACTTCTGTACTAGTCGCATGCCACTGTTTAATAATCGAAGAAATCACCAAAGATTTTGCTACTTATCACTCTTTTTTATTATGATTATTTCAGTGTTTAGCCCCTTCGAGAGCAAAGATGCATATATGCACGTTCAGAAGGTGCATACATGATTTATTTATTGTACAAGTATTACCAAAATGCGTTATTTCGCTTATTTTATTATACTTCGAAAGGATGGGAACAAAGCACCTGTGGTCAATTCACACATCTCCGACTACATGAGCACCACAGCATGCAGCATAATCACCACAGCATGCAGCGCGTGATTATGTAACTTAAAAAAACTGTTTAAAAATATTAATACAAACCAAATAAAATTCGTGTGTAAGTCACATGTTTCGTAGGGGTTAAGCAAGTAGCTTTAATTATATATGTTTTAAATTTCTATTTCTTATTTTTTTCTTTACTTATTTATTGATGAAGTATTAATTTCGTTATGGAATATTGAACGGAAACAAACGACAATCCTTTAATATTATTTGAAATGGAAACAGATTTATCTTCCGTAATGGAGCTGCACGAGATAGACAAAGCTTTTAGAAAAATCATGCTGGAAAATTATTTTTAAACCATGGAAAATTAGAAAACTAAGTTAGTATTTTTAAACAAATAGCATTTTAAAGTACTTTTTTTTCTTATTTGACACTGTAAAATTCAAATTCACCGTCGATATGGACGTCAACGTTACTCATAGATATGATTTTGATTTATAATATCGAGAGACAGAGAGATAGTGAAATTGGAAAATGCAATTTTTTATTAACTGGAAAACTATAATCGTAAAACTGACACCGGAATTATTTCAAAAAAAAATCTTTATAATTTTACTTCTCTGAAATGCTTAATATCTCTAACAATCAATTTTCTACATTCTTGTCATACAGCTGTTAGCTTTGGCAGCTGTAGTCAGAAATATTAAATGAGTTAGAATTGCTTTAGAATGGACTGGACCCCAAACTTTTAGACCGACGTACCACTAAATATAAGTTCATACTTCCGCGTACTACAAGATGACAAACGTAAAGCTAATATATATAAAAAAAAATCACCAATGTGTATAAAATAATCAATCTGCATTGGTGAAACTGGACGCTCGCTAAATGCAAGACTGAAAGACCATAAAATTTCTTTTAAAATTGATACTTTGAACTCAAGATTGATTGCAATGCAACTGAATATGACGTGTCCCTGACTTTCATAATACGCAAGTTGCCAAGTCTAACTGCTGCGTATAGAGTAACCGTGTTTTTCCTAGAGTGTCGGTTGACTAGCTGAATCCAAAATAATGACACTGCTCAGGCCCTGGCTAAGTATGATGTACTAATTAAACTGTATTTTAACTGTTTTCATTAAATTATGTTCTTTGGTGTTTTTTAATTGTGTAGATATACTGATGAGGAGTATGAAAATTACTCGATACGTTTTTATGAACATGTCCCAAAAATGACTGATTTATTTTAAAATTAAATAACTTGCAATCGCTGACAGATATTTAAAAAAATATCTTGCAGGAGGGTTACGTATGATGTCAGCACTTTTTATACTGTGATTCTTGATTTTAATTCGAATTTCAAACAATATATGGCGCTGACAGTGATTGACGGGTCAGTCGAGGCCGAAATTGACGTCATTCAGCATTGACGCACCGCCTCCTGATTACTAGGCCTGCGCGCCGACAAAAATGGCGGCTGTCTCAGACGGATTTTTTTGTTTCAGCAATTGTACGGTCCCTCGAACTTTAACACCAATAATATCTAAAAGTTTAATTTGACTTATTTGATCTCAGAAAAACTAAGCGATTTGTTGTTTGTATTTATTTGTATTTTATTCATATTATTTAATTTATTTTATTTATTTAATGATGTAGTGTTAATTTCATTATGGTATATTAGCCGGAAACAAATGCTAATCTATTTATATTGTTTTAAGTGCAAACGAGTTAATCTTTCGTAATCCAGCTGTACGCGATAGACATTTTTTTAACACTAGAACGGCGGTGAGGGGTCATTTTGACCCCTACCAAATGAAAAAAATGTTGATTCGGACCGGATATTTCTTCATAAAATAAGTTAATTATATACCACACAAAAATAAATTAAATAAGTAAGTTAAAATTCTTAAAATATTTTTATGAAACTTGAGTAAAATTTCCCGCCGGTCTAGTGTTAAACAAATTATGCATTACAATTATTTTTAAAACGCTAAACATCCGTAAGTTGAGATACAAATTTCGGACAAATTGTATTTAAAAGTACATTTGTTTTCCTGTTTGCCGGTGTAAAATTTAAAATTCTGCAATGTTTAGAAGTAATTAAATTTCCAAAAAATGGGAAATCTTACATCTTTTCCACCGTCGACAGGACGTCAGCGTAAATCTTCCATATTTAATTAATTTTCTGCATATTTCTTTTTTCAAAGTGTTTAAAATGCGGTAAAAAATAATTTAGTCTGTCTTCTCATAATTATTAGCGAAAATTTTATGCAAGAGACAGGGCTGCCAGTTTGGCCTTTTTAAAATCCAGAAATTCCAAATACATGCAAGAAATTTTGAATAGTAATTTTTTGCTTCATTTAATTTCATTTCGTAATTACATAAAGTATAAAATCTTCTTTCCGAATTTCAGACATGAGTCTGGAATTTCTGAATTTATAAAAAGGCCAAATATTCAATCATGTTAAGAGAAAATTCAAACAGTCACAAATAATCAATGAAAAGGTGAAATAAATATCAGCAATAAATGTTACTTAATCTTCTTCCTTTTTAGCTGTTACCTATCTCTTGGTGTTTTATGATACTGCGTATTGTATATTATTACTTATTTACAAAACGTATGGATTTTTCCTCGATAAATGGCACAGGAAATTTGTAGTTTTGCGTTTGATTTTATCAACTAATGTCTCTTCTATTGCTAAATGAAATGAAATATTAAGATAATATCGTGTAATGTTACATTCTAAAAATTATATATGAAACAGTAATGAGAATTCCTAGTGATATGATATTTGGTATTCCCTTATTTTCAACTTCCTAAATATGTACGATTTATATGGCGTAAATTTCGAATTGACATAGAGAGCAACACGGGAATGGGGTTAACTGTATATTATACGTATACAAATTGAACGTCCATTTCGTAAAACAGTTTTGAGAACGATTAACCCTTTGAGGGGCGGTGGTATATATTATGTACCACCTAATTTTAATCCGATTCAAACCAGAAACTTTTACTTAAATTTTACTTTTTTAACTTTGACGAGAAAAAGTTGAATAATTGCTTATTCTTATTTCGAACTAAATTCTTTCCCAAATTCCGGTGGGAAATCAACGTTACGGGAGCAAAAGTGCCGGCCAATGAAAGGGTTAAAACTACAGGTATTTGTGTTAGACGCAAAGTATTAATGATTTTTCTCGTAAACTCGTCTAGGCGTACGTGGTTTGCTTGCTTGATTGTTCGATCATGAGGAATGCAAATTTGCATGCACAATCTAAAAATTTTAATATTATATATTTTAGTAACTATACATTATTTACGGCGCCAATTGAATCTTTTGGAAAAATTGTTATGTATTAGATCAACGCCATTATAGTAAGCATAAGCAGATGAAAAGGATAGAAAAATTGCAAGTTGGAAAAAGAATTTCAAATTACCTAACGATATAAATTATATACAAGAGATATTCCAAAACAAAAAAAGTAAAAATAATAGCATAAAAATCGGAAATATTAGTCGAAAAGTGAATTACAGGGTGTCTTTTTTTGATATTCACCTTTACGATTTCAAAGAAATACAATACCTTCGTTCAACAATGAACCTTTAATGCTAAAAGAAATACTTTCATAAACTTAAAAAATCTTGCTATAAGTTTCTGAAAATATTTGAATTGGTTTATAGCTTTCATCAATGTTTCTTAGTTTTAGTGGGGTGCAGAAACGACAAAGAAAATTCTCTGTTAACCCCTTCAGGGGCAAAGTACTCTTGGAGCTAAAATATTGAAATGATTGATTGACACCAGGATTCACGAACGAATTTATTTTAAAATAAGTAAAAGCTTTTCCTCATATACCTTATAAACTAAAAATTTGGCTATAAAATTCTGATATCAATGACGCATTTTGGGATTAAAATTAAGTGCTATATATAATATACCGGTGCCCTTCAAGGGGTTAAATGTGTAATTATATATATATATATATATATATATATATATATATATATATATATATATATATATATATAGAGAGAGAGAGAGAGAGAGAGAGAGAGAGAGAGAGAGAGAGTCAAGTATTTTTTCATAGAATCTTTATATTTTGCCAATAAGTATAAGTAATTACATAAAAGTGCAGGGTTCGTATGTGTGCTTACTTCTTAATATCACTAATAATGAAAATACATACTCGTCTTACTTAACTGAAAGTTTCTGCGAATACAAAAGGCAATGATTTCGTTAATAAAATAGTAATATTTAAAATTTAGCAATCGCACGAGCCCTGAACTACAACATCTCATTGATAATTTTATGTATAATACCGTAATTTCCGGCGTATAATCCGCAGCTCAAAGAGTCGTTTTTCGACCCAGAAATTTTATTCAATAATTGTAGTTAAATATTTACAGCGATCTTTTTAGTTACATTTTATAAAATAATATTTCTGGGTCGAAAAACGACTCTTTGAGCTGCGGATTATACGCCGAAAATTACGGTACATTAAGAACCCTCGAAACATGATTTAATTTTTATTTTTATAAATTTACTAATTATACTTTTTTTAATAAATATACTAACTATACGTATTTCAAAATTATTACATGTTCATTCATTTCTTGAAATTTTCAAGAATTCTGTTACCATTTTTTTCTGACTAGAAAATTTCTATTTAATATTTTAATCGTAGATGTTGCAATTGTATCGTTTGAAAGCACTCTTTTGTCGTATTTTTAAGAATTAAATGTGCGAAAATTTATATTACAAAATTATTGTAAAATTCTGCGCAGTGTGCTATTATCTTCCAGGAACATTATATATTTAAAGTAGTAGTGGCAAATATATAAAAATACAGCATTCACAGTATTGCCAGCAGGCTACTTTTTTAAAATTCAGATTGTTTGATTTTGATTCCCACTACTTCCTTAAAATAGTGTAAATGAGTAAAGCAGTTCAGTTTGCGTTACTTAATCACTCCCAACGATTCAGATTTTGAGCTCAAAATATAAGTTGAGGTTAATCTTTTGAAAGCATTTAATCAGATACAAAAAATAACGGTAAAAAATAGTTGTTCGGTACTCCAAAGTCTAAAGCGCTTTCTATCGACATTTTAAAAATATTTTCTTTAAAATTTAATTTTAATAAAATACTGACATAAACAATAGTTTTAGCGAAAATCGCAAACAAATCGACCAATTTTTCCGTTTTTTATAATAATTTGAAATTTTGCACCCTAAACTTTAATGGCGCCTGAAGACGTTTGGAACCCTTAGTTTCCTATTTAATATTGTTTGTCTTGATGTGTACTATCACCCCTTAAAGTTTTGCCCAAGAGTTTAGATTCACTCTGTATAGTATACTAGCATTTAAAGTATACATTATACGCACAGTTCAAAGGTTCAAACAAATATTTTTAGACCAAGACATTTTATTTAGTGAAATGTTACTAAATGCTGCGTCGTAATTATGTTACTTTTTATTAAATAAAATTTCTGGGTCTAAATATGTTTTTTGAGCTCCACGGTGTATGCCTTCATATATGGTATTTAAAATAATGGGTTGTTCGGAAATTTCCTTGAATTTGGGAAAATAAATTCATACCGAAAAAATCTGTCCATCAGTTATTACCACCATTAGATATCGGAATAAATGCTAATAATTAAATGATAGAATTTTCCGATACGAATCCGTTTTCCTAAACGGTTGGTTGTATGAGGTTTTGTGGCGCAAAATCCCCTAAGGGACATACTGCGCCTTTCCCAAACGGAAAGAACTTATCAAACAACAAAGTTTTTAAGTCATCCGTCCGGAAATTTCTACTGAACCAATTTTAGTAATTATTTTTTTCAATTGAAAGCTATTTGCTTATAGATGAAACATCAACGCACGCTCGTTTTTATAACATTTGTCTTTTAGGTAGATTTCGTAAGAAATACTACCTATTACATTCTTCCCTACCTTTGAATTTTTGAAAAAGTTTTGCAAATCTACGCCGATTATGACTATCAGAACGCAAAACCACCCCCAGTTCAAAACTTTATCTATCTATCTGTCTATGTCACTTTTTTATGTACACGATAACTCCCATAATTCGGCACAAATCTCTTCCAAACTAATACATAAAATCTCGGTCAAGTTCGTTAATGGACAAAATTGGACCAAGGGGGGTGGAGGCTTTTTGGGAAAACAGATAAAAAACATAATTTTTTAATTGTGATACGTATCGAATCCGTTTAAAGTTTTCGAAATTTTCACTCAAACTTTATTTACGCATATCCATCCATTTAATACATAACAATTTTACAAAAATATTCAATTAGTACCGTAAATAATATAACGTTATTTAGTTATATAGAATGAAGGTTTTTAGAATTGTGTACCCAGTAGTCATACACTTATGAACGATCAAGATAGCAAACGCTGCTCTATCACGCGCGTCTGCAAGAAAATATGTAAAACTTTGGGTAAGACTCCGAGACCCGAAGTGTTACTTGTTCTTTATTCGCGCTTTTTCACGAAATTGACTTTTAATATATATAGTATACACAGCGTTCCTACATTTCAGGAAATTACTTGCATTTTCTTATAGAAAAGTTCCCCTAAGTGAGTCGCGCGAAACTTCGTTTCATTTAAGTTGACTTGATATATAAGAAAATACTGGTCCAATGGAGTTAACTGGTCTGGAAATCCCCTGACATTTATTAACCCGGTATACATGGCATCCCTTCTTATCCCTTTTAGAGACAATGCACCACGTTTGCTAAAATGCTCAAATGATTGAATAACATTAGAAATTACGAAGTAATTTATTTAAAAAAAATACAGTATGTATGCAAAATTGTATTCTAAAAACTATGTGACAGTTAAAATTAAGTAGTATAAATAATATACTGCCAACCCCTTAAAAGGTTTAAGCGTAGAATTTCTAGGATTAACCGCTTTCAAATCTTCGTTGTCAGGGATGCTACCGAATATTTTGTTTTGCAAAATGGATTTCGACGTACGGTATGTGACGCTATTGGAAGTGCATACCGGAAATATTTGCTTTTTTCCTCTTGTCAACGCTTTCTGATAGTAATCTTCGCTTTAAACAATGATAATTGGAATTGCATTAAACAATGATATCATTAAAATTTGTTACTTATGTTTTGAAAACCAATGGCGCCCATGTTTTTAAACTTTAACTGACTTGAGATAGAAACGGAATATTTGCAGCGATGTTACTACAATTTTGGAGATTATTTGTTTGCACCAAAATTTCTTGTTTATAATTTTCTTTTCTACTGTTATAGTTTTTTATCTTGAAGGACGTAATTGATATTTATTTTTATTCGAAATTTGAAAATCTGAACTACAAATACGCTAATTTGATTTGATTTGTCATGCTTTATTCGGTATTGCCAGCGGGCTACTTCCTTTATAATTCGGTTATCTTGATCGCCACCAGTCTTCTGAGAAAGTAAAATTGGCCTTATTTATTGAAAAATTAAATAATGCGAAAAGGAAGAGAATTATACCATTTCAAAAAGTGGTGCCAATCAGCAACCTGAATTTTTAAAAAAGTAAACGACTGACTTACCCGAAATGCAAATAAACAGTGCTCTATATTGAAAACACGTAGTATGATTTAAAATGTATACTTAACTATTGGCAAGTACTATGCCAGTATTGTACAAAACATTTTGAAAATTAATCTGAAAACTGTTTCATTTATGAGCAAAATTTTTGAAAGTCACAGAAAGTTCGAATAGATTGAGATATTTTCTGAATTAGTTTCACAGTTGCCAACTCTCGAACCACCATTTTTCTAAAGGTAACTTATTAAATGCAGGATCATTTAGAAAACTACATTCCGAAACTTTTTCAAAATCATGAAACAGTTTTAACAAATGTCCAATGGATTTTAACTTTGAACCCTTACAAGTCTTACAGTCTTCTTTTTTAATCTCCTAGTTTCTCTCGTCGAAATACTGATATACTGATTTTTTAGGATAATTTTAAGTAATTTTTAAAAATCTATAAGCATATAACACAACAATAACAGTGAACACATAATTGCTACAGTAACGCAAAAATAACATTCTCTCTCTCTCTCGATATATATATATATATATATATATATATATATATATATAGGGTAAATATGCAACCCATGGAGAAACTTGGGGGGAAACCTCAATTTACATTTTATAACTCATGATTAGATAGTGCATTTGCTTTTGAAGTTGCATAATTTATTTATTTATTTCGCATTCGTAGAACTAAATATTAAATATAAATGTACTAGAGAATGGCGATATCATATATTTTTATAATGTGTATTCTTTATTCATGATTTCGTATAATACGATAGTATATTTAACTGAAAAATGTGAATTATCCTAATCTTTTTTCTTAAATCTTTTTTAAAATATCATCAAAATTATTATCTACGAGTAAAATCTTGTTAACGCAAAATTTAAAATAATTTCCACCAATAAAGCATGACAGCTTCCATTACACGAACAATCCTTATAGATTGTTCTATTTTATGAATTAATTATAAACAATTAAAAACAAAATGTGCATGAAATTTTTAAGTATTTAATTTTTCATGCACTTTTTCGTTTTGTTTTTCAGTGAAATAAACTGTATTAACCGACCCTTGTTTTTTGGGTTAGCAAGAAACTTTTCTTTGGAAATGGTAGGTATCATTGTACAGTCAAAAAATATATCAGTTGAAGAATGTTTCCTTGCCAGTCTTAAACGCTCAGCAGTTTTTGTACCACATTGTAAGTCATCAGGGTAGCCATCAAAGATAAATACTAGCTGCGGTTGATATGTTGACTGTACGTACTCAACATATTTGTCGCAGATTGTTGAAAAAGACTGATTCGTAGGCCAAACAACCCTATGCAATACAGAACCACCATAAATGACGAATTGAATCCTGCTGCTGAACCGCTTGTTTGATTTGAATGCCTTTTAGAGAATAGATTTGGTTCTTTTTCATAAGCCATTATCGAATAGGGATAAGCAAACAAAATCCATTGGAACAAAGTTGTGGGATTAATAGGAACCTACTCGTCGTCTACTAAATAATGAGTCATAATGAGTCATCGTATTTATTATGAGGCAACTTCATTGTAAAATGTAGTCAATCACATAGTTTTTAGTATCATTATAATAGTCGACGTTTCCTTAAAAACGACAATTTTCCTGTTAGATCAACGTACAAGACTGTAATTTCCGTTTTTTACAGTTTTTTGTATTTTACCCCCTCCCAATTTTATCTTCTGTGAGAGTACGAGCTCTCCGGAGGAGCACCTCGACTTATGAGAGGAGGCGGAGCTCCACTCCTCCCACCTTCGTCTGGCGCCGGATCCGCACTTCTTCTCTACCTCAAATGCATAAAATATAATCAATCATATAATCGTTAGTATCATTAATGGTTAAACGTGTGCGTAAAATGGTTAGTCTCCATGTTACATCGACTTAGAGTGTCGTAATTCCCGTTTTTTTACAGTTTTTTGTTTTTAACACCCATTTTTGCGGCACTCTCACGGCGAAACTATTGATCAGAAAAAACTTTCAGTACATAAAATATAGGAAATCGTATTCTCTTTAATTCATATACTGACGACTTTCAAGCAAAATTCATAAGTTTGGAGTTATTTTGAAAAAAATGAGAAAAGTCTGTTTTTTTACAGGTTTTTTGTAAAAAAAAAAAACGTGTTTTCCGGAAAAAAATTTGTTGGAAAACCTCAGATTCGTGTTCAGCGATCCAAAAAAACATAAAGGAATCAAATATCAAAACTACAATTTTTGCTGAGCGAAAGCATCTACAAAAAATGCACATACTTAACCCCTTCGGGGCGAGCAACATGTATACGCTACGCATAAGATGCTCAGAATCCTCGATTATTCCCACCAGTTATTTTTTAGTGTAAGCTTTGCCTTATTTAATGGTAGTATTTCTGCGATTCAATTAAGCGCAAATTTCTGTTTTAAAAAACCGGTGGTAAAAGATTAAACATTCCATAAAGGATGCTCGTCGCGAAGGGGTTAAGTGCTACGAATGATGAAACTGTGATTTTATTGTGTTATGTATTTTAGAAATGAAATTAACAGAGAATATTTGTCTGAAAGTACCGTAATTTCCGGCGTATAATCCGCAGCTCAAAGAGTCGTTTTTCGACCCAGAAATATTATTTTATAAAATGTAACTTAAAAGATCGCTGTAAATATTTAACTACAATTATTGAATAAAATTTCTGGGTCGAAAAACGACTCTTTGAGCTGCGGGTTATACGCCGAAAATTACGGTAATTTTGGAAGTATCGATACTTTAAAGAAGTTTTACTTAACTAAAAGTTTTTTGGAATTTGATTTATCTTGGCGATAAAACTTTTAACAAAATCAAGGTATGAGTTTCGAAGTCCGTAAGCAACGTATTAACAACAGGGTACTTTAGTTGCTAGAAATTACAGAACCTAAAAATTATTTTTGAGGCTATTTATATCGAGGAATGAATTATTAAAAAAGGGAAAATTATAAAACTTCTTTGTATGATGGCAATTATTTTTTCTTCTATCTATGTGTGATATTATTTAGAAAGAAGAGAAATTTGGATGTAATTGCTATGATTTCAGAACTTGAGCACTCAATTACAATAAACATATAAAAAGGATAAAGGTATATAATGATTGAGCATATAAAAAATTGAATGAAGTGATCGCAGGAGATTCCAAAATTCTGTATTAAAATTTTCATGGATACTGTTTTTATTTATTTATATATCACTTATATGTGATAAATATTTACACGGGAAAGACATTTTCATAAAACTGTGAAATTTTCTGAAAATGACTTCTTTTGATTATAAAAGAAAACAATTTATCAAAGTACTATGGTTAAAGCCGTTTTTAAGTTTTAGGAAGTAATTGAAAGAGGATACTTATATTTCCAACAATTTCCTAAATATTAGAAAGTATTTTGAGAGGTTATTTTTATCGAAAAATTTTCCCCTTTTAAATTACTATATTTCG
Organism: Maratus michaelseni; assembly: GCA_963931845.1. NCBI lineage: Eukaryota > Metazoa > Arthropoda > Arachnida > Araneae > Salticidae > Maratus > Maratus michaelseni. The sequence goes on from OZ007595.1 coordinate 307,735,968, forward strand.
TCTCTAAATATTTTATTTCTGTTTTCCTTCTTTGAAAATTGTATTTGGTTTTCTGCGTGTCATTTTATTTTCTTTCATTCGATGCTGTAATACTTTCTTTTTATTTCATTCATTCGACTTGGTCGGGATGTAACTAGACTGTTCTGGAAGCTTTTATCCTGCTCGTTGGAAGCCTCGCTGCACCAATTTTGTGCTTCCGCAGTAGTTAGAATAAAACGAGGTTTTTGGATGGATAAAATCCGTGTAGTAGCAGCTCGTCAGGGTTGTTCGCCATGACTTCACTACCAGAATTTTAGATTGTAAAATTTCAGCTTATTTCATCGGAGGGAGTTCTACGATTAAACAAGGATAAATTTACGAAATTACTGGTAGTAAAATAATTGTGACGACCCTCACGAGCCGCTACTGAATCCGTGTTTAGTACACTTTTTTGTAATCGTCCTCCAGCAGTATAAAACTAGTCGCATGAATATGGAAGATATTTTTGTAATGAGATGTCTCCGTTCTCATAGAATTTCGTCTATTTTCATAGATTTAATTTTGTCTTACTAAATTTCTTCAAAATTCTCTATTTAATATAAAACGTCCCATCACCTTGTTAAGAAGATGTCCATAAAACAATTGACTTTATTTTGTGTGATTATTTAACTTAGGAAAACACCAGTGTGTATTCGACCAGTGCTACGTGTAATTGAAATCACTTGAATTTGTAACCTTACTTTGCGATCGGAAAAGGGTAAAAACTCTGTTAGAAATTCATGAAAAAAAGTGTATGCTCTCAGGGAAAACACAAAAAATAAAAGATTAATTACAATATCAAAATCATAGTCACATAACGGAAAATCAAGAATCTCATTGATGCGTTTGAACTTTTACATAAGAAGATAATATTTGTGAACATAAATTAATGTGGCTTAAAATAACTTTGATTATGTTTTTATTTCTTCGAATTTAGGCTTATTACTATAAAATATAAAAATAAACTGAAATGTAAGACAAAAATATATTTTATAAAATTTGTTAACAGGGTTCGTACGGATCAAGAAATTTTCCAGGATTGTTACCAGTAATTTTTTTTATAGAAAAAGAAATCTAGGTTAAACTCGCGAAACGTCTTCGCGATTTTCTGTAAGAAAATTCTGGTACCGAAGAATTTCCTGGTCGCAAAATTCCAGGAGCAGTACGAACCATGTGTTAAGTTACTTCGTGTCGTTTCATTATTTAGCTAAAATAAAATGATTTATGACAACCAAAAACAAAAAATTCATTCATTGATGTATGAGTGGAAGCTGATTTATGAGAAGAGTTTCAGTTTCCATGTATAAAAAGCCTAAGCAAGCGGTACAGGAGATAAAAAAACGTTGAAGAACGAAAATCTAATAGATAAAAAAAAGGTGTAGTCTATTGCAATAATATATTTTTTTTAATTGATAGCTGTGTTTTTTTTTTAAAGTTAAAATTGAACGGCAGGACTGTTCGACGTAGACATTGGAGAGTTGCTAATTAAAGGGTGAACTGGATAAAGATCAATAAGAATAAAAATTAAAATTATGGAATACTGTAGTTATTAGTGCAATATCTTACAATAGCTCAATTCACCTGTGATGTTCTGGAATTTGCTTTAGAATGCAACTAACAAGAATTAGCTAAGAAAAATAAAATAAAATAATTTTTAATTTGCAAAAAATAAAACATCAGTACTTTTTTGCTTAATACCTCGTCAAATATTTACAATACGTTGACAACGGTACACTTGTGTAATACTTATAATGCTAATTTGACAGCGTATGTAAAATAATTCGATAATTTCGCTTTCACATTGCTAATATAGTCCAGAAGGCAGTGTCACACATTTTCAAACAATTCTAGAATATAGATGATTTTTTTTACATGATAGACAAGATTGAACAGATGATAAAAGTGGCAGTGAACTGGCAAAACTGGCAATGGGGTTGATGCCATGGCAACATCACAGAGTCTGTAGCAATGTCAAATGAATGGCACCCCGATTATTTGTGTTACTCCGGCAAAGTGGCATCACCAGTTATCGGGTTGCCATTTATTTCACAATACAGCGAGATGCACGATATTTTACAGCAAAAACCCACGCTCGTGTGCGATCTGCCAGGCATTTTCGTTATCTGAATTATTTAATTACTCATATAAACCAAAATAATCGATGCTTAACGTGGTTACAAAAATGTGACGCTGCTTCCCAATTATCACCTTCTAAGTTTTCTATCGTGTATGCTTTATGACAAATATGACACATTCTCTAGGATAGATTATACAAAAAGCCTTATATACCTACTTATTAAGCCATCTAGTAATTATTTAAACAGTAAGGAGTGTCTCGTAACAATAAAGTTTGCGAATAGCTGTTCTAAGTATTATATTGTTCGATTTGTAAAGAATAATAGATACATGCATAAATCAGATAATTTTTAAATGTATTCCTTGTATACTATTTTAACTGTTTTTACAAACTTTCTTAACCCTTGCAGGGACAGTGGTATGTTTATGAAACCACTTAAGTTTAATTCCCAAACGCCACAATGGCACCAGAATTTTGCTAAAATCTTTCCCATTTAATATGTACATGAAATATAGCCCTTTTCTTATTTTCAAATAAATGTTTTCGTAAATTCCGGTGTCAGTCATTTATTGCAACATTTTAGTTCTAAAAGTACTTTACCCCTTAAAGGGTTAAATATTTACATTTATAAAAGTGTAATACACTATTTTTTGGAAGATCTTGATTCATAATAGTTGAAAAGGAAAAAAAAATATTTTTCTAAATTTTAATTACTTTGTTGTTTAAAGACTTTCAAATTTTTTTTTACGAAACTCCATCCATGGAATGCATAAGAAATATTCCAAAATATTCTATTAGCCCCGGAATTAATGTAAAGGAATGTAATTATCAGAAATTAAGATTTTGCCAAATTGGGTGGACATTCTTCGCATGTTGAGTGACTCAAGCAAGCAAACTCCCTATTCTGGCATGAGTTTGTCAGGAAAGTGGAAATAAATGGATATATCTGAAGGCTGACACCTGATTAACTTCAGAATTTTTTTATGAGAATAACTTTTAATATTTGGAAAATACACAGTGTCCCTTCTTTTCCGTTTCACACTAGAATGACGGAAAATTTTACACAAGTTTCATAAAAATATTTTATACCAGAATCTTTATTTAGGACTTTTAACTTATTTATTTAACTTATTTGTGTGTGGTGTATATCTAACTTAATGTATGAAAATATATCCGGTTCGAATCGACATTTTTTCTTTTATTAGGGGCCAAAATGGCCCCTCACCGTCCTTCTAGTGTTAATTCATTATGCTGATTGGAAAGAAAACTTGCCACTGAAGGTGCGCGAAACGTTTAAATTTGGAAACCAGTATTTTAGCACGGAAATTTTCTTCTTATCTAATCTGAAATTTTGACAGATTAACCCTTTGAAGGGGGGTGGATCATTTTTGGACCACTTAATTTTAATCCCTAAATGCCATTTTCGCACCAGAATGTTTTAATCAAAATTTTTTTTTATTAAGTACGTGAAGAAAAGATTTTACTTATTTGAAAAAAAAAAAAAAAATCCAAATTGTGGCTTCATTCAAGCATTTCAGTATTTTACGAATAGAAGTACATTTAGCCTGAAATGATTAAATAAGTAAAAATTACAGCATGGAAAAACTGGTGTCAACTGGTGTTGAAAAATTAAAAAAATGTAAAAGATTCTCGTTGTGAATGGGTTAATTTAAATGGTAAAGCAATTCCGTTATTGAAATATGGAATGTCAACAGAATTTATAAACAAACTAACCTGAAAATAAATAAACTCTTTCCTGCACATACATTACAAAAGGAAAAATTTATTGCAATATTTTGGTGCAAATGCTGGTTTCAGATTAGGATTAAATAATATAAATTATATGCCACCACCTTTCAAAGGGATAACTTTGTCCTATAGGTAATTCCTAAACAATTAGTTTTAACACTAGCGCGGCGACAGGGACATCACTCGACTCAAGGGATCATATGTAATCATATGTAATCGGAACCATATAATCTATCATATATAGCAAAAGCATGGATTCTTAAATTGTTTGCAAGAATGTGACGATGTCTGAGGATTACCTTTTACTGTTCTCTTGTTGTATGCTTTGTGACAAAGATGTTTTGATTAGTGTAACACAATTAAAAGGAAGCGAAAATTAATTTTCTCTATTGACCATAATGCAAAGGAATAATTTTGAGTGCCCCTGTAAATGAACTATAAAAACTACACACTTGATTTCAATACCGTACATCCCATTTAAAACCTCGATAGTGTTTATCAATTACATGTCAAACTGAGTATATTTGCATGAGTTAGAGCACGGAAAAACGTACAGAGAGACGGACAGAAGAATCAATTCATAAACACTTTTCAACTATGCTGGAAAGCATTAAAATAATAGCTGACATTGAACACGAAAATTAAAAAAAAAAGAAAAGAATTTAAATTCTTATTTTAAGCATTTCTTACTTAAGGGTCACCCGATATGCTTCCAGTTATAACTAGCATAATTAAAAGAATTGTTAAATGCTACTTGTTTTAATATGTGTAGAAAATATGTGTCTTTCATATGCATGTTCCTGAAACTAAAAAACTTTTGAAACATTTAAGAGAATTAACATTTCTCCTCTATTTCTCCTATATATTAAGAAAAATTCAAAAATTTTAGGTCTTCTTTTGGTAGTAATATGTGAATTTTAAGTTGCCACCCCTTGTAAAGTTTCAAAGTTAATAACCATTAAACATTTGTTAAAATTGTTGCTTTTGTAAAAGTTTTAAAAAGTATTTTTTGTATGGTCCCTAGATTCAAAAAGTTTAATTTAGAAAAACCTTCTTCGTGTTCAAACAAATACAGTATCAACTACAACAAATATATTTGCATTTCGAAAATTTACAGAGATAAAATATTTTTAACTTTATGAATTTTGCGATTTTTCTGGCAATAAAATTAAAAGTAGTATAATCGTAAGACATTAATAATAAAATTCTAGGCAACATGAATGTCTTCAAAACGTCTGTTTTGGTAATTAGGTAGAAACAAGAAAATTTCAATTGAATTAAATTTTCTGGTTCGGGTTATAACTGACTAGATAAAAAAATGGAGAATACCGAGCTGTGAACATAACTTGGTTTTAACTTTTTGTTGCAAAAAATGGTTCCTTTTTTTTTTTGTATTGTTAGAGAAAGAAAATATTTTACCTAAATATATAACTTACAGGACACGAGGATCGTGTAAACATTGTAACTTCATAAATATTAATTTAAAAAATATATAAAGGATTTCTAATATTTTCTAGAATAACATTCATATCATTTTTGCAATTTAAACATTTTGCCTTTCAAACGAGAACGATTATAAGGATGAATTTCACCGGGACGTAATAAAATTTTATTAAACCAGAAATTTCTTAATACAATAAAATAAGTACATACTACACAGAAACAAAAAAAAAATCTGGTTTAAAATAAGTGTGTCTGACTTGTAGTGGTTTAGGAATTACCTATTTGACAAAGTTAAATCTTTGAAGTGCGGTGGTATAACATTTATGACACTTAATTTTAAACCCCAACTGATGCATTTGCATGATAAATTTTTAATACGATTTTGTGTCTTTAACGTACGTACAGGAAAGCGTTTATTTATTTCCAAGTCAGTTTGTTCGGGAATTCTAAGAACATTCATCATTTCAAAAAACAGAATTACTTTGCTTTTGAAAAGATAAGTAGCGACACCCAGTATATTATACATATTAAAAGTTTATGTCATAAAACTTTCGAGAACAGCGTTTGGATCACATACTCAGGGCTCCCAAATAGTCCGCTTTGTGATTACCGTTATTTCCTTAGAAATTTTTGTGGAAATCTTGTCGAAACCTACCATGAAATTTTCTGCTAAAAAAATTGGTACTCAGTTGGCGAACCATTGCATAAAGGTTGGAGCCCTGGCATGCTTTTTATTTCTGCAAGCTCACGTAATAACACTGAGCTTGCTTACTTGACAGATCACTTCGAATGCATTTGGCTTCAGTGTACACAAATGCAAAAATCTTAATTTTATATCAGTGAATATCTTTATTTTATTTCCTTCTCTTGTAAAATATTTTGGAAAATATAAATATGCATTAGATTGATGGATATTTGTACATAACGGTTGTGTGTTCACAGACAGAAGAAAACGCATTAAAAATAAATTATTTAGCATGAAATTAATTAAAATTTTAAAAGGTATTTTCTTTAATTTTTAACTATTCTGAAACATAAAAAAGTTCTTCCAATAAAACAATTTTTATACTCTTTTATAAAAGTAAAATTAAAAAAAAAAAAAAAAAAACCTGGAAAGACACGGGTGGTTTGTAGCACCATAAATACTCGGATCACTCTAAGAGCCATAGGTTTTTAAAACCCAAATAACAACGTATGATGATATCCCTGTTTAATGCAATATCGAGTGGTAGTCTAAAAGTGATATTATATAAACATGAGAGTATATAAGAATGATATTAAGAAAAAAATTAACTTAATTAGAATTAAATTTACACGGACCATTTGTAGCAACATAAAGGCACGGGTTGCGTACTCAAAGCATCAACACCTGTAAAACATGGACATCAACTTTTCATGCTAACGAAGAATAGTGTCTAATATCTAGAAGTAGTATAAAAGTAATAGACATCGCATTTTGAAGAATAAAAGTTTAATTAAGAAAGAAAAGATAACATATTACACAAATACAGGGGCGGCATATTCCATACAACAGTAGTGAGTTACCAGTAAAAATAATGAAATAGAGCAGACAAATTTGCGAACTTCAACTTTAAACATTAGTTGAACCAAGACCTCCTTATAATAGTATCAGACCTCTCAATCAGCAAGTTGCCTTTGACCGCTATACTTGTCCTGCTACTAGCGCCATCAACCGTCAGTAATAGTATTTACGACACGAAATCACACGAAATTTTTCCACAGCTCCATTTGTTCTATGCATTTTCTTATGAACTAGTAGTTTTCCTACCACTAAAATTTTATAGTAAATTTTATCTTATTAAATTGCCAAGATCGTGTGATTACATGACGAAAAAAATTCTATTAAATTTTAGTGGTAAGAAAAAAGCGTAAACGTTGGCAGCTGTGCGGTAGCAGAGCTGCTAGATTTTTCTATTCTCTTTTTGGATACCAGTTTTTTAGTAGAGACAATTTTGTTTTGTTTGATCGGAGAATTCTGGGATTTAAAAGAACAACATTTTCTCTAAAAATATACTGGTGTTCAAAAAGCCCGAAACATGGCAACTGTGCGGTAGTATTCACCAGGCGGCGATACTTTACGGAGAAAGTCAATTAATAAGTTGGCAATTACCGCGGACATTTTCTCCCATAGACTTTCTCCGGATTGTTAAGTCTGATCTATGATAAGGGAGTCTTGAGTTTGAACATTAAAGCGACTTTGGAAAAAGTGTAAATAAAGCACAAATTTTTATCACATAATTATTTTAGGATTCACAACTGTTTGTTTCTTGGTGGTGCACTCGGTACACTGCCCATGTCTTTAAAGATTAAAACAATGAAACTTTCCATTGAATTTCTTTCAATATCAAAAAAGATGAGGAGAAGAAGAAAGTATCCACTTTAAAATGTTTTTGTTTTGTATAGCGAATAATTCTTTGGGAACATGATAAATTAAAGTAACTAGTACTCATGCTAACTTGCATTACTGCCAATAGATGTGTTAAAAGTTTTTTATAATAAGTTGCTTTTAACACTAGAACTACCATGAGCAGTCATTTTGAAGGTTACCAAATTAATAGATTCCGATTCTAACAGGAAATTTCTCTTTAAAATAAATTAAATACACAACTCACAGAAATACGTTAAATGAATAAGCTAAGTAGTTTTAAATAAACATTCTGGTGTGAAATTGTTTTAAAAAACTTGAGTAAAATTTCAGGTCGTTCTAGTGTTGATAATTGGAGATCATTTTGGGGATTGATTAATATATAGATATATTTATATGTCAGTAATCAAACTTTTCAGCAAAAGTACAATACATTCAATGCCAAAAACAATTTCATTCTATTTGCATTATTTAAACAAATAGACTTCCTTAAGAACAGTCATTTTGAATGTTACCAAATGAATATATTCCGATTCGAACAGGAAATTTCTTTTTTAAAAAATTAAATATATAACTCACAGAAATACGTTAAATGAATAAGTTATGTAGTTTTAAATAAACATTCTGGTGTGAAATTGTTTTAAAACATTTGAGTAAAATTTCCGGTAGTTCTAGTGTTAATGGTACTTTAAAAAGTACCGTCAGTGCATAAAGAGTCATTGCGCACGCCGTGTTTAATGCATTTTGGAGATTGATTAAAATATAGACATATTTATATGTCAGTAATAACACTTTTAAGCAAAATGACAATACATTCAATGCCAAAAACAACTTCCTTCTATGTGCATTATTTAAACAAATATAATTCCCAAATATGCCCTAAAAATCAAGCCGTATCCCGGGAAATTATCTTTGAGTGAAAAAAGAAGTTGTAAGAAATTTTAAAACATCAGTTATAATAGGCGGGGTTGGAACTGTTTTAAACTTAATTTGTAAGAATTGTGAAATTTTCGTGTAACGTTCGCTATAGAAACATCCTTTCTTTCTTCTTTGTTATTTATATGTTATTTATCTAGAAATTTAGAAAAAATTTTGTTCGAGCTTTCTCAAACATTGAGAAATTGTAGAGTCATATATTTCCAAAGAATGAGATGTTTTTGTTTATACTGTTTACGAAATTTACGGCTTCCTTATAATAGTTACACAATTATAAGGATTATTATAATATTCATTATATTAAAATATATCATTATATTAAAATTTATGTACTATTAAATGCAGGATTTTTTGGGAGGACATCTTGCCTCTTATTTAGTGTGTGCAGTAGTGTTCAACCGGCGGCCGCTTGCTACCACTATTTCCGAATGGTTTTCTTTACTTTATTTAAGTGCAGAAATTAAATTATTAAATAGGCTGTAAGCTCCTTGCCTTTCATAAAGTTTCTATTAACACTTTCGCGACGATCGTATATTACGGTTACTTCTTTTATGTGATACCATTTTCTCTGAAAATAACTTAATGTATCACTTAGTTCTCGAAATTTTGTCATAGGATAAGGCATATTTTCCTGTGTATAATTACTACTAGTAGACAATTTCAAGGATTGCTGTTCGCTCCTTGTACTGTCAAAGGATTAAATAAGGTGAAAATTCAGGTATTAAGTGTTATCGCTGGTCCGTGTTTTGAACATAATTTTTCTAAACAATATTTTTCGTAATGGCGTTCTAAATTTGCAAAAGCATTATACCACGTAGATTACTGTTTGAAAATATTCGTTTTCTAAATGGAGACCCGTAAGAGGCCGATTAAACGTAAATAGTGGCAAGATGGGGTCCGCTGGCTCAACCTTTCTGCTTTAAAAGAATACTATGTTGATTATCTTGAAACCTCTAATTTCATTTTAATATTACAATATTTATTACATTTTGTATTGCACATTCAGGTATTTAAGTATTTTTAAACATAGAGATATAATTGAGAAATCTCCTAAAAGCATGTTTTCAATATATCAACGGCTATTTGTAGTTATTAACGGCGAAAAATTCAAAAATAGGGTCTGGAACACTCGAATTACAATGACAGTTATTTTGGCAATTTTATAAAATAACTTTTCTTGACATGAATGGTTTTTAATATTTTCGTAACCAACATTCGGTTTTTTGTGCATTTAAATCTATACATTTCAGACTAGAACGAACATAGCAATAAATTTGACTAGAGCCAAACAAACATATTTAAATCAAGATTTTTAAAAATAAAAATAAATTAAATATTACTACACAGAATAAGCTAAATAAATATGTGAAATAATATTAAATAAAAACTATGTTGTAAAATAACTAATTATAACTTGTGTTATACCGTAATTTCCGGCGTATAAGCCGCAGCTCAAAGAGTCGTTTTTCGACCCAGAAATATTATTTTATAAAATGTAACTTAAAAGATAGCTGTAAATATTTAACTTTAATTATTGAATAAAATTTCTGGGTCGAAAAACGACTCTTTGAGCTGCGGCTTATACGCCGGAAATTACGGTAGTTGCCCTTTAGCCGCACTAGGGCTAAAAGTAACGAATTAAGAATCACGTGTTATACAAAATTACCTCTTTCAAGGACGGTGGTAGTATATAATTTATAATAATTAATTTAAATCCCAGACTACCCCACATTCGTACCAGATTATTTAAATAAAATTTTCCTTTTATAATGAACGTGTATGAAAGCGTTTATTTATTTTTAAAATAGTTGGTTGGTAAATTCTGGTGACTTGCCATACTGCAATAGTTCATCAATAAAAAAAAATTATCACTTAAAGGGATAAGAAGGAGCAACCTGTATATTACACATATTAAAATTTAATATCATTAAACTTTTGTAAATTTAATCAAATATCTCTCTCAGATCATACCCAGCGTTTTCTGCAATTTCCATTTCCTCACAAACTCATGTCCGAACAAAGAGTTCATTTGCTTGATCGTTTCAGATGAAAATACATCTCGCCATAATTCAAAAACTTAATTTTATATAGTAATATTTCCTTACATTATGTCCGAGCCAAATTGATATTTCCGAAATATTTTAGGCATTCGGTGGATTAATATCCGTAAGTTGTGCGAAAGTCCTAATAAAACGTATTAAGCATACATAATTCAACATAAAGGTAATTATATTTAAAATTTTTTTCGAACTATTCTGAACCCTTAACCCCCTGACCGCCGAGCAAAAGGGCAAATTTGTAATGTTGTTTTCTCTGTAATTTTTTTAAAATGCTTAAAAAATCTGAATTTTCAATCTTGAGATAAAAAAACTTAATTACGTAACTACGAAGTAAGTATAATCCTTGAGTGTATCAATCATTACTTGATGTTTTAAAAATGCATTATATTTGTAGAATTATATTAATTTAAACAAACCTTGAATTGCTGTGAAACCTACAGTATAGTGAACGGATATATCAGGTCACGGCGGTATAATATCTTCCAATAAAACAGCTTAAAACAGTTTATTATGGTTAAACGAAAATATTTAAAAAAAATATATAAAAACGGTTAAAATAATCTATGAGAAATTTATTTAAAATTTCCTTGAATCATGTATGCATCCATTATTAGTTTTAAATCTAAGATTTTTAAACAATTAAACAGCGGCTCCCGAAACTTTCTTTTCATATAACTTTAAGGAGATCCTCCATATTGTTTAAATATTTCCAAGACCCACCTAAAAAATATTGTAGTATAATCTATCCTAAGGTAATGGTAAACTTTGTCACAAAGCATACAACAAGAAAACAGTAAAATGTAATAATCCTGAAGCATCGTCACATTCTTGCAAACAATTGAAAGTGTCGATGATATGATGGATTAGATGGTTCTGATTACCAATGATGCCACTGAGTTGAGTAATATTTTTGTCGCCGCACTAGTGTTAAAACTAATGGTTTAGGAATTACCTATCGTACAAAGTTATCCCTTTGAAAGGCGGTGGTATGTAATTTATATTACTTAATTCTAATCCGAAATCAGCATTTGCACTAAAATTTTGGAATAAAACTTTCCTTTTATAATGTATGTGCAGGAAAGAGTTTGTTAGTAAATTCTGTAGACATTCCATATTTCAATAATGGAATTTATTTACCACTTAAATTAACCCCTTCAGGGGCAAAGTACTCTTGTTGCTAAAATATTGAAATGATTGATTTACACCAGGATTCACGAACGATTTTTTTTTTACTAATTAAAAACTTTTCCTCATGTATCTCATAAATTTAAAATTTGGTTATAAATTTCTGGTGTCATTTTGGCATTTTGGGATTAAAATTAAGTGGTATATATTATACACCGGTGCCCTTCAAGGGGTTAACCCCTTAATCGTCGCGCCCTTTTAGTGTAGGCTACTTTTAAAAAAATGAGATTGCTTGATTACCACCAGTTTTTTTAAGTAGAAATGTCCGTCTTATTTAATAGGCAGATAAAATAATGCAAGAATAAAGCCAATAATACTATTTAAGAAAAACTGGTGGGAATCAAACAATCTCAATAAAATAGGCGTAATCTACGCTGCCCGTGAATGTCTCGGGCACGACGATTAAGGGGTTAACCCTTTCAGGGGCACGCAATTTTGTTCCTGTAACGTCGAACTCACACCGGTATTTACGAAAGAATTTAGTTCAAAATAAGAAAAGGCAATTTTTCAACTTTTCCCGTCAAAGTTTAAAAAGTAAAATTTAATTTAAATTTTCTAGTTTGAATCAGATTAAAATTAGGTGGTATATAATATATACCACCGCCCCTCAAAGGGTTAAATGGATAAGGAGGGACACTCCGTATTTTCCACATATTAAAAACTATTCTCATAAAAACTTTTCGAAGGATTCAAGTGTCGGTCGCGAGATATACACAGTTGTTCCATTTTTCTCACAAACTCATGTCAGAACAAAGAGTTTGCTTTCTTGATTCATTCAGCTCGTGAATAGATGTAAAACGATTAAGTAAAAAAAACTAAATTTTAGATAATTACATTTTTTCACATTAATTCCGGGGATAATTGAATATTTCGGACTTTCTTATGCATTAGATGGATGGAGATTTGTAAAAAATGTGAAAGTCTAGAGACTACGTATTAAATATAGATTATTCAGCATAAAAGTAATTTAAAAAAAATGTTATTTTATTTTCAACTTGTCTGAATCTTGAATAAAATCTTCTTATAAAATAGTGTATTACACTTTTATAAATGTAAATATTTAAGAAAGTTTGTAAAAATAGTTAAAATAGTATACGAGGAATAAATTAAAAAATTAACTAACTTATTCATGTATCCTTTATTCCTTACATATCAAACAATTTAATATTTAGAACGGCGATGCGCAAACTTCATTGTTACACGACTTTCCTTACTGTTTAAATAATTACCAGATACACATGATAGGTAGGCATATTAAGCTTTTTGTATAATATATTCTAAAGAATGGGTAATCTTTGTCACAAAACATACACGAGAGAACACTTGAAAGATGATAATCGGGAATTAGCGTCACATTTTGTAACCCTTTTAAGGATCGATGATTTTGGTTTATAGGATTAATTAAATAATTCAGATAACGAAAATGCCTGGCAGATCGCACACGAGCGTGGGTTTTTGCTGTAAAATATCGTGCATCTCGATGTATTGTGAAATAAATGGCAACCTGATAACTGGTGATGCCACTTTGCCGGAGTAACACAAATAATCGGGGTGCCATTCATTTGACATTGCTACAGACTATGTGATGTTGCCATGGCATCAACCCCATTGCCAGTTTTGCCAGTTCACTGCCATTTTTATCATCTGTTCCATCTTGTCTATCATGTAAAAAAAAATCATCTATATTCTAGAATTGTTTGAAAATGTGTGACACTGCCTTCTGGACTATATTAGCAATGTGAAAGCGAAATTATCGAATTATTTTACATCCGCTATCAAATTAGCATTATAAGCATTACACAAGTGTACCGTTGTCAACATATTGTAAATATTTGACGAGGCTATTAAGCAAAAAAGACTGATGTTTTATTTTTTGCAAATTAAAAATTATTTTATTTTATTTTTCTTAGCGAATTCTTGTTATTTGCATTCTAAAGCAAATTCCAGAACAGGACAGGTGAATTGGGCTCTTGTAAGATATTGCACTAATAACTACAGTTTTCCATAATTTTTATTTTTATTCTTATTGATCTTTATCCAGTTCGCCCATTAATCAGCAACTCTCCAATGTCTACGTCGAACAGTCCTGCCGTTCAATTTTAACTTAAAAAAAAACACAGCTATCAATTAAAAAAATATTATTGCAATAGACTACACCTTTTTCTTCTCTATTAGATTTTCGTTCTTCAACGTTTTTTCTCTCCTATACCGCTTGTTTAGGCTTGTTATACATGGAAACTGAATCTCTTCTCACAAATCAGATTCCACTCATACATCAATGAAAAAAAAAATGTTTTTGTCAGTCATAAATCACTTTATTTTAGTTAATTATTGAAACGACCCGAAATAACTTAACGACTTTTGTAAAATGTATTGTTGTCATACATTTCAGTTTATTTTTATATTTTATAGTAACAGCCTAAATTCGAAGAAATAAAAACAGAATCAAAGTTATTTTAAGCCACATTAATTTATGTTCACAAATATTATCTTCTAATGTAAAAGTTCAAACGCATCAATGAGATTCTTGATTTTCCGTCATGTGACTGAGATTTTGATATTCTAATTAACCTTTTATTTTTTCTGTTTTCCCTGAGAGCATACACTTTTTTTCATGAATTCTAACGAATTTCTAATGAAGTTTTTACCCTTTTCCGATCGCAAAGTAAGGTTACAAATTCAAGTGATTTCAATTACACGTAGCACTGGTCGAATACACACTGGTGTTTTCCTAAGTTAAATAATCACACAAAATAAAGTCAATTGTTTTATGGACATCTTTTTAACAAGGTGATGGAACGTTTTACATTAACTTAATAGAGCATTTTGAGGAAATTTAAGTAAGACAAAATTAAATCTATGAAAATAGACGAAATTTTATGAGAACGGAGACATCTCATCTAATGCCGTTTTTATGTTAGATTAGACGATATGCACACAGAAAAATATCTTTCATGTTCATGCGACTAGTTTTATACTGCTGGAGGACGATTATAAAAAAGTGTACTAAACACGGATTCAGTAGCGGCAATTATTTTACTACCAGTAATTTCGTAAATTTATCCTTGTTTAATCGTAGAACTCCCTCCGATGAAATAAGCCGAAATTTTACATTCTAAAATTCTGGTAATAAAGTCATGGTGAACAACCCTGACGAGCTGCTACTACACGGATTTTATCCAGCCAAAAATCTCGTTTTATTTTATCGCTAGCTATTGCGGAAGCACAAAATTGGTGCAGTGAGGCTTCCAACGAGCAGGAAAAAAGCTTCCAGAACAGTCAAGTTACATCCCGACCAAGTCGAATGAATGAAATAAAAAGAAAGTATTACAGCATCGAATGAAAGAAACTAATATGACACGCAGAATACCAAATAGAATTTTCAAAGAAGGAAAACAGAAATAAAATATTTAGAGACGAAATATAGTAATTTAAAAAGGGAAAATTTTTCGATAAAAATAAACTCTCCAAATACATTCTAATATTTTGGAAATTGATGGCAACATAAGTATCCTATTTGCGATTACTTCCTTAAACTTAAAAACGGTTTTAACCATAATACTATTGTATTCTTTTAATATCAAAAGAAGTCATTTTCAGAAAATTTCACAGTTTTATGGAAATTTCTTTCCCGTGTGAATATTTATCACATATAGGTGATATATAAATAAATAAAAACATTATCCATGAAAAGTTTAATACACAATTTTGGAATTTCCTGCCATTACGACATCCAATTTTTTATATGCCCAATCATTATATACAATGATCCTTTCTATATGTTTATTGTAATTGAGAGCTCAAGTTCTGAAATCATCGCAATTATATCCAAATTTCTCTTCTTTCTAAATAATATCACACATAGATAGAAGAAAAAATAATTGCCTTCATACAGAACAAGTTTTATAATTTTCCCTTCTTTAATAATTCATTTCTCGAATTAATTCTTTCTCGAATAAATTTTCTTGAATTAGAAAATGTTTTCATTTTTCTTACAAAGTTTAAGTAGAGAATTTCTATCAAGAACCTAATTACAAGACTTTTTACTGTAGTGAAAACAAATCCTAAAGCACATAATGCCTTCGATCTGTTTTTCCCACTAAAATTAACGCAAATCTTAACCTAACCAGGAAATCACGCCGATAGTGTAATAATGAAAAAAATCTAAGTAAGCAGCAATCGAAAGTGCATATTGAAATGTGTTTTTTGACACGTAAATCATTTGCCTCGTCTCCTCCTTATCGATGTATAAAGTCTTGCAGTTTGCTAATTTATTTGTTTAACCCATTCAGGGGCGGTGGTACGTTTATGAAATCACTTAAATTTAATTCCCAAACGGCTCAATGGCAGCAGAAATTTGTTAAAAAATTTTCACATTTAATATGTGTGTAATTTTTTTTGGAATTTTTTCTTAATTTCAAATAAATTTCTACGTTAATTCCGGTGTCAGTTGTTTATTTCAACATTTTAGTACTAAAAGTACTTTGCCCTGAAAGGGTTAAAGCAGGGGTCGCAGCGTCCTAAATATATTTTATATATTTGATACCACTATTTTCAAACTATAAATTTCAGCGTAGATTTCTTTAAAATGTGCAATAGAAGGATATTGTGAATATTATATTTTGAAAATAGTGGTGGGGATTATTAAAAGAAATATAGGACGCTGCGAGCACTGTTTAAAAGACGTGGAAAGGAGAAAAGGCGTGGTTCTGATTCTGAAAGTGTGAAACATGTTTTTTGACGCATGGATCATTTTTTTTGTTGTTGTTGTTATTCAGTACCATATTTGTTAATATATTTTTATTTTTGGCAGGCTTCTTTAATTTTTATGTTACTAAATCTAAATATATGCTGTATTTTATAATAATCTGATTATTAAAATTTCTGAATCATAACCACGCCTTTTCTCCCTAAATTAAATAAATACACTAGCAAAATTTAAGACTTTATATCTCGGCAACGGTCAGACGAAGGCAAATGATTTATGCGTCATAAACCACGTTTCACTATGCTCTATCGATTGCTGCTTATTTAGAATTTTTTTCATTATTACATTAAGGCATATGTTTCCTGGTTAGTGTACTACTTTCAATACTTCAATTATTTTTTGGTTCAGTACCATATTTCAATAGCATTTTATTTGAGAAATTCTTTTATTTTTATATTAATATAACTAAATATGTTTTGTATTTTATATTAATCTGATTATTAAAATTTCCGAATCAGAACCACGCTCTTTCTTCTTTTTTTCTCCTTTCCACGACTTCAAACAAATAAATTAGTATAAGACTTTATATCTCGATAACGGGGAGACGAGGGAAAATTATTTATGTGTCAAGAAACTCATTTAAATATGCTCTTTCGATTGCTGCTTACTTAGACTTTTTTTCATTATTACACTACTGCGTGGTTTACTGGTAAGTAGTATTTTAACTTACTACAATGATAAGCACTTTTCGTAATCTAAAATGTATGAATTGTTGCCAAATGTCTACACCACTCAGCATAAAATTAAATACGGGCGCAATTTGTTGTGCAAAAAAAGATTCAAAAATGTTGAAAACTATCCATATAATCCAGGATACTCTGATTTTTATTAATATTCATTAAACATGAATTTCCTGTAAGTTCAAGTAGTAAGTACATTTCTGTGTTAACCGCAAGTTACTTTTAAAAATAATCATGATAAAGCATCACATATTTTGCCGGAATGTGGCAATAATCGATCTAACTTAGATTTTTTTTTTTTGTTTACTCAAATGTTTCTTGATTTTGTACAAAAAAAGGAAAAAATATGCTACGCACCAAGACATTATTGTTTTTTATGGCTTCAAATTATTAAACTGTTCCCAGAAATCTTATATTGTTTACTTAGTATATAAAATTTTAAAAAGGTATATTCATTGCCTAGGTCTTTTCATGATGTGTCCAAGTTTCACGATAGGAAGCGTTGTATCAATAACACGTATGTTTCCTGTTAAGTTTAATCTTCAGTCCTCTGTTACGGAAAATACAATCTTAATCGTTGGTTTAATCGCACTTCATCAAAGCCATTAAATAATAAGCCCAGTCAGATAAATGGGAAACTTTTCGCAAGTTGAAAATAGCGCCATCTAGCGGTTGGGAGTGCTGCATTCGGCACCAAAAATATTTTAATAAAATTTTGCTTCTAAAATTAAAGCTTAAAATAAGGAGTTCATATTTTCTAAGAAAGTCGTTTGTAAATTCCGGTGTCAGTCAGTAATTTCACATTTTACGAACATAATTTGTCTGTGCCGGAAAGGGTTAATTGCATAGTGATGTAAATTTCCATCACTTTTTATTTAACTTTTAATAAATAAATCAACTTCTTCGCCACCGCTATATTTATATAGAAATATTAATCGAGTACATTTCCACATTTTTTTTTAAATTATAGTTTTAGCTTTAATGTAAAAGATCCCAATAATTAGCAAGCTCTTAAAGGAAGTGCAAAAACAAAATATCGATAAAAATCGTATAAAATATCGATATAAATAAATCGTATCGTTTCTCTGCGACCCACTTCTGTTTTGTCCTCCTTCCGCAGCAGAGGTTTGGCGCTAGTGTGTCGCTAACAAATTTAACATTATCTGACTGGGCTTATTATTTAATGGCTTTGCACTTCATATTAATCCACCGTCCTCTGAATTATAGGCCTGTGTACTAAAATAAAAATGGCGGCTGATGTAGTTGAATTTTTTAAGCGTTTGTAATGTCCCTTGAATTTAGACACCAGTATTTGTCAAAAGTTTTCATTGACGTATTTAATCTGTTGAAAAATAAACCGGAGAAAACTTTCTGAAATTATTAGTATTCAAATTGCAGAGACCGTGCAAATGCAAAATCAAATACATCTACGACAACCGCCATTCTTTGTTAGCTCATAGGTCTAAAATTAAGAAGGCTTTGATTAATCAAACCGTGATATGATTAGCTTATGGCAATGTTCCCAGTGTGCTATTTTTTTTATTCGGATTGCTTAATTGATATTTTGTTTTATAATATTGTAATATTTGCCTTATTAGTGTGAGATTAAAAATGGAAAAACTAAGGCGAATTATACTATTAGAAAAAAGTGGTATTATTCAAGCAATCTGCAGTTTGAAAAAGTAGTGGACTGGCATGAGTGGCGTATGACTCTATTTCCAAATACCTCCTATCTGCGAACTGAAATTAGCCCATTAGACTCTGATGTCGAAATAAATGCGCATGCTTAAATTAATACGTACCCAGCTACCAATATTTTATAATTAAAAAATTTGTCTTATTCAATAACATGAAACTTTTCGATTACATATACAAAAAATTACCTTTCGGAAATTGTTGTGGCAAATGACTTTTAGAAAAAAATTGAAAACGTCTACCTTATAATTTTGGAGGTTAATGGGTTTAGTTGATTCAAGTAAACAGTTCGAAATTAATATAAAAAGAAATAAAATCGTTATTTTGTGAAAAACTGATATTGTATATGAAATTGGAACTATCTTTAGAAAATTATCCAGAGAATAGCAGTAAGAAATTCAGTATTCAAACTTATTATTGCAGTTTGTCCAATTTTTTAAAATTCAAATTTCTTTACTGGCGCAACTTTAAAAAAAATATTTTGACTTATTTCATCTGTTATTAAAAAAGACGAAATTTACTATTTCAAAACAACTAGTAGCAATCGAAAAATCTGAAAAAAAAAAAATCAAAACAGTGAACATCGAATCATTTGGATAACAAAATAAACAAGTTGTTTATTTCTGTCAAAATAGCTTGTAATATTTTGACTGAGATGAAATATTTTCTATCCAAGAATGTGTATTCCTCGGATCAGATGAATGCATGGGCGCACGGAGCATAGGCTCGTCTACTATTTACGAATAATAATCGCTATCTTATTTATAGTAGAATTTCTGTTCGAATGGTACTAAATTTGTGGCCGGGATCCCAAACGTGCTTTACCCTTTCAGGGGCAGTGGTATATTTATGAAACCACTTAATTTTAATTTTCAAACGCCACAATGATACCAGAATTTTGCTAAAAGCTTTTCCAATTAATGTGTATACGAGATACCGCCTCTTTTTTATTTACAAAAAAATTGCTTGTAAATTCCGGTGCCAGTCCTTTATTTCAACATTTTAGTGGTGAAAGTTCTTTGCCCCTGAAAGGGTTAATCCGAACCTGTCTATTCCGCAACTTGTAGAATCATGGCGATATATGAGTAAATAATATGAATGAGTGACATAATTATAGGATTGTTGGGAAGTTGAATCAAATGAATAGTAGAACTTCTATACGAAATTAGACGTGTTTCTACGTCGAAATAGATAAAAGAACAACCCCATTTTCTGTGAGAACTTTTTAACTAAATTTAAGTACCTATAAAGGACAGCACAACACTCGGATTAGAGACAGAAATCAAGAAGGTATACGGACCGAACGACTTCTTCACCTAAGCAGTCGAGAAATATAGCATAAGAATTATATCATGCATCTCTCAGACGCAGCACGTTCTTCGAAGCATTAACGATATAATTTTTCGAAGTGGAGATGTATCTACAAAGTTCCTACACTTTCATGCAAATTACACGTATTTTCTTATAGAAGAAAATAAACCGACTTACGTAATTAAACGATTCCATAAGCCGAGTTTTTCTGTAAATAAATACTGGTAGCTTTCTATCGTAAAGTCAGGGAAATTTCCGGATCTGTAGGAACCTTGATTTATTTATGGAGGCTATTTTTGAATAACTGCAATTCATAAAATAAAACGTTGTTAAACATGAAAGGGAACGTATCTTCTTGAACTCCATACTGTTTAGATTTTAAACTTCAAACTTTCGGCCAGCGCACTCATCCTTTTAACATACTTATTTCGAGCGGACATACTTAACCTTTTGCTTACGGTGGGATAACGGTAATCCCAAGAAAAAATCTTCGTAAAATACGGGGTAGGGATTGCCGTAATCCCAATCTTTTGCACCCCCAAAAGCGGAAGTAGAGAAGTCGTTTAAAGCTACTTACACAGTAGGTGTCTTACCTGCTTTGAAAGCAAAAGAAAGTTTTAGGGACAATATCAGTTCGTATTAGGGTAAAAGTGACTGAAAATCCCGATTTTGATTTGTAAAAACCTTTTGAAGATTGCACGAGAAACAGCTTGTCATAGTTTGAATTTCTACTTAATTTAATTCATAATTTCTCCCGCCATGTTAAACTTCGCATATTATTTAATAAATATTAATCAGTGTATATTGAAGCGAAAAATATCAGTTTACTTTAACATCTATTAAATAAGCATATAAATGTGTAAAAATTATTTCGTTTAAGTGGATGTTGAAATATGAAAATTACTTTTTATGATTTCATAATTCTTGCACACGAATTTGTAAAGAAATTTTCACATATTTAATCTCGAATAGAATAAACTCTATTTAATGTAATAATAATTATTATTAACCGTTTTACATTCTGTTTGGAGTGAAAGAAACAACATAATATATGAGCGATGCAGTACGGCATCCAAGCCTTTATTCTTCGTAGAGACAGCTTCAGCACTCTAAGCCCCGCTCCCCCTCCCCCCCCATTCTGGTATACTCGTGAAAAGTGCGAGTATTTTGATATTGTATTGTTAATTTGAAATATTTTATCATCGTTTAATATTAAATATGATGCTTATTTCAGAGAATAAGTTTCATTTCAAAAAACACTAAAAACTTTAAATAACCAAAATTGTACCAATAATTTTTATCTCACTTATCAAAATTTTGAACTACAACATAGCAATTTTATGTAGTGTTTTGAAAAAAGAAAATGTTAATTCTTCTGTTAAAGATATGTTTATCGGTACTGCTAGCTGACGGTACAATTAAGTGCTTGTCAAGTTCAGCGCCTTGTGCCAGGGCACCACTTCTGCAGCGGCTGAATATTATAAAAATAAATCAATTTTTAAAAGTATTTGTTTAAACTTTTTGGAAAAGCCTGGTAGTAAGTAATAGAATAAATTTTAATAAAATAATTAATAGTTTTTTTTTTCGGTTTTCAGAGAAAATAACATTTAATATACAAGGGACATTATTTTTAATCTGTATTGGTAATTAATATTGAATCATCTACGTCGAACATATTTCAACATCATTTAATAAAACATTTTACAAAAATCCCCTACACGTTTTAACATAATATAATTATAAATGTTTCTTTCTAATACTTAGACATGAATAGAAATGTGCAATTCCTATTTGCACAATTTAAATTTAAAGAATGTAAAGATTTTTTTTTTTCTTAAGCAAGATTTAAAAATATTTTTACACATAATTTCCTTATTCCAAGAATGGCTTTCGATGGAAATGTGGCTTAAACTTATCTTTCTAATGCCAAATCTTGCCTTTTCCCGTATAAAAATATTTTTTCTTTGTATGATTATGGTTATTTCCATCATTGTCTGATCATCATTCTTGCTTGAAATTCTAGATTTTACTCCACATACCTTAACAAATATTCCGCCTTTTAATCATTATTATCGAATTAATAATGAACATTAACTTCCATCTTCTAGTTAATAATAGAAGTATTTCCATGATTACATTTAAACAAAAAAAAAATATTTATTTAAATTTTTGGTATACCCTTACAAACTAAATATAATATCCCATTTATAAAAGGAATAAAAATTATAAATTTATAAAGATGTATATACTTTTTATAGCTTATTTTATACTAAAAACTATTTATACTAGTTTATTTTACTTAAAGTATGAGACATTTCAAAAACAGAATATGTAAAACTATAAAAAAAAAATTACTATATTTAATGGAAAATTTTATTTAAAAAATATAAATATCGCAATTTAAAAATTTAAACGCAAAAGATTGTTATATAGTTATAACCTAACCTTTACCCTACGTGTCCTTGAATTGCTGGAAAAATAAAAATTCAGTGCAATAAACTTAATACCCTTTAATACTTTAAGAATTCACATGCAAAAAAACAAAAGTACAAATATTTTATTAAATATTTTAAGAAAAATGTAATTTTATTAAATGGCCATAGTGCATTGTGTCTGTAAAATAATTCCAAAATCAAATTTAATTAAATTAAATTCCCCATAAAAAATTAAAAAACAATGAGGCATTTTTACGTTACACTCAGTTTGTATAGTTGGATTTGCTTGAATATATCTTCTTTTATTTATTATATGGTAAACATTTAAAAATTTCATGAAATCGTTCAATAATGCTGCTCAAAAACTGTATTTGACTACCGCAATTTAGTAATATTTTCATCGTAAAAAAGTATTTTCTAAATATCATTCACGTTTAAAGCGGAGCCATAATATGTTTTCTTCCGTTTACATTCGGGGAAAAAATCCCCAGGTGAGACCAGATTTGGTTAACGAGAAACAGATGTGCTAATTACAGGCTCCCTGCATTCGTCACCTGTACTCAAAAGGGGGAAGCAGACATCCTTATCTTCCCGTAAGGAAACAACAAGTGTAGATTCCTATTCCCGCAGTTAAAAGGTTAATGAATATCAGTAGAGGCGACAAATAACATGAGATATTTATGAACATTGGTGAAAATAATGGGGTTATAAAATGAAGTTTCCATGTGTAAGATATTTTCGTCGGTAAATGCTGCGGGATAGATGATCTGATGATACCAACATATATGTGAATTGTGTCAGACTTGATTTAATACAAAGGGTACTAGGAAAGTTTTCCAATATCTATTTATTTATCAAACTTTTTCAAAGTAATTTCCGTTACAAGCAATACTGTTTCCCCATCCTCCGAAACCAGTCCTTAACCCCTTCGCGACGAGCGTATTTTACAAAATTTTTAATCTTTTACCACCAGTGTTTCAAAACAGAAATTTTCGCCTAATTGAATCGCAGAAATTCTAGGATTACATAAGGCAAAGCTTACAATAAAAAATACCTGGTGGGAATAATCGAGGATTCTGAGCATCTTATGCGTCACGTATACGTGTCGCTCGTCCCCAAGGGGTTAAACCAGCTCTGCCAAGTTTCACTAGGGATTAAGGCACACTCATTGTTTCACTCCCTCAAAAGTGCCTCATCACTAAAAAGCCGAATATCTTTCAGCTTCATTTTCACATGCGGGAACCATGCGAAGTCACAGAGAGCAATATCTGGACTGTAAGGAGGGTGTTCAAGAAGTTTCAGTCCTGTAGTGGCTAAATATTCAGTGCAGGCTTTGGCCCAGTCAGCTGTAGCGTTGTCATGATGGAGGAACCAGGTGTTCATTCGTGACTTTGGTCGCATGTTCTTCAAAGACTCCATGACTTTAGGGAGGCGCTGTTCAGCGTACCACTTAGCTGTAACTATCTACTGTGTGTACAAAATGATACTCTCAACAATTCCACTCGATTTGAAAAATAAATCTATCATTTTCTTCTTGACAGATCGGGATTTTCCGACAGCTACCGGTGTGTCCTCATCATCAAAGACCCAAACTTTGTTTTCAGACTTAATCGGCACATCATAATAGTATAGCCAGGTTTCGTCACCTGTCACAATGCTGTTCATATAAAGAGATTGTCCCTTATCAAACAGTTTTAGCATCTCCTGGCACCAAGTCACACGTCGTGTCATCTGCTTTTCAGTCAGCCTATGTGGCACCCAGAGACAACACAGTTTCTTCATGTGCAAATGATCATGCAGAATAGAATGAATTGCACGTGCATTTATCCTCTATCTTCTGGTAAGTTGTTCGCCTGTCTTAGATAAGCATTTTCCTCACAGCAGTAATGTTAACCACCGTAACTGACGTTTGGGGCCTTCCCACTCTTTCATCGTCCTCCATAGAAATTACCCCTTTGGAATTCTCTGTACCATCTGTATATAGTCGTACGATGTGGACAATTATCATCAAGTGCAAGATTAATTTCTTCTAAACATTGATCTATGTTTAATCCACGCACGAAGTTATACCGCAAAACTACCCTTATCTCACTTCGTACCAGGATGCTATTGGAAGAACTTCACACTATCACAGCTAATAAATAACTGAGCCTACAGACTTGTGGTTACGTGCAGGTGCGTACGTATGAACATATATCAACATGCAGCCGCAAGTAGCCACCTGCGACTTTTTGTTTTGTCATATTGCAAAACTTTCCTAGTACCCTTAGTATTTGTAGTTCAGTGGAAGAGCATTTACGCATATAGCCAAAATCCCAGGTTCGAATACTGGCCTCGATACGTTTCATTCTGTTGGGAAAATTTGTTCAACATTAGCCTCCACCTAAGGAATTTCAGTAATCTGGGTTGAATTTTGGATTATGTGAAATGTTTCTAAACGTCTTTTTTATTCGTGGATGTCTGGCATTTCTCCAGTTTCGAGGCTCTGTGCCATACACGAGTTGTCCTACACTGCTCAGTAGTATTCAACATAAAATTAAATAAATAAAAATATATAAAATAAATTTTCTATTTAGATACGTATTTAACCTGGTTCAAATTAAATCATATTTTACAGAAGATTAGTTTGAGGTTGTCACATATGCATTATTTTAACAATTTTAGCAGCAATGTCATTTAATTGTCCAAAATGATTTTCTGAAAACTAATGTGGTACTTGAATACATTTTAACCCTTTCCGGCGCGGAGTAAGTCTGTTTTTAAAATGATGAAATTATGGACTGACACCAGAATTTACAAAAGAATTCATTAGACAAAAAAAACTTGCTTATTTTCCCGTACTTTATAAAAGGAAAAATTTAACTAAATATTCTTGGTGCCATTTGTCAGTTTTGGAATAAAAATTAGGTGTCCTTTTTTGTGGACACCGCCCGCTAAAGGGTTAAACTACACTTAATATACCAAATTTGTGGCTCGACTTAGTCCAATGTTACAAATATGGAAAAATAAACATCTAAGTAAAAAATAAAAATAAGGTACGTATTTTTTTAAATGGCTCAGAATGAGCTGAAACATATGTCAACAGTCTAATAAAACCTATTTTACTGTTTATAATCTTTTTATTTTACATATTTTAGCAATTAAAAAGAAGTATACATAAATTGTTTTTCAAGTCACTTGAAATTTGCAATTCAAGTAAATACTGCATAATAAAATTAAAATGAGAATTAATTTGAGATTTTCAAAGTTTAAATAAAAATAAATAGGTGTTGTGTTCCGAAAGGAAATAAATCTTAGCAATAGTATAGAAAATCATAAAGAAAGAATTTTGGTGCAAATTCGAAAATGGTAGCAACATAGGTCGGTGTTGCCAGTCCGCTATTTTTTGCTATTATTCGAATTACTTGACTGTTACAGGATTTTAAAATAGAAATATTCTCATTATTTAATGGCCGATGAAATAAGGCTAAAATAATGCGATGTTACTATTTCAGATATTTTGTGTCGCTCAAGCAATCTGAATTTAAAACAATTACAGGACTGGCAACAATGACATAGATGTCTGCCAATGTTGCCAGTTTGACCTCTTTTTTTAATTCAGAAACATCGAATTCTTTCACGAAAATCCGAAGAAGAATATTCACTCTATGAAATCACAAAATGGGTGTCATTAAATATAGCAATATTACGTGTACAAATATTTTGTTATCACATTCGAGTAAGACTTTTTCAGCCCTATCGTGATGAAAGAAGCGTTTTTTGAACACCAGTATTTCTGTAGTAGGGTTGCGTGTTTGGTCTTCTTTTGAATTAAAAAATTTCGATTTCATACCGGAAATTTCGAAAGAAAAATGTTTACTTTATGTAATCCCGAAATGTCTGCTATTAAATAAAACAAAAATTGCTGTTTGAAATTTCTGGTAGGAATTCACAATTTCTGAATTTAAAAAAAATGTCCAAAGTGGCAACAATGTTCTGAAGGGAAACTTTCGTGCTAGGTTTTGACAACATTTGCAACAAATATTACCGTCTTAGTAAGTTTCTTCAAAGTTTTTAAGGAAAATTTAAAAGGTATTTCTTGGAAAAAAGTGGTATTCAAAAAGGGGAACAGAAATTTTTGCCTTTATTTAACCACAACATCTCAGTGGTTAAATAAAGCAAACAGTTCTATTTAAAAATAATGGTGTCCATAGATAAAATAAGTGCACGTCACGTCGTTGAGAAGCGGTTAAGGAGGGGATTTGCTTTACGATTTAAATACTGAATGCATATTTCAGTAGAATTCGTTAAAATTGATAGACTGAAAGTTAACATTAGAAAAAGAATTGAAAGTTACTATTTAAAAAATTGAAAGTTACTAAATTCAATGTTATAAACAATCAGCTTTATTCAGTTTTTATCCAGTTTCAGTTGTGTTACTTTTTATTTATCTCATGCGCGTCGTACAATTAAATATGGTGACATCATAATGAGGAGGAGGAGGATAGTCAAATAATTATTTAACCCCTTGGGGACAAGCGACACGTATACGTAACGCGTAAGTTGCTCAGAATCCTCGATTATTCCCACCAGTTACTTTTTATTGTAAGTTTTGCCTTATTTAATGAGAGCATTTCTGCGATTCAATTAGGCGAAAATTTCCGTTTTGAAAAACCGGTGTTAAAAAATTAAAAATTCTGTAAAGGACGCTCGTCGCGAAGGGGTTAACAACTTAAGAGTCTTATTTTGAGACTATTTTAGTGATTTGAGTTTTTTTTGTACAAACTTAAATTCTATGAAATTTCCAAATATGGAATTTTCTAAAGGTTTTGTCACTTTGTTTATAAATTCTGGTGTCATTCAAACATTTCAACACTTTAAACCCTTGAGAGGCACCGGTATATAATATATACTAGTTTTTAATAAATAACTTTGCCACCAGTTTTATTAAATAAAAATATTTACTATTATTTTTTGCAGATTGAGGTGGTAAATATTCATTATTTAAAATTGCTGGTGTCAAAACATCGCAAAAATTAGCATTTTTAGACCACATGCTTGCCCTTCAAGGGGTTAACAACAGTGGTGGTGTTTTGTTCATGAAAGGTATATAATAGGAGATACCGTGTATACTCTACATATTAAAAGTCAATACCATAAAAAGTTTTAAAAACGAGCATCATTGTTAATAAATTAAGACACTAAAGAGTTCATTGATTTTTCACGCAAACACGCCTGAGAACACGGCATTGTTTGCTTACTTGATTGTTTCAAGCTTTCATCAGTGTTTCACACGTGTTAAAAATCTCAATATTATATATCTAAATAACTTTACATTATTTACGGGGCCGAATGAATATTTTGAGAAAATTGGTATGTATCAGATGGATGGATATTCGTAATAAATATTTGTGTGAAAGTCTGGTAAAACGCATTAGCTCTTTGATTACGGACCAGGACTGACGACTATTTTATATTCAGTAGCAAGACGAAAATTAATATTAGGAAATAGTGGTAATAACACTTTTCTGGTTTATCTCTACCAGATTCGGTCTTAACGCAATCGTATCGAGCGATTTTTCCTAACAATTTGCTTTAACCCTTTAGCGGGTGGTGTCCACAAAAAGGACACTTAATTTTAATTCCAAAACTGACAAACGGCATCAAGAATATTTATTAAAATTTTCGTTTTCTAAAGTATGGGGAAATAAGCAAGTTTTTATTTTCTAATGAATTCGTTTTTAAATTCTGCTGTCAGTCCATCAATTCATCACTTTACAAACAGACTTACTCCGCGCTGGAAAGGGTTAAAACATGATATTTTAATGATATTAAAACAATGGTATCTTCTCCCTATTCTGATATGGGTTTTGTAAATTTTTCATAGTTATTTTTCACAAGTCTATACATAAGTAAATATCATTCTATAATCTATCTACAGATTTATTATAAAATGCCTTTCGATCTAAAAAATATGGGCAACATGATATATATGCATTTTATGTAATAAGCATTTTGTAGAAGCCACGCTTTTATCCAATGATGTTTTTTGGATAAAAACGATAATTCTCACTTCTCGATGACAACGCTTATTTTAGAAAAACGAGAATTCTCGTTTCCCGATGTCAATGTCTTAGGACTACAACTATAACTCAATAGCTGGTATTACACACATTCTGAAATAATTGTGCATTAGTAGCATGAAAAAGCATAAGTGTTATCAGAATGAAACTATTTTGCAATTTTGTAATTAATGTTAGATATATATAAAAAAAACACAATTTTTTTTAATAATCCAGAGCTATCAAATTTCCCAAATTTTTAATACGACTATTTAAGAAGTGAATTATTCCCTTTATATAATTGTAAAATTGTGCAGTTAAAAAAAGCGAATAATTCTGTTCAGAAATAATTGTCCTCAAAAAATTGATAACTATCATAATCCCCTTTAACCCGAGATTATTCGCGTATTTATTCAGAAAGCTATTAGTCGCGTTCGGCCTTTTTGGCTGCGTTCCCCGCATACAGAAAATGGATTTTTTTTTTTTTTTTTTTTTTTTTTCGTGATTTAATATTATATTATTTAATATGATATTATATTTTAGATTTCATTGAAGTTAGAAATTTGCAGTATTTTTTAATTAAACATATTTCACGAACTTTTGAATATTGGGAAAAGTTAAAAATTAATCGACTCCAGTTATCGTTTCGTAGACTTTTCCATAATTTCAACACTGCTTGTAAAAATGAGTCTGGAAATTGATTATGGTGGTGTAGAAACATTTAAGATCAGCTACATGGAATTTCCTTATTGTATTTATAAGGGGGCATGGGTTAAGAGATATGAGCGGCAAAAAGACCAACACGTGACTACTGTCGGGTTAAATCTGTTACAAAGCTGACTACTTTCTTTGTTACAACTATTGCCAAATATATACTTTTGCTTTAAGTAATCAGAGCAACTATATGATTAAAAAAGATGAAAAATTACTATTTGGAAATACTAGTAGCAAAAGAGCATGAAATTTGGAAACTGTGCTAGTGCTATTGAAAAATGTAATTTTCAAAAATTTCAAAATAATTCCTGCATGAGAAAATTAAACATTTCTGACCGAGCAGGACTGGCGATTATTTTTATGTTCAAACGTACTACAATTTACAAAAAAATAATTATTTGTGTTAGATTCAATAGAATCGATTTCCCTTATTCTTATAGAATAAGTATATGGCAGATACTATTTTATAAAATGTGGTACGAATAGATTACAAAGTAGTCTATTCAGACCTATATGGCCTTACCTATATTCAAAGAGTTAAAAAAATAGACTTAATAAAGAAAACAAATTCTTTACTTACTGAAGGCCAGTAGTATAGGTGCTAACTTTAATGATTTTTTGTTACAATTAAAATTTAATATAGATTTTTGCCGTATAGCATCACAGATTTTGCGATTAACTAAGGCAAAATTTACCATTAAATTTTAGTGGTTAGGGGAAACCGTAAAAGTTGTCAGCTATAGAGAATTCTTATTGCTATTATCACCTAGTGGCGAGGTTTATTTCTAGATGAATTTATCATGAGAATACTAGGATCGGCCAACGAGAAATCTCGTGATGCGTAATGCGTTGATTAAGCAGGACAACATTTCCTTATCCCCCTGCAGACAGTTTTTGATTAAATTAAACCATTTCATGAACTACGTATCTGTTCGCGTGACACATGTACACCTAATTCTGTTTTTACGCGACCATGGGTTTAACGATTTATGGACATTGAATACCACTATTTTTTTAATATTAATCTGCGCTTTATTTAATCACATATATCTTCAAATAAATCAGGAGAATATTAATATTAAAGATATAGTAGTATACGATGTGCTTAAACCTTTAACGTATAGTTGTTTAAAAAAGAATAGGTGTACTTAATATAGCATACAGAATAATCTAACATTATAAGAGTTTCTTGAAAGAAAAAACGAAATTCCTTGAATTTAAATGAGCATGTGAGTGTATAATGACCAATTCATAGATTGTTTTCTGTCAATACATACATTGGTAGAACGTAAAAGCTCACCGATGTTTGAATATATACGATGCATAATGGTAAACTTTATATAACAAATTTTTACACCTCGTAATTATAAACTTCTTTTATTTGCTAAATGGCGTAAAATAAAAAGATTATAAACAGGAAAAAAGATTTATTAGAAAATTTATAAATAAATGAATTAAAGAAGACGGATCAAAGAATGACTATATTAGCATGACAAGCAGGAAATTTAGTTACAGAAAAAAAGGAGCATATAGCTTATATTATGTACAATAGAAAAACCACAAACCTAGCAAGTTTATATCAAGAAGAAATCATACAAATAAATTACAATGAATGTAAAATAATTTTCCCCTACAATCTATACTATCAATCCATTAAAAGAAAAGCCATAGAGATTGTAACTGGTAAAAATACAATACGTAACGATGTAGCATTATTTAACTTACCAAAATTGTGGCTCGAGCTACACCATGGTTACAAATGTGGAAAAAAACATACAAGTAAAAAATTATGTGTGTAATTTTAAAAAGTATGTGGAAAATTACGACTAATAACTTCATATTCACATTCAAATTCAAATAACTTTATAGACCATGAAATTCATAGAATATTATTATTTGTTTTTTTCTTTTAATAACTCAGATTGAGCGGAAACATGTCTGCAGTCGAATAAAAGTTATTTTTCTTTTTATATTTTGTATGTCATTTGTATATTGTTCCTCCCATTATTCTTGCACAAAAATGTAGGTTAATTTGATCCAAATGAAACACGCTTCAAACCAGACATTTTTTTAAGAAATAAAATCAAATATGTTTTAGGAAAATCCCGAAATTAATTAAAAATACAGGGTGTCCATAATTAAACGACCCTACTTTAAAGTTGTCTACAGACAAAACTATTGGTCAGAAATTTGTGAAATTTTGTGAAGGACATAATGAAGGAATGGGAATTTGTTTAAGCAAAAAAAAAAAAAATTAGTTCAAAATTTCGCCACCAGATGGCGTTTTTAATGAGTCAATCGCATTGGAAACATTTGGTAACTCATGATAAACCAAGAACTTTACCTGTTCTTAAAGACAGCTGTTTTTAGCATTTCCCAGAACACTCTGCGGTCAACTGTGGAACATGCTATCCTATGATTCCAGATGGTAGCTGAAAATGATGACCGTCATGTGGAACATGTTTTATTGGAATAAAATATGTAAACTATCGTAAATGTATGCTAAATGTGTAATTCATTAAACGTTCTTGGTTTATCATGACTTACCAAAAGTTTCAAATGCAATTGGCTCATTAAAAACGCCATCTGGTGGCAAAATTTTGAACTAATTTTTTTTCCGCTTAAACAAATTCCCATTCCTTCAATATGTCCTTCACAAAATTTCACAACTTTCTGACCAATAGTTTCGTCTGTAGACAACTTTAAAGTAGGGTCGTTTAATTATGGACACCCTGTATATTAAATAAATTTTCTATTATGAAAAGTGTTTAACCATGATCAAATTATATAATAATTTTATGAAGAATAGTAGGAGGTTGGCAAGTACGTATTAGTTTAGCAATTTTAGCCACAATATCATTTAATTTCCGAAATGCTTTTCACAATAGTGAGTCAGTACTTGAATACATTTTAAACCATACATAACGTGTTTTTCAAGATAGAGCAATGGAAATTTACATTTCCAGTATATACTGTATTACAAAAAAAGTAAAACAAAAATGTTCGTAACTGAGATTTTCAAAATTCGAATAGAAACAAATATGTACAGTGTAACCTAGGGAAAAATATATACTACAGAATAAGTCTTATACCAGGAATTTTTGTGTAAACCGATTTATCTTGAATGCTAAAATGGTAGCTACATAGATCAGTGTTACTAATCCGCTACTTTTTTAAAAATTCAGATGATTTGACTGCTACCAGGTTTTTAAATTAGAAATATCCCCAGTATTTAATCACAGATTAAATAATTCGAACAAAGGCGAAAATTACTATTTGAAAAATGTTGTGGAAATCAAGTAATCTGAATTTAAAACAAAATAGCGGACTGGCAACACTTACATAACTGCTAAACAGGGTTGCCAGTTATGCCTCATTTTATTCAGAAACTCCGAATTCAGTCAGAAAATTCCACAAGAAGACATTTTACTTTATGGAATTTCAGGTAATGTCTGTTATTAGGTAAAGCAAAATTTACTGATCATAATTTCTTTTAGGAAAGCATATTATCTGGATAAATAAAAGAGACTTAACAGGCAACTCTACCTGTCAACATTCTAGTTTTTTTAAGTAAAATACATATAATTTGTATCGGATCATGAAAATGAAGTTGTTTCTATGTAGTATATTTATCTGACTTCAAATAATAAAAAAAATGCTGGATCACAATAAATTAATTTAACCTTGAAAAAAATCAGAATGTAGGCAACTGAGAAGATATGACTTGTAATTCAGATTTCCTTTTTCCCAGAGTTGAGTGTAATATACTAGAAATTAGTAAAAAATTGCAATATATCGTTAAAAATAAATCGTCGGAAATAATAGAAATAGGTATAAAACGTGCAAAAAAGCTTTTGGATAATTTCTATATATGCAGTTCTGCACTGTAAAAAACAAAAGCAAAATAATCTTTTCAGAACAATAACGAATGCTTCGACAGCAACAACGAGCAATGTTATCATTTTCTTTTAATAGGGTTAAGATTCAAAAACTTCCCATGTCTTAAAACTACATAACTGAATTAAAACAGTAGAAAACTATTCATATGCAATAAATGAAATACTTTGAGTTAATGAAAGCCTGAAGCTACGAGTGATATGATTGTATAAATATATCTATTGTCAGCTAATCTGACTTACTTGGAAGTGTCATTTTATAAAGCTTCCTTTTTCCAACGTTTGTAATAGAAACATTTAAGGAAATGTTTTAATCCTGTTGCATAACTTTTTTTTTTACATTTCAGAAAATACAAAAAATTGTTTATACAAGGATGGATGAAATATAAAAGAGACTTTTTAAATATCTATGTACAATTTTATATTTACATTGACCTGGCAATTTGGCAAGTTGTTTAGGTTTAAAAATTTGTGTGGCATCTTTTCATTCTTCATACATTCATTCATGTAGTCGCTACAATGATAAATAAATACAAATTGCTGACTGCGGTTGCACAAAGTATAATTAGAAATTAAGCAGAGATTAAATCTTCGATACCGAAATGGCACCCTGTCTCAAGTACCGTAATTTCCGGCGTATAATCCGCAGCTCAAAGAGTCGTTTTTCGACCCAGAAATATTATTTTATAAAATGTAACTTAAACGATCGCTGTAAATATTTAACTACAATTATGGAATAAAATTTCTGGGTAGAAAAACGACTCTTTGAGCTGCGGATTATACGCCGGAAATTACGGTATGTAAATGGTACACGTTGTTTAAAAATAGCCATGAAGAAAGTCTAACTTGTCGAACCTGTATGTAATACCGCAAAAAAGTGAAACTGCTTCACAAAAGGAAAAACTGAGAAAATTCTCCCTAATTTTTTTTATTTTATTTTATATGGTATTTGCTACGTCAATTTTCTTCCCGAATAACGTACTTCTAGTGCACAATAACAATCAGGACTCGCAGCTTTCCTAATTTTTCTACCACTGTTATAACAGAGTAAAATTTTGGTATATTTCTATTGCAGATGTTAACCCCTTCGCGACGAGCGTCCTTTACAGAATTTTTAATCTGTTACCACCGGTTTTTCAAAACCGAAATTTTCGTGTAATTGAATCGTAGAAATGCTATGATATGTAAGGCAAAGCTTACAATAAAAAATAGCTGATGGGAATAATCCCAGATTCTGGGCGTCTTATGCGTCACGTATACGTGTCGCTCGTCCCCAAGGGGTTAAAGAAATAAATAAGAAAAATTTGTGTACAACATTGTAAACAAATTTAGGAACTGAGCGAGCGCCGAGTGAGTAATCAGGGTTCGTACGCGTTTACTACAATTTTTTACTACAGTTTTTCTATGTAATATTTAAATAGCAGAAATTGTTAACGCCTCGTTTAATTGCAGGATTTGTAAAACTTTTCTGCATTTAAATAATGCAAACTATTCTGTTAAATTTGTGATAAAAGCGTACGAACCGTGGTAATGTTAGTTTTTTGAAAAGATTAAAGCTGCATATTGGTCTTATAAAAGTTCTACTACGATTAAAAGGTTCCTCGTTTCCGAGATAATACATAAAACATGTGTAACGAAATAAACTCTTCACTGTAAATCACCCAGCCACCTTCCTTAAAGTCCGTTATCAACCTCTGCAGTTGCATAGCCAGGGTAGGTGTTCAGACGCTCTGTGTATAACATTTTTCATATAGTATTTATTCTTCGCCCCATTTATTCGCCAAAAATTCTGCGACCTTATTCGACGAAGAATATACAGAAATAGATTAACCCTATCACTATGTCCTGGGGTCCACGCGAACCCCAAGCCCATAGATAGCATATTGGTCGTTTTGATATGACATAGTGATAGGGTTAAATAGAAGTGTTGGGCTACTGATCTTTTGACTGACATTTATTTAGATCTCCTTAAAAAAGTGTTAGGAGGAGCAAGATCTTAATTCCATAACGAAGGCAAAGAAGTTTTGTGTCGTATAATTCTTTTTTTTTGTTATACCATAATAAACAATGCTGTCAATGTGTTAAATATATTTTAAAAAGCTGTTTAAGAAAATACCGTTCTTTTTATTTTGGTAAATAATATATGAAAAATAAATTATTAAAAAGACTCTTGGTCAAACCTGGTAAAATGTTCTACGTAGTAATTATGTGTTGAATTATTATAAAAAGTAAATGAAATGTCTGGATGTCAAGAAAAAAATATCTTGTTGTGTTGTTTCAAGACTTTTTAAGCCCCTTCGTGACCAATGGCACATATGCGGTGCGCAGAGCCCGTACACAAGGTTCTCACTGGTCGGTGTTTCTTCAATAATAGAAATTCAGTACACTTTCGTTTTCAGTACATTTTATTCTAAAGTTTGATTTTTTTTATTTTAGTCTCCTTTTTTATCCAGATGTTCCAAGTTGATAACGGAAATTTTGAATGAAAAGTTGATATTTATGTAATCACGGAATGTTTGTCATTAAATAAAAATGAAATTGCTATTTGGAATTTCTGGTATGAATTCAGAATTTCTGAATTAAAAAAGATACCAAATTGGAAACACTCTTCTGATGAAAATGTTTCGTGGAATTTTTCTAGAACATTTGCAACGACAGTTAACTTTATATTTAATTGCGCTTAATTATTAGCTTTTTTAAAAATAAAGAAAAACATTTTATCACAGACATTAACAAAACTTTTTATTCTATTTATTGCCTTATTCCAAAGATATCTTTTTATCGTCTGCTGCCATAGCAACGTGATAAATTAAATGTTGATTAAAAAATGCACAGTAGTAGAAAAATACTTATGAAAATCGGATAATTATTGAGCAACTGAACACTTAAACCCCATCGCGACTAGCGTCCTTTACAAAATTTTTAATTTTTTACCACCGGTTTTTCAAAACAGATATTTTCGCCTAATTGAATCGCAGAAATGCTAATATTTAACCCTTTGAGGGGCGGTGGTATATATTAAATACCACCTAATTTTAATCCGATTCGAACCAGAAACTTTTAATTAAATTTTACTTTTTTAACTTTGACAGAAAGATTTTAAGAATTGCTTGTCCTTATTTTGAACTAAATTCTTTCGTAAATACCGGTGTGAATTCGACGTTATAAGAACACAATTGCTTGCCCCTGAAAGAGTTAAGCAAAATTTCCGGTTCTGAATTTGACTGAAAAAAAGCGTAAACGTTGTCAGCCGTGTAAAAGAGATAATGTTAAAAATTGCCATTTTTGTTCTGTATACCTATCATCTTATAGTATTTTTTCATACGATAGAAAACTACGCCTTTTAATATGTTTGAAAATATTTTAAAGGTTTAAAATAATGATTAAAAAATTAAATCAATCTTTTTTTTCCAATCTGCGAAATCTTATTTTGTTTTTACTTCTGTCGAAATACAGAATAACACATTAGAAAGACTTATGTTGTTGACATAAATGATTAAAATGAAGATTATATACGATCTTAACTCTTAACAGTTGAGTTTATGAACGCTATCTATGTCTGCACATTATCCCTTCGCCGGATCTTAATCCTATAATACTGTGCATTTTTGTTAATGCAATCCAGATTAACATTAAGCCCTTTTAATAATGAGAAACATAATTTTCATTTTCATTTATTTTAAGGCGGTCTTCTTTTAATAATCCTCCCAATTTTAAAACGAAAAGTAAGTGTAATAAATATTTTGTTTTTCGTAGCATAATAACATGTTAGAAAAACAATTTTTATCTATACATGAATAATTAGACTGAGGAATGTTCATGTAATTATAAACAGTGTTAAAGTACTCTGAATGAGAGCAATCTTTTTTCCTGATGACATCCCTTCGGCGCAACTTAACACTTTAAGTGTGGGTATGCGAAAGATTTGAGTCAATACGTTAGAGATTAACATAAATCTCTTTTATTGCAAAGACATTATTGGTTACTCACGAAATAAAACGAAATAAAGTAATAGGATATTTTTGGAAGAAAATATGTGTATATTTTACAATAATGTATTTATACGATTTATAAATAATAATAATAATAAATTACATTAAAGATTTAACAAATACTAGCAAATTTTCTTAAATATATTACTCTTTCACTAAAGAAAATAGGTACGTGAAAGTAATCAAAATATATAATGTATACTATATTTTCTCCGTTCATTATAACTAAAGGATCCAACCCGGGCTTTCCAGGCTACGGAGCATAGTAGATGAAAACCATTTTTCTTACTGAAAACTGTAAAAGATTATTTATATTCAATAGATTTTTTTACATTCAAATTTTAAATTGCTCGGTAACAACACCAAAAAGCACTTTTATATAAAAAAATATACTTCCGTATTAGCTGCATGTCAGGAATTAACATCCGAAGCAATAGTTAAATATTTCTATGTAATTAAATTAACGGAAAGGAGTTGCCTAGATCGTTACCAATGCACCGCACTCTGAATACTAGGCCTGGGTGCTGACACAAATATGGCGGTTATTGTAGGCAAATATATTTCACATTT
This sequence comes from Maratus michaelseni, assembly GCA_963931845.1. Taxonomy (NCBI): domain Eukaryota; kingdom Metazoa; phylum Arthropoda; class Arachnida; order Araneae; family Salticidae; genus Maratus; species Maratus michaelseni. The sequence continues at coordinate 307,773,924 of OZ007595.1, forward strand.
GTACGGTCCCTTGAATTTTAATACTTACAATTTCTTAAAGCTTTCTCTGCCTTATTTTTATAAAATTAAATACGTTAACACGTTCGCTGCCAAGCTAAAAATGCTGGAATTTTAATTTTATTTAGAAAGTTCAAATTCACACCAGAAAATACTAATAGTAATATTTACTTTGTTTTATTACAGACATTTCAGGATTACAAAAATAAAAATTCTTCTTTTGAAATTTCCGGTGCGAATAACTAATTTTAGATTGAAGAAACGTAGATAGCACTACGAGTATACCCGTAGTTGGCAGCGAACGTGTTAAAGTAAAACTTTAAGTCTAGCTACTTACTAATGTCTAAATTCAGGGTACCGTACGTATGCTTATAAAAATCCTCATACGACAGCTGCCAGTCTTCTATCAGCGCATGGACCCCGTATTCAGGAGGCGATAGCCAACATCCATATGATTTCAGCGTTATTCCCGTACATGTTTTTCTTTATAATATAGTAGATCAAGAAATATCGTTATTTTTTTATTATGTTCAATGTAAGGGAAAAATCAGTTTTAAGTTAAGCATAATATAATTATAATATGTAGATATTCTAATATAATATACCGTCTATATTTACAGATACCCAATAGAAATTTCGAAAATTTGGAATATGGAAATAAATAAAAAAAATAAGTAAATTAAATAAAGAACAAACTATATTTAACTGAAATAATATAATGTCTCTATTTACACCGGAATTATTTTAAACTAAAATCTAAATACATTTAAACTTTTAAATCGCTGGTTAGCTGGCATTTAGAGCAATCAACGTATTCTTGTCATACGGCTGCTACCTTTTAAAAATGGCAGCTGTACGTATTAGATGAGTAATAAGTGCCGTATGTGTAGAACTTATACCTTTAATCGTCGCGCCCGTGACACTCACGGGCTAAGCTTCTAATGACTTTAACCATTATTTTCTCGTATCTTCTTTGAATTTTTTTTTCGCGAAATTATTTTAACACTAGAAGCACCAAGAGCAGTGAACTTGACTGCTACCAAATGTATACAATTCGATTTGAACCAGAAATTTCTTTGAAAAAGAGTTAAATATATAAATCGCCCAAAAATAAGTTAAATAGATAAGTTAAAAAGTTTTAAATAAAAAAAATTTGGTGTACATTTTCTTTTTTAAACTTCAATGAAATTTCCATTACTTCTAGTGTTAAATGCTTAAGCGCTTAATAGATGGAAGCTCTGAACTGATAAATTCGGTTTTAATATCGGAATGCTTAATTTCAGTAAACTGTGCGAATTGGAACACTTGTTTCATTTGTTTCAAATCTGAATGCATCTGAGTTATCGCTTTTTTAATTTCAATATTGGGTTTCTCAAGCGAAGAAGAAGATTTTTTGCTGAGATATCTGGAAATGAATCAGAAGATTCTATTTTTTCAGATTTTTTGACTCCGAAAAATCAGAAACTGAAGATAGTGATGATGACTTTGATATTTCTTTTCCAAACCGTCAGTGGCATAAAATTTCGTCAAGTGCTCAAGATTACGCACCTCCACGCTTTCAATTCAAATCGGAGCCGAAGGTTAATGTTTCGTTTGATGCTAGTTTGGGTGTTCTGCAGTACTATGAACATTTTATAAATGATGAATTAGTGGATAATATTATAAACGAAACTAATCGATATGCAGAGCAGTTGGGAAATGTTGTTGGATAAAAAAGAGTAAAAAGGTGACCACAATGGCAACCTGTCTTTCGAAATAAAATGCGATTGTTCCTTGCTCTTAATATTGTCGAAGAAATCGTAAAAAAAGCCGGAAGAAAGTTTGCATTGGACTAAACGATTATCTGTTGAGACACATTCGTTCGCAATATTAAGACGTACGATAGGTACAGCCAAATGAAAAAATACCTATATTTTGCAAATAATGAAGCTGACGATCCTGAAAATCATCCTAATCCAAAACTGTCTAAAATTTGGGCTGTTTGTGGACATCTGAATAATTTGTATAGAAGTACAATTAGCCCTGAAAGAGATGTCACTATCAATGAAAGTTTGATGTTGTACAAAGGACGTTTATCATGGCGGCAGTACATACCAATTTAAAAAAGCGAAATTTGGAATAATTTTTTTTATGTTGTGCGAATCTAGTACTGGGTATATATGGTCTTTTATTATTTATACAGGGAAAGGAACTTTGTTCAGCAAAGACTTCGAAACGCTCTAGATGCCCTCACAGGTCGTTATGACACTATTGATGCCATTACTGAGAAAGGGACATTGTATAACAATGAACAATTATTATACATCGCCGGAGTTATGTGATATATTGTTTTGAGTTATGAAACAGATGTTGTTGGAACTGTTAGAAAAAAAAACAGAAAAGATATGCCAGAAGGTTTGCGAGAAAAAAATAAAAACTGGTGAAATTCATGCGTTTTGACGAGGAAAACTTAAGGCGTTGAAAGGAAAAGACAAAAAAGATGTGACATTGTTATCATCAATACATAATTCCGAAATTGTTGAAGTTACAACTGAAAGTAAAAGAATGAAAAGGAAGCCAAAAACAGTTGTAGATTACAACCAAACTATGGGAGGTATAGTTGATCAATTTCTTTCAAGTTACTATGTAGCTATATATGGTGGGAAGAAATATTATAAAAAGATATTCTTCCATCTATTGGACCAAGCCATTTCCAATGCTTTTCAAGTTCATAAGAAAGAAGGAGGCAGAAAATCTCATCTAATGTTCAGACTCGATTTAGTAGATGAAAGCGTTGACAAATATCATACAGAAGGAAATTTCCGTAAACGGGGCCGTCCTTCGGACAACGCAACATCAAGTCGTTTGTATGAACGTCATTTTCTGGATGTTATACCTACGGACAAAAAAGTAAAGTTTGTTCATCCCATGTGAATGAAAATGAAAAGAAAATTCGAAAGAAAAACTAGACATCATTGTAAGGACTGTAATGTAGGACTGAGCATATCATGTTTCAAAGTTTTCCATACATTGAAAAATTATTAAATTTTGAAAAATATATTGAATGCTGATTTTGAAATTAATTTGAATAAAATTATCGTCTTTGTTGTAATATAGCAAATTATATGATTTTTATATCTTTACCTTAAGTCAAAGTGAAAGCACAAATTACAACATTCCACCAAAGCTTCCCTGCGCGTCATGTGTGTGTAAAAAAGGCATATAAAGTAAGCGAAATTGTGATTTTAAAAAATATTATCCATGCTTTCACGCATTCAGGAGCAAAATACTCCCATTTCTAAAAATTTGAAATAAATGATTGGCTTGTAGCTTCCTAATATATCCAATGAGGTAAATAAAAAAGCCTCTAAAATGCTCAATTTAATCTGGTTTACCTTCACGTCATCTTTGCTCTAGATGAGAAGCCATCAGACGACATCCGACCAGGGAAAATTCACCAATAATGAGAAATGACACTGAATTCATGCTGAGCTGTTGATGTCTTGCTGCTTCACTTCCTAAAACATAAAACGGTTTAAAACACGTTGGGACTTTTAACGCACAGTGAAATGTCTTACAATCGACATTAACTGTCACAGCATCTATTGGGGACAAAACCATGATGGCCTCCGCTCCTAACTGCTCAATAACTCTTTTACGAGTTGTTTTCCCTACCGTAATTTTTCCAGCTCCGTATTTCTCATTAATAAAAGTACATTTAGGGCAATTTTTAACTCTTGTTTGCAAAGACAAAGCTGTTCTGTCTTGAACCCTTTCCGGCCCAGACATATTCTGTTCGTAAAATGCGAAATTACTGACTGATACCGGAATTTACAAACGACATTTTTAGAAAATAAGAACTCCTTATTTTAAGCTCTCATTTTAGAAGAAAAATTTTATTAAAATATTCCTGGTGCCAAATGCAAGTTTAGAATTAAAATTAGGTGTGCCCGGAGTGAGACCACTTGCCGGAAAGGGTTAAGTGAAGTATACTTTGCTCCTCATCTGTAAATCTTATCTCATAACTATCATAATCCTTATGCACAGTAAGCTTTTTTTACACTATTCCAGAAATAAAAGCAAATTAATTGTAGTTCTCACTTTTCCACTGACATGCCTGTACATGGACTATCGCAGATGCGGCCATATACGGAAAAATTTCAACGTATTCTTCTTCTTGCAGGCTTTCTGGCCCTTGTATACTGCTAAGAGTAGGAAAATGAATTTCTTCGTATGTATCAGCACTTAAGTCATTGAATACCTTCTATCATGACTGATACACAAACGGCAGGACTTCTTGCAATAAAGAGTTAGAATTTCCTCTCCAAGTACAATTGGGTAATACTTGCTGTCTATAATATTCTTCTTAAAGTTGGGTCGTGGTTGAGGGATATAAGAGGAAAAACTCTGACAACTGCATCTTTTATTTTTTGTATGATATTCGACTCCTCTCACACAGAAAGATTTGGCAAACTTCAGAAGGATGCAAGAAGCAAGTCTCTCCGGCCGCTCGTAGTATTTTGGAACCATGCTATTTGATGATCATACGTCGCTTGCATAGTTTATCACTTCCCAGTTGTTATCCTCTTACTTGTGAACCCGAGTACGGACATTCCTTATACAAATATACATACATATGAATACAAATATACATGCATATGAATACTTACATATATACCTATTAATACATACATATGTAAAATAAATAAATACATGTTATATGTTTCTTGGTTTCTTTGGTTATTATCCGTTGGCATGCAACTAATTATAACCGAAGTACCCAAATTCGTGGTATCCGTATTCATATTCAATTCTTTTTCTTTTTAAATATACAATTCACACCAAATTACATCGGTTTGTAAGTTACAAATTATATAAGGTCTAATTTGGCTACCTACCCGTTCGCACTTTATATATATATTTAAAAATCCGCACTCATTACGCATGTAAAAAGTAAAAAAATTCTAAAAGTCAATCTCAGTATCACAAATCACAAATATGTTCATCAGTAAAATTCACGTCATAACGATGCAGACAACAATGATGGTAAAATGCATTTAAAACAATGCATATAATGTTTTAATTAATAATTCAAACAATTCCAAAGTTATCTCTATGAGAAAATAAAAAATGTTTCGACAGACGTTACAAGGTGTTAGTTTTGACGATTACCGTAATTTCCGGCGTATAATCCGCAGCTCAAAGAGTCGTTTTTCGACCCAGAAATATTATTTTATAAAATGTAACTTAAAAGATCGCTGTAAATATTTAACTACAATTATTGAATAAAATTTCTGGGTCGAAAAACGATTCTTTGAGCTGCGGATTATACGCCGGAAATTACGGTACTTTTCATTTTCAACCTCCGGCGATTTCTTGACATTACCGACTACCAATGCAATTTTGGTGTCAATGCGACTAATATTTTGGTCACTATTGTGTTCACAAATGTGTAATTATTCACGGGATGCCGGAGCTATGCTCCGACAACTAGTATAGAAAGTTTTAATAGAGTATTGGAAATCAAAACAGGAAGTTTATGTTTAGAAAAAAATATTTTTTGTCCATTTTATAGATTATTTAAAGATGTTAAGATAAAACATGAAACCAAATAGATAAAGTTATACATAAAAATAGAAAATTTCTGGTTTAACACCTGTTTAACCTCGGTCAAATTAAACCACATTTCATGGAAGAGTTGTTAGAGGTTGACATGAATGAATTACTTTAATATTTTTAGATTGAAATATCGTTTAATTTTCAAAATTCTCGTTTCAATAATGTCATACTACTCGAATACATTTTAAACCATACTTGACACTTGACATGATTTTCAATATAGAGCAATGCAAATTTGGATTTCGAGTAAATACTGCATGTCTCATCAAATACATTTAACATATTTTTAGTTGAGATTTTCAAATTTCTAGTAGAACTAAATATTCATTGTGTGCTTCAAGCGTGAAAAACTATAACAGTAGAACTGAGAATTATAAACAAGAAATTTGGGTGCAAACAAATTAATCCTGTGAACTGTAAAAATGAATTGAGTTGTTCCGAAAGTTCCTTCCACCTGGTAAAACCAATTCGTACTGGAAAATTCTGTCCATCAATTATTAAATCGGAATTAATATCTAATAATTAAATAATAGAATTTCCTGTACGAGCCAACTTTCCCAAACGAATAGAACTTTCCAAACAACCCAATAGAAACCGTGATTTTTGGAGTACATTCCTCGGATCAAACAATCTTGTTTCGACCCAGAAATTTTATTTTTTTAAATGTAACTTACTAGATCAATGTAAATATTTGACTTCAATTATTAAATAAAATTTCTGGGTTGACACAGAATTGTTTTATCCGCGGATTATACGCCGAAAATTACAGTACATAGCTGCCAACATTCCGTTTCTTTCCCAAGTCAAATAACCTTTACAGAGACGGGCGGCGTACTCTATACGCCATCGGTTTGCAAAGGATAAATAAAAACTTTTAATGATGTTCTTGTTTAATGAAATCCCAATTATCTTTATTTAACGCGAAGATTACTATCCGAATGTATTGACGACAAAAAGCGTAACTATTTGGCGGGTATGCACATCGAAATCGACGAACCGTACATCGAAATCTATTTTCCAAAACAAAATATTCAGTAGCATTCCTGAGAATGGAGACTGAAAAGTGGTTAATAATGGAAATTATACGCTTAACACTTTATAGGGTGGCAGTATATTTTTTATACCGCTTGATTTTAACTGTCAAGTGCTACAATTTTGGAATAAAATGTTGCTTACATAATGTATTTTTTTATAATAATGTTGTTCGCAATTTCTTATGTCATTCAATCATATGAAAAATATAGCAACGTTGGCCCTTTGTCCCTGAAAGGGATAAGAGGGAACACCATGTATACAGGGATGTAGTCAGGGAATTTCCAGAACAAAAAACGATTTTCTTACAAAAAATCAAGTAAAATGAGACTAAGTTTCGCGCGATTCATACATCCTGAATTTTTCTATAATAAAATACTGGTAATTACCTGAAATGTACGAACCCTGCGTATACTATACATATTAACCCCTTCGCGACGAGCATCCTTTACAGAGTTTTTTAATCTTTTACCACCTGTTTTTCAAAACAGAAATTTTTACCTAATTGAATCGCAGAAACGCTAAGATTTAATGAGGCAAAGCTTACAATAAAAAAATAACTGGTGGGAATAATTGAGGAATCTGCGAATCTTATGCGTCACGTATACGTGTCGCTCGTCCCCAAGGGGTTAAGTGTCAACTTGTTTTATGAACAAGTAACAGTACAGGTGCCGGAGTCTTATCAAAAGGTTTACAGATTTCTCTCGCAAACGCGTTAGAGAGCACAGAGTTCGCTTTCTTGATTGTAGACGATATGGTTATATTTGCAAACACAATTTAAAAATCTTATTTTTATATTGTTAAATAACTTTATATTATTTACGGGTCAATTAGAATATTTTGAATAAAAATTGTTATGTATTAGTTGGATGGTTATGCGTAAGTAAAGTTTATGTGAAAGCCTGTAACACGTATTAACACTTTGATTACGGGCTAGGGCGGGTGACTATTTCCATATGAATAACAAGTTGAAAATTAATACTAGGAAATAGTGGTGATAAAGCTTCAACAGTTTATCTCTACAAGTGTCAGGCTTAAGACTACAACCACAATTACGAATACATTTTAAAATAAGATTTCATTTGCCTTCAAAAATGTACATTAACTAGTATTACATACAGCCTGAAGTAATCATGCACTAGTAACTCGAAAAAGCACAAGAGGTTCCAGGATGGAACCATTTTGTAATTTATAATACATGTAGGGTATCAAAAATTCAACATCATACGTTCCTAGTAACTTATATTTACGAAATCTTCCGAATTTTTTATATCACCATTTAAGAATTGAATTATTCCTTTTATATAATTGTACAATTCTGCAATTTATTAAACGAATATATCTGTTCGGAAATCGTAGTTCTTAAAAAATTGACGCTATGATGACCATTTTAAAACTGTGACATATCTGAATACTTTTTGTGTTACCACTTTTTCCAAATATTAAGCTTTGTTTTATTTAATCACACCATTTCTGGGATTAAATAAGATCAGGAATACTATTCGGAAATATAACAAAACATCGTAATTGTTGGCATTTGTGCTGTTGTTAATGACAAATATGGATTTTATCCATTTAAAAATAATCCATGCATAAGATGGTTATCCCTTTGATTAGGGGCCAGGATTGGTGAGTATTTTCGTATTACTCGTGCCACAATTTACACACATTTTTCTTTGTGGTAGTTTTCTCATGAAAATATCCTATAATAAGTGCTTGCAGATATTATTTTTCAAGATATGAAACGAATAGATTAAAACATAATCTACTGCAACGTATATTAGGTTAATGTTTTAAACATAATTAAAATGAATGTAGAGAAAATCTCTCTACGCATTGCAGACTTTACAACTTTAAATATTTATTGTTACCACTAAAATATAATACTTTTTTCCCACATTAAATCACAGATTTTGGCTAATAAATAATGCTAAAATCACTATTAAATTTTAGTGGTATGTGAAAAGCTTAAATGTTTGCAGTCATGTAGAAGTTTTATTGCTAGCTTTACCTGGCGGCGAAAACTGTTTCAAAATAACTTTACGAATTTATAACGCGTATACACGTGATCGGCCAGAAGCATTAGAGCAAAAATCACCATAGATATCGTGATGTATCCTAGTAAACGGAAAACATTTCCTTACTTCCCTATAAACACATTTTGAGAAAATAAAAACATTTCATGAACTGGACATCTGTTCGGTTACACTTGTACATCTCATTCTGATTTTTCACGACTATATATATTTAACTAATTGCTTAATAATAATCTTCTCCTTATTTAAACGCAGAAGTCTGCAATTAAATATAGCGAACATTAGTTGTCCGTAAACCTACAGTTGTTTCAAAACATAATTATGTGTGTTTGTTACATACTTGGTAAGGCATACAGAATAGAATGAAATCGTAAAAGTTTCGAAAAAACAAATTCCCAAAACAAATAATTTCTGCGATTTAATAAGATGAAGAATATGTACTAAAATAGTGGTATTTGGAACTTCTTGATCACCATCCTCTCGTTACGCCACTGATCATTTGACTCATATTTATTTAGATATCCTTAACGAAACGTTAGGAGTAGCAAGATTTTTATCGAAGACAAAGAATTTTTGTGCAGTATCAGTCATACATATTCAAGTTTATTATTATTATTATTATTATTATTATTATTATTATTATTATTATTATGCAAGAATAAGCAAAACTGTCAATGTGTTGAATATATAAAAAATAATCAATTACAAACGTTTCCTTAAAATCTGATCCACCCAATGAAAAAGATTGTACTCAATAATTATTTTAGAATTATTATAAAGAAAATTCAAATGTGTATATGTCAAGTGTAAAAATATCTTGTTATTACACTCGAGTCGGACTTTTTCAGCTTCTTCGCGATGCGTGGCACGTATACGTGCCGTATAAGGTACACGGAGCACCTTCTATTCCGAATTTCTGATATGAATTCGGAATATCTGAATGCAAAAATTTACTAATTTAGCAGCATTGATGGTAGCATATATGCTTATTGGGCAACAGAGGGTTAAAAGTTCATACAGGTTGTCATGAAGTATTTGCATGACAGAATTATTAGTATACACTAAGGGGAAGTTTCAAGTTTTTCAGTTGTTGCTACTGGAAGCGATATATTTCCCATCATCATCAACCAATAGCTGTAATACACCAATGTACGAAGCAAAATAAAACAGTTCCAATTTTTCTTTATTTTTACCGATTTGTAGAAACTCATAATACTTTCCAATGCTTCATCCAACAAGATATCACAGTTATGGTGGCAAAATTTTGAAAATTTCAAATAGCAAGCAGGGTTCGTACGCTTTTACCACAATTTTTAAACAGAATTTTTCTATTAAATATTTAAATTACAAAACTGCAGACGCCTCGATCAATTGCAGGATTTGTAATATTTTACTGCAGAATTATATTTTTATTTTTTTTAATAAGGCGAAAAATTATATTAAAAAATATGTTAACAGCATATGAACCCTGGCAACACACAATTATTTTAATCTCAAAATGATCTTCACAGTGATAAACCATAAACAGCGATAAAAAAAAATATTTTTAGCAGTAGAAATGGCGGTATGAAGCAAACGCAAAGTGCAGGAAGAAGACCAGACGCATTTAGACATGCGACAAAAAACATATTACTTGCTACACATCACATGCGATAGACTATGCACAACAAAAATCACGGCATGGGGACTATGCAGAATATAACCTTGAATGACGTTTTTCATGTCAGATTCACTAAGCGAATGCAACGTGTACACCTACAATTTTAAATACCCCAAGAGACAAAAAAGCGATTGAGATCTACTCGGGTGGCCCTGCTGACCATGAAAGCGCGAAATGGCTGTAGATGACAATGTCCCCCATTTTCTCTTGCAGCACACGTGAAGTATGTCTTTGCTAAAATTATTTTTTAACTCTATTTCAACTTTTTCACAGTGAAAATCATTTTGCAATGCAAAAAATTGGGTGTTGCTAGTTGCAATTTTCTGACTTTTGTGAATATAATCTTAACTGTGATACCTCGATTATTGCTCTTTACTTCAATCTCGAGCCCATGTTATAAAATAACAACATACCTAACGGCATACATTTTCCTTTCACGATACGGTCGCTAGGGGCTGATATATGAGGAAAGTGTTTGTTTTTTCCTATCCATACTGTAATATACTTATTTTCATGTTGATAAAGTAAACTGTTTTGCGTACGCAGAGTTTTTTTTTAATATTTAATTTAATATATATTTTTATATTTAATTCTTTATAATCTTCGAAAAATTACTACCCATTTTTTTAATACTTTTACAGGGTTCGATCATTTCTACCAAAAATTTTTAACAGTTTTAACACTATAACTACCGGAAATTTATTTTAAAAAGAAATTTCTGGTTCGAATCGCAATATATTCATTTGGTAACCGTCAAAATGACGGCTCATGGCAGTTGTAGTGTTAAAGATTTTGAAAGAATGAAACAATAGAAAATCAGTCTAAAATACTCCGAAACTGCTAAGCAACCAGTTTTTATGAGTAACGGGCCATGTAAAGGAAAACTAAGTATATGATGAAATAATACACGAACGAAAATGAATTGAATAATATCCAAATAAATCAAGTAAAATAAGATATCCTTTCATGTACAATACATTAATATGATGTTTATCAACACTTTCCAGTACAAACTCATGCAATATTTTTATTCTACTGCTCAACATTTAGCTGACAGTTTCTTATATAAGACAGAGTTTTGTATGAATGGAATACTCTTTTCGACACTTATTGAAAACGTCTTTTCACTACAAGTATAGTTTAATTTTTAAGAATATTGATTATTTGAAGATTATTTTCTAATTCATTCTATTTCGTAGAGTTTAGTGCACCAGTAAGAAACATGAGAGTAAGAAACCGGAAAAAATGCTTATAAAATTAAATATTTAAAAATTTCATCGCATAGTTTGTTGCGCTGAAAATCTGTGTTTTGATAGTTCATGAAAATGAGCAGTCTCTGAGAAATTGTTCATGGAACGAGAGCTTTGAAACGATATTTTATTTTATGAGGGTAAGCAATTCAATATTTCAATCTACTGAGATTGTACTCTTAGGTGATATTTATGATATTGTTTGTACAAGATCTAACTCCTTGAAGGGCACCAGTATACTATATAGACCACTTAATTTTAATCCCAAAATGCCACAATGACACCATAATTTTATAATCAAATTTTGAATTTATAAGGTAGATGAGAAAAAGTTTTTTCTTATTTTAAAATAAATTCGTTCGTGAATCCTGGTGTCAATCAATCATTTCAATATTTTTTTTACAACAGTACGCTGCCCCTGAAGTACAGCGCCTAGAATACATAGTGTGGAAACCGGCTACAAAATAGTACTAAAAAATTGTATCCAATAAATGTACAACGTTGCTGAAAATAGTAGGATGGGTTCGCAGCGCCATCTGCTAGCTCTTGACATTGTATTAGAATGAAGGTGGTGGTAACGGCTGGTGGTAAGTATTTTAAATACTTAAATTATATCATTTTCTCCTCTGACTTAGTGATTTTTATAAGTTTTTTTTTTAAATTATGAAAGCATGGCTAAAAAACGTGATACGCATTTTTTTTGTCTCTGGTTGCAACATTATCGTAGGCAGGGCTTGATTACCGATGGGGCACACTTACACCAGTAAAATTTAATAGAAATTTTCGTCTTATTAAAACGCCCTATTGATGCAAAATTACCACCATGAATAAAGGAACTATTTTAATTCTTTTTTACTGGCGGAAGTGTGCCCCGTTGGTAATCAGGCCCTGCCTACGATAATGTTGCAACCAGAGACAAAAAAAAAATGCGTATCACGTTTTTTAGCCATGCTTTCATAATTAAAAAAAAAACTTATAAAAATCACTAAGTCAGAGGAGAAAATGATATAATTTAAGTATTTAAAATACTTACCACCAGCCGAAACATTCTAATACAATGTCAAGAGCTAGCAGATGGCGCTGCGAACCCATTCTACTATTTTCAGCAACGTTGTACATTTATTGGATACAATTTTTTAGCACTTTTTAAAGCATTACCAGTTTGGCTTTTTTTAAATTCCGAAATTTCGCATTCACACCAGAAATTTCCTATAATGTTTTTTCCTTACTTAATGACAGCTATTTCGGGATTCCATAAAGTAAAAATTCTTGTTTCAGAATTTCAGGTTTGAATTCGAAAATTTTGAATAAAAAACGGTAAAATCGTTTTCCACACTATGTATTCTAGGCGCTGTACCTGAAGGGTTTAAGAAAAAGTATTAGAAAATTCCCATTACAAGAGATGTGAAATAAAGAATGCATAAAGATATATGATATCGCCATTTTCTTTCCGGATTATATTTAATATTTTTATCATCTGCATGAAAATAGTCTTTTTTTTTTAATTATGCAATTTCCGAAGAAAGTGCATTATCTAATCGTGGGTTGTAAATTGCCGATATATATATATATATATATATATAATTTTATACGATTGAAAATGTTATTTTGGTTATTTTAGCTATTGTGTGTTCATTGTTATCATTATGTTACATGTTCATAGATTAAAACTATTATTTGCTTAACCCTTTAACGCATAAAGCATTCCATTTGCTAAAATGTTTAAATAAATGATTGACACCGGAAATAATGAACAAATTTATTTCTATATATAGAAAAAACGATATTTCACCTATGTAATAAATGAAAAACATTTCTATTAAGATTCTGCTGTCCTTGTTGAATTTCGTAATTAAAGTTTTGTGGTTTCATAGAACGTTAAAGGGTTAAACATTACTTTAAGTAATCATAAAAAAGCAGTATATTAACATATTTCGTCGCAGATTTCAAACAAAATTTATTTGAAAGATCTCCAAATTGTCACACATAAACACCAAAATAGGCATTTGGTAGGGAATTGTGTCTTTAAATTTTTATTTAAAAATAATCCTAGAAGGCCGTCTGAATATAGAAATTTTAACAAATTTTGAAACTTTCTATAAGCAAATTTAATTTTGACACAATATTTGGATTTTTGGCTAAATTCTACATTCGGATTCCAAAATAGAAGCCATTCTGCGAAGAATTTTAAGAATTTTGTAGATGTACAATTTTGAACTCCTAAATTAATTTTTATAGTTAACAACCGCAAAGGTAGTTTTTAAAAAACATGTATAGTAGAATAATTTTCAATGAGGCAGCTTGTGCAGGATGTTGTACAATGTGCAGTGTGCCTTATAACTGTTTATTTGACTTTTATTGTTTAGCAACTGTCTTTAACCCCTTAATCGTCGCGCCCTTTAAGTGTAGGCTACTTTTTCAAAATTTAGATTGCGTGATTACCACCAGTTTTTTTACGTAGAAATGTTCGTTTGATTTAATAGACAGATAAAGTAATGCAAGAATAAATCTAATAACACTATTTTAAAAAACTGGTGGGAATCAAACAATCTGATTATAACAGGCGTAACCAACGCTGCCCGTGAATGTCTCGGGCACGGCGATTAAGGGGTTAAATTTTTCTTCGGTTTTTAGTAGTTTAAATTTTGTGATATGTTCCTAGCTGCCAACTTTTACGCATTTTTCCTACCACTAACATTTTATAGTAAATTTTAGCTTATTAAATCGTCGAAATCATGTGATTCTTTAAGCCAAAATTTTCTATTAATTTTTAGTGGTAGGAAAAAAGCGTAAAAGTTGGCAGCTATGCATGTTTATTTTATGTGATCGTATTTCTGTTACACATATTTTTCTTGTTTAACTACGTGTCTTAGTCCGCCTTGCTCCATATTTTATTAGTGTATTTTACAATTTAGATTTAACAAAAAGTCCGTCATTTTACGAACAGAAAGTATAAAAATCCGGCCGTATGCAGATGGTTTACTTTCATTTCAAATTTGAAATTGTTTAAAATTAATTTAATAAAAAATATTCATTTTTTAAAGACAGTTTTATACGGATTTAAAAACTTTTTACAATACCATAACATACTTGGATGTTTATGTAATCTTATTTTCTTAGTGATAGATTGAGAGAATCATTGGAGTAAATTTTTTTGAATGTTCAAAACGATTATTTTCAAACATTTTGATTTTTTTTCCTGAAATTTGCTGCCAAAATATCTATTATATTCGATAAATCTACTCACTAAAACCGGAAAATATATGTAGCAGTGTCCTTAATAAAAATATTTCTTTCTTTAAAAATTTGTTGGTGACATTATGGCTATTGCATTCAAGAAAGCAAGCAGTCCTCAGAGACTGTTTGTGAACTCAGAAGATGATATTATAAATAACCTGTATTCACAGCATAGAGTTGATATCTCAAGAGGGATCGCTTCCATCAGATGTAATAACAGTCATCTTAACCTTTTCATTAGGAACCAGAACTGGCGACTATTTTTATATGTGTATGGCAGAGATAGGTTTTCACAAAGTGGTACGAATAGAAGAGAAAAATAGTATCTGGGGCATATGGTGTCCGAGCCCCTGTAATCAAAAGGTTAACATTTGATTTTCACATAGACACTAATTTTCAGCTTTGGTCGACGGCTACACGAGCTCAAGTAATGCCAGAATTTACAATTTTGTACTCGTTTGGCGACTTTTTTGACAAACAAATAGAAACAAAACGGTGAAACGACCGGGCTGAACGAAATAATATGTTCTTTTTCGCTCTTATATAAATTAAATGAACACGTTAAGGAGTCATGTATTTTTTTAAATGTTTATATTCTTGCAAAAAAACTAACCAAATGTTAAAAAAAAAAAAAAAAAAAAAAAAAAAAAAACTATGTTTTTCCCCTTTATGCTTTTTACATGGAAATTCGGAATGAACATATAATCCGAATGTATATTTTTAAATAAAATTTTTCGGTGGTTAAAAACTATACCAATACCGTTAACCGATTCTGTGAACAATCGTCGTTTATGTCATATAGCTTTTCGACCGATACCAGTGCTGCTGACGTATAGACGTTAAAGAAATATTTTTGTCCTATGAAGATCTATGGCATATTATTTATCTTCTTAATTATAATCTCCAACTTCTAAATTTGCATAAGATGTTTTGATAAATTATTTTCACTTCTAAAGTTTGAGAAAAAGCATTTATTTGTTTTCAAATCAATTTGTTCGTAAATCAGGATTCGTACGACTGTACCACATATTTATAATAGAATTCTTT
This sequence comes from Maratus michaelseni, assembly GCA_963931845.1. NCBI lineage: Eukaryota > Metazoa > Arthropoda > Arachnida > Araneae > Salticidae > Maratus > Maratus michaelseni. The sequence continues at coordinate 307,789,781 of OZ007595.1, forward strand.
GCCTTATTTAAATGCAAACAAATTACAAACCCTGGAATTAAACGAGACGTCTGCAATTTAAATAATAACTAGTGTGCAAAATTTAAGCATTAAACACAAAATGCTAATTTCTGAACATGCGAGTACTCAAAAGAAATATCTATAAACAGCAAGTATAGAAAATAAGTACTACCTTATAACAGCAAACCCCGTCGATGTGAAGTTTTCTTGACATCACAAATGGTCACAGTTGTCACAGTCACTACAATGATCAGAAATGTGATATATTTCATTTGTCTCATTTTTACTCTCATTTGGTCACTCCACTGAACAGGCACCATAACTGCTGCTTTTTGACAAGTCACCAAGTGACTTTACAATGAAGTCATCTTGTGACTCTCTTGTGGCTCAAAGAGTCGTTTTTCGACCCAGAAATATTATTTTATAAAATGTAACTTAAAAGGTTGCTGTAAATATTTAACTGCAATTATTGAATAAATTTTCTGGGTCGAAAAACGATTGTTTGAGCTGCGGATCATACGCCGGAAATTACGGTATATATAAAAATGGAAATTATCTGCTGAACATTAAAACAAATGGCCTTTAAATCTATAACCAATACGATTATAATTTGAAATTGGCCTGACAAACCGTGACACACCTTTAAAAAGCTTTCAATATATCTAAATTAGCGCTAAACACGCTTAAAAAATATCCCATTTTTAAATCTAATTATTTTTATTATATGAAAAATAAAACTATTTCAATGCACATATAAAAATATACAATTAAACATAATAACAAAACTGAAACATAACAAAAAAGGACGTTTTCTCACAAAGAAACCTCTTGTTCAACTTAGGCTAGGGCCACCGGATATCACACATGCTTCTGAAATAAACATAGATCAACGCAGCAGTTAGTCTGGAATTATAAAATATGCTTTTTCACAATTATTGAGTAAATTTTAATTTTTGCACTCTTGGACAGATTTTTGCCTCAAATATATACTCTGTGCGCCCATTTAGGTCTTTTTAAGAATCCGTTCATATTCATTTTCAATTGAAACCGCATAAAACTATTTTGTAATATAAAGTGATACTTATAGTTTGAAATGAACAGGAAACGATTTTTAAAGTAAATTAATTTCGATTTATTTTTATTTCTGTTCAATCATATGAACATCATATTTATTTTACTTTTAATTATTAAACAAAAAAAGTTTTAACCACTTCGGTACGGTGCTCGTCATCAGCGTCAGGGCTACCATGGTCTTTAATTTTGTAAGGGCTTTTTTATACCAATATTTCGCAATATAAATATTTACATGATATAACGACAGTATTTTGCAATTAAAACACACGAAAATGACTCTTTAGAAATAAAGGTACTCAGAAATTAGAAGGTTTGGTGACATGCTATCGATTAAAGTCGACATTTGAATGTGTGCATTCATCTGATAGCTGTCGAAGATAGTGCCAAAGGGGTTAACATTAAACGCTGATTACGTAGACACTTCTTTAACTTTATTAAGGGTTATTTATCTTAGATATGACATATGTGTCTAACATTATAATTTAGTACAGTATTTTGCAGCGCGTTCACCACGGATCAAACAAATCTGGTAAGAATAGTATATTACCTAAATCAATATGGTAATAATAGTATATAATCCGAATCAATCTGGTAATAATTGTATATTACCTAATCAATCTGGTAATAATAGTACATTACCTGAATCAATCTGGTAATAAAAAATCCAAAGGGTTAAGGTCCGGCGACCGTGTTGGCCCTGTTGCTTAGCCTCCACGCTTGCTCAACCTTAACCCTTTGGATTTCTTCTTCTGGGGATAGATGAGATCCCTCACTTATGAGACGCTAGTAGAAACGCCGGAAGAAGTAGTAGTGCGTATTGTGACCGCTGCAGGAGAAATCCAGGAAACTTCTGGAATCTTCGAGCGTGTCCGCCAGTCGTTCCTCCGTAGATGTACTCTGTGTAATAATGTGCGTGGTCGACACTTTGTACAATTGTTGTAAAATATTTGTTTTCTCTGGACATCACGAGCTGTGTTGTATCTATTCTGTGCAATAAATAATTTTCTGGAGTGTTTCTTTTTTGTCTCAGTTGGTCCACTTCCAGACGCATTTTCTCGATTTTCATCCTTTAAACGTCATTTTCGACCCCATGTTCCATTACATTTTTTGTTCATCTTCATGAGTACTATCATCCCTCTAAGTTTGTGGAAGCATTTCAGAAACATATATATATATCAGATATCTATATCTATCTATATATATATATATATATATATATATATATATATATATATATATATATACAATTTTTTCGCAAATACACGTGGCAATCTGCTTATATAATACTTGCTTATTAGGTTGGGCCGAAAAAAACGTTTTTTGCTTTTTGATTCGCTATACCGCGGAAAACTTGCCTCTAGGGTAGCTTTATGTAATGGAAAAATAAAAAATAATAAATTGTTTCGTTTGGCGGTAGCGCATCGGGACTAAAATTTCAGAATATATAGATTTTTATCATTTTCAAGGGGGAGTGCGAGAATTTGTTTGTTTTGTTTTTTGATTCGCTATATCACGGAAAATAAGCCTCTAGGGTAGCTTAGTAAAATGCATTATCAAAATAAATAGATCTTTGCGTCTTGCGGTAGCGCATCGTCCCTAAAATTCGATAAAATAATATACGATTGTTTAATTTTTTCTAATAACTGGAAATAAATCAAATAACTTCTATAACAACTACATATAGACATAGTTTAGTAGAACAAAGTATAGAAATGATAAATAAATGAAACAAAAATAGTTCCTTTTACAATTTATTAATAGAGTATTAAGTTTAAAAAACCATTAAAAAATTGACACATTTTCATTGAAACCAAAAATAATTTTTATGACTGTGTAAATATTCAGTTTATATTGAAATATAGTACCTTACTCGTCTTTACATTCTTTTGATATAATTGAAGTAAGTTTGAACTAAGATTAGCTTGAAAAACTAGGCATTGACGATGTTGAAATAAGTATAGTTCTTATAAAAACATCTCTTGAATTGGAGCTGATGACTTTTTATGACGCCTCAGTTCTCCACTTTAAGTAGGAAAGTGTTCCAGTCTCGCGAACAGTTAATTCTTCAGGACAGCTGCCTGAATTTTTATCATAACTTATGTTCAGCAGGTACAGCTTATATTTGCATAAATTTTGCTTGTCCATTTCTGGAATCTCATACTGAACACTGTCAAAATTTACTACTGGGAGTTTCTCACATTTACTGAGCTGTGAGCTAATCGGACAACGAGATGATTGTGACCCAGTTGTTTCACCATCTAAAGTTTGAAATAAATGTCGGAATGGCAATTCATTGAAATGTAAGAGGCCCACACTCCACTAGTGGTCGTTTAACGTGTTCTTCAATTGTGCGAATAACACGAATTTCCACCTCATATTAGTAACGGTGCTACCACATCCAATCACGTTCAGTTCATGAAGTAAAAATCCAGCCTCAGTAAAATAAGAAAGAATGCTACTGGAAATGTTTTGAGCAGAACTTGAAGAGGGCAAAACATGACAACGTAAGACGCAATCGAAGTAAGCAGCAATCGAAAGAGCATAGTGAAATGTGTTTTTTGACACATAAATCATTTGTCCTTGTTTCCTCGTTATCGATACATAAAGTCATAAAGTTTGCTAATTCATTTATTTAATAAACCCACTGACCGTCCAGCAAAAGGGCAAAATGGTAATGTTGTTTTCTCTTTATTTTATTTTAAATGCTAAAAAAGAGGATCATTTCAAAATAATAATAATAATAATAATAATAATAATAATTATATATATGAACGTGAACCTTGCGTGCGACATCAAGAATATTTTAATAAAATTTTGTTTCTATAATGAAAGCTTAAAATAAGGAGTTCTTATTTTCTAAAAAAGTCGTTTGTAAATTCCGGTGTCAATGAGTAATTTTTCATTTTACGAACAGAATTTGTCTGTGCCGGAAAGGGTTAACTGGGTACATTGGATCTTCCTACTAAGCTATCCCAACGTATCCTGGCTAGCATATCTCACTCTTATTTGTTGGACAAGACTGGAAACTGCAACGCTAAGTTCATTCATCCGAGCTACAACTATAGCATTTTACGGGATGAATTTGAAATAACACGAAGAAAATAACATATGTTTGGAGTATCATAGTTGAGATTTATTCCAACGGAGCGAAAAATGCCGGGAGCAAGACTCGGGAGTACCTAGTTTCGAGTATGCGTATCTTGCAAGCATCATACAAATTGCGCAATTCCTTTAACCCTCTCTGGGGCAAGCAATTGTGTTCCTGTAACGTCGAATTCACACCGGTATTTACGAACGAATTTAGTTCAAAATAAGGAAGAGCAATTTCTTAACTTTTTCTCGTCAAAAAAAAGGAAAACTTTATTAAAAGTTTCTGGTTTGAATTGGATTAAAATTAGGTGGTATATAATATATACCACTGCCCCTCAAAGGGTTAAGTTAAAAGATTTGCGGACATGTGGGAAATTTAAGAATTTATTAATATAAGATCTAGTCAACATTTCTTTTTTCCGTAGCGATTCTCTAAAAGACTTACAGCCATATCATAAGTTTCCTCAGATGTTGATAATCCTTGAATGACAGTTTGGGAGACTTTTCCAATATGTAAATGTATCTATTTTGCTCATTTCAACATTGTAATAAATAGCTGATTTAAAATGAATTTTAAATTATTGCCAGTTGTCTGGATTACGATCGAATTTGTCAATGTTCAGCTTAGGCAGTCTAAAGCAAAATTTATGTTCGACCATTGAAGGTAAATTTGTGTTCATACTACTAAGAGCAGCAGCCAAATCTGAAACGATATTACTCTCTCTTTTCTATAAATCTTTCATTTTACGATTTAAGTTAGTTTCTACGGAAAATGCACTTTTCTTTATACTCTTGATTACATTCAAACTGCGATTCTAACGTCTTTAAATCTTTAATTTCTCCTTCAATAGACATACACAATTCACGACAGACTATTTTTATCATTCATTTGTTTCAATAGTCCAACGAAAGGATATCAATTGTACTCTTTATATCTATCAATTGTACTATTTATAAATACATCATAAATACTATTTATGAGTTTCGTTGCATTCTACACAACTGATACGTCACAATTTGCCATTATTATAAAAGAGTAAAACTTTTTATATATTTCTATTACAGATATTAAAGGAATAAATGACAAAAACATTTATTTTACAATATTGCTAGCACAGGATTTGTACGCCTTTACCACAATTTTTAATAGAATTTTTCGCCTTATTTAAATGGAGAAAATTATTGCAAATCCAGCAACTAAACATGGCATCTGCAATTTCTAATATTTAAATAATCAATAGAAAAATTCTGTTAAAACATTGTGTAAAAGTGTACGAGCCCTCGTATGCGGCACGAGCGACACGTATACGTGACGCATAAGATGCTCAGAATCCTCGATTATTCCCACCAGTAACTTTTTCTTGTAATCTTTGCCTTATTTAATGACAGAATTTCTGCGATTCAATTAGGCGAAAATTTCTGTTTTGAAAAGCCATTGGTCAAAGATTAAAAATTCTGTAAAGGACGCTCGTTGCGAAGGGATTAATGTATATGGCAGTACCATTAGGTCTGTCCATTTTCCCGTTAATTCTATGTATTAAGGGTTTATTTTTTATTTAGAATTACCTTAATTACCAGAATTTTGTTCTGGGTTATTTGTTTGGGGAGTCGTTAGATCCATTTTTTCAGAGTCTATGTTAGCTACAACATAGACTCTGAAGAAAATTATATAATAAATTTAAATAGCTAGACTTTTAAATTTATTGTTAATAGGTATGTTTGATTTATCCTGACTGCTTTTATGTTTAGTTCCTTTTTGAACAGGTATAAAATAATTTGGTATTTCACTATTGTTAAGAACAGAATAACAGATTGTCGGAATTTGGTAAAGTAAAAAACGGAAAAATAAGTTGAATGTAACAAGTTATCATAATTTGATGGCTCATGCATTAAAGAAAAAGCCTCAAGACAAGTTCGTCTTACCTCCTCTTGATTAGCAGTGTTGCTGGCATAACCATCTTTAGAACGTAGATTAATTATGTAATCGTCAATATACTTGAAGACTTCTCCAATCAGCTGTTGTACTTATATTTCATAATAAGAGAACTTTGTCAAAAAAGTCCCGTTAAAATCAGGTGAAAGAGTCCCTTGGATTATTTATAATAGTATATATCTGTAGCACAACTCTCATCCTGTGTCGCCATCATATCACAATACATAAAAACTAAAAAGAAAATCAATTCAAAGCTCTGTTCATAACGAACTGAGCAAAAAATAAATAAATAATCAGCAGTAGCGAAAAACGAATAAATTTCTACGTCCCTTTCCTCTCCACTCCGCGCACCGAAACGGAAAATGAATTGGCAGACAAACTGTCGTCACAGTTTCGTAACAGTAGAAATGATTAGCAGCGCACTAAAAACATGTCTGCTCATAAAGACTTTCTCCGCTGAACTGATTCCGAATTTTTATTTAAGAAATTTCTGTGAGTTTTGTATTTAATTTATTTTTAAAAAAATGTTTCTGGTTCGAATCAGAATATATTCATTAGGTAACCGTCACAATGACGGCTCATGGTAGTTCTAGTGTTAATTTGATTCCTATTCGTAAAATATTTTTCTCAATAATTATATTTTGACTTATTATAAAGCGTTAAATACCAGTATTTCTGAACTAATGTTGCTAGTTTGGCGGAATATTTTATTTAAAAATTCCGAGTTCATACGAAAAAAAAAAAAAATTGCGAAAGAAGAAGTTTTAATTTATGTAATCACGAAATGTCGGTCATTATATAAAACAAAAATTGCTGTTTGTAATTTCTGAATAAGAAGGGAGGCCAAACAGGCAACACTGTCAGAGGAAACACTTTCTTGCTGCGTTTTTACAACATTTTCAACACAAAATACCTTTTTGCCGAGTTTTACAAAAGTAAGTAAGAAAAATCTAAAAATATTTTTTATTATAAAAAGTGGTATTCAAAATTTCGCATTATTTAATCGCAACTTGTCAGTGGCTAACTAAAGTGAAAAGTACTATTTAAAAATTATAGTGGCCATTGATTTAAAAACTGTAGTTCGCGCTCATTGCAAAAGGGTTAAGGTAGGGATTGTCTTTACGATTTAAATGCTGAATATATATTATAATTAGTTCGTTAAAAGTGGTACATTGAAAATTACCATTAAAATAGAAAAATGAATGTCACTAAAATAACTTTTGAAGACAATCAGTTTTAACATATTTTAACCAATTTAATCCAATTTCAGTTGTTTTACTTTTTATTTGTTTAAGCCGGTCCTGCATCCAATATGATTCATTCATAATGAGGAGTAGGATAATAGTAAAATACTTAATTTAACAACTTAACACTCTTATTTTTGGGCTATTTTAGAGAATATAAAAGTAAATATTTTTTAGTAAAAATTTAAATTCTATGAAATTTTCCGAACTTGTGTATTATAATGTTTTCTTACTAGTAATCTTCGCCTTATTTAATCACAGAAAATGGGTGGCTGACATTTTAGTAAAGCAAAGATTACTATCCGAAAGTATTGACAACAAAAGCATAAATATTTGGCTGGTATGCACTTCGAATAACGTCGCATACCGTGCGTCGAAATCTATTTCACAAGGGCAAGGTAAAACCGGGTGGGGAGGCCTACCTTTCGGCTTAAGCTCAACTAGCCCCGCCCAGAAATAGCAATCTATTTCACAAAATAAAATATTTGGTAGCCTTCCTGACAACGAAGACTTGAAAGTAGTTAATGGTAGAGATTCTGTGTTTAACACTTTAAAGGGCGGCGGTGTGTTATTTGTACCACTTAATTTTCTTCATCAAATGCTACAAATGTCCCAGAAATTTTGAATAAAATGTTCATACATAATGTATATATATTTTTTATTTTTAAATAAATTCGTTCGTAGTTTCTAATGGTATTCAATCATTTGAACATTTTTGCAAAGGTTGTGCTTTCTCTGCGTTTGGTTGTGTTGTTTTGTGTTTTGGAGTGATAATAGGGGACACCCTGCATATATCGTTCCTACAGATTTGAAAATTTCAGTTCATAAGAAATGTTTGGTTATAACAAAATCAACTCAAATAAGCCGAAGTATAGCGCGATTCATTTAAGTTCCTACGTTTAAAACGTTAATTTCGATGAAAATTCGCAAGTTTTTTTAATTTGATTTTCTTATAGAATGAACATTTCTGTTTCTAAATCTGTTTTAATTTTTCCTATACGCCTATTAGAAATGAAATTAGAGACCTTTAAAAAACAGCTGACGTCGTTGATTTATACCGGAAGTGGAGATATCTAAACCGGAAGTGGATCGAAAATTGAGGTTTATTAAACTGTTTTCGCGCATTTTTTAGTTTTTACAGTTAATATTATATTTTAGCTTTATCTATAGCACTGCCTCAAAGGTTTTTTTTTTTTTTTTTTTTTTTTTTTTTTTTTTTTACTTTATCAAGTTATTAGCATTTTCTGCAAAATTTGATTTTTATCAAGAAAAGTTGAATACTATTGCTCTAACTCAAAATTTTATTATTCTATAACCATGAAATTTTTTGAGTAGCTATTTGATAATGTCTAGAGCGTAATGAAGTAAAGAATTGATTATAGGTAAATAATTTGTTAATATGTAGCTACTTTTATGAAGAATTACACGTAAAATTACAGAAATTTTCTATGTAATTGTATATAATTAGCTCTATCTCTTTTAGAATTCAGCATATTGGCTAGTTTTTAGTTCATTACACTCAAGAGTGTCTAATATGCATATGTTAAAAAAATATTTGTGTTATATGCATTTTTTTTTGTTTTTAGAACCGGAGCCGTTTTTATAAAAAAATGCTAAAATATGACGAAAATTCTTCAAAATTTTTAAAAGTTGCATAATTATTTTATATTTTTTCATTATTTTTCTTATTTTGTATTATACTATACTTAAAAGTGCCAAAACAATACCAAAATTACAGTTTATTCTTAAAAATTAGCTTTTTAAATAGTCGGATAGCAATAAATATATAGCAATAAATATAGCAATAAATATAGCAATAACGACTTACAGTGGTAAACTCGAAAATGCTCCAAAAAGAATTAAATGCATAAAACTATAGAAATATGTGTAAAGTAAGCAAGCAGAAGGCTATAGTTATAAATTTAGTGGCTTTTAAAGTGTTTATTTAATTAAAAAAGTTCTTTTAAACTCATATGAAAACTTGAAATGCTTTTTCTGAAAAATTAGATTTTTATCGGAAAAGGTAAATGACTATTGCTCTAACTCAAAATTTTATCATCCTATAACCAGGCAATTTTTTGTGTAGCTTTTCGATAATGTCTAGAGTGTAATGAACTGAAGAATTAGCTCTAAGTGACTTAATTTTTTATAAGCTATTTTTATGAAAATTACACGTAAAATTACTGAATTTTTCTATGTAATTGTTTATAATCAGCTATATCTCTTTTAGATTTCAGTATATTGACTAGTTTTTAGTTCATTATACGCAAGAGTGTCCAATATGCATATGTTAAAAAATATTTGTGTTACATGCATTTTTTTTGTTTTTAGAGCCGGAGCCGTTTTTATAAAAAAAATGCTAAAAAATGACTAAAATTCTTCAAACTTTTTAAAAGTTGCATAAATATTTTATATTTTTTCATTATTTTTCATATTTTGTATTATACTATACTTAAAAGTGCCAAAACAATACCAAAATTAAAGTTTATTTTTAAAAAATGGCTTTTTAAATAGTCGGATAGCAATAAATATTAACATAACGACTTACAGTAGTAAACTCGAAAATGCTTCAAAAATAACTAAATGCATAAAAATATAGAAATATGTGTAAAATAAGCAAGTAGAAGGCTATAGTTATAAATTGAGTGGTTTTTAAAGTGTTTATTTAATTAAAAAAGTTCTTTTAAACTCATATGAAAACTTTAAATGCGTTTTCTGAAAAATTAGATTTTCATCGGAAAAGGTAAACGACTATTGCTCTAACTCAAAATTTTATGATCCTATAACCAGGCAATTTTTTGTGTAGCTTTTCGATAATGTCTAGAGTGTAATGAACTGAAGAATTAGCTCTAAGTGACTTAATTTTTTATAAGCTATTTTTATGAAGAATTACACGTAAAATTACTGAAATTTTCTATGTAATTGTTTATAATCAGCTGTATCTCTTTTAGATTTCAGTATATTGACTAGTTTTTAGTTCATTATACTCAAGAGTGTCCAATATGCATATGTTAAAAAATATTTGTGTTTTATGCATTTTTTTTGTTTTTAGAGCCGGAGCCGTTTTTATAAAAAAAAAAATGCTAAAAAATGACTAAAATTCTTCAAACTTTTTAAAAGTTGCATAAATATTTTATATTTTTTCATTATTTTTCTTACTTTGTATTATACTATACTTAAAAGTGCCAAAACAATACCAAAATTAAAGCTTATTTTTAAAAAGTGGCTTTTTAAATAGTCGGATAGCAATAAATATTAACATAACGACTTACAGTAGTAAACTCGAAAATGCTTCAAAAATAATTAAATGCATAAAAATATAGAAATATGTGTAAAATAAGCAAGTAGAAGGCTATAGTTATAAATTTAGTGGTTTTTAAAGTGTTTATTTAATTTTAAAAAATGCTAAAAAATGATTAAATTCTTCAAAATTTTTAAAAGTTGCATAAATATTTTACCGTAATTTCCGGTGTATAATCCGCAGCTCAAAGAGTCGTTTTTCGACCCAGAAATATTATTTTATAAAATGTAACTTAAAAGATCGCTGTAAATATTTAACTACAATTATTGAATAAAATTTCTGGGTCGAAAAACGACTCTTTGAACTGCGGATTATACGCCGGAAATTACGGTATATTTTTTCTTTATTTTTCTTATTTTGTATTATACTATACTTAAAAGTGGGAAAACAATACCAAAATTAAAGCTTATTTTTAAAAAATGGCTTTATAAATAGTCGGATAGCAATAAATATTAACATAACGACTTACAGTAGTAAACTCGAAAATGCTTCAAAAATAATTAAATGCATAAAAATATAGAAATATGTGTAAAATAAGCAAGTAGAAGGCTATAGTTATAAATTTAGTGGTTTTTAAAGTGTTTATTTAATTTAAAAAGTTCTTTTAAACTCATATGAAAACTTTAAATGCGTTTTCTGAAAAATTAGATTTTTATCGGAAAAGGTAAACGACTATTGCTCTAACGCAAAATTTTATGATCCTATAACCAGGCAATTTTTTGTGTAGCTTTTGGATAATGTCTAGAGTGTAATGAATTAAAGAATTAGCTCTAAGTGACTTATTTTTTTTTATATATAGCTATTTTTATGAAGAATTACACGTAAAATTACTGAAATTTTCTATGTTATTGTATATAATCAGCTGTATCTCTTTTAGATTTCCGTATATTGACTAGTTTTTAGTTCATTACACTCAAGAGTGTCTAATATGCATATATTAAAAAAATATTTGTGTATATGCATTTTGTTTTGTTTTTAGAGCTGGAGCCGTTTTTATAAAAAATTGCTAAAAAATGACTAAAATTCTTCAAAATTTCTAAAAGTTACATAAATATTTTATATTTTTTCATTATTTTCTTTATTCTGTGTTAGATTACACAGAAAAATACCAAAAAATGTCAGGGTTCGTACGGGTCCTGGAATTTTCAGACCAGGAAATTATTCGGTACCAGTATTTTCTTATAGATAATCTCTTCTTAAATAAGGTGCAATTTCGAACGTTTGAACTTGATGTATCTTTTTAGAAAAATATACTGGTATGTCACCTGGAAAAGTAACGGTACCCTTACGAACCCTGAATGTGTCAAAAGTAAAGTTTTAAAAAAAAATGTCTCCGTACGTAGTCGGATACCTTAATCGAATTTTTCTTCAAGAAAAAACTGGCAATTTAGTTAAATTTGGGAACCCTGAGTACACTATACATATAGGACATTAACAGTCAATTTCGTAAAGGACTTTTAAGAACAAGTAGCACTACACTGTCAGAAAAATCCGTCTTTATACATTAAAAAATTCCTCATTTTTCAACATATAATTTCCGTACTCCTAGAAACATGCTTTTTTCGTGAATTCTTCTCGAAAGTCTGAAGAAGAGAGAAAATGTCCGTTTATTCCCTGCGCGCATGCGTATTGGTTCTATTAATACTAAAGTTTGAATTTATTTTTAAAATGAAAAACTAAAAATTCAATAAGTTATTATTTCGAATTTATTAAAGAAAAAAATTGTTCTTTCGAATTTAAGAAAGTAATAATTAATTTCCTCATTCATTTCAAATTATTTGCAATTTATTTTTTAAAAAGTTATATAAAAAAATCGCATTTAATATATACTCTAAACAAACAGATTAATTTATATATAATAGTTGAAAAAAAATCGGGTTTACTCAAAAAAGAAACAAACAAAAATAATACTTTCGAATTTAAAAAAGTAACAAATAATTTTCTCACTTATTTAAAATTATTCGCAATTTATTTTTTTTAATTTATAAAAAAAAAAAAAAAAAAAAAAAAAAACATTCGAAATTAAAATATATTCTAAAACATTGAAAACATTTCGTCGAACCGAACAGCTTTAAAAAAAACTGTATAATACTTGAAAAAGAAATCGATTTTATTAAAAAAGCAAACATTTCTTCTCGAATTTAATTAAAAATATAATATCCATATTTTACGTGTAACAATAGAATTAAAGAATATATATAATTCATATTTTTATCTTCTATTAATAACACAGGCCTACAAAATTTAACTTTTTGTCTGGGGTTTTCATGAATTTATGTAATTTGTAAAAAATCTGCTATGCTTAATTCAAAAATAATATTTATTTTTATGTATCACGTTAGGATTTTTTACAATTAAGAAACTAAGAATTTGGAATTTGAGAATATACAAACTACACAACATTCATTAAAAAATGTACAAAAAAATCGGATAAATAAATAAAATCATATATACATATACAAACGTGTGTGCACGTTTTATAAGAAATTATATTATAGTATATACAGTAAAATTACTTTTCTTTATCATCAAAAGAACGCCTTTAGATTTTGAAGCTGGTTTAGTGTCTCTTTTTAGCCCCCAGCAATAATGTGCCAACATAGTTACATTCCAGTGTCCTTGATAGCGTTTTTCCATGTATTTTATGTCCTGGTGAAATATCTCACGTTGTTCGTCACTCATTTTACCAAGATTTTCAGGAAAAAATTCAAGATGGGGGTGCAGAAAATGCATTTTTAAACTCATGTTACAACCTAGATTTTGAAAGTTTTGAAGCATTTTTCAACGATCGTTACGTAGTTAGGATCTTTGTAATTTCAGTAATCAGAGAAAATTCTTTGAAATTAACCCATGCATCTTTCTCGACTGATTTAATTTTTTCCACAAATTTTTCGTTCTTCATTAACCGTCTTATATCTGGGCCAACGAACACATATTTAATTTTATCTTCCGATAAATGTGGAAAAACTTCATTTAAATATCAAAAACTATCCCCTGTTTTATCTAAGGCTTTGCGAATATTTTCATTAAACCTAATTTAAAGAGCAGGGGAGGCAAGAGGACTTCTTTTGGATCAACTAAGTTCTGCCGAATCACATTTTTTGATCCTGGATTTATACAACCTCTTGATGCCATATTGCTATAAGAAAGTGTCAACACAAATGTAAGATATCAATAAACTAACAAAATAAACGTATGTTCTCACTACAAATGCGCGGGAGAAAATTGCGCCTTCTCAGGCAAATATCAGGCAAAGTGGGGCCATCTATATTTATATTTCACATCCTTTAGTGTAGTATTGTAATTTAACATTTATTAATGTCATTTTACTAAGAAATTAATTTTTGTTTTTATTAAGAACTAGCAAGCTACGCCCGCTGCGCTTGTCGGTTTCTACAAATGAACCTTGAATCAAACGAAATATCGTTTTATTTGACCTTGTATTTGAAAGCAATCTGTATATTTACCTGGAATATCCTTCCACATTACTGAAAAATGACGTCATTGCGCTATTATATTTTTTAATGTGCAGTCAAAATTTTAGCTGTTAAGGACCAACTCTTTTATTTGGTCATTTACAGTTAGGGTTTGCTAAAGAATGATAAAAATATATGCAATATAATAAAACCATCACTAAAAATTATCGAATTAATAATGCAAACAAATTCACTAACAAAGTCCATTCAGTAGAAGTTTTTATCAAGACTAATCTTTGATAATCGGGTTCATCTGATTATAGAACTTTTCCACATAATTCTAAAACTAACAGAACGATATGAAATATACTAAAACCATCCTTAAAAATTATCTACTTAACAATGCAAGTCGCAAAAAATACGCCCAGTAAAAACTTTCAAAAGGCTAATCTTTCGGAATCGGGTTCACCTGACTATATAACCTTCACACATAACTGTTTGACTAAACAACGTAGAACAATATGTAGTACACTCCATTCCTGAAATTGCATCTAACTAACTAACAATACAATTATCATCAAAATCCGTCCAGTAGAAATTTTTCAGAAGGCTAATCTTTCATAATCGGAATCAAATATTGAAAAGGCTAATATTTGGTTAAAAAAATGGTCACCCGATTTTCGAATTTCACCCTGTAATTCTAGAACGAAGCAACGTAGAACGATATGTTATATAATAAAACTTTCCCTAGAAAATTATCTAACAGTGAAGGTTCCATAGAAATCCATTAGGCAAAATCTTTTAAAAAGGCTAATCTTTCATAATCAGGTTGATCTGATTATAGAACTTCCCATAATAATTCTATAAATAAAAGCTATGTAAAACGATTTGTTATACAATAAAACCTTCCCTGAAAAATTATCTATCTAACAGTTTAATTTCTACGAAAATCCATTCAGCAGAACTCGAGTTATAAGCAGTCGGAACGAAATTTAATATATGTAGAAGTAAATAGAAGTATATTGCCATTAATATAGTTTGCATTTGAATAAAAAAAAGGTACTTTTCGGTTAGCCGGGCGCCAGTGATATATTTTCATATACAAATACATATGTACAGAGTGATATGTACATTATGTGCTTTTTGCACACCAGTAATTATTTAGAAAAAAAATGTTATTCGTTCAAATCACAGAATGCTACAATTAAATAAAACAAAATTTTCTGTACTAAAATACTGATGTCCAAAAAGCCGGAGACTTGGCAGGTCTGTATATGTATATACATATAGATATGTATATATTCATACATATAAGTGTATATATATGTATGTATATATATGTATTTGTGTAGATATATGTGTACATATATATGTGTGTATATATACATGTATTATATCTATCATTGGCGCCCGGCTAGCCGAAAAGTACCAAAAAAATACAGCAAAAATGCTGTCGTACACTTAAAAAACACCTTTTGGCTTAAAATCTCTCGTTAAAACAGTTTTTCTTTTCTTTCTTTTTTCTTAAAATAAAATTAGTAACAGTTTTTTCTTTTATTTTTACAGTTGTATAGCTATTTCAGTTTTTTCTGCAAAAAAAAAAAAAAAAAAAAACACCTTTGAGCTAAAAACCAAATTGTTTGGGGTCAAAAGTAAAATCAAAATCGCCAAAAATTAAGGATAAATCGCCAAATATTGTGTTTCAATAGCAATCTTGCCCCTTAAATATTTTTTTAAGCATTACGAATATTCCCAATCATGTTTAAATTAAATATTTTCGTTTTATAACATTATCTCTCATCAAAACACTTTTTTCTGTTTTTTATCTTTTCTTTCTCTTTCTTTTTTCTTTCTTTTTTCATTCTTTTTTAAAAATAAAATTGGCAACAGTTTTTCTTTTATTTTTGTATTTGTTTATTTTTGTATTTTTGTATTTTTCTTTAATTTTTCTTTTTATTATTGTCTTATTATGTATAGCCTTTTCATTTCTTTCTGCAACAATAATGGTCGCCAAAAAATTAGCAATGGTAACCTTTTCGGCCAAAATAACAGAACTTTCTATCACAATTCTGTAACTAATGTACGTAGAACAATATGTTATATACTAAAACCTTCCCTGAAACATTATCTATCGAACAATGCAAGTTTCATAAAAATTCATTCAGTAGAACTCGAGTTATAAAGGAACGGAAAGAAATTTCCGTTTGTGTTTTATATATATAGTAGATGTATTTTATTTAATAAATATTACACATTAATTTTATTAAGAGGCACCCTCTTTTTTTGTTTTTTGAAAAAGCTGCGGGTGATAGCAAAAAACTAAAGTCAAATTTGTGATCAGCGTGACTGATTTACTAAGAAAAAAGTGCTATTCTACAAACCCCAGATTCTTGTTGACCTGTGTAATAAATTGTTAAAACCCCAACCGTCTTCTCATAACGATAAAATCTCCCCGCAATTAATTTCCAATTTGCCAGCTTTCTAAACCCCAAATTTTTAAAGACCAAAGCCGCCATTTGAAGAAAACCCTATCATCATTCCAAGCTCTTCTTCAAGCAAGTGCCCACTGGCCGTATCGGTAACATACTTGACTCCAGACAGGCAGGTTACTAGTTCAAGCCTCAGGTGAGACAGGAAATTTTCTTAAAATGTATTAAATAATGAATACTTCCGCAACTGTCCATAGATGGCAGAACAAACAGGAAGACAGTTTTTTTAAAACCGACTTTCTTCAAATAACGGAAAATTTTCCTCCTGTAAATAAGATAAAAATTAACTGAAATTCTTCAAAAAACGGAAAATTTCACTCCTACAACAGAGAAAAAATAAACGGAAAATCTTCAAATAACGGAAATAACGTGGCAGCAGTGCTGCCAGTGATATTTCCGTGTTTTGAAGGAAGTATTTTTGAGAGAGTACAAGTTTCGAAGTTTGACCCAAACTACAGTGCCTAGAATACATAGTGTGGAAAACGGTTTTACCGTTTTTTAATTCAAAATTTTCGAATTCAAACATTAAATAATGAAACAAAAGTTTTTAATTTAAGAAGTAACGAAAAAATGCCATTAAGTAACCAAAAGAACATAATAGGGAATTTCTGGAAATTGTACTGGCAATCGAGTGTTCAGTACTATTTCCGTATTTTACGGAAAAAAAATCCGTAAATTCCAGGAAATTTTCCGTGAATTCAGAAATATCCGTTTTTAAATTTCTGTTTTATAACAGATATCTTCCGTATTTTTTGAAAATTTTATGTCGTTAAAATAAAATTTATAGGACCAAAAAAGAAAAAAAACGTACTTCGCGAGGACAATCTTATAAGGGACAGATACATTTCTGCTTCTTTTTTTCATTCCTGACTGAGTTTATAGAAATTAACCAACCCTTGTCGCGAGCGGAATCGAACCCGTAATCTCCCGTGTACTAAACCAATGACCTAGACCACGGCGCTATGACCGGTCGCAGTTTCCGCTCAAATGTTGTTACTTATTTGAATAGCTATTTATGATGCAAAAACTTGAGGTTTGATCTGTAGATGGATTTTTCCAGTGTTTTTAATATTTTATTTTCACCATTTTCAATAATTTGCTGCATTATTTGGTGCCTTATAACAGATAAATTTTAATTTATTATGTATTATATCCACAGAACATTGTATTAAGAGTAATAATTGCTTCTTATTGCAACAATACCAACCAGTGTTGAATTCAGACATTTTTCTCCGGGAGGGATTTCTGTGATTCCGGGGAGAGGGATTGCATTTGACTGTTAAAAGTATAAAATCTCAAATCTTCCGGGTGGGGCATTTCAATGTTTTGGGGGATAGTGTGCCCTCCGGTCCACCCCCTGAATTCAACACTGGTACCAACATTTTCTTTTTTCGAACATATTCTTTTTTTTTTAAATTATTTGCCTCATTATCTATTTATCAATTCCAATAAAAACAACAATTATCTTAATTAGACTTGTTTATTACATGCTATTAAAATATTTTTTTTTATCTCTTATTTAAAAAAACATATTCAAATAAACAATTTTATAATAAATTAAATTATTATATTTCAGCTATGCTGAGAGCTTTTGTGTACGGTTCTGTTAAACTGAATGGTTTAAAAAAAAAAAAGAATAAAAAAAATTGAAAAATTTGAAATTAATGAGCTTGGGATAGGTAAGTTTTAATATGGACCAACTTATTTAATTTAAATTAAATTTGTTTAATTTATAAAAATATGAACTAACGAAATAAATTAAAAACGTTATAAAATTAAAAACTGGATTTTTATAAAAATAAAGAAAAAATATTAACTAATTTTATAAATTTACGGAAAAAATTGTAAACTTTGTAAAATTATAATTTATAAAATAATAAATTTTAGCGTAAATCATAAATGTGTAAGCCAACTCAGTTTAGTTTAATACCAATTTGCATAGCTATAATTTGCAGAGATATTATGTTATGAAATTTTTAAATAACACAATATTGCTTCACATTAAAAAAGATAAATTTTTAAAAAAATGTGAAAAAAAATCATAATTTTGAAGTACTGTCAAGAAAAAATAAGTAGATTTAAAAAAATATTTTTTTTTCTGTAATTTATAAAATCAAAATAAATTTCTAAATATTTCATTAAAAAATATAAATATCACTATTATTTTCACAATAAATTGACATGGCCTCGTTTAGAATTGGTCAGCGGGTCGAGCCGGGGCAGGCCTGTATTCTAGAAGAACTCTAGTAAATACAACAATCTTAATTCGCATTTCGAAAAAGGCGATTTCTGTACTCAACCGTTGAACGTCATTTACGGAAATTGCACTGTTTTGGAAGAAATACGGACATTGCACTGTTTTGAAAGAAATACGGAAAAAATCCATTAAATTGAAGGAAAACTTTCAGCATATTTACGGATTTGAAGTCTTTTTAACGAAACTAATGTCATTTACGGAAATTGTACTGAAATTTTTGAAAAATGAAACTTCTCCGTAAAATTTTACGGAAAATCTCTTGTATTTTCACAGATTTTTTTTAGAGTGTAGATAAGGCAAAAAATATTTTTATAAAATTAGTGGTATCCAAACCATCTGGACCTCCACCCTGTCTACGCCACTGCTAGAAAATGTCACTGCGATCGAATCGTTATCTTTTCAGCATTGTTCTACATTTATCGGATTCAATTTTTTAGTACTATTTTGTAGCCGTTTTCTACGCTATGTATTCTATAGGCGCTGTACCAAAACTTTATACATTTTTCTTGCAAACCGGTCTAAGAGAACGCCGTTTGCTTACTTGATTGTTTCATTTTTTATGGTGTTGTCGCGCACGTTTTAAAAATCTTAATTTTATATAATTAAATAATTTTACGTTAGTTACGGGGTAAATTGAATTTTTCGGAAAAATTGTTATGTATTAGTTGACTGGTTATGCTAAAGCAAAGTTTTTGTGAAAGTTTGGTAATAAGACTTCAACACTTTATCTCCACCAGTCTCAGTCTTAAGGAGCCGCTTCACTGAAACTCCCGATCGCCAAATCCCATGTTAACTTATGCGTAGCTGCGAACTTTTACGATTTTTTTCTACCACTAAAATTTTATAGTAAATATGTGCTTATTAAATCTCTGAAATCAGGTGATTCAATAAGGTAAAAATTTCTATTAATTTTTAGTTGTAACAAAAAAGCGTAAAAGTTGGCAGCTATGACTTATGGGAAAACTGTAAAGCGCAAATATACATTACCTAATGTAGTTATTAAAATACGCTTTTTACCATCAGAAAGTAGATGTCAGATGCCAACTTTGTACGTTTTTAAAAAGTGTATCTTTAAGTTTTAAGTAATTAAAAAATCCCTATTAACTTTACAATTTTTACTTGTTGAAAGTTAAACATCTTCATAAAAATACTTAAAATGTAATTTTTTTAAAAACGCCCAATGTCGAGGAAGATGCATATGAAAGTGAAATATTTACAGCGTGTTTAAAAACAAAAACAAAATCTTGAAATTTCGTAATTTATTTTGTCGTGACTAAAAATATATCAGGTGAGTAGTAATTGAAGCGATGTGATTAGTAGTAAGCTAAGTAAACAATTATGAGATTGTCATTGGTGCGCCCACTAATGGCTAGCAGAACGCAAACACTCAGTACAGAGTTTCTTAAGGTATGATTCTAAACCATACCTTATAGTTGTTTATTGATATCGAATAGAGAAGTTGGTTCCGACGAAGATATTGCTTTACAATTTCATCAGCAAGTGTCATAGACAAATGACTCATAATCCTTATTTCTAAATACGTAATTTTTCGTGTTTGTTAACTGTTGGCAAGATATATATGCATTTATATTGTATATGTCATGATAATTTATAAACATTTACTAAATTTCATATTTAATTCATATATTGTTATATTTTATTGATACGCGAACCTGGAAAAGCTCACTAAGCTTATAATATTTTTAAAAAATCGCCTCTCAACAGTATTTCCTGTAACATATTTGTGAGATTTTTTATTATATTTGAAAATATATGTTTAATGAAGTGTATATTTACAGGCCTCGTTCTCTTTTAAAGAGACCAAATCAAAATTTTAACCGCTACTATTTCCTTACATGCGAAACATATCGTGTTAGATTTATCTTGCCACAGAATTTTAACGCCACAGAAACCCGCGTCGTGATGAGTTTTTCTTGCAATTGTTGTAGTAATCTACCACGAAAAGAATTAAAAAAAATTCTCAAAATTAATCCAATACGAATATACTAGAACATTTGATATATCAAGTTTAAATAAAAGCTTCTTTAAAGTAATTTATTACAAAATTTTCAGAATTGCGTTCAAGATATCTATGTAACTATTCACAATTTTCACATGGTAATGTTATATGTTGTAGATAATATCTTACGACTGACCAAAAATATGTTTACTGTTTCAACTACAAAAAAATACGCATTGTAAAACTCCAAAAAGCAATATTCAATACTTTATTTTCAAATTATAAATTTTGCCTAAAGATACGCATGTTTGGATTCAGTTTTAATATATTGATTTAATGTATCAAATAGTTTATTTACAGAAACACTCAAAAGAATTCGGTTACAAGAGTGACTATATCAGGGATGAGATTTCTCCGACTTTTTTCATACCAGTATAATCTTAAGGAAAATGTTTTTATATTTAATCGGAAATTCTACGTTTAACAGAACAACATTTTATACTGGTATAAGATTATACTGGTATGAAAAAAGTCGAAGAAATCGCATCCCTGCTATAGGCCATACCTTCTGAATGTACGAATTCAGTTGTGATATGCACATTAAAACTTAACTTATTTGTGGTATATTACGAGATGTGTTGACCCTGCTCAGGGCTGCACGAAATAATTGCACATTATTTAACTTTGTTGTGTTTTTTCCATGTCTATTTAGATATATCATTTCTTTGTATGAACAAGACTAGAATTTCTTTACAATTCCTAACAATATTCCGATTATGTTGGAAAGTGTTTCATAATCTATGTCATAATGCATGATTTTTCGTTCTTGTTTAAATTGAAACTATACATTTAACACTATACGACCATAGCAGTGAATTTAACCATGGCATATTAAACGTATTTCAAACCAGAAACTTTCTCAATAAAAGAAACTAAATACATAATACACACAAATGAGTTAAATAATAATGTTAAATAATATCAAATGAAAATTATGAATTACATATGACTTAAGTTAGATTTACCCTGCAGCAATTTTAAAAGTAGTGTTAAAACTAATGGTTAGAAGTTATATATTGGATAAAGTTTACCCTATGAAGCGTGGTGGTATATTAGTCCAGTTTGGTCTTTTTTTTTAATTCTGTAATTTCAACTTCATACCAGAATTTCCCCGATTAATTTTTTCTTAATATAATCACAAAGTGTCTGTTATTAAATACAGCAAAAATTACCGCTGGTAATTTCCGGTATAAATAAGTATTTTCCGAATAAAATTAGAGGTGAAAAACAACAGACTTGTTCCCAACAGCTGAATTGGACTAGATTTATATAATGTCGGAGTAGGAAAGCGTTTATTTACTTTCAAATCAAATTATTGTTGAATTCTGGTGACACTTAATATTCCAACATGTTAACAACAGAATTATACATGATATTACATTTTAATAACTGACATTTTGTGATTACTTTGTCCCTGACATTCTGTGAAGTAAACATAGTAAAAGCCAATATCGTAAAAGTTTTAAGAAATGAATTAAATTATACATTTCGTCAGGGAAATACTAATATTTTATTTTGAATACCACTATTTTCGCAATGTATTATCCCCTTTATTAAATCGCGAACATTTTCCTAATTTATTAACACGAGTATTACTCTACAAAACTGCTGGTAATAAAAGTAAACTTTTAGCGTCTATTCGCCAACACATAAGAGAACCATGCGTTTGCTGTCTTGATCCATCATATTTGTATTGTGCTGCTAGCTTAGGCTAGCTGAATATCTTAATTTTATATACCAAAATATTTATACATTATATCCGGTACCAGTTAAATATTTTGGGAAAATATTGTTATGTATTAGATGGATGTGTAAGTAACCCTGCAGTGCATAGTGTAGCCAATTGGCAACACTTTCTATTTAACTTTTTACAAATAAATAAAGTTCTTTACAACCACTATATTTATATAGAAATATTAATCCTGTGAAAATATTACAAATATTCTACTAAATAAACTTAAATATTAATCCTGAGAAAGTATTACAAATATTCTACTAAATAAACTTAAAAATCTATTTTAAAATTTCTGGTGTCGAATTCTTAATATAAGTATAAACAAACACAATTCTAAAAGAAAAATTCCTGCACTGTAGGGTTAAAGTTTCTGTATTTGTCTATTAACCCTTTGAGGGGCGTTGTGTTCCTGTAACGTGGAATTCACACAGGTATTTACGAAGGAATTTAGTTCAAAATAAGAAAAAGCAATTTTTCAACTTTTCCCGTCAAAGTTAAAAACGTAAAATTTAATTAAAAAATTCTGATTCGAATCGGATTAAAATTAGGTGGTATATAATATATACCACCGCCCTTCAAAGGGTTAAAAAGAAGATCTATCAGCCAGGATAGTGGAATATTTTACATTTAATCGTATCGCAATTATTGTTTTTTTCCTTTATTGTAGATTTCTCTTGCAAAGATCGACTGTAAGTGAATGACTGAGATTAGTTTTGAAAGAGCAGTACGAATAGAATAATAAAAATTCCTATTGACACATATATTCGAACCCGTATTGAAAGAGATGAGTTTATATTATTCAACATAAAGTTTAAAAAATTTAAAACGGAAAAATATCGCTATTTAAGTATGCTGACTTTTAAACAGAAATAAGCATACTTTTAAACAAAAAATCTGACTCTTGACTATATTACAACGTGGTGGCCCTGATAGGGCAACCACAATATAACATATAGGGGTGATTGGTAAATATTTATCTAACCATTTTTTTAAAACACATATTTTACAATTAAACACGATGTGCCCTCTTCTGTGCACTGTGGACACAATATTTTTATTTAGAATAAGCCCAAAACCTGCCAGTCTAAAAAATATCGAGTCTAATATGAGAATGCATTTTGCAATAGTATATAGTTAAAAGTATGAAAAAACTGTATATTCGGGTAAAATCATATATCTGAGTTGAAACTGAAGTCGAGAAGCTCTATACTGAAAAAAGTTTGAAATATTCAGACCTAGGCTAAAAGAAGCGGTCATTACGGTATCTCAATACTAGCATTTATGTAGCTCCTGTGTTGGAAAAATTATTGTACATATATTTTTCTTTTTTAAATATTTGCTAGTTCTCAAATTTTTTAATGTGAACACATTTAAGTTTCCTGAAACTTTTTATATTTTAATATGGATTTAATTCCCATAATGAAACGTTTTCAAGCATTTATGTAAAAAATTATTCATGATTCTCATTCTTTTCGGGTACGACCGGATGAACTACATAAAATAAAACCGGATATTCGAAAACAATTTTTGAAGTGACGGTAAAGAATGCTTGAAGAAAAAGCATTTAAAATTATGTGGGCAAGAGTGGTTATGGTTTTTCTAAAGCAGATACTGGAGCGAAATTCTTTACTGCAAATTCTCAAATTGTAGTAAAGATAACCATCTCTTTGTCCCTAAATATTAAATTACTAGTTTTATAACTGTAATATTTTAGTTGTATATATTTAAAAGATGTAAAATAAAATAATTTTTCTTAAAAAAAATAAAAAATAAAAATGTAATAGCTTTCATTTCCTGTAGGATTGATATATCCACGCGTCAATGGTGGAGTAAGCCTTTTTTTAATCAGATTTTATCCTTTTTTCACGAATAGAATTATTTACTAAAGTAGTACCTCAAAAAGTAAAATTATAAAAAATACTAATACGTAATCTATATATTTATTACTTATTTTTAACTAAATAATTTAAAATACTTTTCCAAACTATTTCTAAGAAATAAATACATTTTCTACTTTAGTTTCAGGAAAGTTAAGCGATTTCATTCTATGATTTTTATCCTATTCAATATTTGTCGTCAAAAGCACAGCCACTCTAAAAGTTTTATCTTATATATATATATATATATATATATATATATATAATTTTACTGAAGTTCTCTTTCATACTTTTATTACTTCTATTCTTGAATTATATAAAATAATAAAATAAGAATTAGATAATTATATGAGTTCATAAAGACCCTTGCTTCATATTTATTTTAAAATGCCTGAAGTACTCTAAGTGTACTTTTTGGTTATCGTCATTTCATAATTGAGCCTGATTACCTTAGGGTCAGATATTCACAATTAATTCCGTATTGTATTGCCTTATTTAATCGCAGAATGTTCCTCTTATATGAAGCGAAAGATACTACAAAGAAATGAGGTTACTGTCTGCCCTTCAATGACGTAGCGTCTGTGGGGGGGGGGGGGTGGGGTAGGGTGGATCAATTTGAAGAAAAGGTCCTTAACAGTTCTGATTCCTTTAAAAGTAATATTTCACGAGCGATGAATAAAGGGAAATTAAGTTATCTTCAAAATAGTGAAGCTTCAACTGTATCCGGTTCCGCAGTGCCTGATTAACAACGGCGAAAACATCCAGCAGTAAATTTGAAAATAAAATTTCGCATTCATTAAACACCTTATTCATGTAGAAATTCTGTAAAAAATAAGGCATAGTTTTCTATTCAGGTAGGCCCTAATCTCATGAAAACAATCAACATCGGCCATATTGTGACTACATCTTTAGTTGCTTCAGTCACAACCGGTAGACACTACATTATCTGAGAGCCTACATCAGTCACGCGAAAAAACGCACAAGCTAATGTTAAGTCTATGGGAAGGTTCTAGCGCGATTTCTCGCTCGATCTTTAATATTTTTAAATGCTTTTTTTGCATAGGATAGCTGAGGTCAATCTCCAACGTTGTTAGTTTTTACTTTTTGATTTTGGTGCTAGTTATTTTATATAAGGTACTTTCAATTTCAGAACCGGTTCCAACCGATTCCAAAATTAAAAATGCCCACTTATAAAAAAAAAAAACTGCAACAAAAATCGAAAAAGTAAAAATTAACAACTTTGGAGATTGACCTCAGCTATCCTATGCAAAAAAAAAAACATTTAAAATATTAAAATGCCAGCGAGATATCGCGCTAGAACCTTCCCATAGACATAACATTAGTTTAATCGTTTCTTTCCGTGACTAGTGTAGGCTCTTAATTCGTAGCTCAGTTTCTCCAACATTCGTCGCTACCATGTCAAACTATCGAATGAGAAAAAATGCATTTTCCATTACTTTTAAAAATTGGCCGATTGTCACCACAAAATTTTAATAGGATTTTTCACCACTGTTGCCGGTTTGCTCTCCTTTTTTATTAAGAAATTCCGAATTCATAAAAATTTCAAACAGAAATTTTTGCTTTATTTAATGACACACACACACATTTCATAATTACTTAAAGTACAATTTTTTCTCTCAAAATTTCCGGTATGAGTTCGGCATCTCCAAATAAATAAGAAGGTAAACTATCATCCCTGTTCTTCACAGAAATTGTATTAGTACCCATAATAGGTGGAGAATTCTAACAAACTTTAGTGGTGGTAATCGGCCTATTTTTAAAAGTAATGAAAAATGAACTTTTCCACAATCGATAGTTTGACATAATACCGACGACATAACCATTCTTTTTCACAAAATGGTCATCTGTTTTGAAAATAATTTGTTAGAGATGTGTTAAACTTGATAGATACCGGAAAAACACTTTTGAAAGTTTCATTTGTAAAATTAAGAATATGGACTTACTTGCCTTCAATATAAATCCAGACTACTAGTTATTGAAGTATGGAGTCGTTTTCTGTGACGGCGCTTGAGGTCTGATTAACAATATTTAAACGTTTCACTCGCAAGTTAAGGGAAAGGTTTTCGGATTCGAAACTTTTGAGTGGTTGTTTTTAATTATTATGTGGGGTGGGAGTGTGTTATTTTTTCTATGCTAAAAAAATTGTAATCCACATAGATTTTTACATTAATATTATTTTTATTAAATTTTCTTTTAATTCCTAGAAGGGCGGTTGGATACTTTTATACCATTTAAATTTCATCAAGATTTGCATCAGAATTCTACTTTTATAAATTTAATGAAAAGTGAATTAAAATTGCATTCCCTTGTTTTCAAATAAATATTTTCGAAATTTCTGGTAGGAATTCAACATTATTGAAGCATAATTACTTTCCTCTGAAAGGGCTAAAGTAAAAAAAAAATCGTAATTTCATAATTGCATTTTCTACAAGCAAAATATTTGCTAGTTTAAAGCCACTTATGTTAGATAGATGCACAGCTCCTTTGATTATATTTCAATACGTTTAATAATCCTTTTTCGTTAGACATTAATTTTTATTGCTCTTTAGACTGATAAACAAATAGTTCTTGAACCATAAAAATTTTGAAAAAAATCCCAATATGTCTAAACATTATGAATATAGTTAAAACATTAATTTTAAAAACATATATCATTTCATCAATTTTTATTTGATAAGTATTTGATGACACAAACGTGCGAAATTTAAGATAGTTGTGTAAAAATTATAAATCTTTATATGTTTAGTAGTTATTCAAAGCTAAATTACAGGGAAATTCTTATATGGGCAATTCCATACGTGACGGAATGACATTTTGAGTTGTAGAATTAAGTTAAAGCAATTACCCTGAAGCTATTTTCAAATGAAAATTGACTTTTCAGTTTGCAAATGACTGTTATTGATTAAAAGATTAAAAGAAATTATGAAACAGTTTTTTTAACTATTTTATTCTTTCATTTTTGAGTAATTTCTTATTGTGTGACGGAATATTATTTTTGCTACCATGACTCTAACCTGGTATTTAAAACAAGAAGCTTTTGCAAATTAAGAAGGATTTAAGTTTTTAAACTAATACATATCTTAAATATGATGTATAAGCAATATAAAATTATAATTTAGAGAAACCTACCTGTTTAGGAATGAGAGTTATTTATATCATTTGACCGTGACGGAATGCCTGAATGTTTCTTAAATACTTATTAAAATAAAATTGACTAAAATAATAAATTTCATATCTATTTTTTTTTATCTAGAATGATCATAAGAAAATACATTATATAACTATTTACATGTGACAGCTTTTTCAAAAACATATCGAGCTCGATTACCTAGAGTTTACTTTGCATGCATTATTATTAAGTATACGGCTTTAAGACTATTGTAAACCATTTAATATTATACTACACGCATTAATTTATTAAGAAAATACAAAATAATCAACAATTACATTCATTTCCTAAGTGTTATTCAATAATACTATTTTTACACAACTGCAACCAGGTTACTTTTCAGCTATGTTGTTTGTTTACGTAATACGCAAGCCTAAAAGTTTTGTATCTAAAACGTTAAATTGAAAACTTGGAATATATTTCAATAAATTTTTTAACTTAATTTATTAAAAAAAGATCAAAGTTGTCACTTTTATGAAATTGCCCTGAAACGATTATTTCTTAAATCATTTTCGAATGGGATTAATAATCCCCCATTTTACATTGAATGTGAACTGGTTATTACGTTAAACCAGACCTGCCAATTCTCCGGATTTTTGGATACCAGTAATTTAATACAGATAAAGTTGTTTTCTTTAATAGGAGCATTTTGCGATTTAAAAGAACAGCATTTTCTCTTAAAAATTACTGGTGTTCAAAAATCCGGAGACTTGGCAACTCTGCGTTAAACTGATATATACGAAATAGGTTAGCACAAACACTTAGCTTTGTATGACGAATTGTAAATTTGTTTACAGATTATAAAAAAAGTTTATTACAGCTCGAAATAGTTCGTCACCTATAGTATTATGAGAAAAAAATATGAATGAAATATTTGAAAATGTGGCATGATTGTTTGAGGTATACTTATTATCAGAAAGGCGAACCGTTTGATAAGCTGGACAGTCTAGGTTTTCGTTCTATTCTATATAAGTTGCTAGCCGAGCTGCTAATACAATGCACAGATGAATTACGTAACCAGACATCTAGAAAGAAAATTAAAAAAAATTAGAAAACTAAAAAATATGTTGTATAACCTGACCAGCAAAATTCTTTATCATTTTACTCATTTCATACTACTAATATCATTTTACTCATTTCATACTACTAATACCATTTTACTCATTTCATATTACTAATATCATTTTACTGTAAAAATGTACATTCAACTGTTTAAAATTCTTAATAAATTGAAAGGGAGTTTTGAATTATAATTTAGCTAAATGCACCAAAAACAAAATAGCTCAATTAAAATAAATATATGATATTTAGACAGAATATAGAAGCTTTATTGTTTACAAACTACTTATCTCTTAAACATAAGGCGTCATATAATGCATATCTGTATTTTAGAATTTTCTTAATAAATAACGTTCATTAAATAAAGTGCTGTTATGCTCAGTTTTCAGTTTTAAGTTTGTTAGCCACTTTATAGATAATGCAAGCTGAGTGTTTGAAAATAAACAACATACATTTATCTTTTAAGCAGATTAAATTATTTTCTTGAGAATTGCTTAAGAATTATTTGCTTAAAGCTTCAACCAAGTTTCATAACTTTAAGATAGTGCTGGTATTTAACTTTACAATAAGCGAAATATTGAATAAAATTACTGGGTAATTCATTTTACTTTTGTGCGTGCAAGGCACAATCGGCCAAAAAATAAAATAAAATAAAAGAGAAAGAGTGAGAAAACATTACATATCTTCTAATCTAAAAATTGTCACAGAAAAATACTGTAAACGTTTCCATTGATCAATTACTTGCAGATGTTTCTGTGTTTTTACGTAACAATAGTTTACATATGTACATAGATATTTAAGTTACATAATCATAAAGTAAAATGACTAATTGTCATTAGAATACATATGTAAATACTTAAAGTGATAAAAAGATAACATAAAACGGCTTATAAAAGCCTTTAAATGAGATGACCGACATGTTTAGAAAGCACAAAGGGCGCCATTATCTAGATGTATATGATAAACAAACTATTCTAACTATTAAGCAGACTTGCCAAGTCTCCGGCTTTTTGCACACCAGTATTATCTTAGAGAAAATGTTGTTCTTTTAAATCGCAGAATGTTGCGATTACATAAAACAACATTTTCTGTACTAAAATACCGGTGTCCAAAAAGAGGGAGACTTGGCAACTCTGATTAAGTATAAAACTATTTCAATCGTATTACGCGGTAAAACAGGTCATTATACAGATCATCCGCTAACAAACAACAGATATATTTAAAGAAAAAACTAATTGATCGTACTCATCTAAACTGCTGCGTGAAAGATAAAAGAAGTCATGCTACAGAACATAATCCGCTAACAATAACACACAACAGAGATATTGCCAGAAAAAATTAACAGTTCGTGCACATAAACTGTTTCCATCCGGTAAAATTTCGCAAACATTATAAAAAGCTGCAGCGATCACATCTCACTTCAACAGTATAACTTGAGGTGAATTAAAATAAAAGTACAAAATGAACACGCAATAACCAAGAACAAATGAATATATAATGGAAAAATATCTAATATTTTAATCTAAAACATACCGAAACAGCATGTCTGCATATCGGGCAGTGAAGCGGCTGGGAAGTACGAATGAATCTTCAAAGACAATATTAATCAATCATGAAAGAATCATTGCATTGTTTTTGGAAAGGAAAAGCCCTCAGCTCATTAGCTGAATAGAAACGTTCGCCGGCAACATGGACGGGGTTATTCCTCCGCCAAGCAAGGCACTTTCTACGGGGAATCGTTCACTTTATTAAGAGTGGACAAACCGGGAGTTTTTAACGCATGCGCATTAGTGCCTATTTTGTGTGGAAATTTTGTGTGAAATAAGAAATCTCAGAAAAAGACATTTCTGCTTTAATATAAGGGATGAATTACCTATAGATAAATCAATATAAGCCATTAGCCTAATTACAGCGTCAAAAAAAAAAAAGATACGATGCAAAAAAAAAAAAAAAAAAAAAAAAAAAAAAAAAAAAAGCAAGATAAAAACATCAACAAACTAGATTTTCATGATATGTTTTATCAATTAGTTATCTAAAACAGTGAAAATACCTTTTTTCATGATTTCAATTTTATTTAGCATTGCAAATTAATATAATAATCTTTCACTATTTGTCATTATTATAAAACTGAGTTTCGGAAAACTGTTACGTGCTGGGACAATTTGGATGTCATATTTAGATTTAAGAATATTAGATATCAACAATTTACATGTTTGTTTTGTAGACATAAAAGGTTTTTATTAGTTTATCGACCAGTACTACCGTAGAGTCTGATATTCGCCATTAATTCCGTATAGTATATCAATATTTAAACTCAGAATTTCTGTTACTATTCGGAAAAGCGGTGATTGTTTGCCCCGATAACGAAATTGCTTAATTGGGATTTGTGTTATAAATAAAATTTAATGAGAATAGTACAGAAAAAGATTTATTGCTAAATGGTTGTCTTATGGAACCTAAATGTTCATGATTTAAGAGAAAAATTTCTTAATTAATTTGTGAATTCTTAATTTTAATATTTATATATTATAAAGTGTGTATTACTAACTACGTCTACATTATTCGATAAATATAATCTTACTCCTTGTGTCCTTTCCTCTCTTGAACTGCGGTGGGATAGTTTTATACAGTTTAATTTTAATAAAGTTTAGTACCAGAATTTTTAAACAAAATTTTACTTTTACACGAAAAGAAACCGGTTAACAACATTTTACTTTAAGAATTTCTCCTTTAAAAGATAATCTCAAAATAGTTTTGGGAAGTTCGCAAAGCATAAGGTCACGAATCAGACAGAAATATTCATTCACTGTTCTGGCAAACTCACGTGCGAAGACATAGTTCGCTTACTCGATTGTTTTACGCGGGAGGAATTTTTATGTATGCATTACAGAGCCTAGTGCATAAAGAAATCGTAATTTTATAGAATTAATTACTGTTTAATAAATTACGGGTCCAATTGAATAGTTTTGTCTGATTGAAATCGGTAGAAAACGTATTAAGTGTAGATTATTCAGCATAAAATTAATTAGAATTTAAAAGAAAAATTCTGAAACATAAATGAGATCCAATAAAACAATTTTTAACACTTTTATAAAAGTAAATATATAATGAAAAAAAAACAGTTAAAATAAGCTAGCAAGAATTTATTTAAAAATTGCTTGAACTATGCATGAATCCATTATTCGTAATAAATAAAATATTTTAACCCTTATAACCAAGCCTTGATGACTGCCGTGGTAGAGGGACTATGTATATTTGACTAGAAGTTTTCGCTTTAATTAAACTCCTTCTCACTGCGCGAATTGATATATACTCCAAGCAATAGGGGATTTTACCAGTCAAAATTAATGGTAGTTTTGGAAATCGACTTTCTTTATGTTTTTTGGGTCGCTGAATCCGAATTTGTAACTTCCCCAAAAAATTGCTTCGGCAACTCCACGCCCCCTTCCCCCGAATTTTGACAAAAACCCCAAAAATAGTTTTTTTAATTGCTTTTTGTAATTGTTTTGGTGAAAAAATATCTAGAAATTCAAAAAGTAGTCAAAATTTGCAACAGAAAAGCTACATGACATTTTGAAGTAGGATGAACAGGCAGGGAGGCGCTAGTCTCGGAATATGAGTCGTGGGAAGCGCGATCATGCAGTAACTCCGCAGCACACCGCTTAACTCCGATTTCACGTCATAAAAGTCACTGTAAAAAATGTTTAATAGTAGTATTAAAACTAATAGTCCAGACAATAGGGAATTTTAGAATTTTAACTGGCAAAATTAATGGTTACTTTTATCATTATTAATGGTAAAATTAGCATTATTACCAAAATTAATGGTAAACGTGGATTTAATTAATAATTAATTAATTATAAATAAATTAATTAATTAATTAATTATAAATAAATAAATTAATTTAATAATTAATAAAAACGTGGTGGATTCGCCGATAACTCAGTTAATATATATCACTACAAAAGAAAAACACACAATCTCAATAAAATAACTTACTAGTGGACTGTAACTCATTTAATTTCTCACAACACTAAATAAAATGGTCGAGAGCCGAGATTTACACAACTTCTCTGATCGGCATCTCAAACCCAACTCACAATCACAAGTTTTTTTTTTTAACATTTTACATAGACGGCGCTTCTAGGGGCAACATACCGCCGGGCCTTGAATGTTGCTAACATTCAATAATATAAATGCAACATAATTCAAACACAATCTCTATGTGAAAAATACAATCTAAAAAAAAACACAATTTCTTCTCAAAAATACTACACTAAATAAAATACTAAATTTACAAATATAAACACAAGAATGTAATACACTGCAGGAAAATATATAGTTTAATAAAACAAATGTATGAATTTAAGTAGTTGATAAACCATCATTCACATATGGCAAAACAACAATTTTTGTGACTGGCCTTTTATATGTGCCATTTTTATCTTTCAAGGTGACAACTCTTATGATATTGTCTTGGCCTGGATGAATTTTCATAATTCGGGCCAAATGCCATTTTAAAGGGCAATAATTATCAGAATTTTTTACTAATACTAAATCTCCCTCTTTTATCTTTACCCTTCCCTTGTACCATTTAGGTCTATTTAAGAGCTTGTTCAAATATTCTGATGACCATTTTTTCCAAATATGTTGTGTTAATTTTTGAACTAATTGCCATCTGCTCAACCTATTCATAGGAATTTCTGTATAATTTGGTTCTGGTAAGGCCATTAAAGAGGAACCAATAAGGAACTGGGCAGGTGTCAAAACTTCAACATCAGTTGAATCATTTGAAAGGGGGCAGAGTGGCCGAGAATTAAGAACTGCCTCAATTTGAGTAATAAGAGTTAAGAGTTCCTCATAACTTAAAATAGTTTTACCTACAACACGTTTTAAATGGTATTTAAGGGACTTGATATTTGCCTCCCACAAACCTCCAAAGTGAGGAGCTGAAGGGGGATTAAAATGCCAGTTAATACCTTCATTAGCTAAATAATTTTCTATTTCCTCCTCACTTTTATCTTTAAATATTATCTTTTAACTTTTATCTTTAAAGATCTGAGAATTGCTCTTAATTCTTTATTGGCACCAACGAAATTTCGACCATTATCACTATATATATAAGAAGGTTTGCCCCGCCTTGCTATAAAGTGTTTAAGTGCTGCTAAGAATGCTTCTCTTGTTAGATCATTTACTATTTCAACATGCAAGGCTTTTGTAGTAAAACAAACAAATATACAAATAAATACTTTTTTTACCTGTTTACTTGTACCCACGAAGTTTTTCACTTCAAAGGGACCACAGTAGTCCAATCCAGTACGCATAAATACTCGGCCATTGTTACTCTAGAAGCTGGCAAATCAGCCATCTGTTGCTCTGAATTCTTAGAATTTACCTTTTTACAAGTCATACAATTGAAAAGGATTTTACGTACTATATTTCTAGCAGATAAGATCCAAAATTTGTTTCGGATGAGAGAAAGAGTTGTCTCAGTACCTGCATAGAGATACAAATAATGAAAATATTTAATAACACAAAAAGTAAAATTATGGTTTGAAGGAATAATCATTGGATATTTTTTATGCTCAGTTAAGTTGCTGTTTCTCAGTCTACCACCAACTCGGATTACACCAGTATCATCTAAAAACGGGCACAAGTTTGTCAGTTTAGTACTGTTAGGGATTGCAGTACCCTTTTCTAAATACTGCATTTCCTTCACGAATGAAGTCCTCTGGATGTTCTTTACAGTACAGAATAAGGACAGAGAGAGTTCACTGCTGGTTAAAGTTCCACCTTTGGGATACAAGGGATTTCTACAGTTATGGATGAATCTATTACACCATGCTACTACTCTTTGCAGTTTTATGAATAAAGAACTGTTATTAATGATGTCTAAAGGCTCAACAATGTTAACTAAGGTACATACTTGAGTTACTGATGGTACTTTCAATTCACGGATAAACAACTCACTGGTTTCAACAGAAATAATATCAGGAGACTCCACCATCTCAGGCTGTTGTAAGAATGATGGACCGAACCACCATAAATCACATTGCTGGATCTTGATGGAATCTAGGTCTCTAGAAATGAGATCTGCAGAATTTTGCTTGGAAGGTGCATAATTCCACTGATCAATCGAAGTTAAATTTTGTATAATCGATGCCCTATTTGCGACAAATGTATTTAGATCATTCGACTCCTTTTTTAACCATGCAAGTACAATAGTACTATCTGTCCAAAAACAAGTTTTAGAAACTTCTTGCTTTAGAGCACTTAACACTTTTTGCATCAACTTATATAATAGGACTGCGGCAGAAAGTTCTAGACGAGGGATAGTAATATGCTTTAGAGGAGCCACTCTAGATTTACTAGTGAGCAGTTTGATAGCAGAATCGCCATAAGAATTAATAGATTTTACATAAACGACCGCACCATAAGCAAGTTCAGAAGCATCTGAAAAACCATGCAATTCCACACAACTAGATTGTTCTACAAATACAAATCTTGGGATATTGATCATATTTACAGTTTTTAAGGAAATAAGAAAATTAGTCCATTCGATATTTTCTTTCACTGGAAGATAATCACACCAATCTATTTTCAGCAACCATAATTTTTGGAGGAAAACCTTTGCCCTTGTAATTATTGGACCTGTCAAACCCAACGGGTCAAATATTCTGGTAATTTGTGATAATACTGAGCGTTTGGTATACCTTTCACTTTGCTCTATAATTAAATTAAATCCAAAACAATCTGGTTGCGACTTCCACAATATTCCTAAAGTTTTTGTCTCATTGGAAAATGAATATTCAGATATTGCATTATTACACAAAAGATAAGAATTATTTACTGACCATTTGTGAAGATCCATGCTTCCCTTCTTTAACAAAGATGTCAGTTGTTGTTGGATCTCTTTAGCTGTGTCTATATCATCAGCACCTGTCAAAATATCATCCATATATACGTCTTGAAATAATACATTTGCAGCTAAAGGAAATTCCTTTCCTTCATCTCTAGCTAGCTGAGTAATGGTTCTTGTTGGTAAAAAAGGGACACTCGTTGTGTCATAAGTCACCGTACTTAATTTATACACCTTAACTGTTTCATGTACCTCAGGTTTAAACAGGATTCTCAATAAATCTCTCTGACTCGGATGTATCAATATCATACGGTACATTTTTTTAATATCCGCTACAAAACAAATTTGTGCTTTCGAAATCGCAACATTATACTAAATACTCATCTTGGATTGTTCCCTCCGTTATACTGCATACTATTTAGAGATTTTCCGGTAGACGTTAAGGAGCTAGCGTTAAAGACAACTCTTAATGGTGTGCTACTTGATTCAGC
Organism: Maratus michaelseni; assembly: GCA_963931845.1. Classification (NCBI taxonomy): domain Eukaryota; kingdom Metazoa; phylum Arthropoda; class Arachnida; order Araneae; family Salticidae; genus Maratus; species Maratus michaelseni. Next base: position 307,825,816 of record OZ007595.1, read on the forward strand.
ACGGAACACGCAATGATGGGGTATGTAATAAGTGATATCTGATTCTTCAGATTCTATCACCTCTTCCATATGACCCATACTTAAATATTCTTGCATAAATACTTTATAAAGATAATTAAATTTAGGTTCTCTAACTAAGCGATTCCATAATGAATTTAAAACTTTCATAGCCTTTTTATTTGATTCACCAAGACAAGATGGGTCTTCCTTAAATGACATTTTTACCATGTATTGCCCTGTTGCAGTTCTGGAATAATTTTGCAGAAAATGTTCTTCACAAATTTCTGATTCCGTATTTCTAGAAACTTCAGACTCTCTCTCAATGTTTTCTATTTCCCAAAAATCTCGAATTACCCTTTCTAACTCAAAATTATCTGTTTTCAACCCACAATGTATATTACTTTCACCCTTAGCCGGAAGGCTTCCGCTAACAATATAACCGAAAACACTGTTTTGTAACGCTATTCTAGTATTTAATGGTTGGGGGTAAATTTGACCTGGCCTTAAAAATTCATAGAAATTTTCTGCACCCAAAAGCAAATCAATACAGCCTGGCACATTAAACTTTTCATCAGCTAATTTGATGTTATTTAAAGATGGAATACAAGTCTCAAGCGGTTTAGAAGGCGTAAATTCCGTAATTTTCGGAATGACTAAAAAATTTAATTTTAAATAAAAATCTTTATCTCTATTCGAAATAGTTGTGTTAACTCTAGATCTAACATTAAGGGACAAATTATTTATTCCTGAAATACAAATATTAGTATTTTCTCTTTTCAAATTTAGTTTATCTACTAACCTTTTACTCATAAAATTAGAGTTTGCACCGACATCTAATAAACCGCGTGCTTCATGAAAATTACAATATTCATCTTTTATTAAACAAACAAATGTGCTAAGTAACACAGCTTTTAACTCGTTAGACAAGAGTAGAAGAATAATGGGCGTTCTGTGACATCAGGAGGCGTGGTCGAAAAGTGATGGATAGGTGACACGGTTAATGAGCAGGTTAATGAACAGGTTAATGAGAAGGTTAATGAGTAAGATAATGAGAAGGTTAATGAGTAAGTTAATGAGAAGGTTAATGAGAAGGTTAATGAGAAAGTGAAGAAGATGAAAGCGGCTAGATCGTTGGAAAAAAGGTATACTTACGGAAAGTGTCACAGAAACCACCTACTGTCTTGAAATCCAGGCAGCGACTGACATGGTTTCCGAACTATGCACGGGTGATGTCATTATCCTCCTAGAGGGCGCTGCGATCGGCGCTGTGATAGGTCGAGACGAATGCTGCTTTCTGATTGGCTGTGTCTATTTCACCGGAGGGGAGTGCAGTACCTCCTGAGAGGGGTTCGATGACGTCATGTTCTAGAACACTCTGACATCCTTATCCTAGGGGGAGCTACGATCGGCGTTCTGATTGGACGAGAGCTTTTCCCCTGAGGGGATGACGGTACCACGTTGCTGTAAGCGGAATGCAAAGATTTTACACGTGTTATCTAGACTTAATGCTGCTCATGAAGAAATTTTAAATAATTTTTAATTAATTAGTTAATTAATTAATTTTTTTATGATTTTCAAATAACGTGAAATAAATTACTGTAATAATCCTAATTTAAGTGAAATAAAGTCACGAAAGTGTTAAACAAGTTTTGAAAACAATTCGTTTTTTTAATTTTTAATGAATTAAGTGAAGGTTTATTTTTTAAATGAAATGCTTTGCTGAAAAGAAACAATTAGTTAAAACATTTTTTTTAAATATCAGTTACAAATAAATTTACAAAACATGTTTTGTACCAACGGGTAAAATAATTATATTTTTAAAATAATTTTTTTCTGAAAGTAATAGAAAAGGTTTCACCATCCAAATAAGTTATATATGTGTTGATACATTCTGTCTAAATGTATATGAACTTGTCGAGATTTCTGTAACAAAGACATCACCAACCCTATATATATATATATATATATATATATATATATGATGAAAGTATGTTCTCATTGTAACTGCTACCTCAAGCATTCGCCCTTATTTCACTTACATTGAATGCTATTGTTAGAAAAACTAGTGAATTTAGTTCCAACTTTAAAAGAAAATAATATTATATGAATTTTGTAATCGAGTATTTTGAGAAATAACTTCATGTTTTTTTTAAAGACACTTTCTTAAAAAACATTACAGAATCACTTTAACTTGTTATTTTAAAATGTTTAGAAACATTTATGTAACTGATTCATAAAAAAGTTTTTAGAACAACAGTTTAAAACCAAAAAATTACTCTTTTTATATCTAACAGATAAAAAACATTAAGTATCTGTTGTTCAAACATTAAACCTGCATATTGTTTTAAGCATGTAACATAAAAACTAAAGAAATGTATGCTTAAACATGAATAATATTTTAAGAAAGGTTTCTAGTTTGATGAAAATAGTAAATGACATTAACTTTTTAATGTTCTAAATTATATTACACATAGTTACAAAAAACACTTACCTTAAACTTTCTTGAACACATCTATTTAACCTAACATCATTTTCTCTTTTGCTTAAACTTTAACATCAACTTGTTGCAACAAACCCTTACTTTGAACTGAGAGAAATAAGTAATTTAGATGTAGATGGCGCACATGTTGTATGATGTCACTTTTTCCTGCCTATAAGAATATGAAAAACCGTTTTGATTGGTTATCTACTTCGAGGGGTGTGATGTCATGACCAGTTTTGCACACGATACTCTACATGATAAGAATCCCCTATAAAAGCAGTATACCCAATATTCTAATCACTATGTTCGAGTAAGTTGTCTTGAATGCTGATCCTTGTTGCTGCTCCAACCTTGCCGGTTTTTCTGCCTGAACCTGTCTAACCTTGCTTGTTTACCTGTCCGAACTTGTCTAATCTTGTAGAAAGCTGTCCGAACCTGTCTAATCTTGTCCAAAGCTGTCTAAACTTGCCTGACCTTGCTTGTTTACCTGTCCAAACCTGCCTAATCTTGTACAAAGCTGTCTGATCCTGTTTATCTGAAAAAAATGCCTGTTACCGTTTTCAACGAAAATGAACTGGATGTACAGTCGTGGAAAAAAAAAACTGGACACCCCCCACTAACTCTGCAACAAATTATAGTAGAAGGAAGTGACTGGTACCAAACGATTGGAAATAATGTCTACTTTTAAATGATGTATATAAAATTTGTTTAGGGGGCCATCTACATAAAAAACACACCCAAACTTTGTTTTTTTCAATAGCAAGACCCAAATTTGACAACATATTTGAAATCTGCAGTTCAAACTATGCCTACATACCAAATTTCATTAAATTCCTACGATTAGTTTCTGAGAAATTAATTACTTTATAATGAGCATATTTAAGGGGCTGTATCCAAATTGAAGTTCGGTACTCGATTGTTGAAATGCTGCAGAACGTCACTTCTTTTAATGTATTATGTTTTACCGATATGACCATTTTACTCACTTAATAAGTTTCGGTTATTGTTATATGCGGTAAAATAATGTTTACAACTGTTGAATTATCCGATTTTAACTCCTTGGGGACAAGCGACACGTATACGTGACGCATAAGATGCTCAAAATCCTCGATTTTTCCCACCAGTTATTTTTTATTGTAAGCTTTGCCTTATTATATCTTAATATTTCCACGATTCAATTAGACGAAAATTTCTGTTTTAAAAAACCGGTGGTAAATTATTAAAAATTCTGTAATAGACGCTCTTCACGAAAGGGTTAAAAAACCATAAGATTATTTGTAATTAAAATAGTTTTAGAATATGTAAATGTTATTGGAATTTTACAGGTGCTTTTATAATGCCTTTTCTCAGATTTTGCATCTATTTAACTCGCCTTTTTTTAGTTTATTGTCAGAAACGTGAATAATAGTGACAAATACAAAATGTAGAATTTTAAAAAATAGTATAAAACAGCGTAAGGAATTAAAGTAAAAAAAAAAAAAAAACCTCAGATAAATTGTTTTTTAGTCTGAAAATAAATCCAGACATTGCTTTTTTTTTTTTAGTAGCCAGGGGGGGCGGGGTGTCTTGTTTTGAGATATGTTCGCAGGATTTATATTCCGATTTATTTGAAGACCTAAAACTAAATCTATGTTATAAAGACATCTGAATAACTTTACATCCGTTATTCTCCTTCGGATGAGGGTTAATAATTCTATGATTAAACCTATTCTGGTAGTTCATTTGAAATTTTACAATTAACTCATTAATGCCTCTTGGCAAGAAAACTTACCGTTTGCCATTTATTGTTATTATTATTATTATTATTAGATTTTTTGCACACTGCTAGCGATTGGGAAATAATCTTGCCTATCAGAAAACCATAAAAATAACTTGTATTTGTTTTTTCAATTAGCCTGTTTAATCGAATAGATCTAAATACGAATGTTATATAAGAAAAAGTTTAATTATTTTAAGTTCGTTATTAATGGAATAAAAACTGAACATCCATACATATTTGTAAAGATTACAATTTTTGATTGATATACAAAAGTTAATAAAAGTTTAAATTAGCATTTTTAAGTAACAAACTAATACTTTCGCGGAAATACTTTATCTAACAACCATTTAGTGCAATATTGCAAACAATTTAACAAGATTTGAGAAAATCTTGGTTTAATCCCAGCCTATGAGTATAATATTTTCTCAAACAGGCGCACTCCGACCCGAATATCGATTCTTACCACTAAATTTTAATAGTATTCTGCAACGTAAAGAATTTCAGAAATTTTGTTCTTGAATAAGCTAACAAATACTATTAAAATTTAGTGGTGTCAATCGGGATTTCGAGTCGGAGCGCTCCCATCCCTGTTCAAACTATGCTTTAATGCACATCATAGACGGCCCGGCCCCTTAAAGCAGCATCTTGCCGTTTTTTAAGCATAATTTGAAAACTACTTGGAAGAAATATTTGAAATTTTGAATACGCATAAAGCAGGACATAATAAATATAAATCCATCAAAAAAATTGTAGGTTGCAATTCATAATTTTTTCGAATATTAATTTCATAAGTCATAATTCATATTATAAAATTTTAAAAATTACAAATTAAACGTAGTTATGTTTGGGTTTTTCAGTTTTATAACCAAACAAAACGTTAGCACATTAGGATTATAATTTCAGGCGATATTAATAAAAAATATGAAAATGTAATTTAACATTAGAAGCTCTAAAATTTGAATGTTTATAACTCAAACACTTATCATCCAAATGACTTAAATTTTTGTATCTAGGCATAGTTTGAACCGAAGATTTAAAATATCATGTCAAATGTGGGTGTTGCCATTGAAAAGAATAAAGTTTAGGCTGGTTTTAATATGTAGATGGCCCCTTAAGCAAATTTTAGATACATAATTTAAAAGTAGACTTTATTTCGAATCGTTTGGTACCAGTCACTTCCTTCTACTATAATTTGTTGCAGAGTTAGTGGGGGTGTCCATTTTTTTTCCACGACTGTACATGTCATTTCTGATTTTATTCAGAATGATCTAGCAGATGATTATTTTAATGAACTGCAAGCTTTACCCTTCTATACACCTACTTTGAAACTTCAAGGAAAAGAAATAAAGCCTAAGAGAAAGGTTTTAGCTTTCGGTGATTCTGGACTGCCTTATTCTTTCAGTGGAACCACCATTTCTGCATTAGAATGGACACCGTTTATGTTATAATCTGATGAATCTGTACCCGAATGGAAGAAGTTATTTATCTCAACATAAGGATAATGATAACGATATAGATGAGAATGTCCCCATAACTGTACTGCGTTTTGGAGCAAAACGGATTCTAGAGTTTCAATGACTTAAGTGCCAAGACGTTCGAATAAGCTTAGAACATGGCTCTTTTTATTCTATGTTTAAACCTACTAATAAACTGTTTACACATTCAATTATAGCAGAACCTGATATTAAACAACCATCCATTAGCTTAACCTTCTATTATATTATTTCAAACCCTGTTCCCTTAAAAATACAAAGACTTAGTTTTCTTCCTTTTTCATCAGATGAAGCATCTTCACCTAAAAACGAACATTTACAAACAATGGAAGTGTCTTCTGAGTCCTATGAAAACATTACTGCTATGCAAGAACAAGCTTTTTCAGCTCTATATGGTAGTGATATACTTCTTGCAGAATTTTCTATATGTTCAGGTACATTTCTTCAGATTCGATTAAAAAATCATGTTTCCTTAAGAATTCATATAAGAAAATTCAAGGAAACGAAAAATAGAGATAAATACCCTACAAAACAAGGGATTATTATGACTGCCCCAACATGGGAAAATTTTAGTAAAAAATTATCAGATTTTCATTTTTACTCGAAAGATGATTCTTTTATCGCAAATTATCAACTTATTATAATGGGTCTTGATGAAGATACTTGTTTTCTTTAACAGCTCTTTAATTTGAAAAATTTTGGTTTTTATTTAAAAAATACTGGAATTCGTAAGAGTAAGGATCAGATACTTAATTTGATAGAATTAGTTCACAAATTACTGAAACGGTGATTGACATACTTCTAACTCATGTTCTACCGAATTCTGTGTTTAATAAGTTACCTGTATGCTATAATCATATGGATTTCAAAACTGCTAAGTCACATTTCTTATTTTGTTTGAAACAAGAGTTCGGATCTACTGCTTGTAAAATGTTTAAATGCGATAGGTGTAAATATGAAAGCAACTCTCAACTGAAACATGATTGTATGATAATTAACACTCAGGAAAAATTTTATATGTATAAAGATTCAACTTTGCTAAATATGAATACATTTGAGTTATCTAAGAACATTTGTCAAAATTGTACTTGTCAATTTTCAAAGACATTTTTTAAATGTTTTGATAGTCAATTCTATGAAAAATATTTTGAAAGTAATCTGTTCAGCTAAAAATTGTGTAAATCTTTGATACGTTATTTCAATAAACATATTTTTTTTTTGTTAACTGGAAATGAATCTCTCTTTATTTCTAACTGCAAGCAGAAAAAAAAAACTTATGATTGTCTAAGCTATGAAAGTAACAGCAGATACTTAATGTTTTTTTCTGAAACATATAAGAAAGTTTGATATTTTTTCTAAAGACTTGTTAACATATGTATAATTTTTAAAAAGTTATCTAGTAATTTTTTTTAAACTTATAATATTCGTTCAAAACATTTTTTGAATCTGTTTCTAAACGTTTAAAAAATAATTCTGTTGATCTTTTTTAATGAAAATAAAAAAGTTTATACTGATAATTTTTTTTGACAAAATATTTCTTTAACACTTGCTAAAAATCTGTTACATACAAAAAGTTTGTTATTTCTGTATTACATTTTAAAAGAGTTTGATATTTTTTCTGTTACATATATAGAAAGTTTGATATTTTTTTGAAGACTTGTTAACATACGTATATAACATATGTATAAAACATATGTAACCTATCTAACATATATAAAACATATGTAACCTATCTAACATATGTATAAAACATATGTAACATATGTATGTAACCTATCTAACATATGTATAAAACATATGTAACATATGTATGTAACCTATCTACAATATGTAACATATGTATAAAACATATGTATAAAACATATGTAACATATGTATGTAACCTATCTAACATATGTAACATATGTATAAAACATATGTAACATATGTATAAATCATATGTAACATATGTTTGTAACCTATCTAACATATGTAACATTTCCGCCTCCGTCTCCTGATGTCATAGAACGCCCATTATTATTCTACTAGCTTGGAAAGGCTAGAATACTGGAGCCGAAGCATCCAAATTAGATTTATTACAGACTTCGTTTTTAGAACTCATTTCCTCTGAAATTATCTCTGGATTTTCAACTTTATTTTTTTTTCACGCGGGAAATGCAAAGTCACATGATGCCTTCTCTTGCAAATAATACAAGAGAATTTAGATTTACAATAAATCACTTTATGATTCATAAGACAGTTAAAACAAAGATTTTTGGATTTTACAATCTAAACTCTATTACCCACCGACATGTTTTTATAAACAGGACATTTATGCAAAGGATGATTTTCACTACATGACAAAATACATTTAGAATTTTTTACGTCAGTTAGAAAAACTGTAGAAACAGTTCGATAATAAGTATTTTTATTACTCGCTCTAGAATTGTCAACCACGGGTTTTCCCTTTGACGTATAATATAAATCAATTTCCCGAGATAATTCAATGGGAGAAAACCACGATTTTGCTTGTCTAACATTTATAAAATACCTGACATCTTTATCAAGCGTTTGACAAATCTTATCAGAAACTATTAACTGTTTTAAAGTTTCGAAATCTGTCACATTTCTCAATTTTAAATAATAATCCCAACTCGTTGTTAATCGGATGCAAATTGTAGATATGTTTCATTAGGATAACGTTGTGCTTTCCTAAAATGTTCTAAACAAGTCTGGGGGGTTGGCTCAAATTCTCTAAGTACTATAGCCTTTACTTTTGAATAATATTCTAAATCCCTATCTTTAATGTATGTAATAACGTTTGTTGCCCTTTCCCCTAACAGATTTATTAGAATTTCCGATTTATATTTTTCTGGGACATTTTTAGAAATAAAGGCTCTTTCTAACGATGAAAAAAAATAACCCCAACCTTCTGGTCTAGATGGAATTTTAATTGTTAACGTTCGTACACTTTTGATGAGAGAGTCTAACGATTCTATACTATCTTTTTTCTCGAGATTACTTAAATTATCATTTTCGGTTTCTGCACGTGCCTTAGCCAACTCAATTTCTAACTTAGCATGTTCAATTTTTAATTTCTCAAGATGTAGTAATTTTGATTCCTCATTTTTTCTTTCCTCAATTAAACTGTTTGCTATGTCTTCAACCAGTTTATTATCTGCTTTATACTTCGAACTTTCCTTTATTACATTTATTAAATCATAAATAGTTAATTTGGAATCTGATATATCTATGTCTAATTCAGCACCAATTCGCTGATAATCTTCCTTTTTTGCACTTTTAAACATTGTATTATAAATACAATTCACAATAAAATAAATAAAACTGACGTACCTTTATTTATTAATAAATCTCCAAATCTGATAATTCCACATTGAAAAGATGTAATCCACTTTTTCTATTCTCAAATTAGTTCAATAATAAAGAATATCAGTTCTTCTCTGCGTAAACACATTCACAGTTTATTTTTTTCGTATTACGAAATTCTCAAAGTTAATCGAAATTAATTTTCTTCTGGAATAAAAAAAAAAATCATCGGAATCCTGAATCACAATATTTTGTACTTCAATAAAACACAACGATGATTTAAGTTTAGTTTTACTTATTCTAATTACTGGATAGAATTCCAAACACCATTTTATCTTCTGCAGACGATTACAAAAAACATAAACATAGAAAAATTCCTTTTATTCTTTCTCCGGCTCGACGGACCAATACTATGGATTCGCCGATATCTCAGTTAATATATATCACTACAAAAGAAAAACACACAATCTCAATAAAATAACTTACTAAATGACTGTAACTCATTTAATTTCTCACAACACTAAATAAAATGGTGGAGAGCCGAGATTTACACAACTTCTGTGATCGGCATCTCAAACCAAACTCACAATAACAAGTTTTTTTTTTTTTTTTTAACATTTTACATAGACGGCGGTTCTAGCGGCAACACGTGGGAAACAACTTATTTTAGACGAGTCCATTTTACGAAAGGTATCTTAACGGGATGGGAGACTGCACTCCGCCCTTTTAGTGTAGACCATTCACTGCAAATAATAAGAGGTTGCAATGATTTAAATTTCGCGTCTTTGACCAGGTAAAAATATTTGTTTTAAGAATTGTCTTAAAATTAATTAAACTATACGGATATTTTACTTCAGTATGTAGATTCCTCACTTAAATTAACTTAAATTAATTTTTGAAATAAATAACGTTTGCGGGTTTTTTTTTCGGAAATTGAGGAATTTTATATAAAATATAATATTTTTTTATATTAGTTTGTGCACATTTTTACACAACATATTTACGTATGTTATGTACAACATATTTTACATAAACACGATTGAGAAATAGTATAATAATTTCTGAAATGTTTTTCTTTGGTTATATTTTTATTGAAGCTTTTACTTTAAGTAGTTTTTCATGAATATTTTATCTTTTATTATGCAATCTAATATTAAAGAATTTTCCACCTGATAATTTAGCAAATAATTCTTCCATTCATAGAAGAGGATAATTATAATTTTCAGTATTAGCATTAACGGTTACTCTATAATCACCACAAATACGAACACCACAATACCATCTGGTTTTTAAACGATTACTACAGGACTAACCCATTCAGAATAATCAATAGTTTTTAAAATACCCTCATTTCTTAATCGTTCGAATTCTAAATCAATTACTTTTATCCAAGCAAAAGGAACAGATCGAGACTTTAAAAAACCTTGTTTTGCATAATTTTTCAAATTAATTAAACGGGAGGACCTTTGATCGTACTAATACCGTCAGCAAAAACATTAGAAAATTTTCTAATTAAATCATTCTTCGAAATACTTTTAATCATATTTACATTAGGCCAAAATAATTTTCATGCTTGTAACCAATTTTTACCCATTAAATTGGGACCTTCATCTTTAATAAATAGCATTTTTAAATTAGGTATACCATTATCACATATAAAAGTATTTACATTTAATTCATCTAATACAGTTAAAGAATCCTTACCAGGAAACCACGTCATAGTATAATAATGAAAAAAAGCTAAGTATGCAGCAATGAAAAGAGCATAGTGAAATGTTTTTTTTACACATTAATGAAATAGCCTTCGTGTCCTTGTTATCGGTATATAAAGTCTTAAACATTGTTAATGTATTTTAGTTTTTTCTTTAGAGAGAAAAGGCGTTGTTCTGATTCAGAAATTTTAATAATCAAAGTAATATAAAATATATACTCCAATATAACTCCATAGTAATGTAACGCCATAGTAATATAACTCCATAGTCCATTGGCTGGGTCACACTAGTTGAATTTGGAGGTGAAAATTGAAGTAGGACATTCTTACAGCTTTCGATATCCTTCGGTTGCGCAGGTAAGTTGTCCATAAACAATAGCACATGGCGAGATTCTTTTCCTATCTGCCGGTCAAAATTACGAACCCATGATGAAAAAAGGTGTTCGGTCATCCACGCCCAGCGCTGACTATCATACAGGCCGTGGAGATATTTGACGTTTTTAAAACATCGTGGCTAGCGTGATTTTTCTTGACAAGTACCTTTAACTTGTCTGATTGCACCGAGCACGACAGTAAGACTCTCTTGGCCTAGCTTAGGCCCATGACATACATTTCTCTTTTCATGGTCATTGATTTGTTGCATGTCAGTTTGTAACATAGTTTAATTCGTCCACGTTCTAAATATCACGGCTTAAGAAGCTCTTTACAAGATGCGGAAGAACATTTTGTCTTCCAACAATCGACGTCTTCATTGTTGACAGCAGCTGATTCATATCACACTTGTATGAATTTTACTCCTGGGAGAAGTTAAAATTGATATTTTTAGTAGAGCAATTACTGGATGCATTAAATTTCCATAGGAAAGCCATTCCTAGTTTAAAGAATCGACGTAATGCTTGGGACAATTTCCTTCGAAATCATTCTGTTTTAGGAACAAGGTTGCATTCGCGTATTAAACGTAGGTTTCTTTTTCCAAGTGACTGACAAAATGTCGTGTCTTAAGCGACTTCGCGTATTAACCGTTGGCGTATTAAGAGGGGTATTTTTACAGGCATAAGATTTCAAGGGACCGAGGAAAATCCGTGTCTTGAGCGATTTCGCATATTAAGCAAGACGCGTATTAACGGGGTTCAACTGTAGTGGTAATTATCGATATATTACAACAATTAAAGGCTAGGGGAAAAATCTAAAAAAGTGTAATTTCATAAATGGAATTAGTGCTGTAGAAATCGGGTCATTAGATATGTACATATTAAAAATGGTGTCAAATGACGATAAGCTCGCCATGAGAGGTCGCAGTTCACTAAATACCACATTTATTAAAAAGTCCCCCATCTCAGCGAATAATAAAAAAAAATATACAAACATCCCCATACGATCTATAAACGTAATGCGTAGTTTTATTTTTTGAATAAATCTACAAAACTCGGAGTTGTTTTTTAACTCCTTACCGTCTGGGTTAATTTGATTTGCGCCAGGTCAGTTTTTGGCCGAAATAAAGAAAAAAATTAGTCCTATTTTCAGATTTCTTTTATTTTTGGAATCAGAAAAATCAACTACGTATATAGTTTGAGTTTCGAATCGATACTTCCAATAGTTTTTTTTTTTTTTAATATTCTAGCATAAGTGAAAATGAGAATATTTAGTTGTCTCGATTATCGAAACGGTAATATATTTTGCGGTTAGGATAAAATAGCCATTTTCGAATCGCATTTTAATAAATTTTTGATGCGATGCTTAAAGGGTTTTTAATTTACATTTCGATTACTTTTCAAAATATTAAAATTCTGAGACACAAATACAAAAGTAGAGGCCTTGAACTATCATCACCGAAATTTTCAGACTTCTAGGTGCGGTAGATTTTGCTAACCATCGCCCACAGACTCACAGAACACCGACAAATAACTTTCTATATTAGTATAGATTTAAACATCGCGGTAAGGGTAACCGCTTCACACAGCATACATTTTTACACAGACTTATCGTATTCCTGATTCGTATGCATGAGTTTACAAATGAGCATTTCCAGTGGCGCCATCTCAGGATACAAATCAATTTTAATAGTTCATTTAGATATGACAATTCTATTGAAAGATTTTTCTTGTTCAAATTATAATTATTTGACTTCAGAAAAACTGGAAGTTTGTCCGCTTTGAAGATAATTTCGTTTTAAGTTTTTGTTGCAATAAAATGTTTTTTTTTTTGTTGTAATTGTTGAGAAAGAAGAATATTTTCTTAAACATAACTTATACGATCCGAAACTCGCCTAAAAAATTTATTTTCACCAAAAATGTTTTTTGGCATAACTGATTTCTAAAATTTTCGAGAACAACATTCGGATCTTTTTTTCAATTGAAATGAGATCGACCAAAGCAATCAAATTGACCAGGGCATAATAAATATATACAAGGTGACCATAATTAAACTGACGGTACTCAGAATGTTCTGTAGCACGATCTAGTTGCGAGAATGGCGCCAAATTTTGTAAGAAGATTAAACAAGACGGGGGACGAAGGATTCCGCGAAAAAATAGTTCCAAAAGTCACCGCCAAGGGAATATGTGGCGCTGTGTACTCGAAAAAGAGAGTTTCAAAAAAGAAGAATCAATACTGAAATAAACTTACCGTTTATTTAGCACATCCATCTCACACCCGATGTGGCCGCCGTTTTTATGGACCACTTATTGCATTCTGTGCACAGCATTTACAACAGCAGAGAATAACATGTCTGCAGGAATCTCCCGTACAGTTCGTGATATGTTATCCTTCAACGTAGCCAGGTCCTGGACACCTCCGTGATAGATCTTGGATTTTAGGTAACCCCATAGCCAAAAGTCGCAGGATGTAAGATCAGTGGACCGAGGTGGCCATGATGTTAGAAATTAGCGGCTAATGACTATTTCTGTTGTTAATTTCTCTCGTAGCAGGTGCTGTACCCGAAAAGCAATATCTAGAGGGGTTTCACCTTGCAGGAAAATGATTTTCTCCAGGAACTGGCTTTGCTGAAGTGCCGGAACAACGAAATTGTTTAGCATTTGGCGATATTTGTCTCCGGTAACAGAACAAGTTACAGGTCCTGTCGGAGTAATGTTCTCATAGAAGAATGGACCTATGATCATATCTGCTGTGAAACCACACCAAGCAGTTATCTTTCGAGAATGCAAAGGAATTTCCTTGAATGCTCTTGGTGACTTGTTATCCCAAATTTGGCAGTTCTGGGTATTTACAGTTTCATTCGGGTAAAAGTGGGCCCCGTCTCCCTATAACATTTTCCAGGACCAAGCATCATCCAATTCCATTCTGGCAAGAAAAGTGAGAGTAAAAGTCAATCGCTTATCATGGACGGTGTGACGTTAATCTTGTACACGGCTGATCTTGTACGGATAGAAGTGGATAATCTTTCGTAGGATTTTCCATACCGTACAATAAGGCATATCCAGATTCCAAGCTATCCCACGAGCAGTGGAAGTGGTAGCAATATTGTCTGGTGAGAGCAAAAGTAATTCGCTTATCATCGTCGGTGTGACATAACTCTTGTACACTTCTGATCTTGTACGGATAGAAGTGGATAATCAATCGATGGATTTCCATACCGTACAATAAGGCATATCCAGATTCCGAGCTATCCCACGAGCGCTGGAAGTGGTAGCAATATTGTCTGGTGCTCTGTCGACAATAGCTGTTGCCACTTCTTCGATTGTATCCTGTGATACGGGTTTTCTTCCTCTGCCTGACTGAACATTTAGAGAAACTGTTTTCTCAAACTTCTCAGCCATTGCTTTTAAACCATTAACTGACAAAGGACCGTTACCTTTACGCATTTTTTTGTGGTTTCTAAAAGCACGAAGAGCGGCTGGCGCATCGCACTGGTTGAGATAAAAGAATTTGACTAGTAGAGCTCATTCGACTAAAGAAGGAAACATTATAAAAGATAACATTCAATGAAATTGCTGCTAACAGCAGCACATTACATTTTAATGCCGATCAAGCTGGCACTGGGCCAAAAGGTGTAACGTGAAATTTGAATAAAGAACTTCTTCTGCTGTTGCTTTTTTGGGGGCTCTGTAAGTGAAATTGCAGATAAAGAAACTTTAGCAGTGTTTATGTAAATTTTTAGCTTTTTATAAACTGTTACCATTTTGAGCTGGGATTAAATTGCTAAATTCGTTAAATGAATGGTAATTTTATTTCAGTATTGATTCTTCATTTTCTGAAACTCTCTTTTTCGAATACACAGCGCCGCATATTCCCCTGGCGGATACTTTTGGAACTAATTATTTTTTTTCCGCGGAATCTTACGTCCCGCGTCTTGTTTAATCTTCCTACAAAATTTGGCGCCATTCTCGCAATTAGATCGCGCTACAGAACAGTCTGAGTACCGTCAGTTTAATTATGGCCACCTTGTATTTCAATGTGTGTATGATATGTTTTGTGTTAAATCTGCCCTGTTGCCAAACTAGTGCTGAAAATATCGGTATAGGAATTACCTGTTGGGGAAAATTAATCCTTTGAAGATAATTTTTGTATTTATATCACTTCATTTTAATTCTAAATTGCCACTTTTGCACCAGGATTTTTGATTAATATATTGAATTTATAATGTACATATCGGAAAACGTTTATTTGTTTTGAAATCAGTGCGCTTCTTAATTCTAGTGGCATTCAGTATTTGAACAACAGAATTGCTCTATTCTTGAAAGAGGTAAGAAGCGGCAACCTGTATTTTATACGTAAAACTTCATCTCTTAAACACTTTTCCGAAGCTAATCAAATATACGTCTCCGGTCAGACCAAAACTATCGCATAATTCATCTCGCAAACATATGTGAATACACAAAGTTTGCTTTCTTGACTATCCTGGGTTAGAGGAGCATCACTACACTTTCTTAATAAAAATCTTAATTTTAAATAGATAATTAGCTTTATATTATTTCCGCGGCTAATAGAATATTTTGGAAATATTTTGTATGCATTGATTAGCTGATGGTTATTTGTAAGTAGTGTGAAATACTGGAGAAAACGTATTAAGAACAGATTATTCAGCTTAAAGTCTATTAAAATTTAAAATGATGTATATTTTTTTCTTTTCGACTATTTGACCGTAAATAAATTCTTCCAATAAAACTGTTTCTTGCACTTTTATAAAAGTAAATATTTAATAAAGTTTTAAAACATTTTTAAAAATCTAAAAAGAATTTGTATAAAATATGCTTGAATTATGTTATGCATTCATTATTATTTCTAAATCAAACACTCTAACTTTTAGAACAGCGATTCACAAACTTTATTTTTACGAGACCTATGTTAAAGTTTCAAATTTTCCGCGACCCACCTAATATATAAATATTGATTGATCGAGTGCACCCAAAGATGACCTTATTCTTAGGATAGAATTACGTGTGCCTTTTGTATTATCAATCCTAAGGAAAAGATAATCTTTGACACAAGGCGTGTATATACGCGAGAACAGTGAAAGCTAATAATTGGGAGGTAACAATACATTTTTCGAACCAATTTTTTGCGTCAATAATTTTGGTATATATAAAGAGTAGGAAGTTGAGGTTAGATGATTCAGATTCGATGGTTTAAATAACGTAACAAGCAGTTATATGTCTCAACAGCGGGGATTTTTGCTATAGCAACTTACTGCATTACGCTGTGAAGTGTAGTGAATTGCAACCTGTTTTATGATGATGTTTCTTAGTCAAACGAACATCAGTAATCATGTTGCCCTTTATTTTACATTGCACGATTTTGCCATAGCAACCCCCCATTCCCCCCGCTGATGCTTTTCAGCTGAATGACCATTTCGTTATCTAAACTATCTAATTTACCTGAATTATCAACACTATAATTGTTTAGAATGATGTGACGCTGCCTTCCAGAGTATTAGCAATCACTGTTCTCACGTGCACCCAAAGATTACATTATTCTTAGTGCTGGGACATTCTCAGCAAGTTAGTACGTAACCGGATTACCAATCAAAATATGAACAGTTCTAACAGTGCATTCGGGGTAAATTGTAAAAATTACGTTTAATACCGATTATGTCTGTAATAGGCATTTATAAAAAAAAATCATAAACAAAGCCTGGTCGCAAAAATTTGTTCCCTAATTGAGAGTGTTAATTAAAGTATGGGCATTCTAGAAGTGGAAGATTCAAAAATATAATAATAACTACTTTAATTAGAGAATAAAAATACTTATTTACGTTGTGATTAATTTAGCGGAACTCCCAACCTCAGGAATTGGACTGAAATCTAGCGCCTAAATGTTTAAAACACTAGGAAACCCTTAATTATTCAGTAAAAAAAAAACACCTGTACAGACGGATTGTCAATTTTTTAAATATCTAGAGTTAAAATTCAATGCAAATTTGACTTAAAACCAAAGAAAACAGTACTAAAATAAAATCGATATAAAGTTAACATTAAAACAATAAGTTATTTACAATATTTACAAACAAAACAATTAAATTCCAAAGAATAAATCATAGCAAAAAGAGCACATGAGACGTTAAAAACTACATCCTTTTTAAAAATTCCCGTTCATAAATTTAGAATTAATTTTGTAGTAATTTACAAAAATTAATTCAATCATGTTTCAACTTTTTTCTGATGACCATATCCTCAATTTTGACGTACATATATATTTGCACATAATGAATAAAAGTTTTACCTCTTATACTTTTTAGATATAGTACATCCTTCATCCTCGGGACCCGTCAGCAGAGGTCAAGCACTGACATAATTTTCACTGTATAACAACACTCTTATCGAACATTTTCAGAGAAGCTTATTCTAAAATAGTTAGAGTTCTTGAGAGCTTTTATAAGCCGAAAATAATACAATGCCCTTTAGACAGTATTACATAAATATTCTCAGTGACTAAAAACACGTTAACTATTATTGCGTATACAATAAAAAAGTTAAACGCTTAGGACACAAGAGCAGTAAAACATAATCTACTCTTTTTTAGAACTAACTATGACGGAACATATTCCTGAAAAAAAACGTTTGTATATAAAAGAAATTCTGAATCTGTTATATAAAAATCCTCAAAACTTCAAAAGTGTTTGAGATAGGTTAGTCTCTTACCTAGAGTTTTATTCGCTGGTTCGAATAATTTTGCACCACCCTGTCGTAAAAGACGATACCCGCATTTCACGCTGGTCGGGGACGGGCTGTACTGAAATTGACCACTCAGATTGGTTGCGGTATTTAGAACGGGACAAGTCCGGTAACACCTGTTTTCTGATGTAATACTTATTTTTCTCAAGGGGTTCTAATGGTACCAGAGACGGATCTAGCGCCCCCACCCCCTTGCTCCCAAGAGTACAATCTGTGTAAACAATTGCTTAAGGAAGTAATATTAATACTTAATACTCTAAATCTGTATTTTTACTATGCATTTTTTTGATATAAAAAGTACATTATTACACAATACAAAAATTACAGAAAATATATCTGTTTTAACATCTACAATACCTATTAAAGATTTACTTTGCAAGCTTTCTTTGATGCAAAAGTTTTTATTATGTGTCATAAGGTAATTTTCAAGCTATCTCATTTTCTAAATTTATTATACACAAATTGGATAATCGTCGTTATTTTGTTAAATTTCTTAGATATCTTTTAATCAATTTTAATTTACTGAAACTTCTTTCATTAGAAGCGACGGATACAGGTAATGTTAGGAATATTTTAGACAAGTACTTAGATTTGGACCCAGTGGCAGAAACATTGAGACACGGCGACGTAGTCGCGGACAATTTTTGTCTGCACTAATCAAATTAATTTAAAAAACTGTCTGCAACTTGTGAATTTCGGCAAAGGATCGCGGTAAAAACACGGAATTTCCTCAACAGACCGTGGTAAAAACACGCGAATTTCTTTAAAAGATCGCGATAAAACACGCGATTTTCATCAAAAGATCGCGGTAAAAACACATGAATTTCGGCAAAGCATCGCGGTAAAAACACGGAATTTCGTCAAAAGATCGCGGTAAAAACACGCGATTTTCGTCAAAAGATCGCGGTAAAAACACATGAATTTCAGTAAAGGATCACGGTAAAAACACGTGAATTTCGACAAAGGATCGCGGTAAAAACACGTGAATTTCGTCAAAACATCGCAGTAAAAAACACGCGAATTTCGTTAAAAGATCGCGGTAAAAACACGCGATTTTCGGCAAAGGATCGCGGTAAAAACACGTGAATTTCGGCAAAGCATCGCGGTAAAAACACGTGAATTTCGGCAAAGGATCGCGGTAAAAACAAGTGAATTTCGGCAAAAGATC
This sequence comes from Maratus michaelseni, assembly GCA_963931845.1. Taxonomy (NCBI): domain Eukaryota; kingdom Metazoa; phylum Arthropoda; class Arachnida; order Araneae; family Salticidae; genus Maratus; species Maratus michaelseni. The sequence continues at coordinate 307,844,864 of OZ007595.1, forward strand.
GCGGTAAAAACACGCGAATTTCGTTAAAAGATCGCTGTAAAAGCACGCGAAACCCAGTTCCTTTTACTAATATCTAAAAATCGTCGCAAAACGAGAAAAAATGCTAAAAATTGCATAAAAAATTCAAAAATAGATGGAGGAATTCCGGATTCCTTTTACTAATGTAGAAAATTTGCTGAAAAAAAAAACAATTAAGAAAACTAGTCTAAAAGTGGGCTTTGAGGTGCATAACTTCAGACAAAACAACACTTCAGACTCTTTCTGCCAAATCTTGCAGCTTTGCACTTAGCGGTCTCTCCAGAAAACATCACACGCAGACAAACATCTATGTTTAATACATAAATTTTTTAATCTGAAACAATATACAGAACCAACTTTTAAAAAATTGGGTTAAACGGAATCCAACCTGCAGGAATCTAAACTCAGCTCGAACTGAAAACAATGTTAACCCGATCTGCAGCTGATGCAGGACTTTAATTAAGACATTTTTCTCCAGAAGGAATTTCTGTAGCTGCATCAGGAGAGGGAAATTTCTCCCCCCCCCCTAAGCTTATCCTTCCCATTTTAGAAATCCCACAAGAAGTGAGATGATGAAACAATATGTAACATCAAAAGTCATAAGCAAAATGAATGAGAATGCATCAAGCTGATCCTATTTTAAATAAAATGATGAAAAATTCCTAGTTTAGTGTATTATTCATTCATTAAAATTTTTGACCATTTGGATAAGCATCCTGAAGTCCATAAAAATTTATCACTCTTAGCAGTTCAATAGCCTAACTTTACTTCATCTTTTGGTCTAACTCCAGTTCGTGATATTTGAAACATTCGACTTCCAGAAGAAGTTCCTCTTTTTCTATATCGTTTTTATACATATTTGCCAACTGCTCAGTTTGCGCTTATAATTCTTCTTTTGACATTTTTAAGAAATGTCTTCCATGAAGAAAACTAAACATGCCATTGAGATTTTGAATAGCTTCAAATCTGTTTCTTAATTCAGTTAGGATTCTGTCCACTATTTCAACGATCTTTAGTTTGAATTTCTCCTCACCAGAAATAGCACTACTTTCATCTTCACAAAGCTTATCAAAAAACCTCTTCTTTTTTGTCTTCCCCGTTTCCCTAAATTTTGCCTCAATACCAATATCAGTAGCAATACCAATTGCATCCTGTATTGCATTAGCTGCAATATTTGCCCTTTCTGAATCTAACATTTTAATGAGACTATTTAAGTGTTTTACAGACCTGTCAATCGTCATGTTTTCCCTTTGAAAAAGTTTGTTCACTATATCGAGTTGAGTCAGCACTTTATGCCAGAAGCCATCACTATGAAATCAAATTTGGTAATATTAAAGAGTAGTAAAGAAGCTTCTGTTTTTATTTCAGGAGTTGTTAATGGGTCAGTTTGTAATTCCTTTAGAACATTTATGATCTTTCCAATATGTTTATAAATTGCTGTTACAGCTTCACGTTTTGATGACCAACAAGTAGTACTTTTTGATTTTAGTGAAAGAGGAGCATGTTTTCTTAGAATGCCCCATCTATTAGTTGAGACACTAAAATATTTGTAAAGACAATTTAAGATACCAAAAAAAGTCTCAGCTTCTGGTAAAATTTTGGCAGCACTTACACCAACAAGATTGAAGGTATGAGCAGAACAAGGAACAAAAAATGTTCCTCGCAATATTCGGGTTTGAACTCCTTTATATTTTCTGCACATATTGGAGCCATTGTCATAGGATTGGCCCCTACAGTTATTTATATATAGACCATCATTTCCTAATTTCTGTAAAATTAGTTCAGTAAGGACTTCTCCAGTTTTCTGGCTGACATTGAAGAAGTCAATAAAACTTTCGATTATTTCAGGACTATTTTCACTCCTCTTTACATATCTAATAACCTGCGACATTTGATCTAAATGACTTACATCAGGAGTAGAATTGAACATGATGGAAAGGTATTTTGCTTCTTTGATATCACTAAAAATATGTTCTCTTATTTTCGCAGCAATAATCTCTAGAAATTCATTTTTAATGCTATGTGAAAAGTAACTAACTTGACCTCTCTTATGACGGTTAATATGATCGCGAAGATCTGCATGATAATGTGATACTAGCTCAGTTATATTTAAGAAATTCCCGCATTTAGGATTAGACAAAATTAAGATTTTCATGTGATCCTCTTAGAGAGCTACCTGGTTGCTTACCTTCAGGAATATCGCTCGGATTAAGCCATGAGGACATACTAGATGATAGCTGTGAAACCTACTCTTCTCTTATTTAGCTTTCTTTCTGTAATAATCACCCGAATGTCTTTTAGACATAACCGAAATAAAATACTGCACACGCTGTAAAACAACATAGAACGGTACCGGAAGAGAGATGATGCAAAATCTTTGAATTTTAAATAAATAAAAATTTCTTAAAAATACTGGTGGCAATGTGATATTTTATATAATGTAATATAAATTAATATATTTTTTTTATTTCTGATCCTTATGCAACGAAAGTAAACCACCGTTGAACAAAATAAAATTAAAAAATTTTCATGTGAATTTTTAATTTTCCTTTATTCTTAATCTTTTATGATTCCTCATTTTTGCGCCCTTCCAAGTCTTGCACCCGGGGCAGCTGCCCCGGCTAACCCCCCCTTAGATCCGTCACTGAATGGTACCATAAATTGTTGTCAGTCACCGAATTTTCTATTTTGTATTTACGGCGACCGTGTGTTTACCATCGTAAATCTGACGTTATTAAGCTGTCAGCTTGCGTGGTCCACTTTTACTTTATTTGTTAGTCTATTCTGGGAATAAACACCTATAAGATGGTAAATAGGGAAAAAATATTTTTTTTTTTAAATTATTCGTAAATACCCGATTTCTTAATTTTTTTTGTAACACAGAAAATACTAAACGTGGTGAATCTCACCACCACTTAGGATAGATATTACAAAAGGCTCTATATATCTACATGTTATCGTTCATTTCATATTGTTACAGGTAGACTGTGCGATAATTCCATGATAAAAACTCCGCTGGTACGCCAGATGACTGTCAGTTTTGATATGTGTTCCATCTTAACAGTCCTTATATACAGAAATCATCGAAGCAAAAATTGATTGAAAAATGTGGCGCTTCTCCCCGACTATAATAGTACAGTAATTTCCGGACTATAATCCGCTATCAAACAATTATGTTTCGTCATAGAAATTTTATTTTACTTAATGAAACTTATTTTATCGCTGTAAATGTTTCACTTAAATTATTAAATAAAATTTCTGGGTCTAAACATAATTGTTTCATTCGCGGCTTATAGGCCGAAAATTACGGTAATGGCGAACTTAACAAAACTCTTATATAATTTATCAAAATCTTGCATGAAATATGAAAATAAGTTATAAAAAAGGGTTATACACGTGTACCGTTAGTAGTCAACGTGTTAACACTGTTTGTCGAGATTTAAGGAGCAATGCTATCAAAATTGTATATATATATATATATATATATATATATATATTAATTAATTTCAATATATTGACCATTAGAAAAAAATAAATATATCCTAAGTCTGAAAATACTGCATGCAATTTCACATATATAATTAAATAAATAGATTTATTAACATCAAAAAGAAATGTTTTTTAATAATTAAATTATTTTCCAATTTATAGACTTTATACTTACACACAACCTAATAAAGATTTTTTTTTTTAGATTGTTTCATTGAAAGTTATTTGTTAAATTGTACTTATGGTATGAAACGAGGATGTTCGGAATATTTAATTCTATTTCTATAATAAAATTTTGAAAAATATTCTTCTTTTAATAATCTTATTATTCTCAGTTATATTACAGTTTTATATAATGCATGATCGAATATTTTTTTCTTTTAATTTAATTTCTTTCAAGTTGCTGAAATTAGTTTCTTTATTTTTTTTATTATTTAATCCATTATTGTTCGTCAAGAAATCACTGTACGTAAGTTTATTAACCTAAATTTATTTACATTATTCGTAGTTATAAATACGAAAAATTGAAAAAAAAAGTACAGATATTTTTATTTAATTCCTAACTTATGAATAATTTAGATTAAAAAACATAGGAAATGAAAATCCTATTTCTGAAATATAATTTTGAACACCACGAATTATAATGACATAAAGAAATAATTAAATTTCATACCAGAAAATATATTTCAAGAAATAGGTAACTTTGAAAGAAATTTCTGAAATTCGTTTTCGTTATGTCAAAAGCAGAATGCTACAAAAAACATAAATACTTAATAAAATTTCTGAAATTTTCTTGAAATTAATAATTTTAGAATGTTCTTGTATTTAACTTACTCTTCGCAGACATGTGCCTATTAAATATTTATCATGTGTGTTTTCAAGGAACTAATTTATTAAAATTTTAGCTTCAACAGTATTTTTTAATTTAATCCATTCGAAGTTGATGTAATAGCTTTTCTTATGTTTAAATTTTGCTAAATGTTTCTTGAAGATAGCGTTAAATGTGAATTATAATTATTTACCTTTTTAAATTAAGTAACTTCGGACGAGTTTCTGAAATATTCTAATTTCTCTTCTTTCTTTAATCTTAAGGATAATTTAGATAAATGGCAATCTTTAAAGAATCCTAAACACACACGCACACAAGATTTGCTCGTATTATAAAATATGATATGCCTCTCCTGATCCTGACGTCATAACAGCTTGCTTTCTGTACTTATTCATATTGAATCCCACCTTTAAATGAGTAAAAAGGAGAAAATAAACTTATACAGTTACATTTTCACTATGGTTTTCCTTAAACTGACAGCCTAGAAACTTTAAATTTGGCACGAAGATAAGATGCAGATGCACACAAATAATGCTTTTATTTATTTAAATTTTAAAAAGCTGAAACGGTAAGAAAGAATATTTTTCTATCGTAACCAATGTTAGAGACAAGTTTTCTTAGTAATGGGATAAAACACAAGTACCAGTAAAAGCTATAGTCAATGAAATTGGTAATATTAAAGAAACATTATTGCCAATTAGTAAGTGCTTCCTAATCCGCCCTTTATCATGAAAAAAAAGACTACTAAATATGCAAAACCGACGTTTTTCGACTTATTACTTAACGGTATTTTGTTTTTTATGGTGAGTAAAGGTATACTAATATAGTGTAAAGAAAAGAAATATTTTTTGTTTGTATTTAATAGTCTCTAAAACTACTGAATCGGTACTAAAATTTTTCCACTGTACGATAGCTGATAAATGGAGTTCTCAAGTAGATTTTTGTTTCTGTTTTAAAAATGCTGTGGATACATATGTGTTTGAAAGAATATTTTCTTATTAATACAATTACATAATAAAATATTTTATTCTTCACGTTTATAGTGTGGCTGCAAATGGATTGGAATGAAAAAAAAAATAATCTATAAAATTATGTATTTGTTATGCATTAATTCAGTATTAAGATGAAAAAAAAAAAGAAAATCTTCATTCTACTGGGATAGATGCAGGATGCCATTTTACAGCTGAAGAAGAAAGATCGCAACTTTCGAAACGCATTGTTTGAGTATTTAAGAAGGTTATTTCTGTAATGAAAGAAAATCACAATTAAAAAATTATTATTTAGATATTACGTATATTTTGTATTATTACGAATTAAGTATGTATTTAGTATATCAGATACATTCAGTTTATAAAAATATATGTTATTTAAAAAAAAAAAAACGAAAATAAAAATAAAACATTTTTAAATATTTATTAATATTAAAAATATATATTAAAAGAAAAAGTTGTACCAAATATGTAGAAATGAAAATCATACAAAAGATCTCAAATTATAATGATTGCAAAATAAATAAGATATTTTTCTACAATAAACATCAGGCTTCATATTTGAAAGGAAGTTTTTTGTTAAACTCTACATTAAAATTATGCCATAAAAATCATATATATTTGGGTAAGAATAGATAAGCAAAAAAAAAAAAAAAAAAAACAGAGTATTATCTTGCTATAAATTCTCATAAGTACTTGATTATAAATTGTTAGAATGGAACATTACAAGATGTTATCTTCACATTTCACAGAAAACAATGCCAGATAAAAATAACGCGAAATTTGTTCTAAGCCATTTACTAGGTAGAAAGCCTTCTGTGAAGCAATATGCTGTGTTATTAAGCAATAACATGAAAAACAGTATCATAAAAAAACAAGAAATGGGAGAGTGCTTTAGACAAACCCCGTATATCTCGATTCTCATGGGAGGGAGGAAAATATAGAGGTACGCCGGTTTAGAAATTTACAATTTTTTCCTAAATATACATAATAGGGACAAAAAATATTCGAATTGTTTAGATAAAAGCAGAAAATTGTAGATTTGAACAACAGATAACAGATTTAATTAAAATATTGAGACGTTTTAACCGTTTTACGGGCAAGGGAATCACGTTTCTAAAATGCTGAAATGGTTGAATACTATCAGAATTCAGAAAAATTATGCATTATAAAAGTAAAATTTTATTAAAAAAAACTCTGGTGCAAATGTATCAATGGGAAATTAATTAAGTGGTATAAATAAAAGGCATGGAACTATTAATGAAGATGAATTAACATATATAACATTGAAAATTTCGAAGCTTCAACTGTAACCGGTTCCACAGGGTTGATTGCCGCCGGACAAACTCCCATCAGCAATTTAAATAGAAATTTCCTCTTTATACAAACACACATATGCAAAATTTCTGCTGTAACTAAGACAAAAATATCTATTCGTTTTGCCTTGGTGGAAGTTTTCCCCTACGGTAGTGAAGTCTTGTGTTTCCACCATATTTTGTCCACATAAATAATTCTCCTGTCAACGACAGAGAATGCGATTACCGCCCGGGGTAAACTTACACCTGTAAATCTGAATAGAATTTTTCACCTTACTTTAAAACCTTATTTATGCAGAATTTCGATCATACATAAGGAGAAAATTCTATTCGTTTTTATTGATGTAAGTTTACCAAGGCGTTAATCAGGCACTGAACCGATGTAAACAAACAAAAGCCGCCATCTATTGACTATATCCTCAGTTACAACCGGTAGACACTACATTATCTGTCTCCCACTCTTTATTCATAACTCCATAATAATATACTTCCACTCCTCAAAGGCTTAAACGCAGGGGTGCAAAAATCCAGGCGCAAACGGGCCGATTCCCACCACTAAAGTTTTAGTGTTATTCGCCTAATAAGAATACTGATAAAATTTAGACGAAGTATACTAATAAAATTTGAAGAAAAATATTAATAAAATTTAGTGGTGGGAATCAGACCATTGGCGCCTAGATTTTTGCAACCCTGCTTAAAAGTAATCCGGCTGTAGCAGTGGCGTAGACAAGGAGGGGGTCCACGCGCTTTGAATAACAGTAATATTGTAAAGTTTTCTTGGCCTTGATTATAGCAGGAAGATTTTCAATTAACTAAGACAAAGAAAACTTAACAAAATTAGTGGTATTCAGAGTATCTGGACCCCCACCCTGGCTACGCCAATGGTCAGTAGTTTTTTATAAACAAAAATGAAAAGTTATGAAGAAATTACCAATCTTTGTTATTAATAGATTAAAGTAATTAAGGTACAGTTACCAAATAACGTTTTATATAATAAAACCTCGATTTTCTGTTATAAATTAATTTATTCCATTTTATGTGAAATAAAATGTCTACACATATTTTTGTAAGTAAATAAAAGTCTAAATAAAGAACACAAAGTTGATTTATAATGCATTAATTCAATAGTAATTTTAAAAATCTTGCTTCTACTCTCGTATTGGTAAAACTTTGTTTTACACCGATAATATAAAAAATACTATCTAAACATATATATATAAAATCTATTTAATAAAAGTAAAAAAAAATTAAGAATTTTTAATTTTAACAGTTAAAATTTAAAAAATAATAATTTATTTTCTTAATATAAACTTATTATTAGTTTTTCATATTTGTTTAGAAGATGCATTTAGACATTTTATTAAAATGTATGCCATAATAATAGTATATATTTAGTGATGGATGAGGCAGAACGTTTGCTGCTATTTTCCATAACTACTTCATCGTAAATTGGTAAAGCGGCACGCTACAAAATAATATACTATCATGTAACGACGTAGAAAACGATGACAGATAGAAGTAAAGCACAAACTCATAGCTGTTACAACTCAGAAAGTCTTCTATTGTGTTATTAAGAAAATTCATAACAGAGAGTGTATCAAAGTACCAATATATAGTTTCATAATAAATGTTATTTAATGCTTTTGTTTCATAACTATAGCATTTCTTCTGAAATTCTTTCAACGCAAACTATACTCGCATACGTAATATCACAGTATACATTTGAGGGAAAATCTCCTTAATGTTAGCTGTTCAATAAAATCTATGTTCTGACTTGAGTGATTTAATGACAAAGATTCAAGGGAGGAAACGTGTTCATTAAATTAAATCAGCTTAAGTTTTAGAATTTTAATATGAAAGCGGTGATTTTGGTAGATAGTAATCGTCTAAAAACTCGTAAATAATTTCTAGAGGTTTTCTTTAAAGAAATCTGTAATAAGAGTTAACAGATTTCGCAAACGAATGTTGTATAAATTAATAATTATGTTTATAGATATTCTTACGGTTAAGCATTCTACGGTAGCTGTTGTGAAACTGCGAGTTGCGATCCAACAATGGTTCTCGGAATGATTAATCAGATCTTTAAAAATCTATAATTCCTTTTATCTATTTATAAATATTTACTAATAATATAATAAAATTTGAAGTAAACAAAAATATTACGTCTGAACATATTTATATTTATATTAAAATCATTAAAATTACAGACATTAGATTACAATTTAACAAAACAGTAAAAACATATTAAAATTGGACGTTTCGGATTTACATGAAAATCCCTCATCAACAAACATTTTTTCTTAACGTAAGTCACAGTTCAAAAATATCAACACATAGAAAATGCAACGTATCAAAATGTCGAGGCCAAAGTTACAGTTATAATACCGTATTATTATAACTGTAACCTTGGCGTCGACATTTTAATGATTTTAATATAAATTTAATAAAAGCAATAATAACATTAATGCAAAATAGCGAGTAAAGATATAGATAGATAAAGAACTTTGTGAAAAGACAGTATTTTTTAAACTTGGGGGTACAGTCTGGATGTAGGCCAATTTCTTTTTAAAAATTCAGTCGCGAAAAGAAATTTTTGTTAGGTCGAGACAAAGCAATAAATAGAATTGACTTTTAAATTGTATTTTTTCCTAATGCATTCATTAAAAGATGTACTTTTTTCTTAGGTAGTAAAATGTTTTGTTCCATTCGCAATACTATTATACTTCGGGAAACAGCGCCATATTCTTTCAACCTATTTTATAGTGAATGATTTTGGAATGTATGATAGATTAGATGGTGCAGTTAAGAAATCTGGACGTCATCTGCGTACTGGCAGTGTTGTTGGACTAGCAACATCGTAGAATATCTTGCAATGTGAAATGAAAGGAAACCAGATTATTCCGACTCAGGGGTATAATCACTAATCGTGTTGCCACTCATTTCATTTTGCTGCGGAATGATGGATGTTGCTATAGCGAAACACCCTGCTACTGCGCCAGCTGAATAGCAGTTTCGTTATCTGATCCATTTAATTTACCTAAATCAAAAAGCTAAAATTGGTTAGAAATATTTGATGCTGCCTCAAGGAATATTTGCTTATTATTGTTCTCGTGTATACACACTGCGACAAAGATTATATAGCTCTAAGGTCAGATTATACAAAAAACTGTATATACCTACAAGCAGTGGCGTAGCGTCAGGGGGGGGGGGGGCACGATCATTTTACTACCAGTATAATTATATACTACATTTAGCCTTATTAAATCTTTGGACGGTATGAATTAAATAAGGCCTAATATAGTATATAAAAATTCTGGTAGTAAAGTGGTCCGTGCCCCCCTTGACGCTACGCCTATGCCTACAAGTTAGGTGATTCGCGAAAAAAATTATGGGGGTTCGCGTAACAATTAAGTTTATGGACCGCTGATGTAATTAGGACGTGCTGGACGAAATTCCACCAGTAAAAACGAAGAGAAGTTTTCCTTCGTTTTAATGATAAAGATTCCTAAGACCTTTTAAATAAAGCGAAATTTTCTATTAAAATTTACTGGTATATGTACCTTCTCCCCTCCCTACGATAATCAGTCCTTCGTGCCTTTGATTTAGACGTATAATGGATGCACACATAGTTCAAACAGCATTTAAATAAGTTTTTGTTACATTGTTTTAACCTTTAAAGGCACGGTCAGAATACTGAGTGCGTACCTCATTGAAAAAGCAATTGTGAAGTCTAAAATCATTGTACGTGATTAACATTTGTGCTTCATTTACTCTCATCCCAAAGTCCCTCTAATATTCAACCCATGTGTAAATTTCGCAATTTTTTCTGCTATGTTTTATTACTTTTATTGGTAAGCCACCACTAGTGTACGGAAATTGCCGCCAATGTATCTGCAATATATTATATTTTCTTCCTTAATTACACTTTTTCTTTCAGCTTTATTTTCTCGGGCAGGCGGCGCATGGACGTGGAGGCAATGGCGGCTCAAGCCCTCCCCGTATTCTGCCAACTGCTAACAAACCTCAACCTCCAGCTATCAAGCCAAAAATGACAAGCAGTCACATTTTCCAAACCACGCAAGCTTGAACGTAAACCAATCATAAGAGTGAACGGGGTTAGTGTCGAGCAAGTCTCACACCTCAAACTTCTTGGCCTCACCATAGATGAACACCAAAGCTGGACGGAACATATCAACACCCTCAGGATTAAAGTAAGAAAATTACACTTAAACGCACGTAAACTAACGTCAAAATCATGGGGAATAAAGCCAACAATGTTAAAAATCTGGTACCACATAATAGTGGAGCGGATAATTTTCTACTGTGCCAGTGTTCGTACGCTTCAAGGACTTTCAAGTACCATTCACCAGAATTTTCGTAAAGTAACATTTGGCTTATTTAAGGAAAATAAATTCTATCTTCACATACAGCGACCAGACTCTTTGAAATTTCTGGTACTAAAACACTTAAATTTTCTTGTATCCCCTGATGCGTACGAACCCTGTGTGTGGACGTCTGGGGAGGTAACCTCACGCAAGCCGTGAAGGACAAAATGACCTCGATGCAACGGCTCTTTTTGCTGCAAATTGCTCTAGGGTACAGGACAATCTCAACGGACGCACTCACAGTAATAACAGGTATCCTTCCGATAACAATAACCAGGGTTCGTACGGCTCTTGGAATTTTGAGACCAAGAAATTCTTCGGTACCAGTATTTTCTTACAGAAAATCTTTCCTTAAAAGAAGGCAAAGTGCCATGCGTTTAACCTAGATTTCTTTTTCTTTACAGAAATTACTGGTGAAACTCCTGGAAAAATCCCTGATCCGTACGAACCCTGAATAACACTCCAATATGAATATCAGAAAAACAGGATCACACACCTAGAACATGAACCAACGTGTGCAGCACTATTTCCAGAAATACAACTACAGAGGAAAGTTCCCAGCTGGAGAATACATCCCGCAGAAGAGACATTTCACTTACAGGTATACACAACCAGGCACGGTTTTGAACACAGCTACTCTCTCCGCTCCATTTTCACTAACGGGTCACGCACGGAGACTGGCGTGGCAGCAGCATTCTGTGCCATGAAAGACGAGGTCGTGACCCATAAGTGGGCCTGCAGAATCGGTGATAACAACACTGTCTTCCAGGAGGAGCTGTTCGCGATTCTGCGGGCATTGGAATGGATTGTCTCTAACCCAACAGTACAATTTTACAGGCTATATTCAGACAGCCTCTCCAGCCTACAAGCAATCTTTACTCACCGCACAAAACATCCCATTGTACTCCAAATAAAATTAATTTTAAAAGACCTTGCACGTCGAGTAGCCCTGGGCCATGTGAAGGCACACATTGCCATTGCTGGCAATGAATTAGCAGACAAACTGGCAAAAGAAGCTACGGGAAGCACAAATATTGATCTTTCCCTCCCTGTTCCCTCATCCTACATTAGAGGTTTATTAAAGTCTAAAATCATTCCCCAGTGGCAGGACCACTGGGATTACTCGGATAAAGGTCGACATACCAACAAATTGCTCACTTTTGTCTCCCTAAATCTGCCCAACCTCGCCCCCCACACCTCAGCGTTCCGCACAGGACATGGTCCATTCCCTACTTACCTCAAATATTATAAACGTGCAGTCTCCAATGTGTGTCCATGTGGCCAGCAGGGCTTGCCTTTTCATTACTATTTTGACTGCCCACTGACCGTTGCCTGGTATCTCAGATCTCCCGAAATTCCCCCACCCTCTTGGCTAACCAATATTCTAACAAGACCAATCTTACTAAAAAAAAAATATTTTTTTTTAATTTCTTAATGGATTTATCGAACTTAAGTAATTAAGTAACCAACTCTAGCTTTTATCAAATTTTAAACTAAACATATTAAATTCTTAACCACAAATCAGTACTGTAATTAATCTTCCTACCCTCCTTCTCCTGACTTTTCCTTATTTTGGCTGTACCATGTCAGTGTTTGAGCACCTTGCTCTGCTCCCCTCGCAGTCTTTAGAAGCGGCCTCATCTCTCCAACGCAACAACTTGGGGCGCCATCTGTCGCGTACGAAATGAGCCTCTCAGATTCCGGCGCATAATTATTCTCCAAGGACCGCCTTGGCCGCGAACTGTGTGTCATGACGCAGGAGCGTTAAGGACTGTTCACCTACAAGTTCTTCATCACTGCACCTGCCGCTGTCTGTCGTGAGGGAGTGCAGGCTCCAGCGGTTCAGGCTTTTTCCAATTTCTTTTTCTTTTTCTTTTTTTTTTGTTTTTAGCTTTTTTGCCTGCCACTTGTCGCGCTTAAGCTTGTCCTGGGAATGCCGGCCTTTGGCCTAGTTTGTATTTTCTTTCTTTTTTTTTTCTTTTGGGCCGTTTGCGCGAGCGCTTGTGGTCTCGGCGTCGTACTTTCCCTTCCGCCGGTGGCTGGAATCACCTACAACGAATCCCCGCGTGCCGGGGAACATCCCGCGGGAGGTGCTAACGCTCTACGGCCTGGCTTTGCTGGGCCGAGTGGCCTACATTAGGCATTCGATGTCTATTACTTTTATATTATAACCAGACATTAGACACTACTCTTCTTTAGCATCAAAAGTAGATATTTATGTTTTAAACATTTTGTCTCATGCAGTACGCCGCCCGTGTCTTTATATTACTACATACCATTAGTTTTATATTAATTCTAACTAAATTATTTTTTTATATCAATGTCATGTATATTATATTATATGTCATGTATTTTATTATTTCATGTATATTTCATATATAATTCATCATATAATTTCACGTATTTCATGTATATTTTATACTACCACTGGACATTGCATTTAACAAGTATATCGTCATAGGTTGTTATTTAGTCTTTAAAAACCGATGGCGCATAGACTGAACCGTCCGTGTCTTTGTGTCACTACAAAACGCCAGTGAATTTAAAGTTTAACTGTTTTTATCATTATTAAATATTTACTTTTATAAAAGAGTAAAAAATTGCTTTATTAGAAAATATTTTTTATGTTTCAGAATAGTTAAAAATTAAATAAAATATGTTTTAAAATTTTAGTTAACTTCATGTTAAAAAAATTGTATTTTATTGAGTTTTCTTCAGTCTTTCATCACATAACCTTTACTTACGTATATTCTTGATCCATCTAACACAGCGGTTCCCAACCTTTTTTCTTTCACGTACCTCTTGCTTAAGATTCTCATTTAGCAGTACACCCTTTTCTCATAAACACGCTCCGACTCACCCACAAAACGCAAACATACTTGTTTTTTTTATTTTTTAATCTTCTTAGCAGCGTTAAACAATAAATCGACTCAAATTACATTGACATTTCTAACCTTTTATTTTTTTATCTTACACTTATAAATTATTTTTGCTTTTTATAATATTAGCTTACCATCAAAAGGAATCAATATAGCATTAAAAGAATTTTTAAATAACTTACTATAAAACTTTATAACAATTGTGCATCTGATATTTAAGTAGTCAAGCATGGCTTTTAATACTCTCAATAGGAATCCTTGAGCTTCTTTCATGGAACTCAATTTTTAAAAATCAGGTTCAAACGAAGTGAGATATAATATCAAGACGGGTACAGCGTCGAGCTTATTGAATATTTGTTAATGTATGCATAAGACGAAAATGCTCTTTCAATAAGCTCTGTGTTTTTGAAAAGCAACAACTATCCAAATGCTTTATCACCGATATTTTATCTATTCTTGTTCCCTATCCAATTTTCACGCAGATGGGCAAAAACATAAGTAATCATCCAATAAGATTAGACTTGGGCGAACCTAGTGACATTGAATTATCAATGAATTACTAGATTTAGTAGGCCTTTTCCCTCATTTTGAGAGAGACACGTGAAACAAAAAGTAATACATTGGAGTTACACACGAGACTAACTTATAATCCAAAACTATCAACTTTATTTATGTGTTTTCAGTAGAATCATGATCGTGGTTTCCGCCATTACGATATTATTTCCACGTACCTCAGGTTGGGAGCCGCTGATCTAATAAATAATAATATTTTCATAAATATTCTACGTATACCGGAAATAATATAAAGCTGTTTATCTATATAAAATTAAGATTTTTTTTTAAAACGTAAGTTAATTATGAATTGAGGAAAATTCAAGTTAGCAGGTTCTATGTTCTGATGGAGCTTGTAAGAAATATGTGTAATAGTTTGGTGTCGACGCTAAAGTTTTACGAGAAGACATTTTAATATATATAATTTACAGGATGACGCTTTTTATCACTTTCAAGAGTAAAGTAATTCTGTTGTGGAAATATTAAATATCAGAAAAAATTACAAACAGGCTTTGAAATAAAAAAAACTTTCCTGTACGTACATTATAAAAGCAAAATTTTATTAAAACATTCTGGTGAAAATGTGACAGTTAGGTATTACAAATAAGTGTTATAAATTATAGACTGTAATTACCGGCTTTTAATCCACGGATCAAGCAATCATATAAGGATCGCTGTAAATGTTTGAATTCAATTATTGAATAAAATTTCTGGGTCGAAACATGATTGTTTGATCCGTGGATTATAGGCCAGAAATTACGGTTCCACCGCCATTTAAAAGTTTAAATTTATTCAATAGATAATTTATAAACCATTAATCGTAACACTACTTTTAGAAATGCCACTGGGAGAATTAAACTCGAGCCATATACACCTATTTTAAATCAAAAAACTTTATTTAATATTATTAAACATAATTAATTGACTCATTTCTGTGTAATATGAATTTAATTTCTTTTATTGAGAAATCTCACCTTTGAAATATGCTTATTATGTTTCTGTCAAATTTATCGTTATAGTCGTTCGGGTGTTAAAGTTATAGTTTCAGTTTCAAAAATGATCTAAACGTTCTTATCCATGATGCTCGCATATCGAGTCATCTATGTCAAAACATTATTATTATTTTTTAATATACGAAATTAAACTTTTTACACGGTTCTCGAGTTCTATAAGTTTTATTTAGGAAAACATTCTTCTTTCTCTAAAAGTAGAACAAAAATCCATTTTATTGCGACAAAACTTAAAACCGAGTTAGGTTTTCAGCTGACATTTTTTTTTTTCAAGTAAGTAATTATAACTTAAACATCAACTAAAAATAAAAACTTAAATAAATTAAATTCAGTGGAATGTTACTTGTTTATATATGGTCATGAATTAAGTTCTTTTGTTTAATAAAATTTGTTTTCTTTTTGCTAAAAAAAAATGGAAATTTGCAGCCATATGTTACTTGGAATTTTATGTCATACATCTGAGTCTTTCTATTTTTACTGCCAGAAAACGCTGAAAATTCATAAACATTTTGTACTTTTCAAAACAAACACGTACCTTTGACATCATGTTGGCCGTTTTCAGTAAATTTACCTTTAGACATCAAACAAGAAACCATTCGAAAAAATAGTGTATGAATTGTAAAGGTTTAATGTTTGGAAATAATAATTACTGAAATGTCAGAGAAACTTGGAGACTCCAAACGACTAAACGGTCAACGGCAAGGTCAAACAGAGCAGGGAGACATACTTTTCGTCTTGAGCTCAACTAGCCCCGCCAGACAAAAATTCGAGGACTACAAGTTCGGCCAGAAGGGGAGGAAAATAAAACTTTTACAAATTACTAGTGTGTAAATTCAGGAGACCGTACAAACTCGTATAAAAATCTGTCTACGAAATCTGCCATTTTTGTGTCAGCGCGTGGGCCTAGTAATCAGGCACCACCCACTGAACACTAGGCCTGAGCGCCAGTGGCGTAGCGTCAGGGGGGGGGGCACGATCATTTTACTACCAGTATAATTATATACTAAATTTGGCCTTATTTAATCTTTGAACGGTATGAATTAAAGAAGGCCAAATATAGTACATAAAAATACTGGTAGTAAAGTGATCTGTGCCCTCCTTGACGCTACGCCTCTGCTGAGCGCGGACACAAAAATTGTGCCAGTCGTAGGCGGAATTTTTTCAGCGTGTGTACGGTCCCTTGATATTTAATACCAATAATTTCTAAACGTTTTCTCTGCCTTATATTTCTGAGATTCAATGAGTCAAAAACTTTTTGAAAATACTGGGGTGTAAAATTAGGGGACCGTACAAAGGTTTTACAAATTCCGCCTGCGAACGCCGCCATTTTTGTGTCAGCCCTCAGGCCTAATATTCACGGGGGCGATGATGTCACTGATGCATTAAACAATAGTGTTTCTTGAAAAGGGAATATTCAGATTAAATAAACTTATATTATATCAATAAAACCCCTTATAATATCGTTTGTAGACGGATTAACAAGGGTCTTGGTAATGGCATGAGATCCACCAATTTGAGGTACTCGAGAACGTATCGGAAAGAATGTTTCTAGCATTTTTCCCCTATATATTGTAAGAAGTGCTGTCACTATTTTCTGTGAAGCAGGTTCTTTGTTGCACTAACTCCAGAAAAAAATCTGGTGGTTTATTTTTCAAGTTGAGTCGATATTCTTGGAAATGACGCCGCAATTTAGAAGAGAACATAAAGCTGTTCGTTCTCATTTTACCGGAAATCACACAGAAAGCGAATATAAGATGAGGTGTACAACTTGGTATTTTTTTTTATATTGAACAGGGGTGTCAAACTGTGGACTTTAAATTTATGATTTTTTAATTAATAAAAATCGTACACGCTTAGCGTGAAATCCTCCGTGTAATAGTCTTAAATTCAACCAATTTTAATTCTGTTATTAAACGGTGAAGTATACAGTATTATGAAGTTACAGTATTTTGAATATGTTCTAAAGTGTTTCAAAATCTCAGTTTGATGCGTGATTGTCGTTCTTTTTTATCATAAATTATTTGTTTGGAGAAGTAGCTCCTATGCTTTTATTTAAAGAATGAAACTCATATTTGCTATACAAGTCTCAGTAACTGTGCATAGAGGAGTAAACGAATTTTGTTTGGTTTTATTATTACATTAGCAGATCCGCCCGGCGTTGCCCGTTCCCGTCAAAAAATAATACAAAACGCGAAATCACTCTAAAAGTCGCTGCACGAAACCCTTCCTCTGGTAACTATTTTCTTTCGGAAATTAAAAAGAGACATTTACCCGAAGCGGAAGTAAATTTAATACCACCTCCTCAAATCTCTGGATCATTTGATTCAAAACGGGTCAGTTTTTGGTCCAAAAAAAAAAAAACTACCGTCAGATTGTCATAAAATTTGCATTTTTGGAATCAGAAACATTAACTGTGAGTTTCGATTCAAATAATGCAATACTTTCCTTAATACTCGAGGATGAGTGAAAATGGATCTTTTTCGTTTTCTGGGATTATCAAATCGGTAACTTTCTTTTGTGGTTTCAATAAAAAGTCATTTTTGGCGCACACGAAGGAAAATCTTTTAGTTCCACCGCCAGGGGATGAATTTTGTTCTAATCAATTTATCCCACGTGTCCCCGCTGCCTACGATACCGTCTATAGCAGACGTGCTAGGCACGCGCTCCAAAATCTTTTACTTACAGTTTCTACCACCAGGTAGAGCATTCTGTTCTAAATAAACCTATTTCCGAACGAAACTCCGGCACTCGTTCCTGCTGCTTACGCGCGAAAAATCTGTTAGTTCCACTTTCCATCGCCAGAGAGTACGAAATCTATGTCTTAAATAGTTAGCTATATCTTAATTAGTTCGTGTTAAGTTGAATGAACCGATTCCCGTTGAAATCGGACCTACAGAACCCGAGAAAATAAATCACCTCCTCACTATTAATATTCATAAATGATCGTAACCAAGGGCTGAAAAAATGATACCGAATTTTATTTAGTATGTGGGAGACCTCGGAAGAATGTCAGAAAATATTTCGTTTGAATCGGACCAACTTTAAATGCAAAATCTATTAGTTACATTGTCCATCGCCAGGGAGTGCACTCTGTTCTAAACAAACCTCTTTCCGATCGAAACTCCGGCACGTGTATTTGCTGCCTATGACACCGTATAGCAGGCATGAGGCGCACGCGCATCAAAATCTTTTATTTCCATTTTTTATCTCCAGGTGTCACTAAATCTGTATCTTAATTATTTATCTATACTTTAATTAATTCGTGTTAAGTTGAAAGAACTAACTCTCATTGAAATTGGGCCCATAGAACCCGAGAAAATACCCCCTCCATGGTCATTAATGTTCAGAAATAATGGTAACCAAGGGCTGAAACAATGATACCGAAGTTTATCTAGTATCTGGAGACCGGAGAAAAGGTTTCGTTTGAATCGGACAAATAATTAAATAGTTCTGATTTTGGAGGAGGGGGGGGGGGGGAAGGGAGTTTCGATCAGAGCATTATCGCGGTATTTAACTACAACCGAACACTCCCACCCCCACCCCCCAGAATTTAACCAAAGACGTTAAAAAAATAGGGTTTATCATTAACTTTCTAAACAGAAGCAAAATGACTTTTTTTTTATACAAAAACAGTAATTTACCGTTGGTAATTTCTGAAATCAAATACATAAATGCCGTATATATAAGGAAGCTCTAAAAATCGTATAAAACAAATTGAAAAAATTCGCAACTCGCTGTTCGAATTCCAATCAGCTGACGACGTTTTCATCTGCCAATCACAACTTCCAGCTGTGTCTACAAATCTATCAGCTACCAATCACAACTGCCCTCCAATGATGTTTTACCTGTAGTGGACGATTTGTGATGTCATTTGAAACAAAAAATGCTGCAAAACATGAAAAAAATGTTACAAAACGCATAAAAAAGAAATTAAAAGAAAAAATCTAATAAAAAAATCAGGATAATAAATAATTCTTTTTTTTATTTGGCTTTTGAAATTATGATTTTTTATCTGTAAAGAACTATCAACTTTCTCCAAGCTAAAAAAAGTAAAAACAAAATTACGTTTCTGAGCGTATCTGAAACTGAAATGGAAGCAACCACCGAACCAATCAAGCATTTTGGGCAAAATTATTTAGTGTCGAAGGAAAAAAAATCAAAAATTTCTGAACGAATTTCATATAAACTTCATTGAAAAGAGGATTAAATGTACTATATTGAGCTAAAAGATTGGAACCTGATTTCGGTTACTAATGTGGGTAAATCGCACCAAAACGTGAAAAAACACTAAAAATTGCATTAAAAATTAAATTTAAAAAATCCATTCTAAAATTCCAAAATCTGGCTTCGAGGTGCAAAACTATATGCATAGAGGTACCTTCCCACCAAATTTTGTATCTCTGTGTGCAGCGGTCTCTCCAGAACAGAACCGAGAAGATTAAATAACAGTTCTTGTTTAAAAGAGATGTATAGAATTTGAGTTCAATTTTTGCCTTATAATCGTACTAACTTATTAAAGTTATTAATTACCATTAACACGATCTATTTAGGAATTACCTATTGGACATAATTAACTCTTTGAATGCAGTTGGCATATTATTCATTTCACTATCATCAACTGCCGGAGCTATGCCAGTATTTTTGAATAAAATTTTGTTTTATAAATGTACATTTAGGAAAGTATTTAATTACTTGCAAATTAATTTCTTCGTAAATTCTGATGGTATATAATATTTTAACATTTTAGCAACAGAATTAATTTGTCCCTGAAAGAGATAAAAGGGGACACCCTGTATACTATACATTTTAGAAGTTAATCTAATAAAAGTGTTTGAGATACGAGTAAAGTAAGGGGCTCGAATAACTTCATAACACATTTTTCTCACAAACACGGCGAGAGTACGGTATTTGGCGCTTCATTTTGTTCAGGCAAAGTTGGCACAAATCAGTCAAAGTTACGACTAAACTATCTTAATTATTATATTAATATATATCTTTGCATTATTTCTGGGTAAATCTGAATATTTTGGGATAAGATTACTATGCGTTTGATAGATGGATACACGAAAGTAGAGTTAATTCAAAGTAGAGTTAGATTATTAATTTAATCTCCTATGACAGTGCGATCTCAATTTCATCTTTACATTAGTCAATCTCAGAAATCAATATTTGAGAGATAATTACACATTATAATATTCTCAGCAAAGATCTACTTAAATTTCATTTTTATTTTGATATTATTTATTATTCGCCTATTTTAAAGCATTTTAAAGCATTTAAATGCATTCTAAATCATGTATATTTTGTATGATGATTTTTAGTAAAAAGGATTTTGAATATCTAATTATTTATACTAATGTAATGTATATACTATTGTTTGATAAAAAAATATTTTGTCTGATGCTATAATTAGTGATATTTTTTTAAACATTCTAATAATCTCATGAAAGATTTTATATTTTGTACAATGCTACAGTTTTCTTCGATACTTTCGTTACATGTTGCATGTTTAATTATTGAAATAAGGTTTACAGGTATTATTACTGAAATAAAATATATGAATAATCTATCTTCTAAGAGGTAACGAATTAGTTAAAATCATTCTTAATTCTCTTTCCAGAATATCATATGAAAAAATAATGCAACAGCGAAATGTAGGAAATACATTTAAACAATGCATTTATAATTCTTTAAATAAGGTTTACATTTCAAGTAATGATGATCAAATAGTAAATGAATAAGAAAAGACTACCAGCATTGTTGAAAATTTAGAGGATTTTTTTTCGGGTATTCCTAATTTATACCAGAAATTCTGAATGGTAAGTTAGATTTTATTGACAGACACTCCGATATTGTGAAAAGCAAAATTTGCTATTTGAAATGTCTGTTAGGAATTCGAACATGCCCAACGTAGCATATATGGTAACAATAAAGTTTGATTTCATAACAGACATTTGAAAGAGCAAATTTCGCTTTATGTAATATCGGAATATCCGTCATTGAAAGGCTAACTTACAATTCAGAATTTCAAAAATTCTGGTCAGAATGTTCACTAAATTGGCCTTTTTGTACCTTTAGTAATCATTTCCTAGGTTTTAGACGATTTCTAGATGCAAAATATACCGTTTTCACATTCAGGGTTCCTACGCTATTACCACAATATTTAATAGTATTTTCCACTCATTTAATAACAGAAATTTATTACAAATCCTACAATTAAATGAGGCGTGTATAATTTCTGCTATTCAAATTTATAAATAGAAACAATTATTTAAAATTTGTAGTAAAGCTTACAGAAGCCTGACATTAACTTTTTTAAACGTAATCTTATTTAATTTAACGAACATGTTTCCTTCCTTAAGACTTTATCATTAAATCACTCAAGTTAGAACAAATATATTATTAAGCTGCTAACATTAAGTAGTAGAATTTCCCTCACATGTCTAAAGTGATATTATGTGTGCCAGAATAGTTTGTGTGAAAGCATTCCAGAAATGCTATGGTTAATAAACTGAAGCATTAAATAACATTTATTCTGAAATTTATCATATCATATTTTAATAATAGCTTTATTATTCTCTTATTTATGGAAATGCTTAATAACACAATAGAAGGCTTTCTGAGCTGTAAATCTTTTAGAACAACTATAAATTTGTTCTTAATTTTTATTTCGCATCATCTTTAAACGGGAATATAATATTTTTTCAGCTTCGGCTTTCCCAATAATAAAAGTACATTTAGGGCAATTTTTAACTCTTGTTTGCAAGGACAAAGCTTTTCTGTGTTTAAGTGATGTATATTTTGCTGCTCATCTGTAAATCTTATCTCATAACTATCATAATCTTTAAGCACGGTAATCTGTTGATTTTTACAATATTCCAGAAATAAAATCAGGGTAATTGTAGTTCTCACTTTTCCACTGACATGCCTTCACATAGACTATCGCAGATGCAGCCATATAGGGAACAATGTATTTCAACATATTCTTCTTGCAGCCTTTCTGGCTCTTGTATAATGATAAGAGTAGGAAAATGAATTTCTTCGTATGTCTCAGTACTTAAGTCATTGAATACCTCATCTCATGACTGATACAGGCAGGATTTCTTACAATAAAGAGTCAGAATTTCCTCACCAAGTACAATTGGGTAGTACTTGCTGTCTGTAATATTATTCTGTTAAAGTTGGGCCGTGTTTGACGGATATAAGAGGAAAAACTCTTACAAATGCATCTTTTCTTTTTGTATGATATTCGATTCATCTCACGCAGAAAGATTTGGCAAACTTCAGAAGCATACAGGAAGCAAGTCTCTCCGGCCGCTCGCAGTATTTTGGAACCATGCTATTTGATGATCATACGTCGCTTGCATAGTTTATCACTTCCCAGTTGTTATCCTCTTACTTGCGAACCTGAGTACGGACATTCCCTTATACAAACATACATACATGTGAATACAAATATAGATACATATGAATACTTTTATACATACCTACTAATACATACAAAATACATAGGTATATATAATGAATAATACGTTCCTCTAATAATCATATGTTTCTCATTTCCTTTGGTTATTCTCTGTTGGCTTCCAACGAATAATAACCGAAGTACCCAAATTCGTAGTCTCCATATTCATATACAATTCTTTTATTTTTTAAGTAGACCATTCAAACCAAATTACATTGGTTTGTAAGTTGCAAAGAATATAAGGTCTAACTTGGCTACATACCCGATCGCACTTCATATATATATATATTAAATAAACCCGCACTCATTGCGCACGTAAGAAATAAAAATTCTAAAAGTCAATCTCTATATAACAAATCCTAAATGTGTGCGTCAGTAAAGAAGACGTCATAACGATGCAGACAACAATGAGGTTAAAATGCAATTACAACAATGCAGCTAATGTTGTAATTTATAATTCAAAAATTTCGAAAGATATCTGTATGAGAAAATAAAAAAATGTTTCAACAGACGTTTCAGGGTGTTAGTTTTGACGATTATTTTTTATTTTCAATCAACGGCAAGATCTTGGCATTACCGATTCCCAGTGCAATTTTGGTGTCAATGAGACTAATATTTTGGACGCAATTGTGTTAACAAATGTGTAATCGTTCACGGGAAGTCGGAGCTATGCTCCGACAACTAGTATAGGAAGTTTCAATATAGCATTAGAAATAAAAATAGGAAGTTTATGTTTAGCAAAATATATTTTGTTGTCCATTTTATAGAATATTTAAAGATGTTAAGATAAAACTTGAAACCAAACAGATAAAGTTATACATAAAAAGGAAATTTTCTGGTTTAAAACACGCTTAACCTTGGTCAAATTAAACCACATTTCATGGAAGAGTTGTTAGAGGTTGACATGTATGAATTACTTTATTATTTTTAGATGCAATGTCGTTTAATTTTCAAAATTCTCTTTTCAATGCTGGCATAGCACTTGAATACATTTTAAACCATACTTAACATGTTTTCAATATAGAGCAATGCAAATTCGAATTTCGAGTAAATAATGCATGTCACATCAAATACAATTAACATGTTCTTAGTTAAGATTTTCAAATTTCGAGTAGAAATAAATATTGATTGTGTGCTTCAATAGTGGAAAACTATAACAGTGGAACAGAAAATTATAAACAAGAAACTTTGGTGGAAACAAATTAAATCCCGTAAACTTTAAAAATGTATTGGGTTGTTCCAAAAGTTCCTTCCATTTGGTAAAACCAATTCATACCGGAAAATTCTGCCCGTCCATTATTAAACATTAACTATTGGAATTAATGTCTAAGAATTACATAATAAAATTTTCCGATACAAACCAACTTTCCCAAACGAATAGAACTTTCAGAACAACCCAATAGTTACCGTGATTTCCGGCGCATATTTCGCAGGATCAAACAATTATGTTTCGACCCAGAAATTTTATTTTTTTAAATGTAACTTACTAGATCGATGTAAATATTTGACTTCAGCTATTAAATAAAATTTCTGGCTTAACCATTTTATATCCTGAATTAATTTTCCAGCTACTTTTTAGATGCTCAGAATCCTCGATTATTCCCACCAGTTATTTTTTCTTTTGTAAAGTTTTCCTTATCATAGCATTTTTGTGATTCAATTAGGCGAAAATTTCTCATTTGAAAAACCGGTGGTAACAGATTAAAAATTCTGTAAAAGACGCTCGTCGCCAAGCGGTTAAAGTGGTACTTATAATTACCGTCAGGATAAAAAGGGTTAATGCAAAATTGTTTGATCCATGGATTTTACGCCGGAAATTTCGGTACATAGCTGCCAACATTCCGTTTCTTTCCCATATCAAAAAACCTTTACAGACACGAGCGGCGTATTCTATAGCCCATCGATTTGCAAAGGATAAATAACAACTTTTAATTATATTCTTGTTTAATGAAATCCCAATTATCCTTGTTTAAGGTGAAGAATACTATCTGAAAGTATTGACAGCAAAAAGCGTGACTATTTGGCTGGTATACACGTCAAGATCTATCGTCGAACCGTACATCGAAATCTATTTTTCTAAACAAATTATTCGGTAGCATTCCTGAGAACAGAGACTGGAAAGTGGTTAATCCTGGAAATTATACGCTTAACCCTTTAATGTGTGGCAGTATATTATTTATACCGCTTAATTTTAATTGTCAAATGTTACAATTGCGCCAGAATATTAGAATAAAATATTGAGTACATAATGTATATTTTTAATAAAGCTGTTCGCAATTTCTAATGTCATTCAATCATTTGAACAATTTAGCAATGTCGGTAATTTGTACCTGAAAGGGATAAAAGGGAACACAATGTATACAGTGTTCTTACATGGCAGGAAATTTCCAGACCAGAAAATTCCTGGGAACCAGTATTTAATATACAAAAACTCAACTAAAAGGAGGAAAAAATTAGCGCGTTTCATACAACAGGGGTAGTTGTGTTCCGGAATTTTGTACACCACTAAATTTATATAGCAATATTCTTAGTATCTCATCGCAGAATGTATCGATTAAACAAGAAAAAAATGCTATATAAATTTAGTGGTGTACAAAATACCGGAACACAATCACCCCTGATATAGGTGAATATTTCTAAAATAAAATACTGGTAATTACCTGAAATGTACTAACTCTGTGTATACTATACATATAGTTTTATATGTATTTATACATATGTATAGTTTTATACATTTTTAATGAATAAGTTCACAGTTTAATGAACAAGTAAGTAACAGTACAGGTTCCGGAGTGTTACCCTAACATTTATAGATTTTTCTCGCAACCGCGCTTGAGAACACGGAGTTTGCGTGCTTGTTTGCTCAGGATATCACCATTTAAAAAAAATCTTATTTATATATTGTAAAGTAACTTTATATTATTTACGGGTCGAATAGAATTTTTTGAAAAACTTGTTATGTATTGGTTGGAAGGTTATGCGTAAGTAAAGTTTATGTGAAAGCCTGTGAAACGTATTAACATTTTGATTACGGGCCAGGATTGGCGACTATTTCTATATCAATCAAAAGACGAAAATTCACATTAGGAAATAGTGGTGATAAATCTTCAACAGTTTATCTCTACATGTCTCGGGCTTAAGACTACATCTACAACTACCAATACACTTTTAAATAAGGTTTCATTTCGCCTTCAAAGATCTTCATTAACTAGTGTTACATACAGTCTGAAATAATCATGCACTAGTAATACGAAATGCGTAAGAGGTACCAGGATAGAACCATTTTGTAATTTGTAATACATGTAAAGAATCAAATATTCAACAACATATGGTCCTAGTAATTTAGAATTACGAAATCTACCGAATTTTTAATACCATCATTTAGGAATTGAAGTATTCCTTTTATAAAATTGCAGAATTCTACAACTGAATAAACGAATATATCTGTTCGGAAATCGTAGTTCTTAAAAATTGACGCTATGATCATTTCTGGGATTAAATAAGATAAGGATTTCTATTCGGAAATACTAGTAACAAAATATCGTAAATGTTGTTAATGAAAAAAAATATGGTTTTCATCCATTTAAAAATAATTCCTGCATGAGATGGTTATCCCTTTAATTAGATGCCAGGATTTGTGACTATTTTCATATTAGTCGTGCCACAATTTACAAACAATTTTCTTTGTGGTAGTGACAGAGATTATTTTTAAAGATGTGAAGCGAATATATTAAAACATAATCCACTGGGACATTTATAAGGTTAATGTGACAGAATTAAATGAATGTCGAGAAAAATCTCTCTACTCATTGCAGACCATTAGCGTACTTTACAACTTTAAATATTTATTGTTACACTAAAATTTAACACTTTTTTCCCTTATTAAATCACTGATTTTGGCTAATAAATAATGCTAATTTACTGTTAAATTTCAGTAGTACGTGCAAAGTTTAAATGTTTGCAGCCATGCAGAAGTTTTACTGCTAGTTTTACCTAGCGGTAAAGACTATTTCAAAATAACTTTAAGAATTTATCATGAGTATACACGTGATCGGGCAGAAATATTAGAGCAACACCACGATAGATCTCGTGATGTGTCCCAGTAAACGGAATACATTTCCTTACTTCCCTATCAACACATTTTGAGAAAATTAAAACATTTAATGAACTGGGCATCTGTTCGCGTACACCTGTACATCGCATTCTGATTTTTCACGACTATATTTTTAACGGTTTACGGAAATATAATACCACAAATTGTTTAGTAATAATTTCCTTCTTATTTAAACACAGAAATCTGCAATTAAATATTGCGAAGATTAGCTGTCCGTAAACTATTAAACTTACAGTTATTTCAGAAGAGAATTACAGTCATCTCTCTCTTATACGCGATACACGGAAATCATTTTTCCGCACCAGTTTTTTTATAAGGTAATTTTCTACTTCTTAAATCGCAGAATTTGTGAATCGAATTTTACTGTTTTAAAATAATGGTATGAAAAAGTAATTACTGAACATCGCGTATAAGTGAGAGATCACTGTATGTGTGTTTGTTGCATGCTTGGTAAGGCATACACAATAGAATGAAATCGTAAAAGTTTAGAGAAAACAAATTACGAAAACCTACAATTTCTGCGACTTAATAAGATGAACAATATGTACTAAAATAGTGCTTTTTGTAACTTCTTGATCCCCATTCTCTAGCTTCGCCACTGATCTTTTGACTCACATTTATTTAGTTATCCTTAAAGCAGAGGTGCCAAGTTCCCCCCAATCTTCCGTAATTTGTGGTTTAACCTGACCCAGCGTAACAACACCAGATAACCAGAAAAAGTATTGGAAAAATCTTTATTGATTTAATTTCAGGTTTCTACGCGGGATTTATTTAATTTAATTTCTTAACAAAATTTCTGTTGCGAAACGTGTTAAACCTGGGTCAAATTAACCCGCATATTACGGAATTTTAATGAGAGGTTGACAAATCTGTTAAAGAAACGTTAGGAGGAGCAAGATTTTTATCGATAACAAAGAACTTTTGTGCAGTATCATTCATACATATTCGAGTTTATTATTATTATTATTATTATTATTATTATTATTATTATTATTATTATGCAAGAATAAACAAAACTGTCAATGTGTTGAATATTTCAAAAATAATCTGTTACAAACGTTTCCTTTAAATTTTATCCACCCAATGAAAAATATTGTACTCAATAAGTATTTGTTTGATAAAGAGTAATTCAAATGTCTGTATGTCAAGTGTAAAAATATCTTGTTATCACACTCGAGTCGAACTTTTGCAGCCTCTTCGTGATGCGTGGCACGTATACGTGCCGTAAAAGGTACACGTGGTACACACTTATCCGTTTTTTAATGACTAATATTTCTGAAGTAAGGTTGTTTGTTTAGCCTCATTTTTTATTAAAAAATATCGAGTGCACACCGGATATTTTAAACGAAGAAATATTCATTTTTTAATCACGAAATGTCTGCCTTAATGGCAACAAAACTGTTGTTTAAAATTTCTGGTATAAAGTAGAATTTCTAAATGAAAAAGGAGGCCTAATTGGCAATACTCTTCTGAAGAATTTTTTTACGTGCTAAGTTTTTACAACATTTCCATAAAAATTTCCTTCTCGGTGAGTTTCTCCAAAATTCGTAAGAAAAATCTTTTTTTTTTTTTTTTTTTTTTTTTAAGTTGTAGTCGAAAAACCGTAACGAAAAATTTCGTCATTTTTTAATCACAACATCTCAGAGTTTAAATAAAGCGAAAAGTACTATTTGCAATAAATGATGCCAGTCGATTAAAAAGTGTACTTTGCTCTCGTGAAGAAGGGGTTTAGGTAGGGATTTTCTTTACGATTTAAATACTAAGTGCATATTATAAATAGTTCGTTAGACGAGATAGGTTGAAAGTAGTACTTAAAAAGTGATTGAAAGTTACAAAAATAACTAATTGTAGATAATCAGTTTTAACATGTGTTAACCAGATTTAATCCAATTTTAGTTGTTTTACATTTTATTTATTTCATGTGCGTTTTGCTTGTAATATGATGCGTTCATAAGGAAAAAGAATATGATAGTAAAGTAATTATTTAACAACTTAACGTTCTTAATTATAACATTCATTTATTATTTTTAATATCCAGATGCTGCAATTGGGCGAGAATTTTGAAATAAAATTTTGCATACATAATGAATTTTTATTTATTTTTAAATAAATTTGTTCGTTATTTCTAGTCTCGTTCAATCATTTCAACATCATAATCTCAACAGCGAGAGTGCTTTGTACCTGAAAGCGATAAGAGCGGACACACTGTATACTATACAAGTCAAAGCCATTAAATAATAAGCCCAGTCAGATAAATGGGAAACTTTTCGCAAGTTGAAAATAGCGCCATCTAGCGGATGGGATGCTTGCATTCGGCACCAAAAATATTTTAATAAAATTTTGCTTCTAAAATTAAAGCTTAAAATAAGGAGTTCATATTTTCTAAAAAAGTCGTTTGTAAATTCCGGTGTCAGTCAGTAATTTCATATTTTACGAACAGAATTTGTCTGTGCCGGAAAGGATTAATTGCATAGTTATGGAAATTTCCATCACTTTTTATTTAACTTTTAATAAATAAATCAACTTCTTCGCCACCACTATATTTATATAGAAATATTAATCCAGTAAATTTCCCCATTTTTTTTTTCATTATAGTTTTAGCTTTAATGTAGAAGATCCCAATAACTAGCAAGATTTTAAAGGAAGTGCAAAAACAAAACATCGATACAAACGATAAAAATCGTATAAAATATCGATATAAATAAATCGTATCGTTTCTCTGCGACGCACTTCTGTTTCGCCTTCCTTCCGCAGCAGATGAAGTGGCGCTAGTTTCCCCGCTAACAAATTTAACACTATCTGACTGGACTTACTATTTAATGGCTTTGATACAAGTGGACAGTCAATTTCGTAACAAAACTCTGAGAACTGGTACATTTCAGTGTTGCCAGTGGGCTACTTTTTTTATATTCAGATTGCAACATTGGCACCACTTTTTTGAAATGGTATAGTTCGCCTTGCTTTCGCCTTATTTAATCTGCCATTAAATAAGGCAAATTTTACTTTCTCAAATAACTGGTGGCAATCAAGGAAACTGAATATAAAAAAAGTAGCCCACCGGCAACACTCGTACATTTACGGTATTCGGAAACATTCCACAGTTCATTCATTTTGCTCACAAACCCGCCTGACAGCGCGGCCGACGTTTGCTTTCTTGATTGTTTTTACAAGTTTATCAGCCAGCTACAAAACTTAAGGAAAATCTCAAATTTATATAGTTAATTAACTTTATATTATTTACGGGACGAATTGAATATTTCAGAAAAAATCTTATGTATTAGATCAGCGCAGCTGTTCCCAACCTGGGGTATGCGGTAGAACAGTTGGGGGTACGTGAAAATTAAATTGGTAATGGCGGGTAACGCAAAAACTAAAACTTAAAATGAAAACAGAAAAACAAATCTTTAAAATTTTCGTTTTTCTCATAAAATGATAGAAGTAAACTACACTTAGTATTTGGATGATCATTTGTTGTTTTTATCTTCTCCCACTGCAAATAAAATCTTACGATTTCGCACGTGTCCCTCTTTTTCTTTTCTTTTTCTTTACTTTCTAGAAATTCTATAAATATCCAGATAAAACATGAATCTTGTCGAGGTTTCTTGTTTCGACGATTACAATTAAAACCCTTTTGAAAGCAGATCATCATTTTAATGTTTGCGTGGTCAGCATTAGCATAAACTCATTAACGTGTTTTAATGGGTCATCCCTTCTTTGTGAGTGCTTAGATTCACATCTTTAGCTAATATTTAGTATTTTGAGTAACTTTATATTGATATTTTATTCTTGTTCAAAATGAATAAGTGGTTGAAAATTAGAATTCTGAAGACAACTGCATCTACCATTGGTAACCAGCATAAGAACATTACTAATGAACGAAAACAAAAACATTTGCGACGGATTTATGTGAGAAGGTGTACGCATAAAGGAAAATTCTAAGCAAGTGGTACGTGAGAGAAAAAATGTTGTATTAGATGGATGGTAAGTAAAGGTTTTTGTGAAAATCTGGAAAAATGTAGTAACCCTTTCGATTACGGGCAGAGACTGACAAGTATTTTTAAATTCAATGCAAGACAAAAAAATAACAGTAGGAGATACTTTTAAAATTTTACTAGTTTATATTCTACCACTTTCGGTCTTAAGACTACAACTACAACTACAACTACGAATACATTTTTATAAAGTTTCATTTCACCACCAGAATGCTACAACAACTGGTATTACAGATGGTCTGAAATATTTGTGCATTAGTAGTACAAAAAAATCACAAGACTTACTAAGAAAAACCATGTTGCAATTTTGTAATAAATGTAGGATATTAAAAATGCAACATCATTTGTTCTTTGTAATCCTGCGTCACCAAATGTACCGAATTTTTAATACTACAATTTAAGAATTGAATTATTCCATTTATGTAATTGTGGAATTTCTGCAATTGAATAAAACGAATATATAGACTCGGAAATAGTCGTACTCAAAAGATGATGATAATCCATTTTAAAACTGTTACATAGCTGACTAAATTTATTTGTAACCAGTTTTTCCAAATATTTAACTTTTCCTTATTTTTGAGATTAAATAAGATGAAAATTACTAATCGGAAATACTAGTAACAAAAAGCGTAAATGTTGGCAGCTGTGCTTTTGTTAATTGAAAAATATCTTTATCCATCCTTTTAAAATTCTAGTTTTATATTTAAGCGACTACTATTTCTATTTATTTTCTGGTAGATTTCTCCTGAAAATGTCCCTAAATAAGTGTATGGCTGAGATTAGTTTTCGAAATATGGTACGAATAGATTAAAAAATAGTTAACTGGGACGTATAAGCCCGACATGTAGTCAAAGGGTTAAACAGAATTATACAGAAAAAGTTCTACACCTACTGCAAACCAGTAGTATGAGTGACAACTTTAACGAATTTTTGTTTCCAATAAAATTTAATAGACATTTTTACTTTGTTATAACGCAGATTTTAGCATTTAAATAAGGTAAAATTTACTATTAATTATTAATGCTAAGAGAAAATCGCTGAAGTTGTCAGTTATGCAGAATTTTATTGCCAGCTTTAACAACCGGCGAGCTTTTTATCAAGATTATGAATATTCACGAGAATACACGTGATCGACCAGAAGCATTATGTCAGCAAAGTCCGTACACTGCTTAAAATGTCCGACGAGTAAGGCACCACTATTTCAGAAAATTTTTAATTAACATTTAATTATCAGATATCTTAATAACGTTATTTTCTCACAGAATTACTGCGATTGAATAAGGTGAAACAAATTTAAGAAAATCGAGGTAATGTAACGTAAGCACTTGTATGAACCCTTTTTACATAGTTGTCAAATTTTACGACTATTTATTATCGTTTTCCGTTACTTAAATGTCCCCTGATGTAATCGCAGAAATCTGCGGTTAAGAATAAATGGTGTACGTCACTTGCATTAAATTAAGGGGAGACTCTCCCAGTTCTGAATGTTCAATAAATCATTTTTTGCGTTTTTTAAACTTTAAAAGAGTCTACATTTTTCCTTCTAAACCATTTTTGTTCTTACCAATATCTTAGTCATGACAGCCAATTTAATGAGCTGGTGTCAAGACTGACAAAAAGGTGGATCAAATATTTGAAACACCTTTTTTAAGAATGTTTTCCTTTTTAAATGAGTGTACGTTATCACACTTAAGAAGTAAAAGCCATCTACGCACGTTTTATTTTTTGTAAATTAAAATAGGTATTCTAAATTGGAGAACAAACCTTTAAAAAATTAACATGTTTAATAATTTCGGAGATTATCAGCGCAAGGGATTTAGACCAAGGTGGGGAGGGATGCCAAGCGTAGCGGTCTTTCTAAGGAATTTTAATTCGTATTTACGCAGCGTCACGCAGGTTCGAATCATATTCTCCAAGTTCACGCTTTGCAAAAAAGGGAAGTCCGCTTACAGTGCCAACTTTTTATGTTTTATCGCCCTATTTAATCACTGTAATTAGTTAAGACAAAAGTAACATTTCGAAATTACTCGTGTAAAATGTCATTTTTGCCCCGTGGCTTTGTTTCGTCACTATTGTTCGAAGAAAACCTTATGAAATTCAGAAATGTAAGACCGACGAGTGCGACATGGGTTCGAAACCAACACATTCTTTCTGCGGTCTTTAAAAGCGGATGGTTAGGCTTTAGATTTCCGAAAAGGAAGTTAGAAGTTCCGAAAAGGAAAAATTAGTGTTAAAAATTTACCCCAAAATTCAAACTGCCACCATTTTCTGAAGATTGGATTTATCTTATTATCAAGTTGGGCCTCCAACAAATTTAATGTTTTATTTAAAAATTCCATCTAATTATTTTGTTTCAGTTGATTATTAACTGCGCAATCATCTGCATTGTTTGACTGCGCATGCCATGCATAGTGCATTTATTGTGCATTGATCAATTAAAATATTAACTATTATAAATAAAACTGTCACACAATTAGGCGAAAGTATAATAAACTGAATGAGAATAACATTTTTCTATGTGAATTATTAAAAATAAAAATCCCGAAAATGTTCTTACATTCAAACTTTATAGGAGAATCTACCTTTAGAAACATTATATAAAACGAAACTTTTATCAGTTTCTTTGTTATTATCAGTGTGGTTACTGTCACATTAATATACAGGGTGATTATAAAGAATTTGCCATTACATGAACCCCTAGATACAGTATCGTTCAAGGAAACAGTATACCATTTTATATGTTGTTCTTTTAGGGCAAGGACATGAGAATGAGGTAAAGAACAAAAATCGAGATCTCACAGTTATGGTGACAGCATTTCGAAAATTTCAAATGACAGCATTCAATTCCTTTAATCGCAAAATGATCCTCACTGTGACAAAGCATAAAAAGTGCTCAAAAAACTCATTTTAGCTGTAGAAATAGGAACATAAAGCAAACGTAAAGAAAAGCAGTGAGAAAAACAAGTGCACCCACACAGACGACAAAAAACAAATAATTTTACCCGGATTTCAAAATTGCTACGTGTTTATATTCACAGATTTCACACGTGTTTATATTCATACATCGCATGCGAGGGTCTATTGACCACAATAAATCCCAGCATGAAGACTATGCAGAATATCACGAATGGTGGAGTTTTCCGTGTCAGACTCTCATAGTGGATTGCCAAGTACATCTCTAATTTTAACACGTTGACGGACACTTGCGGCTATAGCCGTCAAAGCGAAGTTCACTATGTGCCATGACGGCAATAGCCGCCCAAAACGAAACGGTCGTTTTTAGACACTACGGCTATAGCAGTATAAATGTGCATTTACCGGCGTACAAGTAGAAGCCCAGTGTCATGTTTTGGAAATAATTTTTTAGGTTGAAGTTCGTTTCCCACTTGTTATACGAGTTGCAGCTTCAGTATGCGCGTGCAGGGTAGTTAGTGTTCAGGGTAAAAAACGGTAAAAAAAATTACAGTTACCAGTATATTCTTATAGAACAATTCAAATTGATTATAACCTACATTTTTTTATAAGAATATACTGGTGTTTATCACTTTTTTTTATTGTATTTTTCCCTGACCACTAGCCACCCTGACATGGTTGTGAAGGGAGTAGTGCAACCTAATTAACCCCTTCAGGGGCAAGGTACTGTTGTAGCTAATATATTGAAATGATTGATTGACACCAGGATTCACGAACGAATTTATTTTAAAATAAGTAAAAGCTTTTTCTCATGTAACTTATAAATTCAAAATTTGATTATAAAATTCTGGTGTCATTGGGGCATTTTGGAATTAAAATTAAGTGGTATATATAATATACCGGTGCCCTTCAAGGGGTTAAAGGTGCTGAATTAATCAGAATTAAGTTTATTTAAGCGGAAAGAGTAAAACTATACTTCTAATATTCTAATATATACAAAAACATATAGTGTCAATTTTCGAACTTCACTTGTTCCTACTGTCCGTCAATGTGTCAAATACATCAAGACACAACAACCGAATGAGGAGTATTCAGGTGACCCTGCTGACCGCAAAAATATACGAAATGGCGGTTGATGACAATGATAAAATCAAGTTTTTAACGCTTTTGTAGTTTTTCGCCGTGAAGATAATTTTGTGAGGGCAAAAATCGGGTGTTGTTATTTTCTAACTTTTGTAACTGTATTAGTAACTGTGATACAATAATTTTTCTTTAATCGAATCTAGTGCCTGTGTCTTAATCTAGCAACATCCACACTGGCATACTTTTCCCTTGAACTTGATGGTCGCTAGGGACTGATATACGCACAAAGTGCTTTTCTAACGACACTGTAATATACTTATTCTCATGATCATAAAATAAAGATTTTTTGCTTAATCAGAGTTCTTTTATAATATTTCCTTTGATATATATTTTTTTTATATTCCATGTTTCAAAACCTTAGAAAAATTGCAATGCTGTAATTTTTAAAATACGGAAATCAACCTCCGTTTTAAAAAGTTCACTTTTGCACAATTTTTTCAAGATTTTGAAAATTAGACAAAAATAGAAAATTTGTGTAAAATACTTCAAAACTTCTAATCAACCAGTGATTATAAGTGCTACATCAAAGAAAACTGCGTATATGATTAAAAAATACACGGACGGAAATTTATTGAATGAATGTCAAAAATTTCTATAAAAGGAAATATACTTTCCAATACAATACATTGAAATTATGGTTATCAATACTTTCCAGTATAAACCCTTTCAATATGCATATTCTGTGGCTTAACATTTGGCAGATAGTTTGTTACTTAAGACACATTTCTATATGAATGGAACACGCCTTTTGAACACCTATTGAAAATGCTCTTTCAACACAAGAGAATTTGGATTTTAAGCATTTTACAAGCTTCGTACTCTTGTACTACAATTTTTTAACCCTTTCCGGCGCGGAGTAAGACTGTTTACAAAATGATGAAATAATGGACAGACACCGGAATTTACAAACGAATTTATTTGATAATAAAAATTTGCTTATTTTCTGGTACTGAATAAAAGAAAAAAAATAATTAAATATTCTTGGTGTCGTTTGTCAGTTTTGGAATTAAAATTAGGTGTCCTTTTTTGTGACCACCGCCCGTTAAAGGGTTAATAGAATTTATCGCCTTACCAAGGTGCGTACACCCCGTGGAATTTCCAAGTAGTCTGTAACCCCTTTTTCTTATTAGAATATTGTTCGTGAAAATTTAACACTAGAACGACGGTGAGGGGCCATTTTGTCCCCTACCAAAAGAAAAAATGTCGATACGAACTGGATATTTCTTCATACAATAAGTTAAATATACACCGCACAAAAATAAGTTAAATAAGTAAGTTAAAAGTCCCAAATAAAAACTCTGGTGTCAAATATTTTCATGAAACTTGCGTAAAGTTTCCCGTCGTTCTAGTGTTAAATAGCAGAAGTTATAGCCGCCATGTTTAATTTCAGGATTTATAATACTCTTCTGCATTTAAATAAGGCGAAACATTCTATTAGAAAAGTGGGGTAAAAGCATACAACACCTGTTCTAGATTATTCCCTAATCTTTTCGATTTCATACAGATTATTTCACTTGAATATAAACCGGAAAAATTTCCTCAAAAATTACATATTTAAAAATTTCATTTCAAACAATCTATTATCTATAATTAATTATTGTGTTTGTAGATCATGAAAATGAGCAATCTATATTGATTGTTCAATGACTGAAAACATTTAAACACTGCCCCTCTTTGTGAGCAAAGAAACGTTTTAAATCTCAATTTACTGAAGTAGTTGTCGTAAGCATTCATGATCATTTTGTAAAAATATTTAAGAAAAGGATAATTCATATTTATGTAATAAATATACTATCTCTATTACAAGAGATTTCAGATAAAGAATCCATATTAAAAAATATACATGATACCGCCCTCCTCTTGTCTAATTACGATATTCTTTTTAACATATGCAAGATTTTATTTTTTTAATGCAACTTGAGAAAAAAATGCATTCTCTAATCTTGGGTTATAAATTGTGATATTGGGAGTTCCTCCGAGTTTCACCTTAGGTTGCATAATTACTCTATGTAGTTTATGCATTGAATAAGTTACTTTGGGCTATTGTAGCAATTATGTGTTCATTTTTATAGTTTTGTTACATGTTGATAGATTAGAACAATTACCCGCTGCTTGAAAATTACTTTTAATAATCCCAAAAAATCAGTTTATGAACATATATATTTAGTTACAGTATAAAAAATTATTTGAAAAATTTCCAAATTATCATAGAGACAAACCGAAATATGCATTCGATTGAGAACTATGCCTTCCTTACAATTATTTTAAAACTAAGCTCAAAAGGCCTTCTCCATATTGAAATAAACATTGAAATATTTTATAATAACAATTAATTTTGACAAGAGATTAAATTCGGTGAAAAAATTTAGGAATTATGTTGATGTAAAATTTTAAATACCTAAATTCATTCTAATATTTGGAAATCAAACTACAATGATGGTAGTGTTTTAAGCATAACTCAAAAACTATTTGACAGAACGCGTTGTAATTTTGGATTTTCATTATGAAGGGGTTCAAATGACAG
This sequence comes from Maratus michaelseni, assembly GCA_963931845.1. Taxonomy (NCBI): domain Eukaryota; kingdom Metazoa; phylum Arthropoda; class Arachnida; order Araneae; family Salticidae; genus Maratus; species Maratus michaelseni. The sequence goes on from OZ007595.1 coordinate 307,882,482, forward strand.
TGGAGTAAGTCAAAATTTAGTGATTTGAGAATTGAAGGGTTTTGTGAAACTTGTTGTAGTTTGAGAGGTCCAACTTGTTTTGCCCACTAGAGACTCCTTAAGTGAACTAGGATTTATTGGACTGTCACATTGAACAGAAATTAATATACCTTCAGTGAAAATAGGGTTATCTGTAATCAAAAATGTTGACTAACACCCTCATATATATTTCCTGTTTTCATAACATATAAATTATGACATCATCATCATTATCATGTTCCATATCCGAATCCAGAATTGCAATTCATTCCGTCACAGTGTTGCTAGATAGGCGATTTTTGCGATTAATTAGTCTGGTTTTCTGATGTCGTGGTAGGAAATGTTTTGCAGCTGCGAGTTGCGTATAGTTCGTGATATTATGCTGTGGTTTTAATTTTTTTTTTCTTTTCTACTTTCCAAACACATAGTGTAAGTAAATTATTTTAGCCAATGATTTGTATATATATATATATGTGTGTGTGTGTGTGCTTGTGAATGAACACGTTAACTGCCAAACGGTACTTCCAATTGCGCTCTTAATTGGCGAATATATTATAGACCCTTGTCGCAAGAATTATACAGATTTCCGTAAAATTCGACAGAAGGATTGAGAATTAAATCGATTTTTAAACCATCACCAAACCATTTTGCGACTGACTCTATAAAATAAAACAGCAGATAAATGTGGCGGAATAAAAACTGAAAAATATTGCGTCGATCTGATCAAGCATTAGCAGCGCAAATGTAACGTCTCCAGTTTGGAAACGTAAGGTACAGATTTCAAATCCAGACGATTCCATTATGTTAGAAATTTATAAAATTCCATTTTTATAACTTTCTCTGCACTTACACCACTGTCCAGAAAGTTGAATGGAGTCCAGGGTTATCACTTTGGCCTTCGTTTTGATTAGAAATTCAAAGCAAAGATTAGTTCCCGGAGTTTCTAGTATAAATTTTGAATTTCTAATTAAAATAGGACGCGAAACAGGCGACTCTGGTGGTGTGAATCCAGAATATTTTCTTTTAGGAGCCTCCGTTAATTACGTGAAAGCACTAGCAAGCTTATGTTGCACCTATGAGAGCGACCAAAGGAATTTTCAAATAAACAAAATTCTGGAAAGTAAAAACTTTTGATAAACATTTGTAAGCCCGTCGCAATATGTTTCTCCGCAAAAACAATAATATTGCAAATTTCCTACGAATAAATTTATGAGAAATGAGTTTCAAGTCGCTTCTTAAATTTTCTTAAACGTTGCATTTCATTACGTAATTAATATATTTATTATTAGATGTTCCTTTGCTGGTATACACATTCATGCGAGAGTGTTTTAACCCCTTTGCATCATAAACGCATATATGCGTCGATTTCAGGAATTATTTTTTTAATTCAGAAATTCCGAAACAAAATTTTTTACTTCAAGTAATTACGCAACGTCTGTCATTTAATAAAGCAACAATTATAATTCATAATTTCTGATGTAAATTCGGAACTTCTGAATCGAAAAGTAATTCCTGAAAGGCACGCTTCGAAGGCGTGTTAGTCGAATGAATATAAATCTTCACTTGTAAGAAATTTAATAAAATGTCTGTTGAACTGTCAGTTGTATCCGTTACGTTAGTTATGTTTTGTGATAAAGCTTCCTAAACGAATTCTACTATCAACGAACTCAACAATTGTTCTAAGAAAGTATTTTAACTTGAATAGAATGTTTACACTTCCTATTTACATTTTTTTAAAAATAACTTGATAGCTGTGGACCGTACGCGTTGCGCTCGCTAGCCCCCGTGCAAACACAGTAGTTTCTAAAAAACACTAATTTGCTATTTTAAATGGATTATGGAAGATTGACTTACAATTAAACGACCAGTGGTGACCTTCTGTAATCGGGCTGCCATTAATTCCTTTTTGATTTCAGGATTTTTTAGAAAAGGGAGGAAAGTTACGTTTTTAAAATACTAAGATATTTTTTTAAAAGACTCAAATTACGTAGTAAGATCTTATCGATATCATGAGGTTTCCAATATTTGGATAGGCAAACGTTTTATTTTTGTATGACAATGTGATTATATTTATTAACGATAAATACTTTCTATACAACACTACTATGATATTTAACATCTTCGTATGTTTGCTACAGTAAACGCTTATCCAAATTTAGCTTACATAATACGGTTACACAATGTACTACTCTTTATTACATACTTTCTTTTAACTTACAATTCTGTATGTATGTGGCAGTCAAATCTTGATACTCATTTTTCACCGATTTCCTGTTGACATAGAGCTTTGAAATTTGGAATATACATGTATTCCTGAGTGCTATACAATATACATGAATTGGACATTATTTTTAAAAAAGATCGATCCCTAAAAGGGGTTGAACGTCAGTCCAAAACTTGTATTTTCCCCACAGAAATAACGTTATGATTATTTAATTGAAAAAATATCTTCATTGTTTCAACATTCCTCCATTTTCTACCCATTGTTGCCCGCATCATTATGCCGTCAGCATTGAGCTACGCACACATTTGTGCTTTATACGTTTACTTTTTTTGTAAATTTTAATGTAAGTATGCTTATTTAAAACAAAATTTCAAACACATTTGATTTATTTTTAAATAATTTTTTTCTTAATTTTGGGTGTCATTCAATCATTTCAACATTTCAGCAATGGTGGTGCTTTGTCCCTGAAAGGAGAGAAAATGGGCCGCCCGTCGCGCTATATATATCAAAAGTTAATTTCTTAAAAAAATTCGGGAACGGGTAAAAGTACAGATTTAAGAGTGACACAGGGAATTTCATAATTTTTTTTCCCGCAAATGCACAGAGAACACGACACTTGCTTGCTTGATTGTTTTTTGCAAAATTTTGATAATCGTCGCAATTAAAAACATCTTAATATTATATACTTAAATAACAGTACAATATTTACGGGATCAGTTGAATATTTTTCAAAAAATTGCTATGTATTAGATACGTAAGTAAAGTTTGTATGAAAGTCTGGAAAAACGTATTAACAATTTTGTAACGGCATAGGACTGGCGACTATTTTTATATTCAATCATAATACAAAAATTAATATTGGAAAATAGTAGTAATAAAACTTTAATAGTTAATCTGTACCCGACACTGTCTGTAGGCTACAACTACAACTACATAAACATTTTTATAAGGTTTCATTTCACTATCAGAAAGCTGCAGTAACTGGTATTACACACAGCGTGAAATATTTGTGCATTTTTAGCACGGAAAAGCAATAGTGTTACTAGGACAAAACTATTTTGCAATTTTGTAATAAAAGTTATATTTTATAAAATATGGCATAATTTTTCCAATACCCCTATTTAAGAATTGAATTATAACCTTTATATAATTGCAGAATTAAGCGATTAAATAAAGCGAATATTTCTGTTAGGGAATAGTGGTCCTCAAAAATTGGATATCCATTATAATCCATTCTAAATCTGTTATATATCTGACAAATTTAAAGTGTTACCACTTTTTTCCAAATGTTAATATTTTCTTTATTTAATCACAACAATTCTAGGATTAAATATAATGAAGCTTACTATTCGGGAATACTAGTAACAAAAAAAGGAGTAAATTTTTGACGCTGTGCTATTGCAATTGAAATATATGTTTTTTAACCAAAATTATTCAAATTATTTTTGCATTAAAAAGTTAACCCTCTTGATGACGGGACAGGACTGGTGATTATTTTTATATTCATATAAACCAAAATTTACAAAAATATTTCATTGCTGTAGATTTCAAAAGAATAGATTTCTCTTATCTTTTTAGAATAAATCTATAGAAGAGATTATTTTTCCAAATGTGGTACGAATAGATTAAAAAATAGTCCACTGGCACATATGTGTTACAAAGTGTTAAACAATAGAGTTATTATAGGTAAAAATATTATTCACCTATTGTAGTCCAGTAGCATAACGAATATGGATAGTCATTTTGCAAAAAGTTTTCGAAAGTGTCTGTCATAGGCTCAAGCATTTTCATTTTCCCAAAGCAGATGGTAGCTAAAGAATTTTTTTATTCTGCTCAGAACAATGAATTTGACATGCCCGGTTTGAAGTGTGTTGAAATGTAAAAGGCCGTTAAGGTAAAATAGTTACAGAGATCCTTCTGTATCACGCAGTCGGTTACTTACACCGATAGAAGAGACTTTTTTTTTTATTATTATTAAGATTTTTTGATTGCTTCATTTTTTAAAAATTGTAATGTACGCCTTTTCAAATGTGTGAGTAATTATATAAATACGTAGCAGTAAATATACTCATCGCCAGATTCGCCCGTCTGTCCGCATATTACACCGCAAAAAATACCGAACCGAATGGTTAAAAATTTAATATACGTAATCGTTGCAGAACTTTGTCGAGTCATTTAAAATTTTATGATAATCGAATTAAACTAAAAAATATATTAATAAAAGTTTTCTTCATTTTATTAAATCCTACCATACTTATTTAATTAATTCAATGAAACCCAATAATAGGTAATGAGTCTAGGTTGCCATGGTGATTACGTCCTATTTCAGATGGTGGATCCGTATTAATGAATTTAAAAACCGAATTTGTATACTAAAATTGTTTAATTATAGCAATCCTATAATCTACTGACAAATTTTTTAAATAATTTTTTGCGGAGAAATAGATATTAAATTTTTTAAAAAAAGGTCTAAATATGGATTTCAAGTTCTGAAATTTTAAATTTTTAATAAATGTCAACAAAAGATAAAATGTTGTCAACTTAAAATGTCCTTATTTTATTCCGGAAATTAATCATATCTTCATATCATAATAACAAACGATATAATTCATTTCACTGAAATAATAACGATATATTTTTTTACATTGTCTTGTATTGGATATTTGCGCATAGCATAATTTTAATGTAACAGAATTGTAATTAACTGTTTGTAAAAGTGTACTGAAAGTTAATTTCATAAAATAAAATTATTATCTATGATATGAAAATCTGCACATCAAATAAATTTCCTATTCATGCATTTTTGCATAAGAGTGTAACATCTATTGCACCAAGATTGGACTATTTATTACGAATGCACCTTATTTGTCACGTTTGACGTATAATTTACAACTTGTTTAATCAGTCATTGATTAGCTTTTCAATTAGATGAATATTTTTATTTCAAAAAGAAGTAAAGGAAAAAGTATCGTGCAATATGTATAAAAAAAGTACCTCAACTGGCAATATTGACTTACACAAGAAAGTGAAAAATTTATAAGATAATAAATGAATGGCATAGGCAGACTTCCTGGTTTTTCAAATCAATCAATCATAATTTGAACCAGAAAATGTATCGCATTTTTTTTATAATTATCTGTTTTTATTTATTAAGTAAAATTTTTGTTAAAAATACAGTGACCTCTCACTTATACGCGATACACGGTAATAATTTTTCAGCACCAGTTTCTTTTTAAAGTAATTTTCTATTTATTTCATCGCTGAATTTATTTCATTTTACTGTTTTAAACTAGTTGTACGACAACCTAATTACTGAACATCGCGTATAAATGAGAGGTCACTGTATGTTTATTCGTCTTGGAAATAAAACGGGAAATCGCCAGCTATTCAAAAGATTTTTTCATTTGGTATTATAAGATAAATAAAAAATATGTACCAGAAAAAATATAGCAAAATATATAAAACCAAAATCAAATATAATCCCTAAGTACTATTTGCAGTTTCTGAATATTGTATTATTGTGATATAATGATCTACATTATTTGCACTCTTGATACCTAACCGCGTTCTTTTACTCCGGTTAGAGAGAAATGTTAAAACATAATGTCTCTTCCAGGGCAATCAAACACTTAACACTAATTTTAATGGGCGGTGTCGTTAGGGGTGGTGGTATAGGGATATTCGGTAATTTCTTATAACTATTACATTGATATATTTAAAAGACTGAATTAGCATAGCTATGGCTTGTTCTACAGATTTATATTTTATAAAATATTCTGACTTGTGTCTTACGTTGCTATCGATTGGTGGCTTTGCGCAATTAAAAATAATCAACCAGTCATCCAACCAATCAAGCTATCTAAAAAACGAATTAATTATTGTCGGAAGGAAAATGTTATTATGTGTAATCTCGAGGAAAATATGTCTTTATTATAAATTTTAATAGAAACTGTTCCAGATAGAATGCCCGCGAGTGTCTAAGAGCATCATTTTGAAATGTCATTAACTTTATCGTACACATTTATGCACCATAAATATATGCATAGCTGCCAAATTTTACGCTTTTTTTCTACTACTAAAAATTTATAGAAATTTTTGCATTATTGAATCTCATGATTTCGGCGATTTAACAAGTAAAAATTTACTGTAAAATTTTAGTGGTCGGAAAAAAGCGTAAAAGTTGGCAGCTATGTATATGAGACAACATATATTAAAATATATGTGCATATTCATTGAGCATTTTTCAAGATCATTTAATGAATATTTGTCTTCTTTACGCATATTTTGCGATTTTTCTAATACTTAAAATTAAGACTGTGTATCATATGACCTCACCAGCGACGGAGAGGATTTGCTATCAAAGATGGTAGACGAAATGTGTTTAATTCGCACCCATGTCTTGATTGGGACCTCACCGTTTGAACTTTTGAATATTTTTTTTAACATTGTTTAAATACGGATTAGGTTATCTTAGAAATATTTGTCCATTCCACGGAAGCAATCGCAACATTCCCCGTCATTACATCCCTCCTGCAGATAATCGGTAGAAACAAAGCTTCAAATCATCTATCGTATATCTTTAATTTTTTTCTAAATTATAGAATAGTATATTCATCACCGAATTCAAAAACGCACGATACAACAGAGAATGGACTTAGGGGTATACTAAACCGCAAGGAGAGACTCTTGATAACGGTGAAAGTTATCTTAGTTATATTGCAATCCCTACGCCCAGTGGTTAACATTCTGGCCACACAATGAGAATCTTTGAAACTAAGTTCACAGGTGCTGTCCCAGTGGGTCCCACTAGTCCAAGAAAAAATTATAGGATTTACATTTTTTTCAAAAATGTAAAAGTTAGGTAAGTATTGCTGAGGCACCTTCACTTGTAAGTTTTATTGAAAACATGTAAGAATTTTTTTTCAAGAAGTATAAAAAAAGGTATTTTTATCTCATTGGACGAATTCTTGAAGTTTGGGTATCTAGGTTCGTTTTACCCGCGATCATTCCTAGTATGGCGTGTCCTAATTATTTATTAGCAACCTCAATAGGTATAGACAATTTAATTTCAAACTTGCGCTCACACACTTAATAATATATTTTTTTATGTATATTAAATCACCACATTTGTTTAACATTACACTCTTTATGATAAATTTCAAAATGGGACACATCTCATATGATGACGGTCTTATTGATTATAAAATATACAAAAGTAAGCTTCTTACAATATAAAATAAATACCTTATTGCAAATACTATAGGTAATATATAATACATACATTCTCTATTTAATACTTTCAGACATTTTTTATAATCTTTCAAGAAAGTTTCATTATTTTGTGCATGAAATACCACATATTTTATAGTCATGCCTACTTAAACGTAACATATGCTTTATTTAGTTACATTTTTATGAGACATTTTAAAAATTATGTCTGCATTAAAGTACGTTTACAGTTTTTGTTGCATAGAAAAATCAAAAAAAATATTCCAAATGAATACTTTGTAAGAGCATTTAGAAATATTTTATGTTTTTCCGAGCGAATGACAACATTTAGTAGTTCATGAGTGATACGACGAATGTTTCAATAATATGTAAAACACATTATATGTTACAAACATTAGTTTAAACATCTTTTGCTTCGCAGAAATATGTAATGTTAATTCAAATTCATTACAGAAATTTAACTTAATTTTTTAGTCCTACTTTTAGAGTCGTTTTTGATAAAAATCTGTTTAACACGTTGACGGACACTTGCGGCTATAGCCGCCAAAGCAAAGTTCACAATGTGGCATAACGGCTATAGCCGCTCAAAACGAAATGGTCGTTTTTAGACACTACGGCTATAGCAAATTTTTTAGGTTGAAGTTCGTTTTCCACCTGTTGTACGAGTTGCAGCTTCAGTATGCAAGTACAAGGTGGCTAGTGGCCAGGGAAAAATACAGTAAAAAATGACAATTACCAATATATTCTTATAGAAAAATTCAAATTGATTATGTGATCGAATAATCAAGTTAAATTTTTCTATAAGAATATACTGGTGTTTATCACTTTTTTTACTGTATTTTTCCCTGACCACTAGCCACCCTGACGTGGTTGTGAAGGGAGTAGTGCAACCTAATTAAAGATGCTGAATGAATCAAAATTAATTTTATTTAAGCAGAAAGAGTAAAACTATACTTCTAATATTCTAAAAATTACAAAAACATATAGTGTCAATTTTCGAACTTCACTTGTTCCTACTGTCCGTCAATGTGTTAAAAGAAATATTTTTATATATTGTATACACTTATTAAGATTATTATCAGTATTTTCTTATTTTTTTTTCTTTAAAGATTCCGCGACAGGATTTATATGCTTTAGGACATTCAAAACATTTAAACCCTGTGTCTCTCCGTCAAAGAATATTTGCTGCTTTTGTTGCGTACAAAATGTAATAAAATAAATATGTATACTTTATTAGATCATTCAGAAATGCTTTACCACTTCCAGGGAGAAGAAAAACATCTTTGTTTCAAGAACTATTCAATGAAATATGAAGTTCTGTTGTAAAAGTATAGCCTTGCAAACACATTTGTTTGAACATTTGTTTTCTTCGGAGGAAAATGAAATAATAGTTCGTTGCAGAAGTTTTCTTACAGTGTTTATATAAAAAAAATCATAATGACTAAACGATTAAGAGATACAATATGGCAAATATACGAAACAAAGAGTGCATAGTGGTGCTTGCATTCATATGTACCAGTCGAACTACCAGTTCTTTCGAACACTAAATGAAGCGTTATTAAATCGCAGATTAAAGCTGTTAAATAAGGCAAACATTGGTATTCGAAAATACTGATACTCAGAATACTTCTTCCCTATCAGTTTGATACATTTTAAAATAAACTAACGTACGCTTCTTTGAGCATACATTAAGTATTTTATTAAAAATGGAATATATCAGCTTTTAAATATACATTAATTTTGAATATTTCTCAACGAATCTTTATTACTTGATGCTTATAAGGCCAAATACCTTACAGTTACGCCTATTTAATCGCGCACGGGCTTTATTTCAGAACATTTGAAAACATTTCGATATACTTTTTTTTTTCAGGAACTTAAATTTCAGGATAAGTGAATGTATACAACTAGACAATTTTGTAAACATTATATCTTACTGGACAAATATTTTTACGTAATGGATATTTCGGGTTTCCGCATGCATTGGAATGAAATAAATGAAAAACCATAAATCTTAATTATAGAGAAATTTCCTCTTTCGTGATCAATATTATTCCTTGATATATATTTTTCTTTTAAATAAATAGATAATTACTACTAAGATATAAAAAGTCACCAACAGTAACTTTTATAATACCAGAAGTTGTATTAGAATACGTACATGAAAGAATAAAAAATTATTCGTCATTATCTGTTTTAAAATATTTTAAACTGTATTAAACATTAAAATTCGACTTTTTTCTTGTAAAAATATAAACTTTCTTAAAAACACAATAATAGAAAAAATAAATAACGCATTTTGTGGATGTTACTTGTACTTTTTAAAGCATTATTGAAACCTGGGTTTCTTACTTCTTGTCCTCAGAGTTCGCACGCTGTTACCACATTTTTTAAATAGAATATTTCTCCTTATATAAATGGAGAAACGTATTACAAATTTTGCAATTACAAAGTCTGCTATTTCTACTATTTAAATATTAAATATAAAAATTCTATTAAACATTTTTGTAAAAGCATATGAACCCTGCAGTCCTTATATTTTCTTGAAAGTTTTTACAATCATTTTTTAAACGACCTTAAACTTTTTTCTAGAGCTTTATGTTTAGAATAATACTTTGTTCCTTATATATGCTTTTATTATCAAAAGAAGTAAAATTTCCTAGTTTTACCAAAATTTTTTTTTTGTTGAAAATATTTATAACACGTAAGTAAGAATACAAATAAATAAAAGCATAATACAAAATTACGCTACTAATTTACGAATAAAACTGGAACAAATAAATTTGCACTAAACCATAACAAAATATTCAAAATTATTCTTCATTATGTGTTTTATTTTTTTTAAAACTAGATTAAACATTAAAATGGGACCTGTTATTTCTTGTAAAAATATAATCTTTCTTAAAAACACAATAATAGAAAAAAATAACGCGTTTTGTGGAGGTAATTTGTACTTTTTAAAGCATTATTGAAACCTGAGTTCTTTACCTCTTGTCCTTAAATGTTTAAAAGTTTTTACAACCATTTTTTCCACATTCTTAAACTTTTTTCCAGAGCCTTATGTTTACGATCATACTTTGCTCCTTATATATATATATATATATATATATATATATATATACAGGGTGTATCTGAAATGCTTCAACAAACTTAGAGGGATGATAGTACTCATGAAGACGAACAAAAAATGCAATGGAATTTGGGGTCGCAAATGACGTTTAACCCTTTCAGGGGCAGTGGTATGTCTATGAAACCACTTAGTTTTAATTCCAAAACCCCACAATGGCACCAGAATTTTGCTAAAATCTTTTCCATTTAATATGTATGTGAAATATAGCCTTTTTTTATTTACAAACATTTTTTATTGTAAATTCCGGTGCCAGTCCATTTTCAGACGCATTTTCTCGATTTTCATCTTTTAAGCCTTTCAGGGGCAAAGTACTTTTAGTACTAAACTGTTGAAATAAATGACTGGCACCGGAATTTGCAAAAAAAATTGTTTATAAATAAGAAAACGGTTATATTTCACATACATATTAAATGAAAAAGATTTTAGCAAAATTCTGGTGCCATTGTGGCGTTTTGGAATTAAAATTAACTGCCCCTGAAAGTGTTAAACGTCATTTGCGACCCCATGTTCCATTGCATGTTTTGTTCGTCTTCATGAGTACCATAATCCCTCTAAGTTTGTGGAAGCATTTCAGATACACCCTGTATATATATATATATATATATATATATATATACAGGGTGTTCCGTTAAAGGGGTCCAATATTAATAGGGGTAATAGAGGAGATCACATGGAGCATAAATCAGTATATAAAGCCTGGTCGGATCTCAATAGTTTTCAAGTTACAGCAAATAGAATGAAAAATCGGAAATTTGTAAAAAAAAACCTCATTGCTAAACTATCGATAATGCTACATAAAAACGAAGCACATATTTAGAAAGAGCAGAAAAAAACCTACAAAATGACATCAATTGTATTAAAATAGCAATATTTATTGACGAGTTACAAGCCCTGAAACAGTGAAAAAAGTACGAAACCCAATATACATCAAAATAGTTAATCGTTAATTCCAAAAAGACAACTCTAGCTACAACAAGGAAAATGTAGTAAAATTTGGTCCATTCCGAAAACTTTCGAAAAAGCTTACAATGAACCATATCGGTTTAATTGTGTGAGAGAAATTAATCAGTTTCTTAGTTACAACTCCGCTTTCTTTGACACTAGCAAAGGTTAAACTCCGCCCATCACGATTGGAAACACCGCCTTTTTAATTACTCTCAACTATACATTTTCGATCATGCTTCTTCTGAGATGCAACATTTTTAATTATTCAAGAGTTGAATGAACCAAAATAACTTTACAATAATAGTCTACATTTTAAAGTGGTCTTTTATTGATATAAAGCTTAAGTTAAATTCCTTAAAATTAAACTGGTGGTGAAAATTCGGAAATAATTAAAAATATTGCGATTTGTAACTATGCAAGAAGTTTCAGTACATGTTTTACATGGACAATTATTGTATGTATATGTGCATCATAATTTATGATAGGAAATAATAATGACAAATAGCATAATAATTTTATTAATTATAAATTTAAAAAAGACACTAAATTTTAAATTAATTCATACAAACTTTGTAATTTACAATTTGAGTACACCACAGTCTGTGACTTACAAAATACTGTGCCAAAAAGTGTTGAAAATAAAAGAAAAATGACAAATAAAGAATTACATTCCACGTACTTTATGACATATGTGAAGCATAGTCTTCTGGCCTGCGCTACACAGTTCAATGTCGGAAGGCAGACGAACGGACATTATTATAATAGGTGTTCGAAGTTGCGCCCATTAACAGAATCGCACAGCCGACAGCGACGTCGTAAAGATTGGCGAACACGCCGAAAAACTCCGACGGAGTTGGGAATGTCTCCTGCAGCGACAACGATTCGCGCTAGTAAATCCTCCGGTGTATCCACAGGCGTTTCATACACCAGCGATTTAAGGTGTCCCCAAACAAAAAAGTCTAACGGATTGAGGTCTGGAGAGCGTGCAGGCCAAGCAACAGGTCCACTGCGTCCAATCCATTTCCCAGGATATGTTGAATTGAGGTGATTGCGAACACCTATGAAAAAATGTGCCGGTGCGCCATCGTGCATAAACCACATATTGTGGCGCAATGTTGCTGGCACATTTTGCAGTAACTGCGGTAAGATATCCCGTAGGAAAACCAAGTACGTACTGCCTTTGAGTACATCTGGGAGTAAATATGGTCCTATGAGATAATCGCCGAGGACACCTGCCCATACGTTCACACTGAACTTTTGTTGTGCGTTCGACGGGAAAACAGTGTGCGGATTTGTATATGACCATGTGTGCATATTGTGCGTGTTTACCACGCCCTCTCTCGTAAATGTTGCTTCATCAGTAAATAAAATATTTTCCAGAAATTATGGATTATTTTCTGTTACATTAAGCAACCAGCGTACGAATTCTGTCCGCTGAGCACAATCTGTTACTGATAACAGTTGTACCCGCTGCACATGAAAGGGGTGCATGTTTTCTGCACGCAGAACACGCCACACACTTTGGTGAGAAACACCGACTTCAGACGCAGCAGCTCGTGTACTCGTGGAGGGGTTATCTTTAAAAATATTCAGTACATCTTCTTCCATTGCAGGTGTTCGTAAATGTCGAGGTTTCCCTGCATCAATGCTTGCTGTATTAAACGATCCAGTCTCCCGTAATCGTCTATCGATTTTTATGAAGAGTTTCGAACTTGGGCAACGTCTCCTTGGAAATTGCTCACGGTACATGCGCTGTGCTAGACATGCATTTCCATGAGCTTGCCCGTACATCAGATGCATGTCCGCATATTCTTCGTTAGAGTATTCCGGCATAATTATTATACATCAACTTACTACAATCCCACTTACAACAGCCTCCCTTTAACATAACGCCCACTGATGACTGCTGTTTTATTACACTTTTCTTCCTATACACATAGAAAATTTGCATAAAAAGTACTTCTTCTTCATCATCCTGAAAGTTCATGGAGGAAACGCAGCAGTCACGGAGTTTGCTTTAAGACAAGGCGAGAGCTGCACAATATGTCATTCACTTGACCAGACTGAATAATGAAAGGGTATTGATAGAGGTTGATCAGAAATGTATAATTGAAAGATATTAAAACGGGGTGTTTACAATCGTCATGGGTGGAGTTTCGCTCTTTCCGAGCGTGCAACAGTACAGAGTTGTAACTAGGGAACTGCTTGATTTCTCCCATACAATTAAACTGATATGGTTTATTGTCAGCTTCTTCGAAAGCTTTCGGAATGGACCAAATTTTATAACATTTTCCTTGATGTAGGTAGAGTTGCATTTTTGGAATTAACGATTAACTATTTTGCTAAATATTTGATTTTGTATTTTTTCACTGTTTCAGAGCTTGTAACTCGCCATTAATTCTCTATATTCTAAAACAACTTATGTCATTTCGTAGGATTTTTTCTGCTCTTTCTAAATATGTGCTTCGTTTTTATGTAGCATTATCGATAGTTTAGCAATGAGGGTTTTTTTACAAATTTCCGATTTTTCATTCTATTTGCTGTAACTTGAAAATTATTGAGATCCGGCCAGGCATTATATACTGATTTATGCTCCGTGTGATCTCCTCTATTACCCCTATTAATATTGGACCCCTTTAACGGAACACCCTGTATATATATATATATATATATATATATATATATGGAGTGTTCCGTTAAAGGGGTCCAATATTAATAGGGGTAATAGAGGAGATCACATGGAGCATAAATCAGTATATAATAAAGCCTGGTCGGATCTCAATAGTTTTCAAGTTACAGCAAATAGAATGAAAATTCGGAAAATTGTAAAAGAACCCTCATTGCTAAACTATCGATATTGCTACATAAAAACGAAGCACATATTTAGAAAGAGCAGAAAAAAACCTACAAAATGACATCAATTGTATTAAAATAGCAATATTTATTGACGAGTTACAAGCCCTGAAACAGTGAAAAAAGTACGAAATCCAATATACATCAAAATAGTTAATCGTTAATTCCAAAAAGACAACTCTAGCTACAACAAGGAAAATGTAGTAAAATTTGGTCCATTCCGAAAACTTTCGAAAAAGCTTACAATGAACCATATCGGTTTAATTGTGTGAGAGAAATTAATCAGTTTCTTAGTTACAACTCCGCTTTCTTTGACACTAGCAAAGGTTAAACTCCGCCCATCACGATTGGAAACACCGCCTTTTTAATTACTCTCAACTATACATTTTCGATCATGCTTCGTCTGAGATGCAACATTTTTAATTATTCAAGAGTTGAATGAACCAAAATAACTTTACAATAATAGTCTACATTTTAAAGTGGTCTTTTATTGATATAAAGCTTAAGTTAAATTCCTTAAAATTAAACTGGTGGTGAAAATTCGGAAATAATTAAAAATATTGCGATTTGTAACTATGCAAGAAGTTTCAGTACATGTTTTACATGGACAATTATTGTATGTATATGTGCATCATAATTTATGATAGGAAATAATAATAACAAATAGCATAATAATTTTATTAATTATAAATTTAAAAAAGACACTAAATTTTAAATTAATTCATACAAACTTTGTAATTTACAATTTGAGTACACCACAGTCTGTGACTTACAAAATACTGTGCCAAAAAGTGTTGAAAATAAAAGAAAAATGACAAATAAAGAATTACATTCCACGTACTTTATGACATATGTGAAGCATAGTCTTCTGGCCTGCGCTGCACAGTTCAATGGCGGAAGGCAGACGAACGGACATTATTATAATAGGTGTTCGAAGTTGTGCCCATTAACAGAATCGCACAGCCGACAGCGACGTCGTAAAGATTGGCGAACACGCCGAAAAACTCCGACGGAGTTGGGAATGTCTCATGCAGCGACAACGATTCGCGCTAGTAAATCCTCCGGTGTATCCACAGGCGTTTCATACACCAGCGATTTAAGGTGTCCCCAAACAAAAAAGTCTAACGGATTGAGGTCTGGAGAGCGTGCAGGCCAAGCAACAGGTCCACTGCGTCCAATCCATTTCCCAGGATATGTTGAATTGAGGTGATTGCGAACACCTATGAAAAAATGTGCCGGTGCGCCATCGTGCATAAACCACATATTGTGGCGCAATGTTGCTGGCACATTTTGCAGTAACTGCGGTAAGATATCCCGTAGGAAAACCAAGTACGTACTGCCATTGAGTACATCTGGGAGTAAATATGGTCCTATGAGATAATCGCCGAGGACACCTGCCCATATGTTCACACTGAACTTTTGTTGTGCGTTCGACGGGAAAACAGTGTGCGGCTTTGTATATGACCATGTGTGCATATTGTGCGTGTTTACCACGCCCTCTCTCGTAAATGTTGCTTCATCAGTAAATAAAATATTTTCCAGAAATTGTGGATTATTTTCTGTTACATTAAGCAACCAGCGTACGAATTCTGTCCGCTGAGCACAATCTGTTACTGATAACAGTTGTACCCGCTGCACATGAAAGGGGTGCATGTTTTCTGCACGCAGAACACGCCACACACTTTGGCGAGAAACACCGACTTCAGACGCAGCAGCTCGTGTACTCGTGGAGGGGTTATCTTTAAAAATATTCAGTACATCTTCTTTCATTGCAGGTGTTCGTACATGTCGAGGTTTCCCTGCATCAATGCTTGCTGTATTAAACGATCCAGTCTCCCGTAATCGTCTATCGATTTTTATGAAGAGTTTCGAACTTGGGCAACGTCTCCTTGGAAATTGCTCACGGTACATGCGCTGTGCTAGACATGCATTTCCATGAGCTTGCCCGTACATCAGATGCATGTCCGCATATTCTTCGTTAGAGTATTCCGGCATCAACTTACTACAATCCCACTTACAACAGCCTCCCTTTAACATAACGCCCACTGATGACTGCTGTTTTATTACACTTTTCTTCTTATACACATAGAAAATTTGCATAAAAAGTACTTCTTCTTCATCATCCTGAAAGTTCATGGAGGAAACGCAGCAGTCACGGAGTTTGCTTTAAGACAAGGCGAGAGCTGCACAATATGTCATTCACTTGACCAGACTGAATAATGAAAGGGTATTGATAGAGGTTGATCAGAAATGTATAATTGAAAGATATTAAAACGGGGTGTTTACAATCGTCATGGGTGGAGTTTCGCTCTTTCCGAGCGTGCAACAGTACAGAGTTGTAACTAGGGAACTGCTTGATTTCTCCCATACAATTAAACTGATATGGTTTATTGTCAGCTTCTTCGAAAGCTTTCGGAATGGACCAAATTTTATAACATTTTCCTTGATGTAGGTAGAGTTGCATTTTTGGAATTAACGATTAACTATTTTGCTAAATATTTGATTTTGTATTTTTTCACTGTTTCAGAGCTTGTAACTCGCCATTAATTCTCAATATTCTAAAACAACTTATGTCATTTCGTAGGATTTTTTCTGCTCTTTCTAAATATGTGCTTCGTTTTTATGTAGCATTATCGATAGTTTAGCAATGAGGGTTTTTTTACAAATTTCCGATGTTTCATTCTATTTGCTGTAACTTGAAAATTATTGAGATCCGGCCAGGCATTATATACTGATTTATGCTCCGTGTGATCTCCTCTATTACCCCTATTAATATTGGACCCCTTTAACGGAACACCCTGTATATATATATAATTATAATATCTTTGAATTTCAAAAAACATATCAAGTTCTTGTAACATACTAATTAAATCTCCAAAGATATAATTAAAAATAATGTGTAGAAAGAATACCACATAGTTAATAAATTAAGAAGTGCAATCATAATTTTACCATAGCTTGTGTTTCAATGGTAATTGGCCAAAAATACTGAAAATATGAAGATTATTTAAAAAGAGAGAGAGAGAGAGAGAGAGAGAGAGAAATTATAATAAACCATAAAATGTTAATAATTTGTAGTTTATATCAAGTGAATACAAATGGATTAAGAAATGGAATATGAACTAAATGTAATGGAAAATTGGATAACAAGAGATTTAAATTATAATTGGATATTGAAAAACACGTGTAGGTATAATCTTCAGCCTGGATGTACCCACACGTGTTTTAAAAAAATAATTCAGTATTTCATAATTATACTGGCATATATGCTAAGATCAGTATAATCATCCAGGTATACTGAATTATTACCAGAAAACAATTGGAAATAAAAACCTTGTAAAGAATAGATAAAATATTTTACTCACAATAATTATCCAAAAATCCGTATACAACACTATACTGAATTATTACCAGATAACAGTTGGAAATACAACCACATGGCGCACATATCATATACTTGATGATATAGTCAAGTTGAGAGAAATTATTTGAAAGTTAAGTTGAGAGAACATATTTTGAAACATCACCTTAATTATTACACTTTAACACAAATTGATTTAAAACACATAAATTTATTTTTGTGATAAATACACTCAAAAACAAATTTATATTTTTGAATATACAAATTTTCCATTTAATTTTAATCTTTAAAAGTAAAATGTAAATACACAAGCGATAAGCGCCCTCTATAGGTAAATTAAAATATTATTAACATTTATTTGTCAAGTAATGTGCTGCCCTCTATTGGAATAATAATTATTCAAAATTAAGTTTGATTTACATATTTATTATATTAGATTTAATAATAAATATTAAAAGTAAAAAATAATAATATCATTGTAGTTTTACATTAACATCGTACAAAATCCTATTATATGAATTAAATTTAAACAGAATTAAATTAATCTTACATAGTATTTCAAAGATTCTTACCAAGAGTAGATATTATGTAAAAGAGATATTTCTTTTAATACATAGTGCTGGTGCTGCCATCTGTGATAATCTACTTATATATATTATAGAATTTACATAAAATAATTAATTTTTTATATACTTTTGTTATCAAGAGACAGCATGTGGAGAAAAATTCCTGGTTTTATCAAAATTTCTTCCTTTTTTTTAAAAAAAAATCAGTACAAACAACTTTACACTCAAATATAAAAAAATAAACATATTTTTATCCACTCTTTTTCTCGATAATAATAGTCTCTCAAATCCTTTTCTGATGTTCAGAAAATTACTTGCAACATAAGTATCCTCTTGTGATTACCTCTTGTAACTTAATATTGGCTTCAACTATCAAATCGTTTTCCTTATATATCCTTCCCTTTTATTATCAAGAGAAGGCACGTTGAGAACATTTAATATTTTTATCAAAAATTATTTTTTCGGAATTATATATTACACATATGTAAGAAAAAAAAATAAAAGCACAATCTCCCAAAATTCTCTCAAATCCAAACAATCTCCCAAAATCCAAAGCACAATACAGAATTTTAAATTTTATAATCATTTATAATATATTTATCCATACAAATAGTATATCAAAATTTGAGATTTACAAAATTGATAGCAGTATAAAGTACTTTCCTGCGATTACTTCATCAAAATTCTTATAAACTCAATCATCATAGCTTGATCCTTTTTTTATATATTTTATTCTGAAGAGAGCTCAAATTTGGAAAATGTCGCACTTATATTAAAACTTTTTTTTTCGTTTATAATGTCACACATAAATAAAAAAAACCGCCATCATACAAAACGAGATTTAGAATTTTGCGTTCGTTTATAACTCATTTCTCGATATAAATAGCCTCAAAAAATATTTTCTTTTATTTAGAAATTTTCTATCAGCAAAAGTACCCTGTTGTTATTACTTTTTGATGCTTTACACAGGCTTAAACTCTCATAGCTTGATCTTTTTAAAAGTTATATCGTCAAAAAAACTGAATCCCATTTTTATCGGAACTTTCCAATAGCATCGAGATTTTCCTTCAAATTTATCTATAATAAATATTTCCTGTTATCTTCATCTCTAAAATACATAACACAGTAAAATGACATTTTCATCATTTTTAGCTGTCCAGAATGTTTACGATTTGTAGATGTTTTAGTGCTCAGCAAAATCCATGAACTTACCTTTTTTTCTAAATGTACTTTAAGAGATGAATATAGAAAAGCTGATTGTGTAAGAAGAGATTGGTAAAACCAAGACTCCCTTATCATAGATCAGACTTGACAATCCGGAGAAAGTCTATGGGAAAAAATGTCCGCGGTAATTGCCAACTTATTAATTGACTTTCTCCGGAAAGTATCGCCGCCTGGTGGATACTACCGCACAGTTGCCATGTTTCGGGCTTTTTGAACACCAGTATATTTTTAGAGAAAATGTTGTTCTTTTAGATCCCAGAATTCTCCGATCAAACAAAACAAAATTGTCTCTACTAAAAAACTGGTATCCAAAAATATAATAGAAAAATCTATAGAAAAATCTAGCTGGTCTGCTACCGCATAGCTGCCAAGTCTTACGCTTTTTTCTTACCACTAAAATTTAATAGAATTTTTTTCGTCATGTAATCACACGATCTTGTCAATTTAATAAGATAAAATTTACAATAAAATTTTAGTGGTAGGAAAACTACTAGTTCATAAGCAAATGCATAGAACAAATGGAGCTGTGAAAAAATTTCGTGTGATTTCGTGTCGTAAATACTATTACTGACGATTGATGGCGCTAGTAGCAGGACAAGTATAGCGGTCAAAGGCAACTTGCTGATTGAGAGGTCTGATACTATGATAAGGGGGTCTTAGGTAAAACAATAACGTAGCATTACTTTAAAGTAATTTCTTTTTGGTAGTTTTTATTTAAAATAACTTAAATAAATATTTGACTTAATAATAAGTCAAAATGATGTTCGGAATTCCCTTTTCGGAAGTCTTTTGAAAATTAATTTCTAAATAATTAAATTCTACTAAGAACTAAATATATTTCAAAGCTCCTGCCGATTTAAATTATATACAAAGAGATACAGAAAACAGTTAAAATAATAGCACAAAAAATATGATATTTTAGTAGAAAAGTAATGGAACGGTGTCTTTTTGGATATTCATTATTACTATTTCAAAAACAAACAATACATTCCTCCAACAATAAACATTTAACACTAAAAGAAATACTTTCAAAAACTTCATAAAACATGCTTTAAGTTTCTGAAATTTTTTTCAATCTTTGAAATCTTATATGATAACACCTCTCTTTTTTATTGCAGATTCGGATTCTACGGAGAAAAGTACGTAAATTTCTATATAACATTTTCTTCGGAAAATCGTAGATGACACTTTAATCGAGTAACATGCAGTGAGAATCGTATAGATTGAAAAGTCTGGAGACGGTCGAATAACTTGGGAAATATACAACGGATTGAAAAAAGGAAAAATACTTGTTTAGTGTTTTCGAAAAGTTTATTTAAGGGTATCAAAGTTGCCATTTTTCTAAAATACTGAATACGTATTTTTCCTTTTTTCCATCCGATGCCTATTTCTCGAGTTATTCGACCGTTTCCTGACTTTAATGGAAACGACTGTCACTGATTTTACTCGATTACAGCGCTATCTACCACTTTTCGAAGAAAATGTTAAAGACAAAAGTTACGTATTTTTTCCAATAGCATCCAAATCTGTAATAAAAAAGAAGTGCTATCATTTAATATTTCAAATTTGCCCCTCTCCCCTTTCCTTTTTTTGGGTCAAATTTTAATTTTTTTTAAATATTGAACATGCATTTTTCTATTTTCCTAGAATGACTATAGCGATCACATTTTGACTGGGAAACAATAAACATATTTCAATGTGTATTATTTGGCTTACGATAAATTTGCCGTGTTGCCACACTAGTGTTAAAACTATCGGTTTAGAAGTTACGTGTTGGACAAAGTAAAAAAAAAATTAAATTGCGATGGTATCGAACTTAAATCACTTAATTTTTATCCCAAACTGCCACATTTGCACCAGAATATTTCAATTAAAATTTTCGTTTATAATGCACGTGCAAGGAAGCGTTTATTTAATTTCAAATCAGTGAAGTTGGTTCTTCTGGGGACAATCAATATTGAAACAACTGAATTTTCTAACCCTCAAAGAGACATGAAGAAGTACCCTGTATATTCTACATGATGAAAATTAATCTCGTAAAGCTTTTGCGAAGCAAATCAGACGTATGTTTTTGGACGTATCCAAATTTCAGTACATTTATCTCGTAAACGCATATGGTGGCATAGCGTTTGCTTATTTGATTGTTTCAGAAACTCTTTTCCTTTAGAAGAAATTTAAAAAAAAATCTTAATTTTATATATAAAAATGATCTTACATAATTTCTGGGGTGATTTTAAATATTTTGGATATATATGCATTGGATGGATATGCGTATGTAGACAGAAAGTTTGTAGAAAATGTATTAAGTAAACCCGTGTGAGGATTTCGCACTGCAGTATAATAATTTTCACTAATATTTAATATTTTTTAGATGGAGATTAAACTTCAAAAGAAATATTACGGATAAAAATGCTTGCAATAAATATTACTCAAGCCAGAATATCGTCTCATTTATTCCATCAAAGTTGCAGTAAAAGCTGATTGAAGATAGCAAAAGGCCAACTTGCGACAAAAACAAAATAACACTGGTATTTTAGCTGCATTAAAATATGACGTCATTCGCTTATTGAAAAACATGAACCACAGAAAAATAAATTGATTGCATTTAAAATACAATTTAATCTAATATAAAAAAGCATACTTTTTATTGTACTCGTGAAATATCACTGCTTCGATAGATCGATGGTGCCTTTTTCTTCTAAACATTTGAGTTAAAATTTTGTGTTTTAAACATAAATATAAAATAAATACACGCGGATAAATCATTCGTTATCACTTTCGTGCTGTTTATTTTTTTATACTCACTGTTGAGCACGGTATAATGCCATGTTTTATTTTTGTGGCAACACTAATTTGAGAAAAACGTTCATTTCATTCATCAAATCAATGCCTATTTCATTTTTAATTAACTGCAATTTTTAATCAAAAACATGTTTTAATAAAATGTGTGTGAACTATGTCAGAAGCTGGTTCAGAAACCTTTCAAATGATACCTCATTTAATGTTCTGCGTTTTGTACATGCGTAAGAAAAAGGGATATTGCAACAGAAGTAATATGCATGATTATTCAGCAAGAAGGTATTTTCTTTTAAACATTTAACTATTCTGAACCATAAATATGATATTCTAATAAAATAATTTATAACATATATCTAAATTTAATATTTATTACTTAAAGAAAAATAATAATCTGTAAAGAAGTTATATAAAAATTAAGTATGCATCTTTCCATACATATGGGAACCCTTAGAACAGAGGCTTACAAACTTTATTTTTACGAGACCTACCATTAAAATAATTTTCCCGCGACTAATTTAATATACAAATATATAGAAGCTTTTGTAAATGTATCCCGAGGGATATATAACCTTTGTTACAAAGAAAACACTTAAGAACAATAAAAGGTTATCTGTGTCGGAGTAACACCAATAATCGTGTTGCCATTCATTTCACATTGCAGCAGACTGTGCGATGCTGCCATGGCAAACAACCCAGCTGATACGCCAGATGACTGGTAGTTTTACTATCTGTTTCATCTTATGTATCATATATGATAAAATAATCGACACTAAAATTGCTTAAAAAAGTGTTATCCTACCTCTCGAACAGGACGTAATGTGAAAAAGGCGTTATCAAAAACCTTTTACATATTTTCCTTTACATATTTTACTCCTTACTTTTTCCATTACAAAACCTTTACATCTCAATCCTTTACTTAAGTTATCAAAATCTTATCATAAGTGTTACACATGTATCCACCGGTAGTCAACATGTTTAAACTATATGACACGCTATTGAACTATTTTATCTTTTAAAATTTGAAGTTAATTTAATTTTATGTTTCTTGGATGTTTTTTGAATGCTGTATGTCAATTGTTTGTTGCCAATTTCCAAACATTACAAGTTAACTGGACTCTTGTAAGAGATGGATCATGTTACTACAAGTTTCCGTTGATCTCGTCCGTATGTACAAACTTCTACTTAAACAAAAAGTAGCAGCTATAAATATAAAATATATTTTTCTAACCTCTTCTTTTATTATTATTAGATTTTCGTTAAACCAACAGATTTAAAATTATTTTAATGCATGAAATCAATAAACAGCTCTGTTTAAATACATTCTAAAGTAACCTATATAAAAGCAAAAACTAATGCAGCAATCAGAAAATGTTAATCGGTGAATCAAAAATGATACTGGTCGTACTCAAATGCATATATATATATATATATATATATATATATATATATATATATATATATATATATATATATATTATTTTTCAAAAATGGAAAATACAATGGAAAATACATACTTTCCATTCTAAAATCTATAAAGTCTTTAGTATAATCTCTCGTAAGAAAAAATTATCTTTGCAATAAGCATACACTCGATCAGGGCCTAATTACCGGCGGGGAATCTTCCACCAGTAAAAAAGAATATATATTTTTCCCTTTTAATATCAATAATCGTGTTGTCATTCATTCCACATTAAGACAGATTGTGCTGTGTTGCCGTGACAGAAACCTTCTTTGTAGAAAATATGACAGATATTTATGTTCTCTTTTCCATCTATCATATGGGCGATTTTCAAATTTAATCCTTTCAGGGGCAAGCAATTGTGGTCTTGTAACGTTGATTTCCCACCGGAATTTACCAAAGAATTTAGTTCAAATTAAAGAAAAGAAATTTTTCAACTTTTTCCCATCAAGGTTAAAAAAGTACAATTTAATTAAAAGTTTGGTGGGATATAATATATAAATTGTGGTAAAAAAATATGAACCTATTTTAGAATCTTGGATACCTCATGTTTTAATAAAGTGCACTTTAAAGTGATTTAACTCAAAATGAAGTTTTTTAGAATTGCGCTCAAATCTCTGGAACTACACAATATTTTTCCATGATATCTTTGCACGTCATAGACTATATCCATATCATAAAGCTGAACCTAAATATGTTTATTGTTTTACCCAGTAAATAATTATGCATAGATAATCTCCGAAAAACAATATGCAATAATTAGCTTGAAAAAATAAATTTTGCTAAAATATGCACATGTTTATTTTCAATCTTAAGATATATATATAATTAATCAATCCGTGAAGATTGCATCTAAAAATATTAAAATTTTCAAGAGAAATTTTTGTGCAATTAAAAAACAGCGCATTTTAACAACTTTAAAATAAATGACTTTAATGTATTCTTTTAAGCGTTTATTGTACTGCGAGAACCGGATATTTTTCTATTCATTAAAATTCTAATTATTGAATTCGTTTTATGCGTTTTGTATTAAAATGTTTGTCTTTCATAAACACGTTCTTCGAAATATCGACTTTTAAAACACTCCAGAGACATATACGTACTCCCTTAGACCATCCAGGTTCAAACTAATTTGGTTCGTAAAATGTTGTAATGAATCACTGCCGCCAGAATTTAGGAAATAATTAATTAGAAAATAAATAAATATTTTTCGTTAAGTACATTATAAATGTAAAATTTACATAAAAACATTGGTGCAACTTTGACAGGTAGAGAGTAAAATTAAATGCTCACCATCCTAGTCCACCACCCTTGAAAGTATTAAAAGTCATTAATGTCAAAATAGTAGTTTTTGTAAAAGTTTTGAAATTAAAATTTTTATATGGTAACTGGATCTGATAAGTTATATTTAGAAAACCTTCTTCGTGTTCTAACAAATACAACAACAATAAAATATTTTTTAACGAAATGTATGATACTTTAAATTTTATGAATTTTCATAGTTATCTGGCACTACAAAACAGAAAAATCACAGTTGGAAATCAATAATGAATCCAAAAGTCCGTTTATTTCAATAATAAGAATAGATCAGGTATTTTATTGCATGAACGAACTTAAATTTAACCACATACAAACATGAAACATTCAGTTGAATGATTTATCTGTTTCAAGTTATAATTATTTTACATTAAAAAATGCACTTTTATTCGTTTTAACTTTTTGTTGCAATAGAATGTTTTTTTTTATACTTGTAGAGAAATAAATGTTTTCTTAACCCGGGAGAAATCGCGCATATCTAGGGTATGAATAGTTTTTACTTTGTCACCAATAAATACAAACAATAA
This sequence comes from Maratus michaelseni, assembly GCA_963931845.1. Classification (NCBI taxonomy): domain Eukaryota; kingdom Metazoa; phylum Arthropoda; class Arachnida; order Araneae; family Salticidae; genus Maratus; species Maratus michaelseni. The sequence continues at coordinate 307,908,134 of OZ007595.1, forward strand.
TTCTCAACTTATTTGGTCAGTGACAACTGTTACAAATTGTAGGATAAAATACGATAAAGATTACTTTTCGAAAAGTAGTAGTAATAATTGTAAAATCCGTAAGCACTCGGGGTATGTCATACCCCATGCGACTTCTCCCGGGTTAAATATAAATTATAGGACCCGAGGTTCGTATAAAAATTAATTTCGTCAGATTTAAAATAAAATAAAATGAAGTAAAATAAATTAAAAAAAATATTTTTTGGCCTAAATTGTTTCTAATATCTTGGAAAACAACATTCGGATTATTTTTGCGATTGAAATAGTGTCTTGCAACCTAGAACGACCATAGCGATCAATATGACCGGGTAATAACAAACACATTTCAAACCCGAAATTTCTGTTAATTAAAGAAATTAAATATGTACTACACAGAAGAAGCTAAACAAATAATTATGTAAAACGATATTAACCCCTTAACAGTGTATCCCGAACTCAGTTCGGGCAAGAACAGTTTGCTTGTTTTGTTACTAAAAGCTTTTGCACACCAGTAATTTTTAAACGCAACCTTGCATTTATTGATCGGCAGACCATTTTCGATTACACAAAGCAAATATTTTAGTACGGAAAAAGTGGTGTACTGTGCTTATTTTTAGCTTATGATGTCAAAAAACCTCCAACAGTTAAGGGGTTAAGTAAAAATCATGGTTTAAGATAATTGAATGTAACTCGTGTAGAATTTCACTGTAGTGCACTAGTGTTAAAACTTCTAAATCATATAACTTTGTCAACTTGGGATAACTTTGTCATAGACCTCTATGACAAAGATATCCCTCTGAAAGGCGGTGGTATATAATTTATGTTAATTTTAATCCCAACTACCACATTCGCACCAGATTTTTTAAAATAAAATTTTACTTTTATAATATACCTGCAGGAATTATTATTATGTTTATTTATTTTTTAAACAGTTTGTTGGTAAATTCTGGTGATTTTCCGTATTGCAATAGTTCAACAGAATTCCTTTACTACTTAAAGGGATAAGAAGGGCCACACTAAAGTCATGTCATGCCCAGAGGTTTTTGCATCTCACAAATTCATGTCGGATAAAAGAATTCGCTTTCTTCATCGTTTCAGATGAAGGTATTTAACGCCACAAATTAAAAAACAATTTTATATACTAATATTTCTGGGCCAAATTGAATATTTCGAAATTATTTTAGGCATTCGGTGGATTGATATGCGTAAGTATTCCGAAAGTCTTGATAAAATGCATTAAGCATAGATAATTCAACATAAAGGTAATTAAAATTTTAAAATATTTTTTTTTCGAACTAATCTGAACACTTAATAACATCTTCCAATAAAACAGCTTATTAAAGTTTATTATTGTTAAATGTAAATATTTAAGAAAAAGTATAAAAACGGTTAAAATAATCTATGAAGAATTTATTTAAAATCTGCTTGAATCATGTATGCATCCAATTTTCGAATTAAATCAAAGATTTTTACCATTAGAACAGCGGATCCCCAAATTTTCTTTCCCTCAAACTTTAACTCTTTAAATCCCAAGCTTTAAAAAAACTGATTAACCTTAGAATCCCCACAGCATATTCCAAAATGCTGCTTATTTCGTTCCCTCTTTTTCACTTAGTAAGTAGTGGAAATAACCCTACTGCCTTCTTCCTTGTTACATCCTCTGGTTATCATTGCTTTAGTTACTGAAAAAAATCTTGTTTTTTTTCTATACTGCCCAAAAATGCAAACACATTACCCCATCTATCACTGAGGGACCATCCTCTTGACAGCTTCTCAATCCATTTAACCCTTTCAGGGGCAAGCAATTTTTTTCCTGTAACGTCGAATTCACACCGGTATTTACGAAAAAAATTTGTTCAAAATAAAGAAACGCAATTTTTCATCTTTTCCCGTCAAAGTTTAAAAAAGTAAAATTTAATTAAAAGTCTCTGGTTCGAATGGGATTAAAATTAGGTTGTATATAATATATACCACCGACCCTCAAAGGGTTAAGGGGAAGGAAAATCCTTTCAGCTATCCTGAGCTATTGTGGGTTTTACAGCATTGGGATGATTTCGGCGATTATGGGAATCAAAAGGTTAAGGAGATCCTCCTTATTGTTTAAATATTTCCAAGACCCACTTTATAAATAGTTTAGTATAATCTATTCTAAGTAAATGGTATCCTTTGTCACAAAGCATACAACAAGAAAACAGTAAAAGTTAATAATCCTGAGGCAGCGTCATATTCTTGGAAACAATTGAAGTGTCGATGGTTTTGCTATATTGTTCCGATTACCACAGCTGCCAACATTTACGCTTTTTTCCTACCACTAAAATTTTACAGTAAATTTTTACTTTCTAAAACGCCGAAATCATGTGATTCTATAATACAAAAAATTCTATTAATTTTTAGTGGTAGCACAAAAGCGTAAAAGTTGGCAGCAATGCGATTACCAATGATGCTTCTGAGTCGAGTGATTTCCCTGTGGCCACACTAGTGTTAAATCTAATTCTTTATTGAATTACCTATCGGACAAAGTTATCCCTTTGAATGTAAATTATATTACTTAATTTTAATCCAAAACCAGCATTTGCACCAAAATATTGGAATAAAATTTTCCTTTTATAATGTATATGCAGGAAAGAGTTTGTTTATTTTCAGGTTAGTTTGTTGGTATATTCTGTTGACATTCCATATTTCAATAACGGAATTGCTTTCCCCTTATATTAAAAAGATAAGATGAGACACTCTGTATATTTTCCACAATTTAAAAGTTAATCTCATAAAAAATTTGGGAAGAAAATCAGGTGCCGGTCTCCGGTTATATCCAATTTATTTCGATTTTATCACGAACCCGTTCTATAAACAAGGGGTTTGCTTTCGTGATCCATATGACTTATATGGAACTGTTCCTGCGTTACACAAAAACTAATATTAAATAATGACATTTCTGTACATTAATTCCGGGGCGAATTGAATATTTCGGAATATTTCTCATGCATTATAGATAGATAGAGATTTGTAAAAAATGTGAAAGTATGGGGACAGCGTGTGTAATATAGATTATTCAGCATAAAATTAATTAAAATTTAGAAAAATATTTTTTTTAATTTTCAACTATTTTGAATCATGAATAAGATCTTCCAATAAAATAGTGTATTATACTTTTATAAATGTAAATATTTAAAAAAGTTTGTAAAAACAGTTAAAATAGTATACAAGGAATACATTTTAGAATTACCTGATTTACAGATGTAACTGTCATGCAACCAACATCCTTCCAACCCTTTTTTAAAAAGTAAACAGAAGTGAAGAGAAGACAGAAGGAATGGTGTTTTGTTCGGAGGAGTAGGATGTGGGAATGCATCCGAGTATATTTTGGTTGTTTTAAGAAGTAATGTGGTTTTCGTGGAATTGTTATGAATAATAGTAAAAATGTATAGTGTATATATCATTGTAAATGCCAACTCTAATATTTAATAAACTCTGTATTTAAATTGTAAAGAGAAGAATCAGTGCGTCATTCGGCTGTCATGATATTACGGCACTTCCACAATTGAACACAGTGACAAAACCTTTTAATTACCCTATGGAAAATGCAAATGAATTAATTAATCAAATAGGAAGTGCTAACATAATTACATGTTTAGATGTATTAAAAGTGTATTGGGAAATTCCTCTAGAAGAACAGAGTCTAGATCTTACTTCTTTTAAAAACCATCGTGCTCAATACCGATGGAAAGTCATGCCCTTTGGATTGCGCAATGCGGCTGCCACATTCCAGAAATCGATCAACAATGCTCTGGATGAACATCGTGAGTACAGTCGATCATATTTGGATGATATTGCTATTTTTTCAAATGACTGGGAAAAACATCTGAAACATCTTGACGCTGTTTTATCCAAATTAACTGAACTGAAATTCACGGTGAATGTTAAAAAATGTGTTTTTGCAAAGTCACAGATCGAGTATATAGGTCATGTCATAGGAGGCGGTAGACATGAAGAACATCCGTAGAAGTTACAAGTGTCATTGAGACAATAGAATCGCCTAAAACCAAAACAGCTCTCAGAAGTGCATTGGGTTTATTTAATTATTATCGTGACTACATAAGAAATTATGCTGAAATTGTCAAGCCTTTAACCGACTTGACAAAAAAGAAAATCCCAGAGATCATTCCATGGTCTGATGTTGAAGAAGAGGCTTTTCAAACTTTAAAACGTTTATTGTGTGAAGCTCCTAAGCTGTATACACCAGATCCTAAAGAGCCTTACACTATTCAGAGTAATACCAGTTCTTATGGAGTTGGTGCTTGTCTATCGCAAAGAGATGAGAAAGAAAATTTGTGTCCTATTAGTTTTGCTAGCCAAAAGCTCACTAAGATGCAACAAGACTGGTCGACTATTGAGCGTGAAGCTTATGCGGTAGTGTGGGCATTAAAGAAATGTGAAGTTTATGTGTTTGGTTCGGAAATTGAACTAATAACTTATCATGATCTCTTAGCATATCTTCTAAGAGCTTGTAAATCAAGCGTACTCAATTTTGAAGAGCTCACTACTTTACTCTGTCAAATAGAAAGCTGTATAAATTCCAGACCGTTAACTCCGATGTCTTCAGATCCTTCTGATCCTCGTGCCTTAACGCCGGGTCATTTTCTAATAGGAGCACCTCTTCTTGACATTCCAGAATCATCAAATCATCCTAAAATATCGTTAAATGCTCGCTGGCGTTTAATAGAAAAAGCAAAAAATCCATTTTGGGACAGGTGGTCCAGCGAATATTTGCAACATCTTCAACAGCGTGCAAAATGGACTACTCCACGTGCAAATCTTCGAGAAGGCGATTTGGTGATAGTTCACGAAAGATTACAGCCCATGAAATGGAAATTGGGTTGAATTCTAAAGACTTATCCTGGAACAGATAATCTTGTGCGGGTTGTCCTGATTAAGACAGTTGACGGTGACATCAAGCGTCCTATATCAAAGGTGTCCCCTCTCCTGCCGGGGGCAGAGGATATACGATTTTAACTGTAAGTGTTTCCTCCAGATGTCAGCACCAAAAGAACAGTTGAAAGAGACTGCTTTGAATTCCAGTTCTACGTCAGGTATAAAATAAATAAAAAACATTCTATAAAACTATGAACTATTCATAAAACTCTAATTCTTATTATGTTTTAAATATTCTGTTACTATTCTACTGTAATAATGTGTTATTAATTATCTTTCATTTATTTTTATTAGATTTTGTCTGTCTGCGATCCTGCTCTTTTCTGTGGGGTAGTGATATAAACAAATTCATTCTGTTATCATTCGGTGTTATTCTGAACGTAAAAATGCTGCTGTCTTTAAGTCTGAATTCTGATTGTTTGTACAATTCTAAATTATCATTCGAAGTCACAGTCTACTTATTAAAAATGTGAAAAGGATCAAATTCTCAAGTTTTTATCAGTGTGAAATTATGCCTCAATTCTTTAAATTTAATACACATCGTTATTTATAAAGAAATGCTTCTGGTTTGTGCAGAACAGAATTTCTTCTGTTCTGAATGGGACGTGATTGGACTTAAAATTTAAGTGCTGATCAAGTAAAATCATTTATAAAATTTTCTGATTATTCAGTGATTCATAAGCTCTACAAAGAATATTAGCTATCTGATTATACATAAAATTCAATGATTACTCAGCATTCAGCACCCCCTATGTGATATTTCATTATTATATTCTGTTCAATAAATGGAGATCGAAATTTAGGGATGGAATCGATCACACGACTCATATCAGAGGTACGTAGATTCATTGATTTATTTTATTCAGTAATAAAAATGCAAAATTTTCTTAAACTTTAATTCCGAAACTATACAGGTGGATAGCACTGAACAATAAAATGTTTTACTTTCTGTTGCTTCTTTGTCCTTTATTGGTTGTTTTCACTTTTCTTCTTAGTCTTCTTAGCGATTTTTGTGCTACAGGTACCGTTACAACGCTTTTTATGGTTTTTCACTAAGATCACATTCCAATAAAAAAAAGTATGTGTTGCCCTTCGATATTTTGTCACTGTAACAGTAACTGATTGCGTTTAACTGTTGTTTTTCATGTGATTCTTCAGCTCTTAACTCAAAGTACTTTAAACCATTTTTTTTAGTTTCTGTGAACGGTATGATAGTTAGGGGCTCGTATATCGAGATAGTGTTTTTATAATTATCCTTTATATGAATCTATATTGGAAATATTTTGTTAGAGTTGAGTTAAACATGGAAATACCGGAAAATTAATGTTGCAAATTTAATTCATAAAATGAAGTATTTCTGGTTAAGTATTAATCTTGATAATGGTCTGAATTAGCTATTGAAATAAAAAGTAGTGCTTTGGTGACTTCTGCGAAATACTTAACGGTAGAGTACTTGGAGGGTGTTAGCTATTTACGCATGTCGCACACAGATTTAGGGGAAGATTTGCGGCTATGAAACTTCTTAGCGGAAGTTTTTTCATTCTTAGATAGGTATCCAGTTAGATTTTTAATTAAATTTATTTGTACTAATTTTTTCTTAAATAAAAAAAATTGTAATTTCTTATTTCGCATTTTAATTACGCAAATTGTCTTAACGGATTACTTATGTTAGATCGAGGAATAGCTGCATTGATTATATTATAACTTATATTTTAATGCGTTTAATATTATTTTTTTTATTAAACATTAATTTTTATTGCACTTTAACCTGATAATCGGATAGTGATTGAAGGATAAAAATTTTGAAAAAACTCTAGTCTTGTCTGAGTATCTCGAATATAATTAAAACATTGCTCTATGATAATCAAAGCATATTTCATTTCATAAATAGTGAATATTTGATCAAACAAATGTGTAAAATTTTATGTAGTATAAAAAGTATAAAATTATAAATCTTTATGTGTTTAGTAATTTTGTATTTATTCAACGCTGAATTGCTAAAGAAAGTAATTTTTTAAATACCATTCTTTCTTAAATGATTTTTAATTGATTAATAAACATTCCATATATATTTTTTAATATGAACGATTATTACACAAAAATGTTATACGCAAATTAAATAACCGCTTTGTGAGTATTCCATGACGGATCGCAAATGAATTTACAGATAGTACGAAAAGTTTATTACCACTAAAATTAATTCAGCCCCTAGTATTACAAGAAAAATTTATGAATAATTTTTTTATTTTATCTATTTTTATTTTATTTTTTGTATCATTGTTTGAGGTATACTTCAGTGGTGGATCCTTGTATTCAAAAAGTGTTCCCACGCAAACTTATTTCACACCAGTAATATTTAGAAATTTCTTTTAATAGGTTTCCTAGCAAATATTTTTAATTAAATAAAGTGATAAGAACTGTGCTAAAAAACTTATGGAAAAGAGCATTCATAGATTGTGTATACAGTCTGTCTCAAAAGTTTAGGTACAAAAAAAATAGTTTATTAAATAACATTACAGAATTAAACAGAAACATATTATTTTCTTATTACATTCATTAAAATTATTCAAATAAATCATGCAAAAACGAATAAAAACGTTTGTAACTCTACATTATCTCATATTAGTAAATAGAAAAAATAATTAACCTATTCACATGATGCTACTTATTAATAGTATTTCCACGTTTCCGGATAACGTCGAATAATTGTGTTTCATTTGAATCAATTAGTTTATATTCGTGGCAGGGAATACAATGATCTTTCAATGGCTACTTTTAGTTCTTTAGTAGAGCCATATTTCCTTCCAATTCTGTAAACTTCATGGCTCAAAAGAACACAAATGATGTCAATTGGGTTTTGCTCCGTGATTAAAGCTGGCCAATCTAAAACGTTAACATTTCGTGCGGAAAGCCGCTGTTTCGTATTATGCTATTTGTGAATTGAAGCATTGTCATGCTGAAATCTCCATTCAGGACGAATGGAGATTTCAGCATGACAATGCTTACGAAAATGAAATGAATGTTACGAAATTGAAATACACTGGTGTGCAATAATTAAGGACGAGAGGATTTTTCAAATGTAACTTCGCCCAGAAGATTTCCACATCGACCAAAATCATACCATAAGGTCTTCAAGATGTGAAAATATGGGACGAGTAATAAAAACCATTTAAACAAAGAATCAAAAGGGTATCAAAGCATTTTATTCAAAAGGTCACTTGGAGCACAAATGCAGAGAAAAAAGAAACTTTCATCTTAGAAGCATCTGGCAGGAAAAATTCAGTCTCTAATAAGGGATATGGTCACCCCTGAGTGCGATGCAGGATTTGCAACGTCTATGTATGCTGGGGACAAGGTTGTCTAGTAGCTCTTGAGGAATAGAATCCCATTCCTCTTTTAACGCCAATTTCAGCTCCTGAATCGTTGCTGACACCTGATCACGTGATGCCAAGCGTCTTCCGAGAAGGTACCACACATGTTCTACGTGATTAAGGTCCGGGGATTTTGCAGGCCAATCCATTCGTTGAATATCTTCACTCTCCAGGAGCTCTTCGACAGCCGCTGTTCGATAAGGGGGATCGTTGCCGTCCATGAAGAGGAAGTCCTGACCCACAGTACCTCTAAAAAGACGCACGTGAGCAAGAGAATCTCTGCACAGTAGCAAGCACTAGAGACTGAACCTTCTTGGAAGACGTGGAGGCCCGTACGGCTACCAAGCATGATACCACACCAAACAAGAACTCCGGCACTCCAAAACGGTCCCTTTCGATGATGTTGGAGGGGTGATTACGTGTTCCCTGCTCTCTCCAGATGTATATACGTCCAGAATCGCTCGTCATACTAAATCGGCTCTCATCCGTAAAGAGTACTCGACCTCACTCCTGTTGTGTCGAATTCTTATGTTCCTGACACAACAGAAACCTGCGTCTCCGATGAGCTGGCGTTAGTGGTACACACCGTACTCGTCGTCGTGCATACAGGCCACCTTTGTGCAGCCTCCTAGCCACGATAAAACGTGATATTTGATGGCTAGCAGTCTGCTCCATCTGCCTTGCGATTTCTCCAGTTGTCTAACGCCTGTTTCTTTTCGCCTGTAGGGCAATATAACGGTCCTCCGCTGTTGTTGCGCATGGGTGACCACCGTTGAATGCTTGGACAGCTGTTACCTTCGTTTCAAATGCACTCCAGACTCGTGAAACGATGCTATGAGCGATACCGAACTCTTGTGCCACACTTGTCACTCTTCGTCCTTCTTCCAACTTCCCAATGTGTCGACCTCGTGTAAGGTCATCCAGATGACATCTTCTGGATTTCCTCTTGGCCATATCACACAATAATAACAACAAAACGTCGCTGAAATCACTTTACACAGTGCAATAGATTTCACCAAATTTCTGAACGGTCACCGCCTGTGTACTTTTATCGCCTTAGCACCTCTTCCTTTTACGCCATATGCTATATATGGGCATATCCTGCTGTATTTTTTCAGGTCTATCCCCTGCTTGGTCTTTCTTTTAATTCTGTTGCATTTTTTGGCTTTTATGTTAATTTATCCGCTCCGTCCTTAATTTTTACACACCAGTGTATATGTTATTTTAGAATCCCTTGATAATTTGTTGAATTTTGTTTCCCATGGAGAATTGACAGGCAGTTTTGGTCATTGCAGCCAATCACCCTTCAAACCATCAGAGACTTGCCACCTTGTCGTCCACTGAAGAAAGTATCTGGCTATTTCTTGAGGTCATGCCAGTAAATAGTGTAACCCTTAAGACCTTCAAGATTCCACTTCTTTTCGTTGCTAAAAATACGGTGAGCCATGTGTTGTCCTTACGACATGTACTTTTTAGTCCAATCAATTCTGGCATGTTTGTGGTGTGATTTTAGGCGCTGATTGTAGCACATTTTCTTTAAAATAATGTTTTTGCAGTTTTGTATGTATATACGTATTGTGTTTTTTAAGACTTTGACATAGAGATTATTTTTATTTTTTATTTTTTTATTTTTTAGAACAGGCCTTTGAATATTTGATAAAGTTTGTAGCCATGAAAAAATTGTAGTCGCCAGTAATAAATATTCACCCTTCCTCCCCCTCCCTCTCTTTTCGTGTCATTTATTTTCAAAAAGCACAAAAGATTTTATGACTTAATTAAGAAAAAATAATAAGCATAGTTTAGAATTATTATTTACATAATTTAGAATAGTGCATAATTCAGAAAGATAATATAAACTATTTTTTAATGAAACTGAAGAGCCTGAATTTTAATTAAGTATTAGATATTTACTTCAAATGAACTACATATAAACACATATACGTTATTACACTTTAAAATAAATGTGACAGTTTAATCATAGTTTTATTTTTAGACACAATCATCTGATTTAAAATTTACAGAAAATCTAGAGCATTTTTTAGCATTGTACCAAATTTTAGATGACACAGAGGCTGGACTGACACGATTTCTTAGTTTTATTGAAACATTACCCCTCCTCCCAAATTCTAATTACGTGGCTTTCAAGCTAGCTAGAGCGGGAAAAATTGCCGTTTTCTGTGCATCAAAACAAAAATTACTTTTAAACTTGGTTCTTCCATTAAAAGTACAAGAGAAGAGGAAGATCACTGCTTGTCGTGAACAGGCAAGGGTGTGGGAGAGAAAAAATGTCGTTTTGCTCATATTTTAGGTACCAAGACAAAAACCCCGCCATTTTAAATAACTTGGTCGCAAGTGGCAACTTGGTAACCGCATTTGTCAAGCCCTGGTTATAAACATATTTTGCTTTCACACCAATTTTTCGATTGAATGTTAAAAAAACTTCAAAAGCGGGATTATTTTTGGATTTCAAGTTAAATAGCTGTTATTTAATAAAGTTTGCATACTTTTGAGACAGTGTTCTTTTAACAAAAATGTAAAAAATCGCATTTTTTGAAATAAATGATGTTGATGAAATAATTATAATTTCTTTACCATGTTTCATTTCAATTACATTTTTAATATTTATTGTGAATTTTTTATAAACTCCCCTTCTTCTAATATAATTAGCATATTCAAGTGTGTGCCTAAACTTTTAATGCATACTTTATGACGACCGGAAAATCTAGGTTTCGTTCTATTGTATATAAAATGCATAGTCTAATCAAGAAGCTGCCATCTATAAAGAAAAATGAAACAAAACTAGAAATCTAACAAATGTCTTTTGTAACCTATCCATACAGCAAAATGCTGAACTTTTTACTGTAAAAATGTACATCCAACTTCTTAAAGTTTATATTAAATAAGCAAAGAATTTGAAATTATAAATTAACTAAATACACGAAAAATTAAATAATTCAAAAAACATAAATGTATGATGTATCCTACATTGTTTACAAACTACTTATCTCTTTAACATAATGCATAACATAATGCATATCTGTACTGTGGGAAATTTGTTTTTAAATTACGTTCATTAAATAAAGTATTGTCATGCTCATTTTTCAGTTTTCAGTTTGTAAAAGTGTGTTACTCACTTTGTACATAATACAATCAGCCTGTTTTAAAATAAACGAGATAAATTTATTTTCTAAGCATATTAAATTAGTTAATCGAGAATCGACTTAGAATTATTAGTTTAAATCTTAAGCTAAGTTTTATAAGTTTAAGTTAGTGTTAATATTTAACTTTACAATAAGCGAGACTTTGAATAAAATTATTGGATAATTTATTTCACTTGTGTATGTGTATAGTACAAATATAAATCTTAAGCACAATGATTCTCTCATAAGCAAAAATCCCGCTTGGACCGCATTTTGAATACCGATATTTTCTAACAAAAATATTTTTTTAGCATTTACTTAAAAATTTTGTAGACACCAACCGAGAATGTAACATCCAAATGGTGTAAAAACCTATCACGTAAATAGTTCTTCAAATGTACTGGTATTAAAAAAAAGAAGAAAAAGAAACAAAACAATGGGATCCTTGTGAACATTGTCTAAATTTGTATAAGTTTTGAAAAATTTGAATGACAACTTCTTATGTTATGAGGAAAACACGTGAAACGAATTTGATTTTTTATTTGAAACTTTTATGTCTGTGTAAATATGTGTACTATTGAAATATTACTAAAGAGCACAAATACATTACACATGTAAGTAATAAATCACACATAACATTTACATGTCCTAAAGGCTGAATTTCTACCGGTTAGTTGAAGCATGTGTTTTACACGGCCTATGTTTAAGAATATTTCCTGAAATATTTCTTGAGAATTTGCGAAAAATGTCCAACTTTGAAAGTATCCTGTGACATTTGGATATACCAGGTTATTCAAAAGAGATGTAATGGAGATTATATCTGAACCCCTTGAAGGACGTTAGAATACCATTTTAACCAAGATTTGTACCAGAATATTTGAACAAAATTTTACTTTTATAACTTTGGTAAGATAACCCTATTAATTTTCATTATTTTGAAATTCTGGTGTGAATTTAATATTACCTGCCCTTGAAAGGAGTGATAGACACATTACATTTACAAAAAGTACACAAATCAAGTACGGCATTTATACATAATATTTGCTTTCAAGGGACAGGCTTGATTATATCAGCTAGGAAAATTTCCACCCAAAATTTCAGTTTCTTTTTAATGGAAACATTTTCCTATTTAATCGCAGAATCCAGCGATTAAAAAGGACGAAAATGTCTTTAGAATAAACTGATGGATCATTCCCTATGTTGTAATTAGGCCCTGAAAATATTAAGATATAAAAATAATTTTTTATACGGAATCATTTCCCATAAGTTGCCTTGGAAAATGTTGCCCTGCTTATAAAAAGATTATTAAATTCTTTAATGACCAAAATTTACCTAGTTATAATACATTTAAATTTATTAAATTTCAGTGATTTCCATCACTGAAAATGTACTTTTTGTTCCAAGAGTCAACAAAACTAGAAGTCGTGTCAGTATCGAAATAGATATATTATAAAACATAAGAAAATAAATAAGAAAATAGGGATGATTGACAAATATCGAAATAATCGATTTTATAAAACACATATTTTACAATTAAACACGATGTTTAATAGGTAGGTGTGTTGAGATAACACCTCTCTGTGGACATAATGTTTTTTTTTTCCTATTTAGAATAAACCCAAAAGCTGTAAGTCTAAAAAATATTTAATCTCATAAGTGAATATATTTTGCAGTAGTATATAGTTAAATATAGGGTAAAACTTTATATTCGGATGAAATCAGAATCTCGGATTTCAACTCAGTTTGAGTAGCCCTCTAATAAGAAAGAGTTGAAATATTTAGCAACAGGCAAGAATAAGAAGCGGCTAATATTACGAATATAGATCTTTGCTTTATTTAATGACAAACATTTGCTGATTACGAAATGTAATTTTTTTTCTTTCTAAATATCTGGTATGCATTTTAAACCTCGGAAAAAAGGGCCAAAGTAGCAACCGTATTTCAGCATAGTGAGTTTGAGGACAGGAGGCGTTTCTGGGCATGTCTCACTATTTGCATCAACGCGCGTGCTTTCCTGTCTGACGCTATATTTACCAAATTTTTAGTGTCACCTTGTACACACAGTTTATATTCTTAAACCAAAATTATATACCTATATCCATCTTATAGTCGACTTACATATTTATTTGCTTTAGATATTTTGCTTTAGATTTGCCTTATTTTAAAATACGGAATCAAAAATACTAATGAGGAATATACTATAATGCTGTTTCAAACTAAAACTTAATAAGCCTACTTTGGTATATGCATTATCTGATAGAGTTTATTTTTATTTGAAAGGAATAATATATAGAAAGACAAAAACTGATTGATTATCTTCCAACAGACAGAAATGCTATTCCTTCGATGACCGTGGTGCTTTTATTACAAGTTATACGATGAATTTTCGTGATCTAATGCAATAACCGGGTAAGCCGATTCACAAATTACAATGCTATATTTAAATTAACAAACAATATGTATACAAAACAAATGAAAATTTATCCCAGAACTTTGTGACAAAGATTTTACAATTAATTGTAGCTTATTTACTTAACAAGGCACTTTTAGCTTTTTTTTATAATTACTTCACTATTATTGTATAACCACTGTCTTCTGACAGGGTGAATGACGGAGTGAAAAAAAAAAACCCAAGGTTATAGAACTGTAGATGAATTTTATTTGGACTCTAGATTCATGACTCATTGCTAACAGTTAAAAAAAAGAAAAAAAAGAAACAATGAAAACGGTGATTGCAAACCTACTGCTGCACCTATGGAGTAATTGACATAAAATATTTTAAATAGAGTTTCTTAAAGCTTCAGATACTATTGATAGAACGCTCGTAAATTTCGCGTTGTGTACAGCAACTTCAACTGTATTAAAAATAGCTACTAACCACCGCAATATGCAGAGGTGCCAACCTCTCATTAATATTCCGTAATATTTGGGTTAATTTGATCCAGTTTAACAACACCTTTAACCAGAAAAAATATTGGATAAATCTTTATTTAATTTCATGTTTTTACGTAGAGTGTATTTAATGTCATTTCTTTAAAAAAATTCTGGTGAGAAATGTGTTAAACCTGGGTCAAATTCACCCACATATTACGGAATATTAACCCGGGAGAAGTCGCATGGGGTATGACATACCCCGAGTGCGTACGAATTTTACAATTATCACCACTACTTTTCGAAAAGTAATCTTTAGCGTATTTTATCCTACAATTTGTAACAGTTGTCACTGACTAAATAAGTTGAGAATTATTGTTGGTATTTATTGATGACAAAGTAAAAACTATTCATACCCTACATATGCGCGATTTCCCCCGGGTTAATAAGAGGTTGGCACTTCTGCAATATGTATTGAACTTGTATGTTTAGTAAAACTGGATTTTCCTTATTTGCATTCATTAAAGAAACAGTTTTTTTCTTTTATGCAGCAACAACTTCGGATAACCTAACATACGTAAAATACATACATAGGGGAAAAAAGACGCAGAGACGCAATACATTGTCCATCTGATGTAGAATGAATTCAACTACGGGTGAGCAGCTTGAACATGTCTAAATCCATTAGTGTGAATATTTTCAACAGGTGCATATTTTATTATTTTCAATTTTCCTATTTAAACAGCGCCTCTGTCCTACCAGTAATTTTTAGCGATATTTCTAGTAATTTCTTTAGAAAGTTTTTTCGATTAATTAAACCTATGACAACTATACACAGAAACTGATGGGAAAGAACGTACTCAGATTGGGTAGTAGAATAAATAAGTGCAATTTAATTCAATCATATGACGTATATAATTTCAGGAAATACCATTCTATAAAATTGGATCCATCATTTCAATTCTCACTGTACGACAAACAGTATTCAAAAGTTTAGCCTCATAGTCAGTGATTCCCTCTGCTTGACATAAAGACTATGTTAATCCCTTTATTTTTTCACCTTCACGATCTATTCGAATGTTGTCACCCCATTTTAGGTGCTATTTTTTATTTCAAGTTAAATACTAGTCTCAACGCTTGAATATCTGTAACCTTTCATGTAACCCATTAACGCCACAATTACTTTTCTCTTGATAAATGGAAAGATTGCATTTCACACCACTTTTTACAATACAAATGTTAAGTTATTTTATCGGAGAGTTTTAGGTCGTCAAAGAAAGTTTTTTTTTCAGAATTATTGGTGTGCAAACAACAAAGTATATTTAGCTATGGTGTTGGCATAATGCAATGCTAGGATTTAATGGATTAAGAATGTCATCTAAAATTTGTTGCCGAGTCACAGCTTCTTGTACAGAAGTTTACAATCGACGCCAATAAATATTTATTTTAGCAGTGACAGTGTCGGATCGAAAAAAAAACATACTACCTTTATTTTTCAAAGCTATTCTATACTAATTTTCAAAGAATCTGTTTTTCACCCTATATCCATAAATACGATGATGTACAGAGTAAGACAAAAGTCATTCACGCATTTTGAAATTCAATAAAAAATCAAGTAATTGGTAAACGAGGGCGAAAACGAGGGGAAACGAGGGCTTTGACGAAAATATTTCCCTTGATCGAAAGTTTTGATTAAACAAAATCGTGATTAAAAATTGCCCATAGATGGCGTATTGCTATTCTTCCAAAGTGCAAAAATAACATGAAAAACAAGCGTTCACATACCATTTAATTTTTAGATACTACTAAAATATTTCAATTTGCGCAGTCTTATTAGATTGAATCCCATCTCAATAAATTCCACCAAGTAGTAATATGGTATAAAATTCCACAGTCATCCGTGTTTTCACAAAAACAACAAAATCAATAAATATTTGTGTGCAATCAAAATTTAGTGATACATTAAATGTTATGAATTTCCTAAATTTTCTGGAACTAAAAATAGAAGGAATCGCAGTCGGCAACATTAATAGTTCACAAAATTCAAAGTAATATCCATGGCAAAAAAATTGCACAAAAAAAAACTTAAATAAAGGAAATTAAACAGTAAACAGTTATCTTCCAGGTGACTCCCAGCCGCCGCACAGAAACTTCACTCCCTGAATACGAGTAGTTGTGTAGCGCAGGGTTCGTACGCCTTTAACACAATTTTTTTATACAATTTTTCGCCTTATTTAAATTCAGAAAAGTACTACAAATCCTGCAATTAAACGAGGTGTACACAGTTTCTGCTATTTAAATATTAAATAGAAGAACTCTTTTAAAATTGTGGCAAAATTATACGAACCCTGTAGCACATCATAGAGAAGCCATGAAACAAAAATGGCTAACCGTAGCGCAATATATGTACTACAATAAAAAATTAAAAAGATAGAGATTAAAATGTGAGGAAAGGTTTTTAACTCTCAGAGACAATTTTACCGGAGCATAATAAACATATTTTAAAACAGAAATTTTTTAATAAAATAAGTTAAATATGTACCACGGAGAAATTAAATTCTGGTTTAAAATAAGTGCGTATGACTTGTTGCTGCACTTGGCTTAAAACTAATTCTGTAGGAATTACCCATTCGACAAAATTAAACCTTTAAAGGGTGGTTGTACATAATTTATTACACTTAATTTTAGTCTCTAACTGCCACATTTACACCAGAATGTTTTGAATATTTTTTTTTCTTTTATAATGTATTTACAAAAAAAAACGTTTATTTATTACAAAGTCAGTTTGATCGGAAATTCAGCAGGGTTCGTATGTTTTTACCACAAGTTTTTAGTAGAATGTTTCTATTTAATATTTAACCCTTTCCGGCACAGACAAAGTCTGTTCGTAAAATGAGAAATTACTGACTGACACCGCAATATACATACGACATTTTTAGAAAATAAGAACTCCTTATTTTAAGCTTTCATTTTAGAAACAAAATTTTATTAAATATTCTTGGTGTCGAATGCAAGTGTGGAATTAAAATTAGGTGTGCCCGGAGTGGGATCAATGTGCCGGAAAGGGGAAAATGGCAACAATTGTAGACTCCGCGTTTAATTTCATGCTTTGTAATATTTTTCTGCACCTATACAATGCGAAAAATTCCATTAACCCCTTCAGGGGCAAAGCACTATTGTAGCTAAAATATTGAAATGATTGATTGACACCAGTATTCACGAACGAATTTATTTTAAAATAAGTAAAAGCTATTTCTCATGTACCTTATAAATTCAAAATTTGATTATAAAATTCTGGTGCCATTGTGGCATTTTGGAATTAAAATTACGTGGTATATATAATATACCGGTGCCCTTCAAGGGGTTAAAAATTATGGTAAAAGCGTACGAACCCTATTCTACTGACATTCAGTATTTCAACAACAGAAAGATTTTGCTCTTGAAACGTATAAGAAGCGACACTTCGTATAGTATTCTTATTAAATGTTTATTTCCTTTGGGAACAGAGTAGAGCAAGTTTTGGATCTTCCAAACTTTTATACACTTTTCTCGCAAACTCATGTGAGAACACAGGGCTTGTCTACTTGATTGTTTAGCAGATGCTATAATGGTACGTGTAACTGAACTGTTTTTAATTTTATATATTTAAAATTCCTTTAATTTTTTGCGGGCCCTATACAATAATTTGGAAAATATTAGTACGAGTATTATTAGATTAGACCAGCGGTTCCCAACCTGGGGTACACGTACCCCTGGAGGTACGTGGCAAACCTGTTGAGGGGTGACTGACAAAAAAATAAAGGCAAGGTTTTAGAATTAAGAATTCTTGGTTAATGTAAAACGATTAGAACTCTGAAAGTTTTCACTGAAATAAATTCTTGAATTAGAATCTTCTCATCGTTACTTAGAGTGTTTTTCTAATGATCTTTTCATTCAATATCAAGGTTCCAGAAAAATATATTGTTAAAAAAGAATCTGGTAAAATAGTTCGTAGAACCGAAGCTCAATTGTCTAATTCTACTTGTCTTCTTGCCGAAGTCTAATTCTACTTGTCAGAAAAAAAGCAAATCATATTGAGTATTTTCTCATATTATTAAATAATTAAATGTTTATTGTGTGTAATAAATGTTTTATATCTTGTTAGCATTTGATTGTAAAAACAAAAAAAAAATGTAAGAAAATATGAGTTTGTGCTTTTATTTAACTAAATGTAAATGTTTGATAAAAAAGTACACAGGGAGAACAACATAACCCGAGACAGGGTTCGTACGTTGTCAGGGAATTTTAAGACCAGGAAATTATTTGGTACCAGTATTTTCTTATAGATAATCTCTTCTTAAGTAAGGTGAAATTTCTCACGTTTGAAGTTTATGTATTTTTTTAGAAAATTATACTGGTATGTCACCTGGAAAAGTAACGGTACCCGTATGAACCCTGCGAGAATAGTCACGTTTTTTTAGAACGGTAGTAGTCGCACTCTGTCCGTTTGACGACGTTACCAGCAGGCCAAAAACTGGCCTTTGTGTCTGACTGTGATAGCTAGCAAAATATACCGCACATATAAGTCTGAAATTTTGGGTGAGGATAGTCTAAGGAAGGTCTTGATGCAGCGGAGGCTCGGATTTTTAATTGTTTTATAATTAGCCGAGATATTAATTAAAAACTTATCAAAACTTTGTCCTTTGATATCCGGCAAAATCGCTTACGCATTTCCAGAACCCGATTTACGCATTGGGAGGAAATGAATAACCTGACGCGTGTATATTTTTTTTGTGCGTGTGTGTGTGTTATTTTGAGGTTTTAAATTGGTCTACGTTTACATTTGGTACGGTTACAATTGGAAGACATATTCAGAAAGATCGTACTTTTACATCTTAAATGCAGCAATCAATTCAAAAATATATTGTTGTTAAAGCTAAGTTTTTTTTGGTACTTTTCGGTTATCCGGGCGCCAGTGATATATATACATGTATATACTGTGGAACTCCAGATATACGTTACCTGAGTTGTACGTTTCCGTCAGTTATACGTTTCAACTCAGCGGTCCCAGCCGCTTTCCATTAAAAATTAGCTGAGTTATACGTTTTGTGTTATACATTTACCTCAGTTATACGTTATGTTTTTGCGTCTCCGGCCGAAATTTTGTCTCATTTATGTATTTTGTAACCGGAAACACTGAAGACGTGTCGGATGAGTCTGATTTGAAAGATCTCACTCAAACTTTGGAGCTGCTCTGAGAGCTTTTGACGTAGTAAAGCTGTTCGTCAGTAGTAAAAACAGTAATGCTATAAAGCGGCTGCATTATTAACAAAAATGCAAAGTTTGCAGTTCAATGTCGGCACTGCCGAATAGAAACAAATCGAATATTAGTGATTGATTCTACAAGATTCAATAAACTACTGAAATGTCTTTTGATAAATTATTTACATGCCAAGGCGATTCCAATCATTTCTTTTAAATACTCTATGTGTATTAAGAATATTTTTAATAAGGCTTTTAGGATAAAATAACTTTATGTATACTTTTCTTATGTATCTTCTCTGCTCCATTTCCGAAACTTTATGTCATGGGTAGAGTAATATTTATGAAACTTCCGTTTTCGATACAAAAGGTAACTGGAACTCCTCAGCGGAACAGAGGTTTTACGATATATATAGTTCCACTGTATATACACACACACACATATACACATATCTACGTACACATATATATACATACCCATATATATACATATATGTATGTACATATATACATATAATGTGTATATACATATGTATTTACATATGTACATATATCACTGGCGCCCAGCTAACCGAAAAGTACCATTTTTTTTTTTTTTTTTTTTTTTTTTTTTTTTTTGGGGGGGGGGGGGTTCAGAGGTTTGTTTTCCAGAAGTACATTTTTTCACTAATGGCAACGGATCTCAAGGGCGCAATTTTAGAGGTCATTATTGTTTACTATCATATTTAGAACGGACTGTTGTATATACTTTCTTCCTAATTTTTACAAATAAAAAATAAGAAAACGTCTTACAAATACCATTCATGTACAAGTTAAATGAGCTTCATTGGTCAATATCATTATTTATTTATTTAAAATCTTTGTATAAAATAAGTTTGTTTTCTTTTGTATTCATTTTTACTGCCGTCGGGATTTGTTTTCTTTTTTTAAACTTCATTTAAACTTTTATTTAAACTCAGCATTTTTTTATTTTAAACTATATTACCAATAACTTAAACTTACTGACATCATAATAAAATTAAATTTCTGAAAATACATACGAGACTATATTTATTTTAGACGTCCCGACAAAACAAAAATATGCTCTTAAAGCTGAAACCTTTTTCTAAATTAACGGTGCAATTGGTTTTAAAAGTACGGAGTTTAACCCCTTTAGAAACACCGGTGAACGCAGGTCACTTCGCGCCCCACGCGTACTATTTTTTTCTACGTTAAATGTAACTAATTGTCAATACAATCTATTTAGAGCATCTCAGTGGTCAAGATGTACGTTAATTACAAACTTAGAGAGCGTCGATACAGTTATATTCGTAACTAATAAAAATTTCAGAGACTTCGGAAGACCAGAACTATTTTTTATTGTTAGATTAAAGGAATCGACACGAAAATAAACAAACAAAAAATGAAATAAAAAAGGAGAAGAAGGAGAAGGACAAATCATTTTTCATTTACAACTAGATAACAATTCAATCGATATATATTCAAAGGTCATGTCAGTTGTCACCGATAGATCGCACTGAACTCTGGTGGAAAAATGACTTCCAATTTTTGTATGGGGAAATCGTGAATGCGTGAGACATTTAATTTTTACCGAGGTAGTACTTCAACTCAATTAACGAGGGTCTAATACACCAATGCCTTCATTTGACTACAGCAGAAGAAGTTTCAGAATTTTGGAATTTAATTCTAGAATTTTGGAATTTAAATAAGGCGACTCTTACCAGTCATAAACACTTGTACCTAAATTAAAAAATAAACAATTATGACCAACCTGACTGATAAATTAGAAAAACTCTAAACCTTGCTAACTCTAAATTCAAAGCGCGAAAATAAAAATTCTGATTAAAAGAGATTTCATGTTAGCAGTAGCATCTTGCTGTTGCCTTGTAACTGTATTGTATTGTTATCGTCAACGTCTCATTGAAGGGATTTGCTTTATATACACTGGTGTCCAGAAATTAAGTGGCAGTGATCAATTTCCGACGTTTCGTCGAATATCTTACTGAAACTCGTGAGGAAATGGTCGGAATGCCCTTGAACTTTCGGGATGTAAAGAACATGTTTCACATCATGTTTTTCAGTGAAGATTTTGTCGCTAGGACAATTAGGAGGGGAAATCATAATTTTAATAGTAAAGTAATATTTTCGATCACCCAAGTAACAGAAAAGGGTACAAATGGTCTGTTACTGTAGCAAATGACTATGCAGGTCCTGTTTAACATTTGTTTGCATTTGTGTAAGCATAGCACGTATATTCGTGAAGATGTTAACGTTTCTCTGAAAACTTCAAAAGGTTTTTTCTTTATAGCATGCAGAGTTTTCAGCCGAATTTAACACCGCTTTTTAAAAACTTGACAAAAAAGCGTAGAAACAGTATACTGTGATTAAAATATTAATATATTGAATATTTAATGAGATATAGGTATTTTTATGAAATAAATTTTAACTGCGATTGCGCGAATTACAGCAAAGATTTTTTGTCATAATTTGATAGTCAATATTATTGGGCAACTCATATAAAAAGACCAGTGAAATATCGTGAAAGCCCCAAAATTTATAGCAATAATTAATAAATTGAAAAATAAGTCCCATAGGATTATATGGGACTTATTTTTCAATTTATTAATTATTGCTCTAGGTTTTGGAGGTTTCAAGGATATTTCACTAGTCTTTTATATGAGTTCCCCATTAGTATTATTTTAACCCTTCTTTGCATGAGTTTTTCTTTTACAATTGTTTTTTTATACATATATTAAATATTAGACACCAGAAATTTTACGATTTTTAACTTTGTTCAGCAACATAGTTTACGGGAAATTTACTAGATTAATATTTCTATATAAATATAGTGGTGGCCGAGAAGTTGATTTATTTATTAAAAGTTAAATAAACAGTGATGAAAATTTCCATCACAATGCAAAGAAGGTTTAACCGGAATTATTTTAAAGGAAAGTCTATATAAAATTATATCTTCAAATTATCATTTCAGAATTAAATTTTTGCCTTCAAACTTCTTGCCATATGGCTGTTTGCTTTTACAATTAGCATCTGTAAGCGTACAAATTAGATGAAAAATAAAGTTAATTGTTTTACCTCTGTTTGCTTCGTGCTCCAAAAGTGTGTTCAACCCACCGCTTGGACTGGCGCTGCTATTTATTTTGGTGGGAGGATTTCTTTTTAAATTTTCTACTGTTTTCAGTGCAAGAGTCGTTTTAGAGACGACGATTCTTGTGCTAAGTAAAATCACGGAAACTTCTACATAATAACGTATTCAGTTACATACAAATACGCAGAAGTTCTTTGAAAACATATTTATATTTATAAAAATGATTGTTTTGGTGCTGTCGCTCCGTTTTACAGTAGGAAAAAAACATATAAAATAGCTTCGTGACAAACCGTTGTATTGCATGTACATTGCAAGTGATCTTAATTTGCTATTCCATTGTTAATATTACCGCTCTGTATATTATAGACTAGTATATAACCCCGTCAAAAATGACGGATTGTTGATCTGCGTTTCATTTTCATAAGACTTCATACAGACAAACAGAATGGAGATTTATTATTAAAAGGTTTGTATTGTAGAAAAATACATTTTAAAAAGGACAAATGATTTCTACAAATAAAAATAATAAGGATATATATATATTTTTTTTTTTCTACTTAGTATTAAATTTCTTAAATAGTTCAACGATTGGACAAAATCAAATATTAACAAATAATCCATGTGCGAAAGTTTTTGTAAAAAAGTGTTATCAATGAGTTTTTAAACAGCTTGACTTACCATATAACTCTTTGTTTGATTACATAAGCAAAATTAAATGGAAATTACGCCGTACTATGCATTTCTTATATTTTAATTACGTTTGATAAGAAAGAATCATTTTACAGTATATGACCCATTATCCGAAAATCCAAAATCCGGAAAAACCCGAAGTCCGGAAAGAAAAATTCGAAAATTTTCTAAATTTGTAAATTTTTACTAAAATTTTAGATTTTCTGAAATTTTTCGAAAATTTTACCGATTCCTAATTTTTTTTCAGTCTATTGTGTTTCAATGTTTAATCACTAAAATATTGTTACTTCAGTGGCGGGTGAACACGGTCCCCCCCTCCCCCCTTCTCTTCCCGAAATTAAAAACATATCATTTTTCTCTCAAATTTTAGTTTAAAATTAATTTATATTACGATTCGTTAGAAAAAAAAAATAGTTATGTATTTATTTCATCAGGGGTGATTCTGTTCAAGTTTTCCTAAAAATTTAAGGCATTCGATTTCGAAAATTTAAGTCTTCAGTCCAAAATTTCGAACATAAATATCTCGAATTTTGAACGATAGTCGCCGAAAAAAATCAATTATGTCTATCGTTCGCAGAAAAAATAGAAAATTTCATCAAAGAAGGATTGTGGAAACAACGTGAATTTCGTCAAAGTGCCGAAAATAAAAACGCAAATTTCGTTGCAGGATTGAAAAAAAAAAAAAAAAAAAACGCTAATTTTGTTAACAAATTGCAGAAAAACGCGATTTCCGTCAAAGGCTTACGAATAAGACGAAAATTTCTTCCAAGGACTCTTCCAAGGTAATTTCGTCAAAGGATCGAAAAAAACAACCGCTAATTTCGTCAATGTCAGAAAAAACACGAATTCTGTCAAAGGATCGTGAATAAAAGGCAAATTTCGTCAAAGAATAGCAAAAAACGCAAATTTCCTCAAAGGATCGCAAAAAGAAAACGCAAATTTCCTCAAAGGATCGCAAAAAGAAAACGCAAATTTCTTCAAAGGACTACGAAAAAATGAAATTTTGTCAAAGAACAGCAGAAAAAATGCAAATTTTGTCAAAGAATCACGAAAAAAAACATGAATTTTGTCAAAGAATCGTGAATTTCGGGAGGACCCGCATTCCGGAACGATGGAAGCAATTTCAAAATCCGCCAGTAGATGGCGACAGTATACTGAATCAACCTCAAATCAAATCTCTCCCAAGGAAATAAATCACCGCATTCTGAAAAAAAAAGTGCTTACAGAATTTTTTTTTTTACAGAAATGTTAATATACATTTTTTTTTTTTGTTTTTTTATGAAATAGTGTTTTAAGGTTTTAAACAAAATTAAAAGATTTAAAAGCTTGAATATGCTTTTACAAATATTTAAACGACGAAAGTAGATAATGTAACTTCTTTTTCAGTAAGCCTAACATGGCGTTTAACTACGATCGAATCGCAGAGTGGTACAACCCGGTACCGTTACAGACACTTTCTCGCCTTTGGATTTTATTATAAGTAAGATGATGATAAATCATACATAAATTTATATATTGTTCATTCACATTTCCTTTACACTAACTTTGTGAGCTATTGATTAGAAAGCTATCTTCTTTACAGCATAAACGGTATCGTTTGTATCCTTTGTAAAAAGAAACTGGTGATGCACTACAAAGGACACATTTTGTATCTAAACTATATAATGGAAACGACCACGTCCTTAACAGATAATTGAAATAATACATTACAGAATGAAAAAATGAATTTTTGTGTGAAATAAAGATGATAATATTCTAATAAATTTAAACTCGCTCTCATTAATTTAAGAAAAAAATCAATTTACTAATATGTAGTGTTGTAAAATATAGTGGATTTATTATTCAATAAATTAAGGCTCTATTTCAGAAAAGTTTAAGTAGTAATATTTTATAAATTAGTCACGAAATTTTACCCATGTAAATCAATCTCCTTTCATCTACACATCACAATAATTCGACTCATCAACTTCGATTGAAGGTGAACAAAATCAATATGAACGTTGTAAGTACCTTATAACTTCTGCATGGTACATATAAAACAATATTAACTGTTCAAACTTTCAGGTAAAAATTTGGAATTTCTGAGTAAAAAGTTTTTTGGACTTGACAACACTGCTATTAAGCGTTTATTTTTAGAATATCACACCGCCCACTGAATATTAGGCCGGAGCGCTGACACAAAAATTTCGGCAGTTGTAGGCGGAATTCTTTCAGCGTGTGTACGGTCCCTTGAAATTCAACACCAATACTATTTAATGTAGCTTTTTGGGCGCGAAATGAAACCTTTTAAAAATGTATTAGTAGTTGTAGTAGAAGTCTTAAGCCCGAGACTTGTAGATAGAGTTGCAAAAAACCGGTTTATTCCCAGGTTTATTTACAATAGATCCAGTTTATTACCAGGTTTATTCCTAAAAGACCTGGTTTAATAAAAAAAAACCCGGTTTATTCCCAGATTTAAACCGGATTTTTTCTAGCATTTGTAACTCTACTTGTAGAGATAAACTATTGAAATTTTATCACCACTATTTTCTAATATTAATTTTCGTCTTGTGATTGATATAGAAATAGTCGCCAGTCCTGGCCCGTATTCAAAGAGTTAATACGTTTTCCAGACTTTCACACAAACTTTACTTACGTATAACCATCCAACTTATACATAATTTTTTTTCAAAATATTCATTTGGACCCATAAATAATATAAAGTTATTTTAGTATACATTATAAGATTTTAAATTAGGCATTCGATAACCACAATGTCATTAGCAATCAAGCAAGCAAGCGCTGTTCTCGCAAGTGCGTTTGCGATGAATATCTGAAAAAGCTTGAGATAAGACTCCGAAACTTTTACTGTTACTAGTTCTTAACCCATTCGCAGCTCGTAGTATGATAAAAAAAAAACCGGTCTAGCCACTACTATTTTAATATGTTAAAAAATATTTTATTTAATGACAGAAACGTTGCTATTAAAGTTACCAAGTATTATGTTTCAGAATTTTTGGTTGGAAACGAATTTCAGTAAAAATATGGAACACTCCTCCCACATAGTTTTGGCAGCTAATGGGTTAAAACTTTTTTTACGAAATTGACTTTTGATATGTATAGTACACAGAGTAAGGAGATCTAACAGAGAATCATCTTTCATACACTGCAATGGTAACTTCTTTAACATGGGATTACGCATAGACAGTAGCGATATCAGCGGATGATTCTAAAACTACGGCCATAATAGAAACGAGGGTTACTAATACGGCGATATATCACTTTCTTGGCAACAAATGACGGAAGAAGAAAAAAAACGACGAATGCTTGTTGCTTCTTGTTTTGAATATTATGAAAACATATTTATTTTTAACATGTTCTGAAACAATCGGAATTAAACTTTATTTTAAAATAATTGTTGTGAAAAAACAAAGTATTTTTTTTTTCCAAATATAAAAGGATAATTTGATTTTTTTTAAGCAATTTTTTTTAAATATATTATATTGTTTGCTTTAACTTACTAGAGCCTAGCGTTGCATTAATGCGACACCATCGATAATAATACATTTGATGTTTCCACATCAGTAACTCTGAAAACAAAATTTGAATCTCTTTCATAACCAGAAACTTCTTGCTAAAATAAGTTAATAAAAATTCTATTCTAAAAATTCGGTATGAATGGAATATTTCCATTTTTTAAGAGAAAATAAATTGTGTCGTTAATGGTTAATATTTTTATATTTAACAAATAAAATTCTATTTACATATAATTTTGCGCTGTTTGAGTGAATTATTTGTTTTGAACATTAAAATAAATTGTGATCTCAAAATAGGCCAAAAAAAAAATCTTATTTATAAAATAGGAAGGAAATATATAAATCAAAGATTAAAATAAATTGATTAAAATAATTTTCAAATATATTCCAAGGCTTTAATAAATTATTTTAAAAGTTACTTAAGATTTAGTAAAAGTTCTATTGAGTACTGATATATATATATATATATATATATATGTATGTATGTATGTATGTATGTATGTATGTATTATGATAATTAGATCTATTTTATTTGACGTATATCTTAATTTCTGTTGAATAATTCATTAATGCTGTAATATAAATGAAATACATCTAATTTTCCTAGACAAAAGGTATCTGTAGAGTTTTTGTAATTATATACAATGTGTCTCTTATTGCAGTTTAATAGGTAATCCCTAAACAGTCAATTTTAGAGGAACATTTTCAATTGCAATTTATTTTTTCAAATATTTTTGTTAATCATCTTAGAAGCCATCCAAAAGTCAACTAATTTATTTTTGTAAAAGTTTATATTTGATTCCTTTGTTCTATGAATTTTTATTTCAAAAGCAGACTTGCCAAGTCTCCGGCTTTTTGTATACCAGTATTATTTTAGAGAAAATGTTGTTCTTGTAAATCGCAGAAACTTCCGAATACAAAAACAACATTTTCTTTACTAAAATACTGGTGTCCAAAAAGCCAGAGACTTGGCTACTCTGCAAAAGACATATTTTGTCGTTCTCTCAAAGACAATAAAGTTCATTATTCTTTTATTACAAAAAAGGGGATAATTTGAAATTTAAACTTTTTCCGCAACTAAAAACATATTTTTGTGCTAGAAAACCATAAAAAAATATTAATAATTCAATAACATTCGAATCATTTTTGCAATTGGATATATTCCTATAAAAAGGACAGCTTATTATTTGGTAGGGATTAATGAAGAATGAAAGAGATATAGCATACCTTCAATTTTTATCAATTTTCTTTCCATATTTGTATCAACTGAGAATCATCAATTATCTTTAATGACTTACCAAACACAGTGTAGCACTATATATGTTTTTCAGAAACTGACTTAAAAATATGCAACCACAAAAACATATTGCATCTTTGTTTCAAAAGTGCCATAACTCCGAAAACTAAATTTTTCAGAAAATGCTGTCGTTTTTTGGCTGTATTCATATCTTCATACAATATTTTGAGTTTTTAAATGCATTATAGTTTTCTATCTGATTACAACAGCGTTTTTTTTTATTTTAATAATAATTTCATATAATTTCAATAATTATTGTAATATAAATTACAATATAACTATAAATTTCTTCTATATTATGTGTAATTATATAAGCTAGATTAAAAAAAACTATAAACGAGCAGGAATCAATCAAGGCAAAATATAAAAAACCATTAATTATTTTTATTTTATTAGATTTTAAAATGTACAATTAATAAACAAAACAAATTCATCAGATAGAAAAATATTCGTAGAATGGCTTAAAGAAGTTATTATCAATTAATAATTGTACAAATTTGAGTACTAACTGGATTTTATCTTTTGTTACAAAATGTATTTTTCACAAAAATATAATACATTTCTCAGAAAAATAACTATTACTTTTCACAAAATGGGTCCTAAGAGAAAATACTGCATCGACCCCTGACAAGAGTGGGAAATTTACAGAAAATCTTACCAAGTAAGGATTTATTTTGTAAGCGAGCAAGTATGCCAACACTGAATATATATAAAATATTTCATATATTATGGAACTTAAAAAATAAGAACAAAAATAACACATGAAAATAAATCACAATTTACTGATCCTTGGGAATAAAAAATAACTTTGACGTCTTGTTCTTGGAAACAACACACGTATCTCTTCTTAACATTTTGAAGAATTCCAATGACCTATTTGATCTTCAAAGAAGAATTTTAATAATAAGTATCAATCGAGGTTCAAAACTCAAATAGCGAACGCCGAAAATTTGCACATGTGCACAGGACCTGATTACCGCAGGGGCAAACTTCCACCAGAAATTTTAATAGATATTTTCATTTTATTCACACAAAGTTCTTGTCACAAATAAGTCAAAAATTTTTATGCATTTTTACTGGTGTAAGTTTGCCCCGTTGATAATCAGGCCCTGCATGTGCAAATGACAACAGCGAAAGGCAACAAGCAAAATAGGGTTACAGTTAAGCGGAAATCACGAAGATAAAAATTGCCAACGCGATTATTTAGTTTTCATGTCATCCGCTGTAGGCGCTCTTTTCAGTCGAAGTTATGTCTCTGTTTAAATCTCCTTACTCTGTGTACTATACATTCACTTTAAAATAACTTAATACCGATCCGTTCTGCGAGACGAGATCGTATCTTGAACAAGTAACCAAAACATTCATTACGCTAATGAAAAAAGTTGCCTCTTGAATGTTTGAAAGATTTACAGTTTATTTTTTCTTGATACTACCAATTTGTAAACTTTTTCGCAAGTATATGAAGAACACTTACTACCGTTACTAATAGAGTAAGCGAGGTTTAGGCGAGGATGCAAATGAATATGCAGGAATAGACAGCATATAAAAACATTTTATATTATTTACAGAAACAATCAATATTAAAACTATGTACATATTTCAAAATTTTATATTACGTACACAGTTACATTGAAAGAGTATCTTTCCAAACTAAATTTTTAGTTTGTCGCGGTCTAGAAAATTCATTCAAATTCTGAAAGCCAATATTTTTGCCAAATATTGCCATTTTTGGCAACATTTTTCATTTAGAGCCAACCAAGCATGTGTTGAGAAAGTTCTTTGTACCCTGATTGGTTGAATTCAGTTTTCGAGAACATTCTATGGACTCTGATTGGTTGAATCATGTATCTTGGCTCCTATTGAGGACTTCTAGAAAATGCCTTCAGCTTCTGAAAGCCAAGTGTTTTGCCAAATGTCGCCAAAATGTCGTAAAATTTGGCAACATTATTTCATTTGGCGCCAAGCATGTGTTTTAGCATTAGTACGTTTAAAAGTCGATTTTCCCACCAAATCTCACCAATGTCCCCAATGTTTCTCCAGTATCGCCAAATTTGGTGAAATGTTACCAACTTTGCGACTTCGTTTAATTCCAACTGTTCAACAACTTAATAATGGTTTCAACCTTCATTCTCATTGAAATGCACTGACCCGTAGTAACTCCAAAATGAGCCACTAATCGGATTTTCTCGAACATGTGACCTACCCCAATGGTCTTTTGGTACCCAAAAGCGGTGGGATATAAATTTCGTCAAAATCGTTAGAGTTGTTTTTAGGATAAAATTTGCATAACCACGCCACACACAAACACACACACACACACACACACACACACACACACACACACACACACACACACACACACACACACACACACACACACACACACACACACACACACACACACACACACAAGATTTGTTCGTATTATAATATAGGATTCATTTTTTCATACAGTTCATTTTTATTTGAAAGTAATAACACGTAGAAATATAGAAGTATTAGATTATCTTTCAAAATACGCGCAATGCTATTCCTTCCATGATCGTGGTGCTTTTATTATAAATTACACGATGTTTTTCCGTTGTCAAAAGCAATAACCGGGTATGCCGATTAAGAAAACAATATGTATACAAATCTAAATTAACCCCTGATCTTCATAGCAAAAATATCAGAACTATTTGTTGTTTATTTACTTAAAAGTACTTTTAGCATGTTACAATTACGGCACTATTACTGTAAAGCCATTGTCTTCTGAAAGAGGGAAAAAGATTAAAAGAAAACGAAGGTTATAGAACTATAGATGAATTTCAATTTTATACGGACTCTATAATCATGGAGCATTACTAATAGATTAAAACAAACAAAACAAAACCAAACCCCGAAGAAAACGGTAAAACGGTGATTGCAAAAGTCGAGATCAATCAACTGCTGCACCGAAGAAGTAATTGACCTAAAAATATTTTTAAATAGATTGTCTTAAAGCTTCAAATACTATTGATAAATCCCTCGTAAATCTCGCGTTGTGCAACTTCAACTGTATTTTAAATAGCTATTAAACACCACAGTATGTATTGAACTTGTGAGTTTAGAAAAACGGTATTTCCCTTATTTGGATACATAAAAAAAAGTTTTTTTTTCTTGTTTGTAGCAACAACTTCAGTTGATCTAAAATGCGTATCAAATTCATGGCCAACTAAGTGATGCAATACATCGTTCATCGGATGTAGAATGAATTCCGAGCACGTGAACATCTCTAAAGATATTAGTATAAATATTTTATTATTTTCAATCCTTCTATTTAAACTGGACCTTTATCCTACCAGTAATTTTTCTTAACTTTTTCTACTAAGTTTTTTAGAAAGTTTTTCGAATAATTAAGGCTTTGAAAACTGCACACAAAAACTGGTGGAAAAGAACATGCCCAGATTGCAAATTTGGGAAAGATTTAGGAAAATGTCCAGATTTAACAAAAATTACTGCAATTTACATAACTCATAAGTCGCATATAATTTCAAAAAATAAAATTCTATAAAACTGAATCCATCATTTTGATTCCTCCTGTGCATCAAACAGTATTCAAAAGTTCAGCCTGAAGGTCAGTGATTTACAATTCCCTCTGCTCGACATAAAGTATCTGTTAATTATTTTCAGTTTTCATCTTGACGATGCATTCGAATGATGTCACCACATGTTATCTGGTAATTTTTAATTTAAAGTTAATCCTTCCAGGGGCAAAACATTTACGTTGCTAAACTGTTGAAATGAATGAATTACACCGGAATTTATGAAGGAATTTATTTGGAAATAAGGAAATGCCATATTTTACATACATAATAAACGAAAAATTTTATACCAGATTTCTGGTGTCATTGCGGCATTTGGAAATTAAACTTAAGTGGTTTCATGAATATACCACTGCGCTTGAAAGGGTTAAATACTTGTCTCAAAGCTTGAATTTCTGCAACTTTCTATTTAAATGTGTGATCTAAAATTTGTTGCCGAGTCACGAAGACATATTTTCTGGTACGGCAGTTTACAATCGAAGCCAGTACATCTTTATTTTAGCAGTAATAGTCTTAAGATCGAAAAAAAAAATTCCCAATATTTTCCAACGTTTTATATATAAATTTTCAATGAATTTGTTTTCTACCTTATTTCCATAGATACGATGATGTACAGACTGAGCCAAAATTACTTGACGCATTTTGAAATTCAATAATAAAAACAAGTAATTCGTGAACGAATGTGCAGCTTGGGAGAAAATACTTCCTTTGATAGAAAGTTTCGATTAAACAAAAACTAATTAACCCTTTCAGTGGCAAGCAATTGTGTTCTTGTAACGGTGAATTCCAACCGGAATTTACTTAAGAATTTAGTTCAAAACATTGAAAAGCAATTATTCAATTTTTCCCATCAAAGCTAAAAAAGCAAAATTTAATTAAAAGTTTCTGGCTTGAATCGGATTAAAATTAGGTGGTATGTAATATATACCACCGTCCCTCAAGGGGTTAAAAAAATGCCCATAGATGACGTATCGCTATACTTCCAAAGCGGAAAAATAAAATGAAAAACAAGCAGTCACATACCATTTATTTTTTGCATGCTACTACAATGTTTCAACGTGCGCAGTATTTTTAGATTGAATCCCATCCAACTAGAACTCAATTTCATACTAGAAGTAGTAATATGGTAGAAAATTCCACAGTCGTCCCTGTTTCAAAAACATAACAAGATCAAAAAACAATTTTGTACAGCCAAAAGCTGGTGATACATTATGTATTATGAATTTTCACCATATTCTGGCACTAAAAATAGAAGGAATCACAGTCGGAAAACATTAATAATTCACAAACTTCAAAATAACATGCATAGCTGACAAATTTCGATTAAAAAATAATAAATCGGAAATTTTAATAAATAAAGGAAATTAAACAGTAAACAGTTAATTACTTCCCGTAGATATATACGCAAAAACTCCACTCCCTGTATATGAATAGAGGATACAGTAGAGATACGTCATAGAGTAAAGAATAAAAGGCGGGGAAAGACCTTCAGCTCATACACACAATTTGACCGAGGCATAATAAATGTATTTGAAACGAGAAATTTCTTAAAATAAAA
Source organism: Maratus michaelseni (assembly GCA_963931845.1). Lineage (NCBI taxonomy): Eukaryota > Metazoa > Arthropoda > Arachnida > Araneae > Salticidae > Maratus > Maratus michaelseni. The sequence goes on from OZ007595.1 coordinate 307,941,433, forward strand.
TAAGTTAAATATATACCACAGAGAAATACAATTTAAATTGTGATTTAAAATAAGTGTGTATGACTTGTACTAGATTTAACACTTTGAGGGGCGGTGGTATATATTATATACCACCTAATTTTAATCCGATTCAAACCAGAAACTTTTAATAAAATTTTACTTTTTTAACTTGGAGGGGAAAAACTGCTTTTCCTTATTTTGAACTAAATTCTTTCGTAAAAACCGGTGTGAATTCAACGTTAAAGGAACACAATTGCTTGCCCCTGAAAGGGTTAAAACAAATGGTTTAGAAATTACCTATTCGACAAAGTTAAACCTTTTAAGGGGGTGGTATATAATTTATTACACTTAATTTTAATCTACAAATGCCATATTTGCACCAGAATATTTGAATAAAATTTTGTTTTCATAATGTACTTGAGAAAAGCGTTTATTTTGTACCAAGTCGAAACTCTAGAAACATTCAACAGCAGATTTAAATTCCTATTGAAATTGGTAAGACGCGACACTCTGTATGTTATGCTTAAAATATTATCTCTATTAAGCTTTTAACCCTTTAACGGATAAAGTATTTCAATTGCTAAAATGTAGAAATAAATGATTTACACCGGGAATTATGAACAAATTTATTTTTATATATAAAAAAGCGATATTTCACTCATATAATAAATGGAAAACATTTCTATTAAAATTCTGCTGTCATTGTGGAATTTCGTAATTAAAGTTTTATGGTTTCCTAGGGAAACCAATGAACGTTAAAGGGTTATGTTCCGGAACCTAATCAACGTTTATACATCTTTCTTGCAATTTCATGTGTGAACACAGATTTTGCTTACTTGATTGTTACCCACAAACTTTCGAGTTAAGGTGTCGAATTAAAAAAAAACCTTAATTATATATATAAATATTCTTATGTTATTTCCGGTGCATGTAGAATAATCTGTAAAAGATTAGTACGAGTACGTATTAGATGGATAAATATGCGTAAGTAAAGGTTGTGCGACGAAAGTCTAAAGAAAACAGATCTTATTAAGATATAGTTTATTCAGTATGAAGTTAATTAAAATTTAAAAAATATATTCATTTTATCTATTCTGAAACATAAATAAGATCTTTCAATGACACAATTTTGTACTCTTTTATAAAATATGTAATAATAATAATAATAATAATAATAATAATAATAATAATAATAAAATGTTAATCTGTAATGACACGGCCGGTTTGCAGCAACTTAAAGACACGGGCGGCGCATTCTATTCGCCAACGGTTTTTAAAGCTTAAATAACAACGTATGATGTTATCCTTTTTTAATGCAATGTCCAGTGGTAGATTAAAATTATTAAACATGAAGTTGTTAAAAAAATAATTAATTAGAGTTAATATAACAAGGGATGTTTGTAGTAACATAAAGACACGGGTAGCCTGCTCCATGCGCCAACACCTTTAAAACCTAAATTTCCTCTTTTGATGCTGAAAAAGAATAACGTCTAATTTCTAGTAACAGTATAAAAGTAATTGACATCACATTTAGAAGAAAAAGTTTAAGTAATAAAGATAAAATATATCACAATAATACACTGGCGGCATATTCAGTACATCAGAAAATAATGAAACCGAGCACAAAAAATCTTTAACGAACTTTGAACATTGGTAGAACATTAAAGGATCTTTGGTATGAGGGTAAATGAAGCACAAATGATATTTATAAAAAAAAATTCTGTGAAGAACAGAGTTGCCAGTTTGGCTTTCTTTTTATTCAGAAATGCTAAATTCTTACTGGAAATTTTAAGATTTTTTTTTTGGTTTTAAGTAATCACGAAATGTCTGTCATTAAATTACACAAAAGTTTAGATTTGAAATTTCTGGTATGGATTCGAAATTTCTAAATAAAAAAGGAGAACCAAGACTTCCTTATCATAGTATCAGACCTCTCAATCAGCAAGTTGCCTTTGACCGCTATACTTGTCCTGCTACTAGCGCCATCAATCGACAGTAATAGTATTTACGACACGAAATAACACAAAATTTTTTCACAGCTCCATTTGTTCTATGCATTTGCTTATGACCTAGTAGTTTTCCTACCACTAACATTTTATAGTAAATTTTATCTTATTAAATTGACAATATCGTGTGATTACATGACGAAAAAAATTCTATTAAATTTTAGTGGTAAGAAAAAAGCGTAAAAGTTGGCAGCTATGCGGTAGCAGACCAGCTAGATTTTTCTATAGATTTTTCTATTATCTTTTTGGATACCAGTTTTTTAGTAGAGACAATTTTGTTTTGTTTGATCGGAGAATTCTGGGATTTAAAAGAACAACATTTTCTCTAAAAATATACTGGTGTTCAAAAAGACCGAAACATGGCAACTGTGCGGTAGTATCCGCCAGGCGGCGATACTTTCCGGAAAAAGTCAATGAATAAGTTGGCAATTACCGCGGACTTTTTCTCCCATAGACTTTCTCCGGATTTTCAAGTCTGATCTATGATAAGGGAGTCTTGAGGAGAACAAACTTGCAACCCTGGTGAACAATACTGTTAAAATTTATTTGTGATTGTCGGTCCATTTTTAAAAGTAATGAAAAATACATTTTTTCAAACTCGATAGTTTGACGAGTTAGTGACGATATTTTCTAAATAAAAGACAATAACCCTTAGAATAAAGGATTGGTTACTGCCGAAAGTAACTTACACCATTAAATTTCAATAGAAAATTTCGCTTTATTTATACACCTTAGGTATCCACAATTTCTACCATAAAAACGGCGAGAAACTTCTCTTTTGTTTACTGCTGGAAGTTTGTCCACGCCCTGATTAGATGAGCGGTTGAGAAATTTAACTCTTAACGCGACCCACCTTAAAGTTTACAATTTTCCAGCTACTCACCTAACATGTACACTTTGTAAAAAAAGTAGAAGAACACTTGATTTTTTTAAATTTACTTAATTGCGGCTTACATTTACGGTCTGATATTTTTAAGGGTGTCACTTTACACTTACCCTTTTGTTGTAAAATAAAAAATAAATTGCTACCACAACTAATTTGTTGAAAAATGAAATTAGCTAAGTATCACACTTTTAAAAACATAGAAGGACAGATGTGGAAAATTGAATTTATTGGACCCTTCTGCTATAGATAACGTAAGTAAGCATTGAATGCCTAAAAGGGACTGCTCAGACTGGGAACCAGATCTGTAGAGCATAGATGTCCCTCCCGGTCCCTTTATTAAGGTCTTAAAAAAAATACATATTTTAGCTGGAGCTGAACCCGCCAGAAAACGCGACAGGGGGCGGGGTGGAAATAGTACATTACAGGTAGTTCACTGCCAGAGACATACCTCCAGCGCGACACTGGGCAGTGAAGATGGTTTAAGATTGAATGATGTTCTCAGTAGCGGGTCAAGTTAGAAAGATCCATCAGGAACTTAAAGATGTTTTTTAGTTTATTTAAAAGTGCTGGGCGGGAAAGGATATTATCAAGCCAACCACTAGGGGGAGAAGAGGGGCGACGTATGTGCCAGCGAGCTGTAAGGGGGCAGTTAAAATAGAAGTGTGAGGCTGACGCCTCTGCGCCGCACTCACAGGTGGGAGTTCGGGCCCTTTTAAACCTGTTTGGATATGAGCCGAAAGGGCCGTGTCCCGTTAGGAAGGCAGTGGTTGAGGAAGTTAAAGTAATAAGATTGCAAGATACCGCCGGAACTATGTCATAGGTATATCTACCTTTCTCTGAGTAGTCCCAGTGGTCTTGCCACTGCTGCAACATGCGAATTTTAAGGGATCTTTTGATATAGGAGTGGGGCGCAGGTAGCGAGATGTCTATGGATGTTTTTGTCGTTGCTTCCTTTGCTAGCATGTCCGCAGATTCATTGCCGAAGATCCCCTTGTGTGCTGTCACATGACCTAGCGAAGTTTTATGTAGCAGGTTACTAAGTTGGGTTTTAATTTCGTGGATTTGTGGATTGATGGTTCTGAAGGCGTAGATTGCCTGCAGGCTGGATAGGCTATCACTATAGATGGGGATTGCAATGGTTGTTTGTTGTTCCGAAATCCATTCTAGAGCTTTGTGGATGGCAAAGAGTTCAGCCTGATATATCGAGTTGAAGTTGTCCAATCTGCAGGCCCACCGGTGAGTCAGCACTCCGCCTTCCGTAGCACAGAAAGCTGCGCCTACGCCGGTTTCGGTTCATGAGCCATCGGTGAAGACTGTTAAGCGGTGGGAAGGGGAGTAGGAATTGCATTTAGGGTTAACTTGGAAGTGGGAAGTTTCATCAGCTGGGTGAATTTGCCAGCTCTGTATCTTGTGTTGAATGGTTAAATGTGGGAAGTGGATTTGTGTTATAGCATTATTATGTAGGTGTAAGATGTTATTCCTTTGACATTCGTATAGAATGGTAAATGTGATAGGAGGGATGCCGGTAATGACTGCTAGTGCATCACTAGAAATAGTTTTATATCCTCTAGAAATCTGCAGTAGGAACATGCGTTGGATGGATAATAATTTTATTTGTGCTGCCTTGGTTAGGTGGCCTCCCCAAATTCCTGCACCATAAGTTACGATTTTTTCTGTTGTTGTTGTGTACCATATTTTTAACATTGTATTTTTAGTACCCCATGATTTAGATGTTAATTTAGTGGAGTTGTGGTAGTAGCTAATGAGCTTAAATTTTAAGTAATTTATGTGTGCAAACCAATTTTGGTGTTGGTCTATGGTTAGGCCTAGAAGTTTTAAGGTGGAGACATGGTGTACACTGATGCCATTAATTCTGATGGTTGGTTTCCTTTTTAGTTTGTAGGGTTTCGCGAATGTGAGGGCTTGTGATTTTGCAGCTGATAGTTGCAGGTGTAGAGACTCCAGGAGCTGGCAAAAAAAGGGAAGGGCTGAAGCTGCCTCAAGTTCTAAATCCAGACGACTTCGACCAGAGAAGATGAAGCTGAAGTCATCAGCAAAAGCAAAGAGGAGAAAGCCTAAACGATCTAATTCTTTAAGAATCAGGTTTGCTATGAGGAGCCAGAGGATTGGCCCAAGGCATGAGCCTTGAGAGCATCCCTTCTGTTGGTTGTGGCTGGATGTACCTGCTCCCCAGTTGACTAGAATGCTTCTATTTGATAGATAGGTTCTGATGACTCCAGCGATGTTTCCTGGGCAGTTTAGAAGACAGAGCTGTAGTAGGATATCTCTCCATTCGACATTATCGAATGCTCCTTTGATATCCAGTGAAACAAGGGAGGTGTATTTTCCCTCTTTAATTTTTAAGGCGCAGGAAGATAGAATTTCATTCAATGCTTTTTCACATGATCTGCCCTCTCTGAACCCAAATTAGCATTACTAATTTAATGTTTTTGTCAAAGAAAAATATACCTTCATTTTTAGAATGCCTAAAGGGAATACCTTTAAATAATTTTCAAAAAGGCCAAGCTATAGCATTTATAAAATAGGGTAAAAGCATCAGAAAGATTGATAAATTACTTAATGTTAGTAAAACTGCAATATTAAACTATCTTAGGAACCCAGAGCATCACGGTACTAAAAAAAGCCAGGAAGACATAAAACACTGACGCCTCGGGATGAAAGAAACATTATCTGAGAGTTGAAAAAGATAGACTCTACAATTTCAAATGTCCGAATACAAGCAGAGCGAATACGTGTGTCATGTCAAACTGTATATAACTATATAAAATAGTCTAAAGTCTTCACTTTCATGAAGAGACAACACCATCCAAGGTGGAAAAAAATGCATATAGTGAACCGGTTATCTTGGGCGAGAAATCAAATGACTTTGGCCACAGAATGGACTTCTGTCATTTTCTCTGATAAGAAAAAGTTCAATTTAGATTGCCCTAATGGATATCAGTTCTATTGACATTGTATAAAGAATGTGGAAGAATTTTATTCCATTCGACAAATGGGAGGGGGAAGTTTGATGGTTTGGCTAACAGTCGGATATGGTGGATGAACGAGTCTGGTCTTTATGCACGATAGACAGAACCATAAAGATTATATCCAATTGTTGGAATCTGAACTCCTTTCCTATGCTACAGAATTAGGAGGAGAAGATTGGATATTTCAACAAGACGGAGCAGCGATTCATACAGCTACTGGTTTTAAAAGTCGGTTCCGTACAAATGAGGTCCGTGTTTTGCCATGGCCAACTAAAATCCCTGGCTTGAACATAGTTGAATATATATGGGTGACATTAGTTCGTAGCGTATACAGTGGAAGAAAACAGTATAAATCTGCTGTTGAATTTCTTGCACTTCTTGAGGACAGCACTTAATGATGTTTGAGACAATTTTTGCCAAAGTGAAATACAAGAAATCTATGATTCAATGCCAAACAGAATATTTCAAGTCAGAAATGAAAATGGAAAGAAAACTCTTACTAATACTTTAATTTTCATATAAAATACTCATGTGTCCATCTACTTTTTTTTACAGAGTTTCATGTAAGCTACAGAAACTATATTATGTAAAACAAATTCTCTCCGTAATTTATTTTTGATTACTGTGATTTCATAATCATTTAGCTCTAAAATGTTACGCAAATAAAGTTATTTGCGCTAATTTAATCAATTCTTCTTTTCTTAGAAAAAAGTCTATTGTCCTTCTACTTTTTTTACGTAGTGTAGTTATGTAGAGTATTTTGTAAAATCCATCTTCAGGGAAATATAATCTTTGTTCCAAAGCAAACACAAGAAAAAAATAATTGGTAATAATTTGTGAGACAGAATCATATATTTGCAACCAATTTTAACGTTGATGATTTTGTTACATCAGATGATTCAGATAACGAAATACCATTCATCTGTCGCAACAGCGGCGGGGGGGGGGGATTCACCATAACAATATCCTTCACTCCGCCGCAATGTGAATTGAACGGCTTCCCTATTACTTATGCTATCCCTGATTTGGAGTAACATCAGTAATCTGGGTGCCATTCATTTCACATTACAGGTGGTTTTGCGATGTTGATATGACAACAACCTCGCTAATACGTCAGATCACTCTCAAATTTGTTACCTGTATTTTCTAATCTATCATACAATCCAAAATCATTGACGCTAAAATTGGTTGAAAACTTGTTGCGCTGTCTCCCCAACTGTAATAGTAATATGAGTGGAAAGAAAAAGGCTTTTTCAACCTAAGAAAAACTTACTTCTTTTAATGAAATCATTAGAAAAAAATACTGTATAAAAGTTAATGTGACTTATGGTATTGTTCTTCACGAAAGAAGCAATTTGTACTGGGATTGAAACTTAAATTTTAGACTCAATCAGGTCTGTACACAAAGTTTAACACTGTCTACTTAAAAAGTTACTTATTTAAATCTTTAAGCTATATTTTACTTTAAATTTAAAACACGATGTTTTCATTATATTATTGTAGCAGATAAAATTAATCATATTTTTTTTAAGATAAGACAAATCATTCCGCGACACACTTGACCAGTGGTCATCAATTATTTTTCCCATGGGTCCGTTTAAAAAAAATCAAACTTATGCGGTCCGGAAGGTTTAAGTCTCCCCGTACTTCTCCCCCACCCCACCCTATGCATCACGCTAACAACCTTTTACTAACCTAGACTTTGCTTGCTAAAGCTTTTCTTGGAAATCATTTGTTTTCTTAGATGCATAACACAATGCATACCAGTGAAATGAAGTGCATTAATACCAAATCAATTTTTTATTATGATTTGTAGAAATCAAGATGATCAATACAGGTATAAATTCAAAATGATTGATAACTAAAGCTCATTGTGGTTAATATTCAATGAGAAAAATGACATGTAAATGATTTATATGCCAAAAACTCTTATATCGTCTAATGACTCCAATTGATATCCAACTGTTTCAGTGTAAACTGTTTCTCTACATCCGGCCAGGGCTTAATTACCAACGGGGCAAACTTCCACCAACAAAGTTTAATAGAAATTTTCGTTTTATTTAAACGTCACCTTATTATATAAAATTAGTGTCATGAATAAGGAAAAAATTCGATTCTTTTTTTATTGGTGGAAGTTTGCCCCGTTGGTAGTCAAGCCCTGTATCAGGGGAAAATATCTCGAGAGTTACATAATATTTTATGTCCACTCTCACGAACAGTTACTGCAGTGTTGACAAAATGAGGAGTTTATCATTCTAAATATCTACCACTTTTTCAGATTTCTAATCTTTTTTCTTTTTCTTTTTTTTTTCTTCGTTTTCTTAAGCAAGGAATAGAAGTACTTCCCTGAAAAAACAATGTATCTCCATAGTGTTCGCAATACAGCGCGTTTTTATATTTTAGTTTGAATATTAAATGTTTTTCTACGATTACCTGAGTTTTGAACAGTGGTTTGGCGAAATTGAGCATAAGTTAATCGATGAAATTATTTAGTGTTTTCATAATAAGTTTTAACAATTAATACAATTTCTGGTGTGAATTTAATTCATAAGACGAAGATATTTGAAAATATAAGTTAATGTGATCAAAGAAGATTTTATTTCATTTACATAGTTGCCAAACACCCGATTTTAAAACACCAATAAAATCATACAAAAATATTTGCTTTACTAAATTGCAGAAATTATACGATTAAATAAAACAAGCATGTTAAGTAAAGTTACTGGTATAAAACATGGAAGGTTAGAAACTATGTATTTAGCTTAGGCTGCATCTACCCCATATAGTGCACAAATCTCACTAAATTATTGCGGAAACGTAACGATTCCTCTCCTGAACTGGAAATTTTTTTTCAAAATCAATCACAATAAATGAAATTGTTTAAAACTATATTTGTGATAGATCGTTTAAAATTTCTGGTATGAACAGAATAATTTGGTAAAGGAATAGCATGAAATACGTTGTTATGCCTGCAAGGGACTAGCCAGAGCGGGATCCAGATTCTTTTGATACCAATAATTTCGTACAGCCATTTTTCCATAGTTTATTTGAAGAAATTTGTGCTATTAGATAAAGCGAAAAATATTTCTTTAAAATATTGATATCAAAGTTTCTGAACCATACACTCTGGCTACGGTACTGCATCGCAGTGTCTTGAAATAGGAAATTCTCTTTTCAAAAATACTGTATCACAATCGCAAAATTGGAAGCTCTGTGATAATTACACTTTTTCTAAAAAATAGGAAAGTTTTCTCATTTTTACTAGTTTGCATAATGAATTTTTTTAGGCGATTATACAAATGATTTCAACGGGTATTAGAAAATTGTATTGAAATTCAACAACCCTTGATAACGACAAAATTATCTGTTTGTGTTATAAATTTCATCAATTTATATGCATCTGTCATTTTAAGATGAAGATAGTTGGGAGTATAAATATGTTTATCTCAGCGCGGCTTGTTTAAACAGTGGTTTCTATTAACACGGAAACAACAAACGAAAAATTGAACTTCCTCGAAAGATTACTAAAATTTTCAAAAGATTATGCCAGAAACGAATCTGTGACCAAAAAAGATTTTAATGCCGTGATTAATTCTTCCTATTATATGCATAGCAGACGCACATGGCTCAAAAGTATTACTGCCAACCCTTTCCAATTTTTTAAAGTCAAAAGTATATGTGACACCAGAAAATTTATCTAATACAATATTTAAAAAAAATGCCTTGTTTCTCCGTAACACTTTTTTGATTGAATTTATTAATTACAAATTCTTATTCAAAATATGATTATTCGGCTTAGAAAAACCGGTAGATTCGCAGGGTTGTAGTTGTACAAAAATGTTGAATTGTATAATACTTTGGTAATAACTCAATATATTGGAAAATGCTTAATAAAAAATGTAAATCTTAATGTAATGCTTAATAAAAAATGTAAATGTGTTTTTTATCCATTTCCATACGAATTACTTTTTGACGATGAAATCTTTTTTTACAAATCTCTGCAACATGTGCTGACTATATTGAACAGACCAACTGCTAAGTAACATCTAGTGGCAGATCGTAAAACTACATAGATTAGTTTTATACAAATCCAATAGATAGAGCTAAAAACTGTGTAGGTCCAAGGTACATATATGTTCAAGGTACAGAACTTGCATCATACTAAAAACATGTTTTTTCTTTTTTTAATTTTTTTTAACAAAGCATTTGTAATTAAAATAAAGTATATACATTAAATAATGTTAAATAATGCTAAAGATACACATATTCAATTTTTTTTTTTCTGAAAATACTTTTTCAAAAGGTGCAGGTTTTATAATGCATTAATAATTCAACTAATTATAAGAAAAAGTTATTTAACATAATCTTAAAAAATGATATTTAAGTAGTTCTTCGCTGAGAATAATATGATAGGTAATTAACTATTAAAATTTGTTTTCTGAGATTGGCTTAAAAATGATGAAAAGGAGATTACACTCTCATAAGAGATTAAATTAATAAATAACTTTAAGCATAGGGTAGATCATAACTGCAGTTAATTAGCTTTCATACTTAACTGTGAATCATTCTTAAAGATAATCATGCCTCTTCAGATTTTTCTTTGCCTACGATGTATAAGATGAACCTTTTCATATAATCATTAAAATAATTATTTCATTAATACACATATTTTAAATTAAAAAAATTTCTTACAGCGCGTATTTTTCTCTATTAATAATGAACATTAATTATTACATATATGCATTATATTAAGCATTATATCAAAGAGATAAGTATTTTGTAAACAATGTAGGATACATCATACATCTATGTTTTTTGAACTATTTTATTTTTCGTGTATTTAGTTAGATTATAATTTTAAACTACTTCCTATTTATGAACTTTAAGTAGTTGGATGTACATTGTTAAAGTAAATGGTTAATCATTTTGCTGTATAGGTTACAAAACACATTTGTTAGATTTCTAGATATCTGTTTCATCTATCTTTTTAGAAGACCGCTCCCTTAATGACGCCTAGGCATGTTATATACAATAAACCGAAACCTAGATTTACCCACACATTATACAGGCTGTTTTAAAAGTTTAGCTACACACTCACATATGATAATTAAATTTGAAGGAGAAATTGTTGGAAAAATTTCCCAATAAATAATCAAAATGTAATTAAAATAAAGCAATGTAGAGATATTATAATTGTTTCATCAGCATTATGTATTTAAAAAATGCACCTTTTTACATTTTCGTTAAAAAACCACTGTGTCAAAAGTATGCAAACGTTAATAAATAAGAGCTATTTAACTTGAAATCCAAAAGTAAACTCGTTTTTGAAATTTCTTCAATATTAAACAGAAAAATTGGAAGATTGGAATCAAAGCAAAATATGTCCATAGGGCAAATTAAAAATAATCTGGGAGTCGATGTCTCAAAGGACACAATACGTAGATACATAAGAGACACTACAAGAACATTGTTCTAAAAAAAATCTGCTCAATCCGTGCCAGTGACGGTCTAAATGTTGTGGATACCAGTAAAATTTTAAAGTTTTCTTCTCCTTAATTATCGCAGAAAGTTCACCGATTACAAGTACCGAAGAAATCTGTACAAAATTAGTGGTATCACAAGCATCTGGTCCCCCGCCCTGACTACGCCACTGATCCGCGTTTAAAATCACAACATAATCAGGTCAGACCGGATTGGAATCGGAAGTACAAGTCGTAAGGACACACGTGGCTCACCGTATTCTCAGCGATAAAATTAAGTGGAACCTTGATGATCCTACGGGTTCGAATTCTTACTGGCATGACCTCAGGAAGCTGCCACGGACTTTCTGCAGTGGACGATAAGGTGGTAAGTCTGTGATGTTTTGTAGGGCAGTTGGTTTTAATCGTCGAACCTGCCTGTCGGAAACAAATTTCAACAAAGTATCAAGAGATACTAGAACAACATTTATTTCTATTTCGTGATATCTTAGGGGTTCTGACAAGGGAACCCCTTTTGGTGCAGATCGCACCTAGTATCAAGACCAGGTGCATTTTGTAGCTTTAGACATAAAAGTTAGAGAACCGATAACATTTCTCTCTTAAAATCATACTTTATACATTTTTTAATACTTTTAATTTTTATTATTGGATTTTTAATTGTTAACTTTACGCCAAAAAGTAGTTAAATAGCCAAAGAGGGTGCTACGAATACAAACTGCTACTCACACACAGCAGAGGACTTTGACAATTGTCCAGAGTTGGAGGAAAAATACTACGATAATAAATAAAGCCAATTTCGGGCCGCCAAATATGCAATTACAACGTATTTTTTCAAAATCAAATTCGTAGGTTCTTGAAGGAGTTTTTTTTTCACCTTTTTCAATATTTTAAAGTTAATATTGACTAATTGGAATTTTTAACTGCTTTAAAAAAAATTTCTATGTTAATAGTCCGGAAAGTGGTCCCTTAAATTGCATTTTTAGAAAGTTATGCTGCTGCAAAATAAAAACAACATGATTTTAACAGAAAAATTTTATCGATTCTCAAACTTCGTAATATAGGACTTTAAAATGCACCAGTTCTCAATGCTAGCAGCGAGCTGCGCCAAAATTGGTACCCTTGTGAGTGGAGATTTTAGCATGACAATGTTGCAATCCACAAATATATTGGGTTATCGGCAAAGTTCGTGCCGGTTGGGAAAATCAGTTCATACCGGAAAATTCTGCCCTTTAATTACTAAACACTACATATCCTACACTAACCCAATCACTACAACTGATCCACATCGCACCGAACAACGAAAGAATATGGCACAACCAGTTAGCGAACAACAAACAAGTACAAACAAAAGGAAGGGCAGTGATGAGATGGTTAGTAGAAAACATCGATCTCATATCAGAATAAATACACCTTCCCAGCAGCGAGAATCCTCAAAAGGCATCCCTTTGGTAAGTATATATTCTAATATATCTTTAAAAAATAAAAATATAAATAAAAATAAAAAATAAATAAAAAATAAAATAAAAATAAAAAAGTAGCAATGGAACCTTTTTGCTATGGCAAAAAAAAATCGATTTTTTTCAGCACTAGTGAGAAGTGGAAGTCATCTGTGACGGACTGAATTTCACCAACTGACGAAGGCAAATAGCCAACAAAAAGTGAACAAAACGCAACAAAATAATTAATTGGTGAATGCACAAAGCACACCTGCCAAAGAAAGTGAATAGGGAAAAAAACAGTGTCTCATCAAGTGAATACAGCCTCATAGATATATGACGGACTAACGGCCACGGAACAAGTCCCACTCCATTAGTGCGACAAGTTTCTCAAACAACAAATCAACAAGTTGCACAGAATTCAAAAGCAGTGATAACAGCCATTAGGATTCAATGGACTGATCGCAATAAGCGTATTCACGAAGGGTAATTTTCTTTTTAAAATCAAAACCCCCAATGCTTGGGTGAGATAAAGTGACAAAGACAACAAAAATGAGTGTGCAACATCCAGAAATGTGACAACCACCAGTAACAAAAGTTACAATGTGACAACCACCAGTCACAAAAGTTACAATGTGACAACCACCAGTAACAAAAGTTACGGTGGGACAACCACCAGTAACAAAAGTTACAACGTGACAAAACCCACGATAGTGACATAATAACCAGTGAAACTCTCCAAAGAAGACCAAGTTTCAAAATGTGACAACCAGTTCTATCACAAGCTAGAGGTAAGAATATATAAAGAAAGAGACAAAATCCAAGGAATGATAACAGACAGAAACAATCCACAACGGGGGTGAGCCCGTAAAAACGGCAAAAAACCCTGTTAGAGACAAATAAAACCGAAAAGTGAAATCAGCCCCCTACAAAAGGCGGTAAACACTACAGCGAAAATCCACCATGAGCGTGACAAGTCAACAGAAACGACAAATATGAAAATCTATGTACGCTAATGGCGCCTGGTGCATGTAAAATCCGTCGTGGGTGCAAAGCCCTCCAAGTTACATGTGAATTATACCTCTGGGGGTGCCTAGTCAGGTGAGGGTCTCGTCACCTGATCAAGGTTCTAAATTACGAGACCTATTAAATCTGTCAATTCAACAAAGTTAAACAGAAACCTTGAACCGGCAAACAAAGATAACTGTAGCAAACCACAAGAGAGCAAGCAGAGCAGCGATGTCAACAAATCTATAGTCAGGTGGATCACAGTCATCCTGTGATCAGGCGAATTCCGCTCGGCACCCAGGTACTAATCCGTCAAGCTAGGCATTCATGCCGGGCAGGTAGGGGCCTGGTTAGCGGTATAATAAACACTACATACCGGAATCAATGTTTAATAGCTCAATGGTAGAATTTTCCGGTATGAATTCCAACCCGCACAAACTTTCCGGACAACCCAATATATTTAAATGATCGTTATCAACACTTTCCAGTAAAAATCCATTCATGTTCTGCTGGTTGACATTTGTAAAAGAATTTGTTATTTAATACGCAATTTTGAAATCATACTGAAACTGTCTTTTCAATACATTATTCACAAATCCATTCAATTCCATACAGTTTATTTCACAGAATACAAACCGGAAAACATAAATGAGAAATTATGTATTTAATAATTTCAACGCACCTAGCGTTTGTATAAGTAGTTACTTGTGTAATAATTCATGAAAAAGAGCAATCTTTATAAATTAGATTGTTCTCGTAATGAAAATCCTTAAAAAGAGCAATAAACCATTACCATTAAAAAAAACGTTTTTAAATCTCAGTTTATTGAGATTTGTTTTCGTAGGTACAGCGCCTAGAATACATAGAGTGGAAAACGGTTTTACCGTTTTTTAATTCAAAATTTTCGAATTCAAACCGGAAATTCTGAAGCAAGATTTTTTACTTTAAGAAGTCACGAAATATCTGCCATTAAGTAACCAAAAGAACATTACAAGGGAATTGTGGTATGAATGCGAAATTTCAGTATTTTAAAAAAAAAACTGGCAATGCTATAGAAAGGTGCTAAAAAATTGTAGCCGATAAACGTGCAACAATGCGGTACAATAATAGGACGATCGCAGCGATATCTGCTTTAAAAAAAATTATTTCTAGCAAAAGTAACCGTTTCACTACTGACAACATGAACATAATTTCTGTTAATAAAATCATCTTGTAAGTGTATATTTCAGATGTAACTGATTTTAAAGTTAGTTTTTTATCATATCGCCTCTACCATGTCAAACTATCAAATGTGAAAAAATGCATTTTTCATTACTTTTAAAAATTGTCCGATTGACACCACTAAATTTTACTAGAATTCTTCGCCTAGTAAAAATATAAATACAATTTTTGCAAAGAATAGGGTTTACTGATTGGCTTTTATTTTATTGAGAGATGCCGAATTCATACCGGAAATTTTGAAATTGTTGTTTTTACTTTAAGTAATCACGAAATGGCTGTCATTAAACAAAGTAAAAATTTCTATTTAAAATTTTTGGTATGGACGCAGAATTTCTTAATACAAAAATAGACCAAATTGGCAACGCTAGTGAATAATACTATTAAAATTTAGTGGTGACAATCAGCACATTTTTAAAAGTAATGGAAAATGCATTTTTTCCCATTCGATAGTTTGACATGGTAGCGAAGATATCAGGGAATTAATATTTTCCACTCTTCTAACAGATATTCTGCCTTTGGTATGCTAAATAGGGATAGTTTCTAGTTTGCTGTCTTGTATCGAGTACTGCAACCAGCACAAAAGAATGCGCATCACGTTTCTTGGCCATGATCAATATCATTCATATTTTCAAAGCTTATGAAAATCACTATCCAAGTCAAATGGAAATAGGGTATAATTTAATTATTTAAAATTTTTATCACCAGCTGAAACGTTTTCTCAGATTGATTCTTATACAATGTTTGCTTTGAAAAGAGCTAGCAGACAGGGGCGTAGCCAGAGATGGGGGTCCAAATACTCTTGTAAACAGCAATATTATAAAGTTTTCTTCGCTTTCAACATCGCAGAAAATTCTCCAATTAGATAAGGCAAAAATACTTTCATAAAGTTAGTGGTACCCAAACCAACTGGACCTCCACCCTGTCTACGCCACTGCTAGAAGATTTCGCTACAATCGACCCGTTATCTTTTCAGCATCGTGTTACATTTATAGGATTCAATTTTTTAGTACTATTTTGCAGCCGTTTTCCACACTATGTATTCTTTGCGCTGTATCGTAGGTAATACTTTTGATGATATGTGTAATAAGTATTAGAATTGTTCCCAGGGTTCTTACGCTTTTACCACGAAATTTTATTATAAATTTTTTATTCAATATTTAAATAGCAGAAATTATAGACGCCGCCTTTAATTTCAGGATTTTTGTTGCTTTTCTGCAATTCTATTAAAAATTTGTGATAAAAGGGTACGAAACCTGGTTCCTATTCTTGCGTTAAATATCCTATCACATTATAAGAAATCTTAAATAAAGAATAAACATTGTCTCGTCCAGTTATATTTAATTTTCATTTTACCGCATGAAGAAAATAGTTTATTGTAAAATTATGCAACTTCAGAAGACAATACACAATCTAATCTTGGGTTATATATTTTGGATTGGGATAACCCTTGACGTGTCTGTATGTATTGTACATTTACCCTATATAATCAAGACTCAAACAAATGTTAACAATATTATTACTTATGATTTCAAGGGCATATTCGAGAAAATTGTTTTGGCTGATTTAATATCAACTATTTATTCACCATTTATAGAATATTTCTCATCATTACAATTACCTGAGAATATTGATATTGATTATTTTAAAACTTTACAAATTTTGTACTCTTTCAAAACTATATTTTCCAACATAATGCTATTTTTATTCAAATACAGAGTATTCCTCAAGGCACAGCGTGTTCTAGTATGCTCTCAAATTTGTATCTTTATTTCTATGAAAGAAAAGTTCATTGCAATAATATTTTGCTATATGCATATATTAATAAAATAATTATCCATTCTCTTAATAATAATCATTCTATATATTTTCCTGTAGCGTATCCTTGGAATATGGAGCTTAGTACCACGTTCTTGATCTTCTCACGGGCGTGAACTGATATATCCGTTCTGTATGCTGTAGTTTTCACTGTAGTAGAAGCATTGTTTATATTAATATATTTCTACAAATATAATACAGTTTTAAAACATTGAGAAACGATTATTACTGTCAAGGGTTATACTCGTATACATAATTTATTTTTTTATGTCAAGTTTGAAAATTCATCTTTTTTGGCATTTTTAATAAATTATGGAGAAAACAACATTACAAATTTGCCCTTTTGCTTGGCGGTTGGGGGGTTAAATATTTCTACGATTAAATTTATGGAGGTTAATATTACTATTTTTTTCTTATACTCTAACTTTTAATATTTGTGACAAACCTAATGAATTCTCTTGAATGTCATTAATTTTACTAATTTTTTGTCCTGTCTACATATTTTAGTTTATACAAATATTCTTCTAAATCACTGCAATCGTATTAAACGTTTTTGTTCCTCCCATTTTAAAACGCCAAATATATTAAAATTAAAACATACAGCATTGTCTTATGATTCTCCCCTTTCCTTAATTTCTTCATAGATCCACCATTAAATATCCCTCAACTGGGTCTGCAAACAACCAGAATTTCAAGTAATCGCCAATCGTTTTTTTTTTTTTTACACTATATCCGATGACCCCTATCATAAATGTTACTGCTGCGATCGACTATGGTTTTAAACTTCGATTCGACCTTTTTCGAAATCGAGATTAATCGCTAAAGAATTTCTGAGGCTGACATTTTATAAAAATATCGGCGATGATGGCTCTTTCTGTAAAACGTGTTACGGTGATATGATGAAACTAAAAATTCCCGAGTACGCCATATCAAACGGTTTCGAATTTCCAGAAATACTTGACCGCTTAAAATGTTTGAATCCGTTAGAAGAACGACTTGTGGCGTTGCGTATACGTTACATGCAAATCTATGCTGTTCACGGATACAATTCAAATTGAAGGGTTTGGTGAAAAACGTGCCTATAAAATTAGATTCCACCGTGGGTCACCTGCCACGCAATCTAGATGAATGCTATACAACCAACATCCATGTAGCAACCCGGTACCTCACTCGACAAGAACTCTATCAGCACCTTGGAGTGCGTTTGTTGGAAGATTCGGAAAGAACATGACAAAACTTTGACGTGGATAAGCTAAAAGTCGAATTTGAAGAAGAAGAAAAAGAAGTGGAGGTCGACGAATCAGAAGTACACCTGAGTGCGACACACACGTTGCTCACCGACGACCGCTGTATCTGCTTAGAACCCGGTGAAAATCAAATACGTAAGTCACTAATCTTTGATGAAAATGCAGAAGAACTGCCCTTTCCGACTATTATCTGTGAGGAAGTGAGGCACCTTAAAAAGGAGTACACCTACACCAGAATCGCCAATTCAGAAATACGAAGGTCGGATCGACGGGCAGTCCCACCCAACCATTCGCTGTACGCGTACAGTAAATTTAATCACTTCCGTCTTAAGATTGATATCGACATTCCCGTTTGGAAAATGAAATCACTGGATGGAAATCGCCGAAAATTTGCTCGATGAAAGTTTTGTGAACGACCTCATTCAGCACGACGACGGCCACAAATTCCTCAAAAACTTAAAAAATGCACCTGCTCATTGAGAAAAGGAGAAAAAACGTTTGTATGCCGCAATGCGACAGTGGGATATCCCAACTCTATTTGTCATATTGTCTGCGAACGAGCTGCAATGGTTTGAATTGATGCAGGCATTATCTTTGAACGTCGACAGTCACATTTTGACGAGGAAGGAATTTGAAAATGAAAAAATGTTTACTAAAGAAAAGAAGTGCGAATTCATTCAAAAAGATCCCGTGAAGCACGAGAAGCTTGCTTATGCTAACTGCTGGTGCGATCTGAGCAGGCTACTACTAAAACCGGGTTGCCACTCACTTATGCGATCACCCAGACAATAACAAAGTGGTAAAATGATGTAAAATCCTAAGTTGGTGTTATCTATAATAGATGTTTGTAAAGAATATTCGTAAATTAAATCCTAGCAAAGTGTAAAATTAATTACTCCAATTAGAATGATGAAAGTAGCTGACGTTGTGAATATTTTGGATGACCACAGGAAATGATATTTACTAGTGAAGGGAATTTAAATGTACTAGTATAAGATAATACTAGAGCAATAACAGTCTATAAAAAAACATCTATACAGATGGGTGTTTTCTTATTTATTCCCGCAAAATAATTGTTGTAAACTTTCACTTAAACAAAATAAATAAAAGACATTAATACCTAAATAAAGAGAGAAAAGTAAAATGACATAAATAGTTTTTTATTTTCATATTTACAAATTAAAAACAAATATCAGAAAAAAACACAGGATGTAAACATCCTCAAAATGAAGTATCAATTTAACTTCTATGAGAATTTTAAAATTATTTAACCCTTTCCGGCACAGAAAAATTCTCTTCGTAAAATGAGAAATTACTGACTGACACCGGAATTTACAATAGACTTTTTTAGAAAATATGAACTCCTTATTTTAAGCTTTCATTATAGAAACAAAATGTTATTAAAATATTCTTGGTGCCGTATGCAAGTTTGGAATTAAAATTAGGTGTGTTCGGAATGGGACCACTGTTCCGGAAAGGGTTAATTTAGATAATTTGTTGATGACTTTATCTAAATAATTTAACATTTTTATCTGATTTGGTGTTTCTACTAAAAAAAATAAAAAAAATACATCGCACACAAAAATATTGAGAATAAACCTCTAGTGGTGTGGGTACGGTCCAAGCAGGGCGTTATATAGTCAGTGCCGCCATAGTCAGAGGGCTTGTATCAGTCGGTTCACTCACCAGGTCATCATTATTTTTTGAGCGTACAAGTTAGAGACCTTCTTGTTTGAGAGACTAAAACATGAATTCATTATATAAATCGACAAACCTCTCAGAAAAAAAAAACTGTTTTCCAGCAATGGTGCAAAGTTGGACCTTCCGCTCGCCATTTGTCGGTTCTTTAACACTTGCACCACCCTAACATAAATTCTGCTCACCTCAGAATATTCCTATTGGAGTAGAGCTAACGCAAACTCTACCTATTAGGTTAGCTGCGACCACTGGTCGCCTCGATTTCTCTGGCACCTGTGTTCCCTGATTATTCCAGGAAATATATATTTTTATGAGTCATAAATTGCTGACATCATTGTATCTTCTCTTTTTGTATATTTCAGCTCCTTTTCGACGAAAGTTATAAATTTCTGTATAGTTTACACAAATATGCAATGCGTGATTTCTCACCAGCACAAACAAGTTTTTTTTGACGAGTTAGACTTTGCTGAAAAAATCTCAACAATAAAAGCCGTGGGTGGCCAATCTATATTCTGCCGAAAGGTAGAATTTTTCCCGCTTGTTGTGTTTTTTTTGTGTGTTTGTATTACATGCCATGTCTCCGAGTGACCTTCCATTGAGTTAACCGGCCACGTCTACGTTCTGCCGTAGGACGTCGTCGGAGGTAAAGTTTTGGGAGGTTGCCCTGGGGCATACTACGTTAAGGGACCACTTTTCTCCAGGTCCTGAGTTGACGAGAATCCTCGAGAATTTCCTTATCATCGCAGCCAACGAGTCCAGTCGTTTCCTCCTTCCCTAGGACTAGAAGTTCGGAAGCTGCAGTACAGCAAGAGTCGTTGGGGAAACCCGGCTTACGGCCTAGGACCCGGTTCCCTCTTTTGGGTTCCGGCTACGGAGCTGTCGGGGGACTCCAGTCTCCCCCCAAGTGTTCAGTGGTGGTGTCTTCGAAGTGTGGGCTTCACCACATGTCGCAGCGAACTTTGTGATCATTCATTTGGGTTAAATGGGAGTGGTCAACAGGTGGATGCTCTCCCACGGCCGTAGCGCTTATAGAAAGCCCCTCATGGTCAAACGCGTTATAAGTACGTCAAAATTTGGGTACGGCGGTTGACGTGCCTAACGGGCGCCACTCGGCGACTTGTGGGGCAACTCAGTTTTACCTGTTTAGGCATTAAATATAATATAAAAAGTATAAAATTGGAAAAATAATACTATTGAGGGTGGGCGTTGATTGCTGAAAAATTATAAAAGAATTATTATAAAAGAAAAAAAAGAAAATAATAATAAAATTTCCTTAAAAAATTATAAAATCAAAAGTGCTATTAGAAAGGTGGGATTGCTAAAAAAAGTTTAAAAGTTTATTATTTTTTAAAAAGTGGGTTTTATGCATTTATTACAATCATTTATTATTCTATATTATAATGGGTTGTTCGGAAAGTTTGTACCGATTGAGAAATCAATTCATGCCGGAAAATTCTGCCTGTTAATAATTAGACATTAGATATCTGAATCAATGTATAACAATTACATGATACAATTTTCCCGTACGGAACGATTTTCCCAACCAGCACGAACTTCCTGGACAACCAAATACATAGTGATTCCTTATGCATGTCTATTTTTTAACCACTTAAATTATTACATATTGAATTTTAATTTTAATTCCATAATCATCTCTTATTTTTCACTTTTATATACTTTTTTATCTATATTATTCTTTAATATTATCTTTTTTATCTATTTCATTTTTAATAATTACCCACATTATTCTTTCAATAATATTTATTACTATTAATTATATTATTTTCTACATTATTATCCCCCTTTAATCTTATATCTTAAATAATAACTTAATCTTTAGTATGTTGCTCCTTTATCTGGAGACAGAAGACAGCACTGTTATTTGTTCTTACTACTGTATGTGATGAAACAGCAAATCTTTTTGCGAATTGGAGGTTGTAATACATTTTGGGTTTTTTTTCTGTAATCTGGTTGAATTTTTCCTACTCCCCACCCCCTTTTTTTTTAAATTGAGAAGTAAGTTATGTTTTAAAAGATTAATATATGTTTATGACGCAAATTATGTAATAAGATCATAACGATATCATTAGGTTTCCAATATTTGGATGAACAAACGTTTCATTTTCATGTGACAATGCCATGATATTTACTTATTAACCCCTTGGGGACGAGCGACACGAATACGTGACGCATAAGATGCTCAGAATCCTCGATTATTCCCACCAGTTATTTTTTATTGTAAGATTTTCCTTATCTAATCATAGCATTTTTGCGATTCAATTAGGTGAAAATTTCTGTTTTGGAAAGCTGGTGGTAACAGATTAAAAATTATGTAAAGGACGCTCGTCGCGAAGGGGTTAACAATAAGTACTTTCTATAGAACACTACTCAGATATTAAACATCTTCGTATGTTTGCTACAGTAAACGCTTATCAAAATATTGCTTACATAATGCGGTTACACAATATACTTCTCTTTATTACACACTTTCTTTTAACTTACATTTGTGTATGTATCTGGCAGTCAAATCTTGATACTCATTTTCCACCCACTTCCTGTTGACATAGAGCTTTAAAATTTGGAATATACATGTATTATTGTGTGCTATACAGTGGTGGCCAAAAGTGTGGACATTTTTTGAAAGTTTCATGTTTTTCAACTTTGTGTACTTGTAGAATATATTAATTTTCCCTTAAATACAAACATTTATATATGAAATTGAAGGTAATTTAATGTAAAATTTAATAATAAAAACAGTATTACAATATCTGTATTACAAAAAAAGTTATGCAACTAATAGTAAGATCTATCTTAGATTTGCATTTTTTTAACCCTAGAATGCTACCCTTTGAAAAACTTACGGGAATGATAACCATACGTCTCTCAGACGAAACGTGGATACGTGTGCTTAAAATCAATTTTAAAAGCTAATTATAATAAATGTATACTACCTGCAGGTGACGTTATAACTCTCGATCTACAAGTAAGCAAGAAATCGCGATTTATTTATTTTCAAAGAAATCTTTACACATATAACGTTATGCTCACCACACATTGCTCTGGAACACGCTAGACAAAAGTTGCGCGTCATTCTGCGCAAATTGTACGGGCAAATTGCAGATTTTTTTCTATTTTTACGTTCAGATTGTTCGAGTTTTTGAATGTTCATATCCAATTTCAAAAGTTCACTTATAATTGTCCTTGTTGATCGGGGCAAAGTTGATACGTTGAGATTCTTTTTCATCCATGGAGCAAGAAGATCTTCACTTAGCTTTACCGCGAACTCTTTTTTCTGGATAATGCTTTTTCGAAATTTTGAGCCATGTTATGCACATATATAACATGTGCATTAAATAAACTGATATTTATCATATTATAAAACACACAAAGAGGCCATCAGCGTGTTTCCTACTACATGACATGTTATTACATATCTGATCCAATGTGTCTGCGACTCCTTTTGTGGAGTTTATAAATTCTATGATTATATTTTGAGCTGCTGACCTTGTCATACTTAATTGAGGAACAGATAACCATTTTGACTAATCTTTACCAATGAGATGAATTTTGTCTGGATAAATTAGAGACGTCATATGACTCAAACATTTTCGAAAATTTTCCAACCCATTCACTTTAATTTTATACTGCTGTTTTCAGTTTTAGCTTCGTAATTTGACTTCATATTTCCATCCTCCTGGGTTTATTTTTCAAGAAATGTTTTTTCTTCATTTTTATTGTCAAAGGATAATTCATAATTTTCATCTCTGTTGCTATCTGTGATTTTGACACTTTCAAATTCAATTAAATCATCATTTTCTGATTTATTCCCAGAAATAGAATTTCCTTGATCATTTAGTTCTTCTAATAGTTTCCAGATAGCCCCAGGTCTACCCCAAATATTTTCTCTGAGAAAACATTTTGATATGTCACGGCAGCACAGGAAAAAAGAACTAAGTCAGATTATTAAATGCAAACGCTACTGCTAACCATTCGTCTGCGAGACGAATATTGTTCTGAAAACACCTTGTGCACAAATATTTCAGGAAAAGGAATTATCCTTAAATGTAGTATCCAAGGTCAATTAAGGTACTGAGTGGCACGACCCATTTCCTTTTTTGGGAGAGGCAGGTCAAAGTTATTTGCTATGGGCTTCGTCCAGAAGACGAATGGGTAGCATTCAAGGGTTAAAGTGATACTTACACAATCAATACTTAGTAGGATAACCCTTATTTTTTAAGACAGCTTCACAGCGTCTTTTCATCGAGTGAACGAGTGTTTGGAGTTCATCTTTCGTAATCACATGGTGCCAAGAATCAATTATAGCTTCAATAAGTTGTCTTTTATTGGATGGACGTTTTTTTCGTACAAGAATTTTCAAACGTCGCCACAAATTTTCAATTGGATTGAGATCAGGGCTGTTTCCTGAACATGGTAATATATCTATGCCTTTATTTTGAAACCATGCTTTGCATACTTTTGCTGTGGGGCATGGAGCTGAATCCTGCTGAAAATAAATGGTGCGTTGTTGGGGAAGAGATCCCTGATGGAAGGTATCAATTTTGGTTCCAGGACAGTTTCGGTGTATTTTTTGGCATTCAGGATGCCATCAATCACTTGAATTTGGCCCACACCATCTGCAGACATACATGCCCAAATCATGACATTTGTTGGATTTTTTGTAGTTGCTTCAATGCAATCAGGATGAAGTGCCTCTCCTACTCTACGTCTCACGTATTTTCTACCATCACTACCAAACAGCGATATTTTACTCTCATCGTTCCAGATTACTTGCTTCCATTGATTATCTGACCATTTAATGTGTTCTTTTGCCCACTTAACTCGTTTTTTGCGTTGCTTTTGATTTAAATATGGTTTTTTCTTGGAATTCTAGCTTGTAGTCCAAATTCTGATAACCTTCTTCTTATTGTTCTTGAACTTACTGCAATACCTTCTGCATTCATTTCACATCTAATGGCATCTGATGAAATTTTTCTATCTTGAAGGCATAGCCGTTTAATTTTTCTATCGGCAGTAGCACTTGTGTATTTTTTCGGCCTGATTTGGCCTTATTTTCCACTGATTTCGTTTTCCCATAACGTAAACAGAACTTTCGTACACCAGAACAAGTCACTGAACCACCAACTTGTCTTGCAATTTCAGCATAAGAGAAGCCATTTTCTCTCAATATGACAATTCGGCTTCTTTTTGTAGATATCCAATTAGTTCTTCTTTTTGATGACATTGTTTAAAATTAGTTTAATTTAATAAAAAAGGACTTTAAATATTCAAAAACAGCAATACTCTATTTAATTGTACTAGTATACATCATTCCGCAAAATATTTCTACAACAATAACTCTTTTACCATCTAAATAACCTAAACTATAGTTACAGACATTTGAATGGTACTCAGAACAGTGTTTGTGATTGGCTTTTATTACGAAACACGTCCTTATTCAAAACAATTTGTGTTTGTTTGTTCTACTAAAATGAGCATAACTTTTTTTGTAATGCAGATATTGTAATACTGTTTTTAGTATTAAATTCTACATTAAATTACCTTCAATTTGATATATAAACGTTTGTATTGAAGTGAAAATTAATATATTCTACAAGCACACAAGTTGAAAAACATGAAACTTTCAAAAAATGTCCAAACTTTTGGCCACCACTGTACATGAATTGGACAATAGTTTAAAATAAAATCGATTTCTAACAGGGGGTTCAATGTTGGACCAAAACTTGTATTTGTCCCATAGAAATAACATTACGATTCTTAATTTAAAAGAAATAGCTTCATTGTTGCAACATTCATCGATTTTCATTTCATCACATTGTTGCCCGCAAAATTATGACGTCAGCATTGAGCGAGGCATACATTTGTGCTTTATAATATAAGTTGACTTTTTTGTAAATTTTAATGAAAGTATGTTTTTTTAAAACAAAAATTTTACATTTATTTTTAAATAAATTTGTTTTTAATTTCTGGTGTCATTCAATCATGTTAACATTTCAGCAAAGATGGTGCTTTGTCCCTGGAAGGGGATAAGATGTGCACCTCGCATGCTATATATATTAAAAGTTAATTTCTTAAATAAATTTTGAGAACGGGTTAAGGTACCGGTTTCAAAGTGACATACAAATTTCTATAATTTTTTTCCCAAAAATGCACAGTGAACAGAGCACTTGCTTGCTTGATTGTTTGTTTATTGAGAGTTTCGCCATTTATCTTTACTTTTAAAAAAAGTCTTAATATTATATAATTAAATAACAGTGAAATATTTACGGGTCAGGTTGAATATTTTTGAAAAATTGTTATACCGGGTGATTATAATTAAAGTTACGATTTCAAAAATCGATAATTTTAAAACTACTGGTCAGAATGACTTGATATTTTAGCAGAACAATCGTGAGGCAATGGAATTTTGTTTGGCGAAGGAAAAAAAATAGTTCCAAATTGTGCCGATAGATGGCGTTGTCAGGGTAATGTCAGGGGAAAGACCAAAAATGTATTCTTGAACCCTTTCCGGCGCGGTGTAAATTTGTTTGCAAAATGATGAAATAATAGACTGACACCGGAATTTACAAACGAATCCATTAGTAAAAAGAAATTTGCTTATTTTCTGGTTCTTAATGAAAGAAAAATTTTAATTAAATATTCTTGGTGCCGTTTGACAGTTTTAGAATTAAAATTGGGTGTCCTATTTTGTGACCACCGCCTGTTAAAGGGTTAAACATAGGAATGATGTTGCCAAAAGAAAAAAAATAGAGTTCAGAGATTTACTAAAAATTTATTAGCGAAAAGACAAAACTACGTGTTTACAGCGACGACAGCGATAATGACAAAAAATGAAAAAAAAAAAGAGCTTCATGGAACAAACACCGTACTGATTATTAAGGTATAAGTTGCTCAATATGCCCTCCGCCTTGTTCCGCTACTAATTGGAAGCGCAAAACGGCATGCTCCACAACAGATCGGAGGGTATCTGTACTAATGCAATGGGGGTGTTGTGTGATGCTTGCCTTCAAGTCGGCTAGATTCTCAATCCGCCCGCTATAAACAACATTCTTCAGGTACCCCCAAAGCCAGAAATCATACGGGTTTAAGTCGGGTGAACATGGCGGCCACGTTGTTGGAAAATGGCGGCTTATGATCCTATCATCTCCGAAATTATCACTCAGTAGCTGCTTCACAGTAGTAGCAATGTGCGCCATCTTGCATGAATATTATGCGATCCACACACTGACGCTGTTGAAGTGCCGGAAGAACATGGTTACGCAAAAGTGCTTCATACCGCTTGCCAGTAACTGTGCAGGTAACGGGACCCGCAGGTGTGATCTCCTCGAAGAAAAATGGACCGACGGTAAACGCTGCCGTTATTCCGCACCACTCAGTGACCTTTTCAGACTGAAGAGGTAATGGCTGTAGCTGGGACGGATTCTCGGTCGCCCATATCCTGCAATTTTGCGTATTTACAGAACCTTGCAAATGAAAGTGGGCTTCGTCAGACCACAGAATGTTCCATGGCCATCCGTTGTCCACTTCCATCCGGGCAAGAAATTGTAGTGCAAAAGATTGACGTACTTCCAGGTCAGCAGGTAGCAACTCCTGCACATGAGTTATCTTGTATGGATAACTGCGTCAGACGTTCCGTAGGACTTTACGCACCGTGCTGTTCGGCATATCCAGCATTCGGCCAATCCCCCTTGCACTGCTGATTCCAGCATCACTGTCAGTATGTTCCTGTAATGCTGTAGCCACATCTTCCACTGCCGCAGCTGAAACTGGTTTCCTTCCTCTACCCCGTTTAACGTCAAATGAACCGGTCTCTTCGAATTTAGCAATCATTTTTTGCAGACCATTTGTTGTTATTGGACCTTTTTTTATGGATTTTAATGTCCGAAACTTCCTAATAGCTGTAAGTGCACAGTCATCGTTCTTATAAAAAAGCTTCAAGAGCAGAGCGCGATTCTTCATAGTCAGAGTCATGATGAAGTATTCAGGCAAAGAGCTGCTGCTCTGCATTTTTATGGTTGCTACGTCTGCGGTGCGCATGTCACGTATTAGTAATTTGCATATCTTCAGACAATGTGAACCCAGACAGCGCCATCTATGGGCACATTTTGAAACTTTTTTTTTCCCTTCGCCAAACAAAATTCCATTGCCTCACGATTGTTCTGCTAAAATATCAATTCAATCTGACCAGTAGTTTTAATTAAAATTATCGATTTTTGAAATCGTAACTTTATCTATAATCACCCGGTATTTAATTAAAATTTTCTTTTCATTAAGAACCAGAAAGATAAGCAAGTTTCTTTTTACTAATGGATTCGTTTGTAAATTCCGGTGTCAGTCTATTATTTCATCATTTTGCAAACAAATTTACTCCGCGCCGGAAAGGGTTCAAGAATACATTTTTGGTCTTTCCCCTGACATTACCCTGACAACGCCATCTATCGGCACAATTTGGAACTATTTTTTTCTTTCGCCAAACAAAATTCCATTGCCTCACGATTGTTCTGCTAAAATATCAAGTCATTCTGACCAGTAGTTTTAAAATTATCGATTTTTGAAATCGTAACTTTAATTATAATCACCCGGTATGTTAGATTGTTCTTTATACATAAGTAAAGTTTGTATGAAACTCTGGCAAAACGCATTAACAATTTTATAACGGCCCAGGACTGGGCTATTTTTTTATTCAACCATAATGCAAAAAATAATATTAGAAAATAGTAGTAATAAAACTTTAATAGTTCATATGTACCCCACACAATCTGTAGGCTACAGCTGCAACTACAACTACATTTTTATAAGGTTTCATTTCACTATAAAAAAGCTGCAGTAACTGGTATTATACACAGCCTGAAATAATTGTGCATTTGTAGCATGAAAAAGCAATAGTATTACTGGGACAAAAAATATTTTGCAATTTTGTAATAAACGTTAGATTTGATAAAATATAGCATTATTTTTTCAATACCACTATTTAAGAATTGAATTATTTCCTTTATATAATTGCAGAATTAAGCGATTAAATAAAGCGAATAATTCTGCTCGGAAATAGTGGTCCTCAAAAATTGATTATACATTATAATCCGTTCTAAATCTGTTACATAGCTGACAAATTTTTAATTTTACTACTTTTTCCAAATGTTAATATTTTCCTTATTGAATCACAACAATTCTAGGATTAAATATAATGAAGCTTACTATTAGGAAATACTAGTAACAAAAAAAGAGTAAATTTTAGACGCTGTGCTATTGCAATTGAAATATATGTTTTTCAACCAAAATTATTCAAATTATTAATAAAATTAGAGTTAATATAGGTAAAAATATTATTCACATATTTCAGTCCAGTAGCATAACTGTCAACTTTGAATCTTATTTTTTAACCATTAAAATTTAATAGAATTCTTTGCCTCATTGCATTGCAGATTTTGAGGATTAAATAAGAGAAAATTTACTGTTAAAGTAAGTGGTATTAAAGTAAGTGGAAAGCGTAAAACCTGGCGGCTATACAGATTTTGTATTGCTTTAATTTGCTGGTGTTGAGGTTTATTTGAAGATAAAGAATTTATCATGAGAATACTCGTAAGCGGCCAACGAACACGACCATAAGTTTAACAGTTTGCAGACGTTCAATACCACTATTTTTGTAATAATAATTTCCGTTTTATTTCATATCAGAAATTCGGTATTAAATAATATTAAGATTACTATGTAAGATACATTGGTATTCAAAGTCCGTAAACTATTAACACTACAACTACCGGAAATTTTACTCAAGTTTCTTAAAACTATTTCACATCAGAAATTTTATTTAAATCTACTTAACCTATTCATTTAACGCATTTCTGTGAGTTTTATACTTAATTTATTTCAAAAAAAATTTTCGGGTTCGAATCAAAATATATTCATTTGGTAACCGTCAAAATGATGGCACATAGTAGTTCTAGTGTTAAACCTACAGTTGTTCAAAGCAAAATTAAGTGCACTGACAAAATGTGTGTCTTTTTGTCTCCAAACTGGCACGAGTGTGAAGAATGAGTCGCATGTAGACTGATTTCATGTTTCAATCAATGAGTAGAGTGAGTTCGTAGTCATTCACAAGCTTTTAAACATAGACAATAGATTATTGATTGTTTAAACTTACGGCTGTTCTATTATTTTCTATTATTTTTAAAATACGAACTCAAATATATCTGGTATTAACCCTTTCACGCTCAAGGGAAATATTTTTCCCTTCTACAAAAATCGTTATCGATTGTTCAATTATTATTGAATCGATATTTTTTTTACTGAATGTCAAAATAAAACGTATTTCCAAGGCGGCAAATGTGTTTCTGAACGAATAAAAAAAAAAGAACTGTCAAACTTTATTGCGCCAAAACCAAAACATTCGCGGGCTGAACTAATAAGATCTTGAAAGTGTTTTGGACTTGAGAAAATTAGAATACCATAACTAACTATTTATTTTACTTTTCTGATAATTTTTATTATGTTTTTGTATTACAAAGCAATAAATAAAATACCGATATAATAAACCTAACTATTCGTTTATTTACTTTTATGGTCCATAGGGAAAAATATTTCCCATGAAATTATAGGAAACCTATACACCCTGCTATGTTTTTTTGGTGATAGTCTCTTACTTTACACCCACAATAGCTAAAATATTGTGTTGTATTGGCATATTTAGTCTTGGACATCTTATGGTCCTTTAAGGGTTAAAGAACACATTTTAGCATAAAAATTCCAATTCAATTTACGATACAATTAACATCATATACTCGCGTATAAATGTATCCCAAAATTAAAGAGCAATAACATAGCCCTACCTTTAAATACATGCATTTTTAACTAGTTTTCTTCGCTTTATTAAATCTCTGAACTCTTAATAATTTTCATCTATTTAATAAAACAATGAAAACGATTGGAAAATATTGGTATGCAAACTGAATTACATGCTATTTCCCGCCAATTAAGGGGTTTGACTCATAGGAGAGTATACATCGATATCTCTTATATAAAGTATCCAATGGTATAGCTAAAGTAAAACATTACTTTAACAAGTAAAAAACTGCTTTTGGATTTTATTGAAATTACAAATAAATCCAAATCCTTTCTCTCGAATTCTGCTCAGGCAAAAAATTCCAGACTCATTCAAAACTTTCTTGGCCCTATGCAGCCCGTTTATATTTTCTCAGTTTACAGTCCTGTCCCAGCAAAAGTCAATGAAATTTGTCCCCGACAGCCTGATTCAATTTCTAGAGACAAAAAAAAAAAAAAAAAAAAAAAAAAAAAACGATTTTTAGTAATATACAATTACGATTATGTTAAAGAGTACTTCCATACTTAATTATGCGAGAATCTTACATTATATTTCTGATTGTATATCCACATGTCATAGAATGCAGAATAGCAACATTAATGATATCATAGATTATTACATTCAAATAAAGATTCATTAACAATATTAATGCAGTTTAGAATATAAGAAAAATATGATTGAAAACATCATAACGTTTCGAGCTATATAATTAAAAAAGTAAAGTTTTTAAAATACGTCTATGCAATTTATTAAACAGTATTTTCAAATATTCCGTTAACAAATATTCATTATCACTATGATATATCTAATTAAATTTTCAGAAGAGCTCAAATTACACTGGATATTAATGGATATAACGAAGGATGAGAAATTTTACTCAATGCGCAGCGTACAAACAACAGAGGGCAAAATGTACAGACCGGTAATTGAACACGGTACCTTGGTATAACGCACCAATGCTCTACCATTTGAACTACCAGGACGACATCCAGTCTGGCAGACTATCACGATTGATGGCGTTTTTCATGTTAGACTCACTTAGTGGATGTGACGTGTACAACTAAAAATTTAAATTCTCCAAAAAACAAAAACCGATTGAAGTGTATTTGGGTGACACTGCTGACCACGAAAACGTGAAATGGCAGCAGATGACAATGACACCAATTTGTTTTTATAGCAAACGGGGATTACGGAAAATTTGTCTTCTCTAAAATTAAGTTTTTAACGTTATACATAGTTCTTATCAGTAAAAATCATATTGCGGTGCAAACAATTGGTTGTTTCCATTTGAAATTTTCGAATTTTTGCTGCTGTAATCGTAACTGTGATACCTCCATTGTTACTCGGAACCACCTTTTTGCTTTTATTTTTTACTTCGTCGTTCTGACACCTTAGGACTAGTAAAACGGGGGTTTGCAGGCTCCAGGGGACTAACTTTCCCTTTATTTTCAGATCTTTTTATTTATTTTTACTAATATTTTATACTATTTAGTGTCTATTTTACCAATTTTCATTCAGACAGTATTTAAAAAAACATAGTCAAACATTTTTACTAAAAATGTCCCCCATTTAAAAAATGTAAAAATAGTTTCGAATAAAAAATCTTCACCACTCTACAAAAGCGCCCTAGCTAGAGCATCGTCAGTTGTGATGCTCTAGCTAGGGCGAAAGCGCTTTTGTAGAGAGGTTTAAGATTTTTTATTTATTTTTTATTTGTTTTTTCCATATTCACTGAAAATTATTATGAATTTTACGAATCAATATATCGAAGAAACATACTGAAAATACTACTATGTAAACAAAAGAACGTAATTTCTCTCGAATTTTGGGGTCGACTCATGTAAATTTGTGCATGGTAGATAACGTAATTATGTAATATGTGGAATGAATAGGCTTCATTCAAACTGTTTACCAACTATGATAGTCATATTGCGAAATGGTTTAAAAAGTAGGTTTTATTGGCTTAAGCATTTGCGATATCCGAAAGTAGATGATAGCTAAAGAAATTAATTATTCTGCAAAAAGCAATTAATATGATATGCCTAGTCAGCAGTATTATTTGCCTTGTCTAGATATATAGTCTAGATATATGATATGGCCAGTTAGAAGTGTGTACAGAGTACACGGCCGCTCAGATAGGGCAGTGGAAGGGTTCGCCCCAGACCACGGAGTCGCTTATTTACACAAGAAACTGAAAAATATATGAGTATAAATGAAGGCATACATAATACACATAACTGACAATCTTCCGCGGTTTTGTCTAAGTTTGTGAAGCATATTTTGAACAGATAATTTATTTATTTAATAAAACAGTTTCGTCATTCTCTGTCGCAGTTATTTGATTTTATTTATTAAGTAAACTTTCTAGTTCGGAATATGTTTATTTGACTTGAACTTAAATAAAACGGAAGTTTTGCGGTAATGTTCAATGAGGACTGTTTTTTTTTTTTTTACATTACAAAAATACTGAAAATATATACCGGAAAATTGTAAGAAGAAATATTGTAGCAAATAATGAAAACCTGTATATCTTCATTAAAATAATATTTATTTCCTCAAGCTACCTAACTGCTTTCTCTAAATCAGGTAGAGCGAGGATAATGTTAACCCTTTCCGGCACAGATAAAGTCTGTTCGTAAAATGAGAAATTGCTGACTGACACCGGAATTTACAAACGACTTTTTTAGAAAATATGAACTCCTTATTTTAAGCTTTCATTGTAGACATAAAATTTTATTAAAATATTCTTTTTGCCGTATGCAAGTTTGGAATTAAAATTAGGTGTGTCCGGAGTGGGACCACTGTGCCGGAAAGGGTTAAAGCTTAACCCTTTCAGCGGCAGTGGTATGTTTATGAAACCACTTAATTTTAATTCCCAAACGCCACAATGACACCAGAATTTTATTAAAATCTTTTCCATTTAATATGTATGTGAAATATAGCTTTTTCTGCTTTACAAATAAATTTTTTAGTAAATTCCGGGGCCAGTGATTTATTTCAACATTTTATTACAGAAAGTACTTTTCCCTTGAAAGGGATAATAGCTACCTCATGATAATTTATTGTTCGTTAATTTGATTGAAACAGAGCTGAAAAAAGAAATAACAAAGGGAAATTTAACATTTTAAAGATAAATATTACATTATTTTTAGGTCTATCAAAATACTATATTTCTATGTAAAAAAGTTGTGTTCTGGTTCCTTCTGCTGATTTACATTTATCAAAACATTCTGTCATTTTTCTTGCGCAGTTTGTCTTTTACCTTGAGACCTTACGCGAATACAAAACAACCAAAACTAACAAACAAAATAGTGTAAAAAACTAATCAATGATTGTTGCATAGAATTTTCTATGTTTTACTAAATTTACTGAAAAATCCAAAGATGATGTCAAAAAGACGTGTTCCTATTAAAAATTACATAGTACAATTTTCCATAATATTAATAAAATTTCCAGACTGCTATTCCTGTCTTTTGTCATTAATTAGTTGGAGTTTAATATGTATGGGTGTTATCTCTTTTCTTGGCCGTCTTTACATTGATTAACGCTACAGGGCATAGTGTAGCCAATTGGCAACACTTTCTATTTAACTTTTAATAAATAAATCAAGTTCTTTCCAGCCACTATATTTATATAGAAATATTAATCCTGTAAATGTAATAAAAATATGCTCCTAAATAAATTTAAAAATCTATCTTAAAATTTCTGGTGTCGAATTCTTAATATAAGTATAAAAAAACGCAATTTTAAAACAAAAATTCATGCACTATTTTCTTGTTAATAAAACTTCTGGTTGCAATATGACAAGTGGAAACTGGAATTAAGTAATTGCCCCTTGAGAGCGTTTAAAACTATTATATTAAACTGTGTTCAACGAATACAAGAACAAGAGAAATATTTTTATACAACCCAAAGTTACCGAATTGTGATACTTTTAATTTTATGAATTTTGCAGCGTTTTATGGCTATGAAAACCGAATGACTCAGATATCTGCCCTTAAATTCTTAAAAACGGCTGCAAAATTTCTGTGTCTTTTCTTTTTTTAATAATACACAAACAAAAATTTTATTAAATAAGAGATAATACGTGTAGAAACATCAAAACAATTAGATACAAGAAATAATACATTGA
The DNA here is from genome assembly GCA_963931845.1 of Maratus michaelseni. Classification (NCBI taxonomy): domain Eukaryota; kingdom Metazoa; phylum Arthropoda; class Arachnida; order Araneae; family Salticidae; genus Maratus; species Maratus michaelseni. The sequence goes on from OZ007595.1 coordinate 307,976,189, forward strand.
ATATATAAATTAATTTATAGTAATGTGACTTGAAAAAATCTAGAAGGTTGGCAGCTGTGAACATCGTTTAATGTTTCTGTTGCATTAAAATGGGTTTGTTGTCATTCACATAATTTAAAAAATAAGTAAATTAATTGAATTTAATTAAACATTTATTTCACTTAATTTTAATCTCCAACTGCCAGATTTACACGAGAATTTTTTGAATAGCATTTGGTTTTATAAATGTACATGCAGGAACGTATTTATTTACTTTCACATTAATTTCTTCGTAAATTCTGGTGGCAAATAATATTTCAGCATTTTAGAGACATAATAAATTTGCCCATGAAAGAGATGAGAGGGGACATCCTGTATACCAGGGATGTCAAACTGTGGCACACCGGATGCCACTAAAATTTTATACTAATTCTAATAATTGAAATTCTGCGATTCAACAAGTCAAATATTTCTTTTAAAATTTAGTAGTATCCGGCGGGACATAGTTTGACACCCCTGCTGTGTACTATACATTTTAAAAGTAAATCTAATAAACGCGGTTCAGACACGAGTGCAGCAGCAGTGTTACCAGATTGCGGATTCTTTTTAATCCATATTTTTTAACTGTCAACACTTTTTAAAAACTGTATAATTCGCCTCATTTTTCAGAATTTTTAATAAGTCATTAAATAGGCCGAATATTTCTATTTCAAAAAGTGGTCATAGACAAATAATATGAACTAAAAAAAATCCTCAATCTAGCAACACTGAAGTAACGTATGGGGACTGAACAACATATTAACATATTTTTCTCGCAAACACGCGTGAGAGCACGGTATTCGCTTGCTTGATTGTGTTTAGTCACAAATAACAGCCCTAAGATATAAAGACCCTTATATAGAGACCCTATATAATAATATATCTTTATATTATTTCTGAGTAGAACGGAATATTTAGAAAAAATATAATTTTGGAATTTGGTAGATGGATATGCGGAAGTAGAGTTTGGATGAAAATTTAGAGAAAGCATTTTAAGTCTTTGAATCCGGGTCAGAAAAGACGGCTATTTTTATATTCAATCGTTTCCGAATTGAAATCTGAAAAAGTGGGATTATCTTTAAGAGTGATTTGCAGTTGATCATGAAAAATAATTAACTGTTGTCAAAAGCAATTGTACCCTTGAAGTCATTTATTAATTTAATCTTCTATGAACGTCCGATCTCATTTTCACCACTTTTTTAGTCAATCTCAGAAAACAAAATATTTGAGAGATAATTACCCACTATATTATGCTCAGCAAAGATCTACTTAAATTGTATTTTTATGTTAAGTAACTTTTTCTTAAAAATAGGTGAAGTATTAGTGCATTCTAAATCATGTACTTTTTGAATGATGATTTTTAGTATTAAATTTCATTGTAATAAGCAACAAATATTAAAATTATAGATTTCATTTAATTATAGAAATGTTTGACTATATCACGAATCTTTCTATAAATGGCACTTATATATTTTAGCCTATATTACTTTCAAATTTTTGTAATTGTGCTGATCATTTCGTAGTGAATGATATAGACTTGCGTGCAATTAATTGTAATAGTTCTTTTTCTTTTTCTTTTTTTCTTTTTTAAGCAAATGTAGTATTTTTAATAGGCTTCATGAATACACTTAAAAAAATTAAATATCGGTTTCAAATCTAACAATTTATCTTTCCAATTTTTTTTCTAGATATTTGTGAGTATATTCTTTCCAAACTCCAAGTGAACAATAAAAATTTTTCAGTTTTTATTTGAATACTAACAGACCCAACCGACGTTTCCCGGCCCATTTGCTTGATTACCATCATTTACTTGATTTCACTGAAACTTCTATCAACATATCTGGAGCAACTTTGGGAACAGATGCTTTACACTCATGCAGAGATTTTTGGCGGCTTTTTGGTTGGCGCGATTTTCCAGCACGCGCCAAACCAAGAACTCAATATAATGGCTAAGTTGCCATTAAAGGAAAAAATCCCCTAAATTTGGCGACTTTTTTTCCTTTTTATAAACGATTAAAAAAAAAAACTGTGCGTGAGTGTATGACATCATAGCCTTATTGTAAAAAAACTGTGTTTTTTAAAGATTCGGAATTTGCATGTGGTATCGGTATCTGATAATTTATATTTAGAAAAAACCTTCTCCGTGTTCTAACAAATACAAGAACAAAAACAACAAAATATTTATTACAACTAAAACTTAGTGTGTTATTATACATTAAATTTCATGTGTTCTCAACTTATTCTGATACTAAAAATAGAAGGAATCACAGTCAGAAATCATTAATAATCCATAAAATTCTGAAATATATGCATAGCTGTCAAATTTCCATAAGAAATTATATTAAATAAACCAATTAAATTATATTTTCTGATTATTTTTTCTGTAATAACATGTTTTTTTGTACATGTACAGAAAGAATTACTCTTGCGTAAAATTAACTTATAGAACTCTATGATCGTGTAAAAAGTTACATTTCAACAATTTTATAAAAATAAGATTTTTTAAAAAATAAATGGTTTCTAATGATTTGGAGACCAAAATTCGGATCATTTTTGCAATTGAAACGATACCTTTCAAAATAGAACGACTATAGAAATCAATTTGATCAGGGCTTAAAAAACACATTTCAAACCAGAATATTTTTAATTAAATAAATTAAGTATGCGAGCTCGTATACTAAACAACTAAATAATTATGTTAAAATTAAGTATAAATTCTAGTGTAAAATATGTGTATAGAGCTTGTGTTAAATTTGCCCTGTTGACACATTAGCGTTAACTGTTTTAATAATTAATTACCAATTGGAAAAAAATAAGCATTACAAGGGCGGTGGTATATAATTTATATCACATAATTTTAATCTCAAACTGTCACATTTGTTCTAGCATTTTGGAATACAGTTTTGATTTTTAATGTACGTGCTTTCATTTTCAAATCAGTTTTCTTGCAAATTTCGATGATGACAATCACTGTTTAAATATTTTAACACCAGGATTCATTTACCCCTTAACCTGATTAACCCTTTAGCGGGCGGGGTCACAAAAAAGGACACCTAATTTTAAATACATAACTGACAAACGGCACCAAGAATATTTAATTAAAATTTTCCTTCTATAAAGTAAGGGGAAAATCAGCACGTTATTCTTGTATAAGGAAATCGTTTGTAAAATCTGGTGTCAGTCCATTATTTCATTATTTTACAAACAGATTTATTCCGCGCCGGAAAGGGTTAAGTAGCAGAGTACTTCTCATTTTTCATGAAAATTTAAAACTGATTTAGTGACACCACGGTTTTCGAATACATGTATTACAAAATAAGTAAAATTTATACTTCACGTGCAACATAAAGACAAAATTTTATTCCAAAAATCTAGTTACAGTGTGACATTTGAGGATTATAATTAAGTGAGATATATAATAACTCACTGTCTAACAAGCAGTTAATGGGATAACAAGGGACACTCTTTATATTATACGTACAAAGTGAAGCTTTTAGTTTCCAGGTCTGTAGCAAAAATGATTAGAATTGAAACTTCGTTTGTGGGTTAAAGATTGTATATGAATGGTCACGTACCTGCGCGCAATATCTGCGCTGCGCTTCACTCTTGTGTTACTTTCTAGTGTTGAAACACGCTTGGAAACGATCGCTGTCAAAACATTGTTGTTGAAGTGGAAATAATGAAGCAGATAATGCAACAACAATTTCTTGTAAATTTGTAAAAATGCTATCTACACATGTAAATTGTTCCAGAAAGTGTACGTTGATAACGCATTATCACGTTCTCACATTTTTGAATGGTTTCGACGTTTTCGGGATGGTTGGGAAATCGTTGCAGATGATTCCCACACTGGGCTACCGCCCTGCATACTCTCTGGCCTTCTCACCCCAGGTTATTCTCTGTTACCCAAAGTAAAAATATCACTAAAAGGAGAACGATTTCTCAATATTGATAACATCAACGAAAACAAAAATTTAAGAAATTAAATTTAAATTTGGAATTTAAATTTGGAAATAATTAATTTTGGAATATTAAATATAGTTTATTAAATTTGGAAATAATTAATTATACGTAAATATACAAAAATTTAAGTCCGAAATTAAGAGGATTCCCAAAGATAACTTTGCAAGTTGTTTCAAACAATTGTATAGCCGCACGAAAATGTGTATTACGTCAGTCGGAAGCAGTTATGTACAGTACATTCGCATTTCAGAAGTTATTTCACCAGGTCTAATAATTAACACTAGAACTACCAGAAATTTCACTGAACGTTTTAAAAACTATTTCACACCAGAAATGTTATTTAAAGCTACTTAAATTATTCATTTAACGTATTTCTGTGAGTTTTATATTTAATTTATTTTAAAAAGAAATTTCTTGTTCGAATCGGAATATATTCATTCGGTAACCGTCAAAATGACGCTTATTGTAGTTCTAGTGTTAAAAACCACGCCTTGTATTAGCTTATCTCAAAAAACCTTTTCGGAAGCGAACCAATTAGAAGGCCCAAGTAATCACATCCACACTCTTCTGAATTATCTCGAAAACTCATGAGATAACCCCGAGTTCGCAAACTTGAGGGGTTCAAACGTATTTAGAAATTTCATGCAATTTTAAAGAACTTAATTTTATATATGTAAATGCTTCTACATCATTTCCGTGTTTAATTTAATATTTTGGTCATTTTTTATGCATTAGATTGTTCGCTATACGTAAGTAGTGTACGAATCTGGAGAAACGTATTAAGTATACATTAACCAACATAAAATTAATTAAAATTTTAAAATATATTTTTTTCAACTATTATGATCATTAAATAAGATCTTCCAATAAAACTGTGTATCAATCTTTTATAAATGTAAAAATTTATAAAGTTTAAAAAACACATAAAATAATCTATAACGTGTTTATCTAAAAATTGCTTGAATTATTTGTGCATGCATAATTTTTTCTATATCATAGATTTAACCCTTATAACAGCGGTTAACTAACTGTATTGATACGAGATCCACATTAAATTTTATATTTATTCCGCGATCCACATATTTAGGTATATAAAACCTTTTGTGTAAACTATTCTAAGAAAAATGTAAGCTTGGTTACACAGCATACACGAGAGAAGAGTAAAAGGTAATAATCGTGATGCATTGTCGCATTTTTGCAACCCATTTTAGCGTTGTTGATTTTGGTATACATGATAGAGTAGGTGGTTCAGATAACGAAACTGTCTGTCAGATAGCGGACTAGCAGGTGGTTTTGACATAGCAATACATTGCAATACTCTGCAATGTGAAAAGAAATGCAACTTGATTACTGCTGGTAATTTTGAGTAGGAGTGACATTGATAATCGGGTTGTCATTCTTGTTGCTATGGCAACGACCTAGATCATTGAAGACAATCAATCTTGTCGTCGCGTGTGACCTGCACAGATAAGCGCAACATGATCATTTATAGTTTAGAGTGGACATTTATATTATATTATTTTTAGTGGACATTTATATTATTTTTAGTGGACGTATAGTTTTTAGTGACGAATCCCATTTCCTACTGTATCCTGACGACAAACGAAAACGTGTCTGCAGACATCCTGGAAATCGTGGGGATCCGGCCTTTTCTACAGCATGCCACATAGGCTCAGAACATGGCATTATGATCTGGGGTGCAATTTTCTTTTATAGCCTTTCGCCTTTTGTAGTCATTAGTGGTACACTTACAGCACAGCACAGCGGTACGTAGACGACTTTATGGGACGCGTTTTGTTGCCGTTTTCTCTGCGCCACCCATACTTTTCAACAAGATAATGCTAGGCGTGTTGCTAAGAATATTTTTCAAGCTTGCTGAACACTTTCTTGTCCGGCTAGTTCGCGTGATCGTTTCCCCATACAGCACGTTTGAGACGTGATGGGAAGGCGATTACAAATATCCTTAATGTTGCCTGTTTAGCCCGACAGTTGGAGATCATTTGGCAAGTAATCCCGCCGGACACCATCCCGGAACTTTATCAGTTTATGACACGCCGGGTCACAACTTGCATCATGGCCAAGAGGTTAACCAGCGCCAAATTGATTTCCTCATTTTGAAACGTTCAAATTCTGGAATAAATCTTTCAATTATTCTGAAATTTTACTCGTTTTTGTTTTTGTGTATATTTTACACATCCACCAATTTTTGTTGCAATCGGACAAAGCTTCTTATTTTTTTTATAGAGTATATTTCATAGAGAACAGTAAAGTGGAAAATTTACCTTCCGCAAATTCCGTCTACAGATGGAAATACACTCTACTAATTTTTGTACTACACATTTCTTAAAAACGCCTCAGAATAAGTTAAAATTTAATTCAGGTAAAAAATGCATAACACAACAGAGAACTTTCATTCAGAAATTAACATCTATAATTTACTGCAAATGCATTGGGACTTCCCTATCAATTTCAAACTTTCTAACATTTATTGAGCTTTATGTGATCGATTGACCGATGTTCAACAAAGGTTTTAATGGACTCGAGAGTACTTTTGTGAGTAAATTATCTGGAAGCGCTTCAGAAAATACCTTTAAGAATTATGTTAAATTTAACAGCGTATATTAAGACTAATCGTGGAATCGTTGTGATCGTTGGAGTAATATGAGTACGTATCAAATATATCGTTGCCAAAGCTTTGGAGTTTACAACTGAATAAGAAAAAAAGCTAAAGTAGTTTGGATTTGAAATAAAACATAATAAACGAATTCAGAAAAAATTCCCTAAACTTAGGCGTATATTAACTTACTCTAACTAAGAATACATCTGCAGTTTAAATCATGCCGCTGTTTTATCCTTGTTTAACTTTAGAACTACGGGAAATTTTACTCAAACTTGATTAAAAACTTTTGACACCAGAATTTTTATTTTACACAATTTAACTTATTTATTTACTTTAGTTCTCGGAGATTTATCCGGTTGGAGGGCAAGCACGTGGTCGGAAAATGCTAGATTTTGCGATGTTTTGACACCAGTAATTTTAAGTAATAAGTTTTTACCTTCTTAATCTGCAAAAAACAATATAAAATATTTTTATTTAATAATACTGGTGGCAAAGTTATATATTAAAAAGTGGTATATATTATATACCGGTGCCACTCAAGGGGTTAAAGGCTGTCTATAAATTAGTTGAGCTAAAAGAATGATTTATTGAATGGAATTGACATGAAAAAAATTAAAGTACATATTGTTGTAAGATCGAAAAATAGTTCAAGTTTACCATTATCACAAATGTTCGATGTGACTTCCTATCGTGAATCTGCAAATGTCCCATCGGTAAATCATTTCCTGCCACAGATTTGTCAGCATGTTTACATCGATCAAATTAATTGCAGTGCAGATTCTTGATTTTAGTTCAGGAATCGATGCAGTAAGTTGCGGTTTGTACACTTGATCCTTTGCAAAATCCCATACACCGAAATCAAGCGGCGAAAGATCTGGTGATCGTGGTGGTCATTGAATACTACCTCCACGACCAATCCAAACTGGTATCTCAGCATTGAGGTCAGATGTAACTACGTTGTGGTAGTGGCAAGGCGCGCCATCCTTTTGAAAAATGAAATCTCCTGGCATTTCTTCTTTGATGATAGATATAAGGAAAATCTGTACCATGTCCAGGTAAATAATTCCCGTAACAGTTTTTTCAGCGAAGAAAAAAGGGCCGAAAACATTCGAGGAACTCGCTGCAAAAACACGTTTATTTTGTGACTATTCCTTTCATGTTCTAGGATCAGTGGCGTAGCGTCAGGGGGGGGGGGGGTACGATCATTTTACTACCAGTAAAATTATATACTACATTTAGCCTTATTTAATCATTTAACGGTATGAATTAAATAAGGCCAAATATAGTATATAAAATTACTGGTAGTAAAGTGATCCGTGCCCCCCTTGACGCTACGCCTCTGTCTAGGATGGCATGAAGGTATTCCGATTGCCAAATTCTTACATTATATCTATTCACCTTACCACTTAGGTGAAAAGTTGCTTCGTCACTAAACACCAACTGTGACAAGAAATCATCATCACTCTCCACGCAGCTTACCATATCCTTGCAAAATTCTTGTCGCTTATTCAGATCAGCAGGCTTCAGAAATTGAAGCAACTGCAATTTATAAGGTTTGAACTTGAGACGATTACACAGGATTTTTGAAATTGTTGATTTTGGAATTTCCAGGTCCAAACAAGCTCGTGATAGTGATTTTGAGGGACTCCTCACGAACATTTCTCTTACTACGTCAACCCTTTCTTCTGAAACTGCAGGTCTGCCTTGACCCTTGAGCCGATGAGCCGCACATCCTGTTTCAGTAAATCGATGATACCATGCCAAGATAGTATCTCTTTTCGGGGCTCCTTTCTTGTATTCTCGAACAAATTTTCATTGTACTTGCACAGCACAGTGAATTTCAAGAAACCAAAGACAGCATTTCGCTTTTTCAGCACCGTTGTTCGTCTCCATTATTCGTAATGCCGAACAAGAATGATTACCGCTCACTAAGAGATATTGTCAGTTATGACACCTGACGCCATCTATGAATAAACTTCGACAATATTAGCACTAGTCTGACTTTCAACTAGTTAATTTCATTTAATATTTCGGAAGTTCTTAACTTACGAAATTGCCCAACTAATTTGTAGCTATCCGTATCTATACTATTAAAATCCGTGCGCGTATCTATGTAACCTTAAAACCTGGGAAACCGCAGGACGCAGGGCTACGAAATTTGGCACACGGGTTGCTGGTAGGGAGCCCATGAACGATTGGGGCAAAAAATTCGAAAATTTTAAATAGATTTTTGATAGGTTAAATATTAATTAAAATCGATCTACAAAGAGATCTTTTCAAAAATACGATTTTTTATCTTCGGTTGGTTGGTTGTATAAAATATTCGCAGAAGTCATTAAAAAAAATCAAGGTAGAGATCATTGATATTGCGAGTCGATTGTTTAAAATTGATGGATCAAACATTATATGACATCTAGACAATCAACTCAATTATTAACCGTTGCCAAATGCTAAAAACGTAATTTTAAAGGATTTTATCGACTGAATGAATAATAATTTACTCGGTAAAAGTTTTTTTTTTTTTACGTGACATATAGTATGATAGATATTATTAATACAGAAAACTTTATTTAACAGAGTATTTGTTAAATTTTCGGGGATGGGGAGAAGTGGTGGTAAACGACTTTTTATTAAATATCACATTTATTTTACTTGACCGCGTACTACTTGGCGGCGGCTTTTTCATTAATTGACCCTCCATATTAATAAATCCAAATCTACTGCTCTGATCTCAACAGAAACTATTACATTTAACAAATTTAACATTTTTAGCCTCGCCCGTAACGTTTAATCGCTGTTTTATATAGAGAATACCGCGAATTTAGAATAACAATTTTCGTAAAAATTAAATTTATGTTCCTAATAAAAGTACAGAGCCAGTATTAAGTTGATGCATACCAGCTGTAAAAGTTAGTGATTTGTTGTTGAGCATTTGACTGCGAGCCTCCTCGCGGATAATTATTTAATTGCGCTTAATTAATACTCTTTTTAGAAAATATAGAAAAACATTTTTTTCCAAACATCAAAAAAACTTTTTATTCTATTGATTCCCTTATTCCAAAGATATTGTTTTCTCGTCTGCTGCCATAGCAGTATGATAAATTAAATTTCATTAAAAGAAATGCTCAGTAGTATAAAAATATTTGTGAAAATCGAATAATTATTGAACAACTCAACACTTTAACCCTTTAATGTTCATTGGTTTCCCTAGGAAACCACAAAACTTTAATTACGAAATTCCACAATGACAGCAGAATTTTAATAGAAATGTTTTCCATTTATTACATAAGTAAAATATCGCCTTTTTTTTTTATCGGTTACAGGGTTAACAGGGGAGTTTTTATTTCTTATTTAGATATTTTACAATTGTTTGTTGTCATTGCGTTTTTATGCTAAGTTTCGTTTCATATTCGATTATTATTATGTCTATTTGATGTGAATTCTTTACGCACTACTACGTTTTACTACAGATTTTTGGTTGTTTAAATACTGATTTTTAATAGACATAACATTTTTATATTCATAAACTTCAGTTTGGTTGTACTGATTTTTACTTTTAATTTTGGTTTTAGAATTAAATTCATGAACTACCGTGCGTAGAAAGGGTTAAACAGCTAGTTTTACTTATTTTATGAAACAATTTCTGATTCAAATTGTCATTTTGAATGTACCTGTCAGATCCATTGGACCTGTCTGATAGGAGGAGGCTTAAAGGTGTATATTAATAACATAGACGTACAATATTTTGTTGAATTCTAATTGACTACAACACAGTATTGATGGGATAGCTAAAAAAATTAATGTATGAAACTTTATACATTTCGTTTAGCATTCCTTTGGTGCTTTTTAACGATTAACCAAGTTAATGATTTGTATGAACAAAATAAAAATTATATTCGAATTATAATTGTTTGATTATTTTTTTAAAGAAAATGCTTTTGTCGAATATTTTCGATTCTATTATATATCTAAAAGTACGAGAAAGAATCATTTTCTTACGGATGCATCTATATCTTCTTAGTAAAAGCAGGGCTGCCAACTTCTACGCCTTTTTAAACGAAATATTCCTGTTTTGAACCAGAAAAAATATTTAAAAATTGTACGGTGAATTTATTTAATGATATACAGCATTTTGCAGTTTATTGCGTTTGTTAAGTAAAATTTCCGGTTATTAAATAGTTACTTGACTGAAAAAAAGCATAGAAGTTGGCAGCCATGTAAAAGAGATAATATTAAAAATTACCATGTTTCTTCTACGTATGTATATCTGTCACCTTATAGTATTTTTTCATAGGATAGAAAACAAATACTTTTAATATGCTTGAAAATATCTTACAAAGGTTTGAAAAAATCATTAAAAAATATTAAATCCATCTTTTTTTCCAATATGCGAAATTTTATTTTGTTTTTACTTCTATCGAAATACAGAATAACATATTAGAAAGACTTATGTTGTTGACATAAATGATTAAAATGAAGATAATATATATTCTTAACTCTTAACAGTATGAGTTTATGAACGCTATATATATCTGCACATTATCACTTCGGCGCATCTTAATCCTTTAATACTGTGTATTTTTGTCAATGCAATCGAGATTAACATTAAGCCCTTTTAATAATAAGAAATATTTTTTACAGTCTCATTTATTTTAAGACGGTCTTCTTTTATCAATCCTCCCAAATGTTAAAACAAGAAGTAAGTGTAATAAATGTTTTTTATTTTTTTTTTCATAGCATAATAATATATTAGAAAAACAATTTTTATCTACATGAATAGTTAAACTGAGTAATGTGCATGTAATTATAAACAATGTTAAAGTACTCTGAATGAGAGCTATTTTTTCTGATAACATCACTTCGGCGCCACTTAGCACTTTAAGTGTGAGTATATGAAAGATTCGGCTCAATACGTTAGAGATTCACGTAAATCTCTTTTATTGCAATTACATTATTGGTTACTCACGAAATAAAACGAAATACATGAATAGGAGATGTTTGGAAAAAAAATACGTGTATCTTTTACAATAATGTATTTATACAATTTTATAAATCAAACAAATTACATTAAAGATCAAATAAATTTTAACAAATATTAGCAATTTTTCTTAAAAGGAAATAGGTAGATTAAAGTAATCAAAATATATACTCATGTTTACTATATTTTGTCCGCTCATTATAACTAGAGGATCCAACCCTGGCTTTCCAGGCTACGGAACATAGTAGATGAGAACAATTTTTCTTATTGAAAACTCTCATTTTTTTTTTTAAATTCAACATATTATTTTAGATTTCCCGGTAACAACACAAAAAACCCTTTATATGAGAAAAAATGTACTTCCATATTAGCTGCAAGTCATGAATTAATATTCGAAGCAATAGCTAAATATTTCGCTTTCAGCAGCCTTTTTGACTTTGATTATTTCAGTGGTTTAAACACGTAGTTCGATCACATATCTGCTAAATTTGCGTTAGTTTAAATTAGCTGTGTAATATTAGACGGGAACAAAAGCTAAAGAAATTATTTTGTTTTAAGTGCAAACGGGTTAATCTGGCGAATTTAGGCTGTATGCGATAGAGATAGATTTTTAAAAAATGCTTAAAAATTATTTTAAAAGCCATACAAAATTATTAAATTGAGATACACTTTTCAAAAAATTGCATTTGAAAGTACATGTTGTCCCTATTCAGTGGTGCAAAAATTTAAATTATACGATGTGTACCGTAATTTCCGGCGTATAATCCGCAGCTCAAAGAGTCGTTTTTCGACCCAGAAATTTTATTCAATAATTGTAGTTAAATATTTACAGCGATCTTTTAAGTTACATTTTATAAAATAATATTTCTGGGTCGAAAAACGACTCTTTGAGCTGCGGATTATACGCCGGAAATTACGGTAATTAAATTTACGAAAGGAGGGAAAGGGATCGCCTAGATCGTTGCCAATGCACCGCTCTCTGAATATTAGGCATATGCGCTGGCACAAGTATGTCGGTTATTGTAGGTCGATTTATTTCAGCATTTGTACGATCCCTTGAATTCGAATACCAATAATTTCTTAAAGCTTTCTCCGCCTTGTTTTTATGAGATTAAAAACGTCAAAGAAAACTTTAAGAAAATACTTGTGCCTAAAAGAAGGGTACCGTACAAATGCTTATAAAAATCCGCATCGACAGTCACCGTTTTTCTCTCAGCGAGTAGCCCTCGAATTCAGGAGGCAGTGGACAACATCCTTATGATGTCAGCGTTATTCACGTACATGTGTTTCCTTTGTAATATAGATATATGGAGAAATATCGTTAGCTTTTTATTTTGTTAAATGTAAGGGAAAAAGCAATTGCAAGTTAAGCATAATATAATATACCGTCTATAATTACAGTTACACAATAGAAATTTCGAAGAACTGGGATAGGGAAATAAATAAAAAATAAGTAAATTAAATACAAGACAAACTAATTTTAGCTGATATAATAGCATGTCTATATTGACACCGGAATTATTTAAAAGTAAAATCTATATATAAATTTCTAAACTGTTTGGTAAGTGATCTATCTTTATCAGGTACTTGTTCTTGTCATACGGCTGCTAACTTTTATAAACGGTAGCTGTACGTATTAGTATTAGATGAGTAATAAATGACGTTGGTGTAAAGCATAGTTACGGCGTTCTACGGGTGTTTGCTCAACACTCCGTGTGCTATAACTATGCTATTTAGCTTAGTCGGAAAGATTCTATTTAATGTTTTACAGTTTACGATGAAAGAGTGAACTTACAGAGAAGAAACACCTTATTCATGCAAACTCCTACAGAATAACGTATGCAATGATATTCAAATACACAGCATTTCTTTGAATACACACACATATTTATAAGAATGATTTTTTTTTTGTGTTGTAGTGATTCCTCCGTATTGCAGTCAAAGCTGGCTTACTTCCTGAGTAACCAGCAAAAAATAGGTCTGTACTAGATTCGTGGCAACCGATGTGTTCCTTTTGCATTCCATAAGATCTTTTGTTTTCTTACGGAAAAAAGAAATCCAGCATTATTTAAATTGTCTATTTATCTAAATGTTAGTATGTGTTTGTGCGGAAAATTTATTTCATACCGTAAAATTCCATAATTTAATTAATGGCTGATGTCTAGTAATTACGGGCAGAATTTTTCGGTGCGAATTAATTTTCCCAAACGTCACGAATTTTCCGGACAATCCAATGCATTAAAATAAATGTATATTTAGAAAAAAGTACATGTATAACAATAATTTTATGAGACACTAAATTTAAATTAACGAAAAATATTTACAATGTAGATTAAAAAGATTGCGGAAATTACTTTTTTTCAAATAACGTTTTCTTTTATCCAAAACGTCATTTGTCAAAAGTATAATATTCTCTCAAGATTTGGTTTCTAATTTCGGAACTGCTGGAACACCGCCCACTGAATATTAGGCCTGCGCGCTGACACAAAAATTGATGCAGTCGTAGGCGTAAATTTTTCAGCGTGTGTACGGTCCCTTGAAATTCAATACCAATAATTTCTAAACGTTTTCTCCGCCTTATTTGTCTGAGATTCAAGGTCAAGGTCAAACCGGGCGGGGTAGCCTACCTTTCGCTTAAGCTCAACTAGCCCCTTCCAGTGGTCTGAGATCCTATAAGTCAAAGAAAACTTTTAGAAAATACTAGTGTGTAAAATTAGGGGACCGTACAGAGGTTATACAAAATCGACCCACGAGTGCCGCCATATTTGTGTCAGCGCTCAGGCCTAGTATTCAGGGGGCGGTGGGTGGAATGAAAAGAACGTCACCTTCACGAAATTAATAACACTAGAACCGCGATGACGGGTGATTTTGATTAGTACCAAATTAATAATAGTCAGGTTCATTCAAGACGACTCTGACGGGCTCGTGGCTGTAATGATACTGTAACAGAATAATCGTTAATTTAAAAAATGCATAAAATAGTAATTACAAATAAATTGATTTTATTCGTATGTGTTTGTTTTTGAAAATGACTTGGAGTGAGTCGAAACATGTAAAACAACCTAACAAAAGTTATTTTAATTTGTATTATGTTGTTAATTTGCACGTTTTAGCATTTAAAAGAACTATAATTTATTATATTATGATTTTATTCGTTTTAATGTCTTTATTTGCACTATATTTTAAACAGGATTATTTTTTGAGAATCAATGGAAATGTAGTCTATTAATTTGAATTTAAAGTGACATTAAAAATAAACAAAATTTACTAAAAATCAATTAAATTACAAGCAAAAATCTTCATTGAATAAGTAATATGTTTTCGATAAGTTACAAAAATTTCACTTTAAAATAGTGTGGTTTAATTTCAAGATTTTAACTAATCGTACGCAATTCTAAGATCTCACCATTAACAAATGGTTAAAATGTTCTAGACTAATTTTCTTCCAATCGCTTTCCTATTACTCAAGGCCATTATTTTTTTTTGTGTTTAAAAAATTTTGGACTCTGATCTATAAAACAAATGTTAATTTGCAATGGTAAAGTCATCAAATGCCATATTATTAAGGGCAAAAATAGAAAGAAACTTCCTCACTGCATAAAATATTTCTTTAATTTCAGTTATATGTCAGTCATGTAAATAAGAACGCACAGATTTGTATATTTTTAGAATCTGAGCCAAAATTAAAGTAAACGTCTGTTTTGCATCATTTAGAAATAGATTGCAAAATTTTAAATGTAAAATTCACTATTTTCTTTATTAAAAACTTTATAATACCAAGGGTCTCATTAGCGGTGGGGCAAACTTCCACCAGTTAAAAAAAAAAAAAAATTGTCTTGTTTTTGACAGAAATTCAGCATGAAAAATGCGTTTAAATATACCAAAAAATCGATTCTTTTAACTGGTGGAAGTTTACTCCTCCAGTAATCAAGCCTTGATAACATCCTGTATATTACATATATTAACACAAACGCATAGGTATGTTTTTGTGAAATCTGGGTTTTAAAACAATTGAAGCCACTCCCTCTTCTGAAAGTATTTCTTAAATTATTTCCTTGAACGTTTTCTCAAGTTTATGCATCAGTAAATATCATTCAAAATACGGATTTATTATAAAATGTCGTACAATCTAAAAATATTATATAGCGATATTATATAAATGCATTTTCCGTAAGTTAGAAGCCCAGACCTTAGTCAATGACATTTTTAAAATAAAAACCAGATTTCTAGTTTCCCGATGAGAACAGTATTGCCAGTAGCCTACTTTTGTATTTATAATTCAGACTGTTTGAGTTCCACCACTTTTTAAAAAATAGTGTAATCAATAAATATTTAATCTGTCATTAAATAAGGCGAATATTTTTGCTTCAAAAATTGGCAATCAAGCAATCTGAATACACACCAGAAATTTCAAGTAGGAATTTTTGGTTTATGCAGTGGCAGACAATTTTGTGATGACTTAAATTAAACTTTGGTTCTCAAAATTTCCGGTATAAATTCGACATTTCTAAATAAAAAAGGGAAATTATGAGCACTGTTCTTAAAAAAATGTAATAGTATAATTACTAGGCGAAGAATTTTAATAAAATTTTGTGATGACAATCGGCCTATTTTTAAAAGTAATGAAATTTTCCCTTTTTCATATTCGATAGTTTGACATGGTAGCGACGATATCAGCAAAGGTCTATTTAAATTAAATTTTTATGTTCAATAAATTTTCTTAAAATAGGTGAATTATTAATGCCTTTTAAATCTTGTACTTTT
Organism: Maratus michaelseni; assembly: GCA_963931845.1. Lineage (NCBI taxonomy): Eukaryota > Metazoa > Arthropoda > Arachnida > Araneae > Salticidae > Maratus > Maratus michaelseni. Next base: position 307,992,532 of record OZ007595.1, read on the forward strand.
TGTGTAATGTAAATGCTATTGCTTGATTAAAAATATTTTGTTTCATATCTTCTCTTTACTTTAAAGTACATGATATTATTAGGAACTGTTTTTTAAAAGTTTTAATAATCTCTTGAAAGAGTTTATATTTTATACAATGCAACAGTCTTCCACGATATTTTCGTCACATGTTGCATATTTAATTACTACTGAAATAAAATTTAAAGATGATATTATTGTAATAAAATATATCAATTATTTATGTTCTAAGGAGTTAAATGAAATAGATAAAATCATCCTAATTCCCTCATCCAGCATATCATATGAAAATATAATGCAACAGAATTTTTAACCCTTTCCGGCACAGTGGTTCCACTCCAGGCACACTTAATTTTATTTCCAAACTTGCATTCGGCACCAAGAATATTTTAATAAAATTTTGTTTCTACAATAAAAGCTTAAAAAGGAGCTCTTATTTTCTAAAAAAGTCGTTTGTAAATTCCTGTGTCAGTCAGTTTCTCATTTTACGATCAGACTTTGTCTGTGCCGGAAAGGGTTAAAGAATGGAGAAAACGCATTTCATCCAGAGCCTGATTACCGACGGGGCACTCTTCACCAGTAAAATTTAATAGAAATTTTCGTCTTATTAAAACATCCCATTCATGCAAAATTACTGCCAGGAATAAGGAAAAAATTTCTATTCTTTTTTACTGGTGGAAATGTGCCCCGTTGGTAATCAGGCCCTGATTTCATTTAAACAATGCATTTATAATTCTTAAAATAAGGTTTAAATTTCAAATTATGAAAATTAAATAGTAAGTGAATAAGACAGGACTACCATCATTGTTGTCAATTCAGCGGATACTTTTATTCAAGTATTCCGAATTTATACCAGAAATTCTTAATAATAAGTTATATTTTTAATGATAGACATGTTTATGAATTTTTTAATTAAAATTATGTGCCACTATATAACAACGGTAATATTCTACGTATATCAGAATAATTATCTTTCTATTGTAATTTTAGAGAAATAAATATGTTTTCCTAAATATAACTTATAAGACACGAGAAGTGTGTAAAAATTTCGTCAGTTTTATAAAAATAACATTTTTTGACATAAATGGTTTCTAATATTTTGGAGAATAACATTTGGATCATTTTTGCAACTGAGGCTATGTCTTTCAAAATAGAAGAACCATAGCGATCAATTTGACCGGGGCGTAATAAACATATTTTAAATCAGAAATTTCTTCATGAAAGAAATCAATCGCATACTACACATAATAAGCTAAGAAATATAATTAATTTAAAATTCTGTTTTAAGATAACTGAATATAACTCGTGTTGAATATCCATGTATGTTAATAGTAATAGTTTAGGATTTACCTGTCGGGCAATGGTATGTAACTTCTATTTACTTACTTCCAGCATTTGTACCAGAATACTTAAACAAAATTTTGCTTTTATTCAAAAGGTATGTGCAGGAAAGCGTTTATATATTTTCAGATCAGTTTGTTCGTAAATTCTAATGACATTCCGTATTTCAATAACGGAAATGCTTTACCAATATTCCGTATTTTTTCATAAAAACTTTTGGGAAGTAGCAATTTTGTTTCACTGTTTTTACAAACTCTTGTCGGAACAAAGGGTTTGCTTCCGTGAATGTTTTAAGCAGGAGATGTGCATTATTTTAATAATGAAAAACAGAATTTTAAATAATTATATTTCCTTACGTTAATTCCGGGGCGAGTTGAATATTTCGGATTTTTTGTTTATGCATTAGAAGATGGAAGTATATGTGTAAGTAGTGTAAAAGTCTAGATAAAATGTATTAGGCACAGATTATTCAACCTGAAAATAATTAAAAGTTTAAAAAATATCTTGTTTTCTTTTCAATTGTTCTGAACGATAGATAAGATCTTCCAATAAAATATTTTATAATTGCTATATGTAAATATTTCAGGAAATTCATAAGAAGAGTTAAAATAATCTGTAAGGAATTTATTTAAAAACTGCTTGAATCAATTATCCATCCATTATGCGTTCTAAATCATTAGAACAATAGTACCTGAAACTTTATTGTTTAAATAAATATTGTTTATAAAGTTTAAATATTTCCGAGACGGAGCTAATAAAGATTTTGTATAATCTATAAGAAAAAATGTATTCTATGTCACAAAGCATACACGACAGAACAGTAGAAGGTAATAATCCTTAGACAGCGTCACATTTTTGGCATGGCTTCCAAATTTCTGTTTATTTAAAAAAAAAGAATAAATTGAATATTTTATTGCATAAAGGAACTTAATTATAACTACATAGAAACATGAAACATTCAATTGAATGGTTTTTCTTGTTCAAGTTATAAATATTTCAGGTGAAAAAACGGAAGTTTGACAACTGTGAACTTCTCTTCGTTTTAAATTTTTGTTGCAATAGAATAATTTTGTTGTTGTTGTACTTGTAGAGAAATAAATATGTTTTCTTAAATATAACTTATACTACCCGAAAATCGAATAACAACTTTAATTTCGTCAGTTTTATAAAAGAAAAAACACGACCAGTGTTGCCTGGGCCCCTGATAATAAATTAATCCAAACCTCAAGTTTGCATGGTTAACCCGACTTTGGATGAAAATATTTTTTTAAAGTGCTGTTCACGCGCCGGAAAGCCATTTATTTCCACCTCTCACTGACAGATGGTGCATCCTGATCTAAACGAATCTCCGACACGTGTCCCCGCGGCCTGCGGAACCGTATAGCAGGCGTGTTGAGCACGCACTGCAAAATCTTTTATTTCCACCTTCCGCCGGCAAGGGGCACACTCTGTTCTAAGCAAAGCAACTTCCAAATTAAATTCACTCCGACACATGCCCCCGCTACCTCAGGCACTGTATAGTAGGCATGCTGCTAGGAAATCATTTAGTTTCAGTTTCCACCACCAGGGGACGTAATCTGTTTTATACGAATATACGATATGGGTACCCGTTGTATCAAGGGAGTTGAATGAACAAATTACCGTTAATAACTCGACCATAGAATCCGAGAAAAAGTGCGCCCCTGGCAGTGGAAAGTAGAACTAAAATCTGTTACACAATCGAAAAGTAAGTTGAGTGAGACAAATTCTGTTGTGATCGGGCCGATTGAATCCGAGATAAGAATGCACTTTCTGGGGGTGAAAATTGGAATTAAAATCAGTAAGTCTATGGAACATCAAGTTGAATGAGTGATAAGCCAAACGCCTTTTGTGATCGTGCCAATAGAACCCTAAAAAATAAACCGCCCCCTGTAGAATAATATTCTGAAATAGTGGTAACCATGACCTGAAAAGCTGAAAATTAAAATGTCAATCTGCCACCCCTCTACGCCTCCTTTTCGAAGGTCTGTGGATTCAAGATAGGATAAAAGAACAGTACTTTTATTGAAAAAATCAGGTTTGATAAAATAATATTTAACTGGTTGATATTTTTCATTTTTCGAATTTCTTAAATAAAATATGATTTTGTGTATATATATATCAATTTTAAATTCCATACGTTGTATAGTTTTGAACATTTGAACACACTTTAAAATTTGTGAGTGCAGTTTTTAATTATTCAAAGCATTTTTTTTTTTATTTTTTTATTTTTTAATCTTTTACTTAATATTGAAAGTGAGTGATTTTTTTTTCTTTTTTAATAAAATAAAAACTTACCAGCCGATTTCTTTTATTTTTAGAAATTCGTAATCAACATTAATTTTGCGTATATTTTCAAATCCGAACAAAATATTTTTCAAGGCCAATTTTCAAATCCGTATACGATATATTTTTAATAATTTTATTAATCCCGAAAACCCACTAGTATTCCATTTTATTTTGTGGTTTCTTTCACTTTGAGTATGAAAATGTAGCGTTCAAAATAAAAGCAGGTGTATGTGCAAGATAAAATAATTATAATTTCAAAAGACAAGTTAATTATCTGTTAATTAATATCTGGAGAAGTTACAGATGTTTCTTTCTTTCTTTTTTTTTCTTTTTTCTTTTTTTATCTAGAACTGCAAATTTTCCTGCCGAAAGACAATCACTGTTTTACCAACACATAATAGTTTTGTTTTCCATCACATAATAGTTTTTGTTATTTGGACGTGTTTCGAAAATGCGTAGTTAAAAGTAAGTCTGATAGCCCAGCAGTTTCCGTGTAAAACCAACCTTTTTCTTGACCCTCGAAACACAGACCCAATTTTGCGGTTTTTATATTTCTTTTGCACTATTTACAGAAAATTATACATTTTGGAAGAGATGATTAATGAGTTTTTAATTAATATTTCGGCTAATTTTCAAAATATTAATATTCTTATTCTCAGGTGCACCACAAAATGTTTTGGAGTATCCTCACCTAAATTTTCAGAATTCTGGGTGCGCTAAATTTTCCAAGCCATCGCCAACAGACAGACACACACACCGAAACTTATATAAATTATCTTAATTAAGGTACATGACGTGAATTGAGACATTTTTGATCCGGTTTCGAATAAATCTGTTTATCTATTATAGATGGCAGTTAAAATGTTTTATTTCCCCTTTTATAGTATCATAATTATCTTCCTGTTATTACATGGACTTGTAGACTATATTTGTGATTCGTTTAACTTATTTTTGATTTATCTGTTGTATTTGCAAATAACGTTTGGCAACATTTGCATATTTCTAAATCATGCCTGCCTTTATAGGATTCTGTGAGGATGCTTCATCAATTTAATATTTTTATTCTGTTATTAAAATTCATTTTCTTAATTTATAATGTACAATAGCGCCTGAATGATGTTTTATTGTAGCTAATTAACACGTTGAGTGCTACCATGTATATGAATTAACCCCTTCGCGACGAGCGTCTTTTACAGAATTTTTAATCTTTTACCACCGGTTTTTCAAAACAGAAATTTTCGCCTAATGGAATCGCGGAAATGCTAAGATTTAATAAGGCAAAGTTTAGAATAAAAAATAACTGGTGGGAAAAATCGAGGATTCTGAGCATCTTATGCTTCACGTATACGTGTCGCTCGTCCCCAAGGGGTTAAGCTTTCGGATGCCATTATTCCGTGATGGAACAGTTGGGCGATTCTTAACACTAAAGTTTAATAGTATTCTTCTGTTTGAAAAATCTCTGAAACTCTGTCCTTAAATATGTCAATGATTACAATTTAAATTTAACGGTGTCAATGGATTCTCTGCTGTACCACTGTTCAATCACTGCATTATTACATTTAGCGTTAAACTGATAACTTTAGTGATATTCATTACAAGTGTAAGCAGAATATATTAAAAAATGTGTTTTATGCACCGCCGGCTGTCACGAGGGTAATTTTTTAACACTTTTTCTCTTTTTTTTAAATTTATAGCGATACCAATATTGTTTTTATTTTAGTAATAACCAGAATTAGCAATAAAACTGGATCCAAGTTTTTTTCCCTTTTTAATGTAAAACGTAAAAAGACTGATGAAACAGGGTTCGTACGTTTCAAGCACCTTTTACCAGAATTTTCGTAAAGCAATATTTGGCTTATTTAATGAAAAAAATACTAACTTCAGATATAGCAACCAGTACTCTACGAAATTTCTGGTACTAAAATACATAAAATCTCCCGAATCTCCTGATGCGTACGAACCCTGTGAAAGTGATAGTGAAGAAATAAAATTTTGAGTTTTAACTAAAATATGTTTTTTATTCCTTCTATAACTCATCTGAAATATAAGATAAGAAATTGATTTCAAAAATATAAAAAATACTTTATCTAGGTGCCACAGAACAACAGTAATTTATGTTACTGGAGTGACATCAAAATTATTATGTTTTAAATTTAGGTTTACATATGACCGTCCGCGGTACGCACGGCACTCTATTAAAAATTAAGTGGGACCGCCGGTGGTACACATGGCACTCACCCTGTTAAAGCGTATACATGACTGGAATCTTACATTATTTGTGGCATCTCCAGTAATTCAATGACTAAAGATTCATCTACGGCGTCACAAATGTTTGATTAATTCGTTTTCCATCATTCCTTTTTCTCCCTACAATCTATTTTACATTATATTTTATATTCTATTCAATTCTATTTTTATTCTTCTTCGAATTTGTTTCTGGACATTTTTGAAACAGGTATATTTTTATTTTTCATATTTATTTTTATTCCCCGATTGTTGTATGATGTTTCTGTTTTGTCTTTTAACGGTTGTATATATATCTATATATATATCCTTAAAAGTGTTATTTTCAAACCATAATTGATTTTCTGCATTACAAGAATCGTGTAAAATTTTCTAATACAGTGACTGATCTGTCACTTACTTGCGATACACGGAAATCAGTTTTCCGCACCAGTTTTTCTATAAGGTAATTTTCGGCTTCTTGAATCGCAGAACTTATAAGTCGAATTTTACTGTTTTAAAATAGTGGTATGAAAAAGTAATTACTGAAGCATCGCGTATAAGTGAGAGATCACTGTATATTTTTCATTAGTTACAAATCAGAGACAACCCAAACCAAAAACTGCGAGGCGTTTGAGAAATACTAGTTAAGCTGTTCAAAATACGATCGTATTTATTTAATCATAATTTGTTCATTCGAGATATTCAGTCATATCATATAATATGTATCACTTAATTTTAATACCACTGCTACATTTGCAAAGGAAGTTTTTAATATAATTTTGATTTTATAATGTACGTGCAAGAAATATTGTCTTTTTTTTCAATAGGTTTGTCTGCAAATTCTTGTGACGTTCAATACTTCAGAAACAGTATTACGTAACCTATAAAATAAAGAGATACGTACGGACACTCTGTATGTTAAACATTTTAAAGTTAACCTGTAATACTTTTAGGAATAGAATCAATTACAGACCTCCGTCCCAACCCAAATTTTGTATATTTATCTAACAAACTCATGTGAGAACGTAGAGTTTGTGTCCTTGATTATTTTCCATTATATAAAAGACGACGGTAATAATTTAAAAAAGAAACTAATTTTATATAGTCAAATCCCATTAAAATATTTCCGGTGCATATGAATTTTGTTTTTATGCATTAGATGGATGGATTGGATATGCTTAAGTAATGTGTTAAAATAATTAAATAACTAAGATTTTTCAAAATTTCTAGTGCAAGTTGGGTCATAAGAGTTAAGAATTCCTCTTGAAAGAGTTAAAAGAAATTATATTAAAATGTTTCCAACAAATACAACAAGAAAAGTATTTTTATTCAACCCAAAGTTAACGAAAACCAATTACAACGTTGTAACGCACAAATATGAAAATTGGCACAAAAAAGCGCATACGGCCGTTTCAAGGATGCATCGATCCCCTTCCTCAGTGCGAGGGAAAAAAAGGATAAAAATGGGTTCGAACCCCTCGGTTATAGCCCCGAGTACTGGCTTGAATGAAAATGATAAAGCAAGAGTTTATATATACCAAATAAGTGACGTAGTTGACCGAAAGTAGCTGAAAAAAGGAGTCACTGCGCAGGATCCCTCGACACGTGCGAAAGAAAAGGGGTGCTGGTTATATCATTCACCAAGGATGGACTATGTTTGTGAATAAAGTAAGCCTCGTAAAAGTCGAGATCTATAACTGAATTATATTTTGGGATAATTTTAGCTTCTGAATAATTAAACCTGTGGTTGGAATCCCAAAAATATTTAGCTTTTGTAGATTTCTCACACTCCTGCTTTTTAACATAATTTTGGTGTTCTTTTAGCCTAATTCTAAGAGCACGCTTCGTCTGCCCAATGTAAGAGAGGCCGCATTCACAAAAAATTCTGTAAATGCCCCAGGTATTATGTTCATCAATTGGATCTTTAAGGCTGGAGAAATAAACTTTATTGGTTGGAGAGAAAACAACTTTGAAACTAAACCTATTTAGAATACGAGAAATTTGTGTACTGATTTTATGAAAATAAGGTAAGACAATAACATTTTTAAATTATTTATTATCTGGAACAGAATCAGTGTTTGTCGGAGGTTTAGATAAAATACGGTTAATTATATTCAAGTTAAATCCACGATCGATGGCGGCTGCTTTAATATAGTTAATTTCATTATCAAACAACTCGGAATTTGAACAAATTTTACGTGCACGGAAAATAAGTGTATTGAAAGCTGCTAATTTTTGATGTGAGGGATGATTGGATCTATAATGAGGGGGTAAACTGTTGTCAAAAATTCACAATCATTACGAATTACTAGGACATCTAGAAAAGCTAAATGTTGTTGAGCTTCAACTTCGAAAGTAAACTGGATACATCAAAGCCATTAAATAATAAGCCCAGTCAGATAAATGGGAAACTTTTCGCAAGTTGAAAATAGCGCCATCTAGCGGTTGGGAGTGCTGCATTCGGCACCAAGAATATTTTAATAAAATTTTGCTTCTAAAATTAAAGCTTAAAATAAGGAGTTCATATTTTCTAAGAAAGTCGTTTGTAAATTCCGGTGTCAGTCAGTAATTTCACATTTTACGAACATAATTTGTCTGTGCCGGAAAGGGTTAATTGCATAGTGATGTAAATTTCCATCACTTTTTATTTAACTTTTAATAAATAAATCAACTTCTTCCCACCACTATATTTATATAGAAATATTAATCCAGTAAATTTCCACCATTTTTTTTTCATTATAGTTTTAGCTTTAATGTAAAAGATCCCAATAATTAGCAAGCTTTTAAAGGAAGTGCAAAAACAAAACATCAATAAAAATCGTATAAAATATCGATATAAATAAATCGTATCTTTTCTCTGCGACCCACTTCTGTTTTGTCCTCCTTCCGCAGCAGAGGTTTGGCGCTAGTGTGTCGCTAACAAATTTAACACTATCTGACTGGGCTTATTATTTAATGGCTTTGGGATACATGGATCAATTGAAATAAATATATCAAGTACAGCATTAATCCATTAACGCCTAGCGTTACCATACGGTACGGAATGCCGGTATTTTAAAGAAAAAATATTCTCCTTGTTGGATGAGAGAATACTCCCTAATAAAAGGAGACAAAATTTCTTTTTAAAAAAATTGGTATGATATGTAATTTTCGCATTTTAAAAAGAAAAAATAATTCCGTCCTTAATGGGTTAATATTGTATTTAGGTATATCAAGTAAAGCAAAGAAATAATCTACGTAACGTGTATAAAATGGGAATTGTATTAATTTAAATAATGTAATTTCAAAATAATGCATATATAAATCACTTAAGACTGGGCTTAAAGGTTTACCCATAACTAAACCTTCCGATATTTTATAAAACTTACCCTGAAACACAAAAGTATTTTGCGACAAACAAATGCTGGCTAAAGCAATCAAGTTATCAATTTCATATTGAAAAAAGTGAAACTCATTCAATCTATTTCTTAAACAATCTAAAGCACCTTGTACTGGAAAATTTGTAAAAAGAGTTTTAACATCAAAAGAAAACCTAGTATAACTTGTTGGATTAACCCCTTAATCTTCGCGCCCTTTAATTGTAGGCTACTTTTTAAAAATTCAGATTGCTTGATTACCACCAGTTTTTTAAGTAGAAATGTTCATCTTATTTAATAAACAGATAAAATAATGCAAGAATAAAGCCAATAACACTATTTTAAAAAACTGGTGGGAATCAAACAATCTGAATAAAACAGGCGTAACCTACGCTGCCCGTGAATGTCTCGGGCACGACGATTAAGGGGTTAAAGGTACGAATTTTATTTACAAATTGAACCGAGTTTTTAGACGTATAAATATTGTTAACCATGAGGGGGGGGGGAAGTCTGGAAACCAAATATTTAGCTAGCTTGTATGACGTAGTACCGATATTGGAAACAATAGGGCGAAATGGAACATCAGGTTTGTGAACCTTAGGTAAAGCATTTAAACGAGCACAGTTTGCCACAGAAGGAATTAGAGTATTTTTGCTGGAATCAGCAATAACGGGGGATGAATTTACCGCAGATTTTATGTTCTTAAGTTCAGAGGTAGATGGATCTTTCTTAATATCCCCCTTAAGAAAGTAAGGCTCTTCGTTAATAAATTTCAAGACATTTTGAACGTAATTAGTTTTATTTAGTACCACAATTTGACCTCCTTTGTCTGCTTTAGTCATAACGATATCTGGATTAGATTTAAGAGTTTTGAGGCAATTTTTCTCTGAATTATTTAAATTAGTCCGATGAAGCTTTGCATTAAAATCAACATTATTTTTAATAAGATGTCTAGTGCCAACTTTCATATTTGTGCGTTACAACGTTGTAATTGATTTTGGTTTATGAATTAAAAATTCGCACAAAGTATTTGATCTATGCCAAAGTTAACGAGTTAGGATACTTTACATTTTATGATTTTCCAGTATTTTATGGCAATGGAAACAGAATGACTAAGATGTCTGTCATAAAATTCGTAAAATCGGCTTCAAAATTCCCATTTCTTACTTTTGTTTTACTTTTAACCACTTGGGGACGAGCGACACGTATACGTGACGCATAAGATGCTCAGAATCCTCGATTATTCCCACCACTTATTTTTTATTGTAAGCTTTGCCTTATTAAATATTAGCATTTCTGTGATTCAATTAGGCGAAAATTTCTGATTCGAAAAACCGGAGGAAAAAGATTAAAAACTCTGTAAAAGACGCTCGTCGCGAAGGGGTTAAATAATCTACAAACACAAATTTTATTAAATAAGAGAAACTACCTTTAGAAAACTCATAACCATTAAATACAAAAGATATTCCATTGAATATATTAAGTATCATATATTTTAATACGAGCAAATCTTGTGTGTGTGGTTGTGTGTGGATACATGCATATATATACAGGGTGTTTATAAAAAAACTATCCCGATATATGAGTCCCTAATTATCATACTGTTCACAGAAACTGAATGAAATTTTGGTTTAAAGTATTTTGAGGTATGCGCTCAAGAATCATATAAAAAACAACAGTTAAATTCTAACAGTTAATGTCACAGTGACGAAATTTCGAAAATTTCAAATGGCAACACCTACTTTTTTTTATTGGAATGGGATCTTCATAGTCAAAAACCATAAAAAGCGTTGGAACGGTACCTGTAGCATAAAAATCGCCGGCGCTAGACAGACTAGGAAGAATAGTGAAAACAACCAACAAGGACAGAGAAGCAACAGAAAACAAAACATTTCATTGTGTTTCATACATTTTCCATTTCACACACGACGACACTTTACATGCGGCAGATGGTGGATAGCACTGAACAATAAAATGTTTTACTTATAGTTACTAATAGTTAGGGGCTCATATATCGGGATAGTTTTTTATAATCACCCTGTATATATATATACAAATTATATCTAAAAAACGGCACTAACGATTTTGACGAAATTTTTTATCCTACCGTTTGTGGCACCAGAAAACCATTAGACTAGGTCACATGTTCAAAAAAATTCGATTAGTAGATCATTTTGGGTCACCATGGGTCAGAGTCAAGCTAATTGTATCTAAAAAACGGTTCAAACAATTTTGACTAAATTTTGTATCCTACCATTTTCGGGCACGAGAAGACTATTGGGCTGTATCACTTTCATTGGGTGTGTGGAACATTCGATTAGTGGGTCATTTTTCGGTCAACAAGTATCAAGTTAATTTTATCTAAAAAACGGTACTAACGATTTTAATTAAATGTTTTGTATTCTACGAGGTTCAAGTACGAGAAAATCATTGGGCTAGGTCACATGTCCGAGATAATTCGATTAGTGGGTCATTTTTGGGTCACAGTGGGTCAAGCTGATTTTATCTAAAAAACGGCTCAGACGATTTAAACTAAATTTTGCACCTATGGTTTTCGGGCACGAGAAGACTGTTGGGCTAGGTCACATGTTCGAGAAATTCGATTAGTGGGTCATTTTCGTCATGGGTCATTATTCGTCAAGCTATTTTTATCTTAAAATCGGCTCAGAGGATTTGAACTAAATTTAGTATCCTAAAGTTTCAGGGCACGAGAAGACGATTGGGCTAGGTCACATGTTCGAGAAATTTCGATTAGTGGGTCCTTTTAGTCATGGGTCATTATGGGTCAAGCTATTTTTATCTTAAAAATGGCTCAGACGATTTAAACTAAGTTTTGTATCCTACGGTTTTTGGGCAAGAGAAAATTATTGAGCTAGGTCACATGCTCGAGAAAATCCGATTAGTGGGTCAAGCTAATTTTATGTAAAAAACGTCTCAGTCTATTTTGACTAAATTTTACATCTAACTGGTTTTGGGCACAAGAAAACAATTGGGCTTGGTCACATGTTCTAGAAAATTTGATTAGTGAGTCGGTTTGGTCATGGGTCATCATGATATTTGAACTCAAAGCTGATTTTGACCGAGCATAGCTCTGTCTTCCTTACTCGTGTTATAGTTATTTGACTTGAAAAAATCTGAAAGTTAGGCAGCTGTGAACATAACTTGGTTTAATACTTTTGATGCAATAAAATGGGTTTATTGTTGTAATTTTAGGAAAAATAAGAAACTTTTCCGAAATATAATTTATAGGACTCACAGACCGTATAAAATATTTAATTTCATAACTTTTATAAAAATATTTTTTGACGTAAAAAGCTTATACAAATTAGATAGCTAGATAATTAGCTTAATTAGCTACATTAGATTAATTAGCTTAGATAAAATGCAATAGAGAATAACATTTGGATCATTTCTACAATTGAAATTCTAATTTTAAAGCAAGAATGGCGACGGCGACGAATTTGGCCAGGACATAATAAACATAATTACAACCAGAAATTTCTGAATAAAATACTGGGTGATTCATAATGAACTGTACAATTTCTAGGTGCTGTAAAACAGGAACAATTTAAGGCACGTTCTCCAAATACAAGTTGTAAAGTAAGTGTACTCATAAAGTATTTTTCTCGCTGCCGTGCGAAGTGAGATAGGCGATAACTTGCGTTTTACGTGAATATCAGTACAAATTACTGCGTCTGCAGTAGAGAAGGCAATTTGTCTTCTTGAATTAAGCAAAACTGAATCTGCCACCATTGTGCAACGTCCTTTTCGAACACGATTTGGAAAAGAACCTCTATCCAGAAAATCCATTTATGATTGATTTAAAACGTTTGAAACTACGGACTGTTTGTGTGAAGTGGTAGAAAACTGCACACTTCTCGAATGCAGACGCAGCCATTTATACTAATATTCTCATGATACGCTAGAAATCGCCCATGTCACGTCGCGCGGCAGCAGGAAAAACTTTATGAGTACACCTACCTTATAGCTTACATTTCGGGAATGTGCCTTAATATGTTGTTTTACAAAACTGGAAGTTGTATACTTACTTATGAATCACCCTGTATATTAAATTCATACTACACAGACATATGCTAAATAACTATATTAAATTATTCAGTATCAAATCTGGTTTAAAAAGTATGTATATAACTTGAGTTTAACTTGCCTATTGGACATGGTTAACTCTTTGAAACGGAGTTGGCATATTATTAATTTCACTTAATTTTAAACCCCAACTGACAGACCTACACCATAATCTATACTAATAACAGAAAGTTTTTTCTCTGTGTGTGATTGTTGGCGATAGCTAGCAAAATGTACAGCTCGCGTAGGTCTGAAAATTTAGATTTAGGTAGTCCAAGACATCTCCAGATGCTCCTGAGTTTCAGATAATTAATAAATTAATAATTAGCCAAGATATTAATTAAAAACACTAAAAACTCATCTCTTTCCTTTGGAGCTTGCAAAAGCATTCGCGCATGTCCAGAACCCGATTTACGCATCGGGAGGAAAAAGAAGAGCCGAACACGCGTTGTTTTGTGTGTGTGTGTGTGTTATTTCGTAGTTTTAAATTGACCTAAATCGGCAAAACATTCGGCACAGTTACCATTAGATAACATATGCAGAAAGATCGCACTCTTACTTCTCATATGCTGCAATCAATTCGAAAAAATATCGATATCATTTTTAGATATATATATATTTCTTTTTTAAGGTTGTTTTTTTCGAAGGGTTTTTTCTCCCTTAAACCCTTGGAGGGCAAGCACGTGGTCTAAAAATGCTACATTTTGCGATGTTTCGACACCAGTATATTTTAATAATGAATTTTTACCTTCTCAATCTGTAAAAAATAATACTAAATATTTTTATTTAATAATACTGGTGGCAAAGTTATATATTAGAAAGTGGTATGTATTATGTACCGGTGCCCCTCAAGGGGTTATGTTAACTATTCTTCAGGGCGCAATTTTAAAGGTATCGACAACCCAAAAATAAGCTCTAACAGCGAGAACTTTCATCTACTCGAAAAATACAAATGTTAACTCTTTCAAAAGCACAACCGAATGCAGGTGAATTGAAGCTTCACAGAGACGATTTTCTTTCTACTCTAAGAGTAACTGAACGTCCGTATTTAGACGTATCTTTGTACAGCATCTCGTGGACAAGATTTACACCTATAAAATTTTCGGAACATTCGGGCGTGTAGAAGTAACTAAAAAAAACTGAAACTTTTTCGAAAAAAAATTCTTTTTACGAGCTTTTTATCACTAAATATAAATATTTTTGTCCGCGAATTTTTCATTTAAAAATGTAATTTCATACAAAATTGGGTTAAACATATAAAATCATAGAAACTTTAGGTTTTTTTTTTATAATATTTATCACGGGCCTGTGTAGGTCAGCTAATTTTTTAATAAAATTTGGTTTTATAAATGTATATGGAAGAAAGTATTTATTTACTGTCACATTAATTTGTTCGTAAATTCGGGTGTTATATTTCAACATTTTAGCAACTTAATTAATTTGACCCTGAAAGAGATAAGACATGACACACTGTATAGTATACATTTATAAAGTCAATCTAATAAAGTGTTTCAGACGTAAGTAAAGTTAGGGGTCCGAATAACATCCAATCATATTTTTTCCACAAACACGCATGAGTGAATGGTATTTGGTTGCTTGATTGTTTTTAGTCAAATTAATAACCTTACGCGTAGGAAGTTTCTTAATTATTATATTATGATGTATCTTTATATTATTCTTGGGTAAAACTGAATATTTGGGGAAAGGTTTATTATGTTTTTAATGGATGGATATGCGAAAATAGAGTTTGTGTGAAAATTTAGAGAAAACTTTTTAACTCTTTGATTGCGCGTCAGACCTGGCGACTGGTTTTATACTCAATCGTTAAACCTGAAAAAAGTATGATTATCTTTAAGAATGAATGCCAGTTGATTATGAAAAATAATTAACTGCATTTAAGAGTTATTGTACACATTAAGTCATTTACTAATTTAATCTATCTATAATTCTTAAAATAATGCTTAGATTTCAAATTATGATGATTAAACAGTAAGTGACTAAGATAGGACTAGCATCTAGCATCATTGTTACTAATTTAGCGAAATTTTATTATTAAGTTATTCTGAATTTATACCAGAAATTCTGTATACTAATCTGTGTAAGATAACTACAATTTAAAACTGGATCTGAAATTATTAAAAATATATTCAGTATGTCGAGCAATGCGTGAACAATTTTTTGAAAAAGTTTATCTATACTTTCTGAGATACTTGTTTCTCACTTCTATCATTTCTTCAATTGGTCAGTTGATCAATTGGTTATATCACATGAGATAAAACAGTTACACAATGCAATATATTTTATCCAGGTTTGGTGGCGTAGGATGTCAATCATACATGTCTACAAATAATCTCACTGTATTAATCCAATATTCTTTCTACTTTTCAATGTGTTTTTGAGACCCACTTGAAATATTTCTAGTATGGTTATGAACAGAGGTGCAAAAATCTAGGCGCCAATGGGCCGATTCCCACCACAAAACTTTTAGTATTCATCGCCTAATAAGAATACTGATAAAATTTAAGCAAAGTATAGTAATAAAATTTGACGAAGAATACTAATAAAATTTAGTGGTGGGAATCAGCTCATTGGCACCTAGATTTTTGCACCCCTGGTTATGAACCTCTTACTATAATTTATATCAAAGACCGTAACGCCAGATGAGATATCTGGACCATTGAAAAGAAAAAATTACGCCATTCAAAGAAAAATTATGCTTCAGGTACATTCATCAAAAGTCCATGTTTTATTCTAAAACCTTATGTGTCTTTTTTTAATGTCCTTTCTTTGACTATTTATAGTCTGCAGTCGTTAATCGCCATTTCTGTATTCACAATTCTCATAACAGTTAACTAAATTATTTAAAAGTTTTATCCGGGCGTATATATATATATATATATAAATATATATATACAAATGCAATTTAAATGATTAAGTATCTATTTCTTTTGGTATTTTTAATTTAATTTAAAACTAAGCATTGTATTAATCAAACGCTGAAATTCTACGATTAAATAAGGTGAACATTATAACTCGGAAATAGTGATACAAAACGTACAAAAGTTGGCAGCTGTGTCTCAGTGCAGAACAAGAATAAATAAATAAAAGTCATTTTTTATGCTTAAATTTCTCCACATAAGAAAAAGACTCTCTCGACGAACTTTACGATTTTCATATTTCAAACACATCCGATAATTACATATTTCACAGCTTTACCAGTCTTAAAATGTAAGTAATAATTTTAGTTGTCCGAACAGACTGGGAACTGTAAAATTATACTGCCAAAATTTTTTGGACTCTTTTCAGATGATATGCATTTTCAAAAGAATGAAATGCGAGAATGCTGTGTGAATAAACATGAATTTATGTTTCTTTGCATCTGAATTTTTCATTCAGTAAATCTGGGTTAGATTTTGCTATTAAGGACAAGAAAGTGCAGCATTGAGAAACAAAAAGCAGTCGCTAAAGAATAGGTACCAACTAATTTAAATATGTTGGAGTTGTGACAATTTTTTTGATAAGAATTCATAAAAAGAAAAATATAGATACAATAGCAAAAGAAATTTGAATTTTCAAGAAAGCTGCTTTTCAAAGAATAAGGAATTTTATGTAATAAATGTGTGTAAAATATTATCAAATAAATAAAAATTATGGGTAAAAGAACTCTCTGAAATATATTTTCTTAATCAAAAAATATTTGACATCTGAAAAGTTTCTTTCCTGTATTGAACTTGAAGTCCATTTTTTATGTATATTAAAAATCAGAGTTAAATGCAGAGGAATAATTAAATTTGTCATTATTTTAATTATTTTTTTTTGTTAAAGTAAAATTCTTAAGAGAATTGTCCGCTTTTTTCAGAGTTACCAGATTGAAGGATAATGATTATTCAAAATATCCACCACTTTGTCCGACTGGTAATTTTCTGTTTATTTATCAAGGATTTCTGTGATTAAATAAGTCAAAGTTTATTATTCAAAAATGAAGTATATAGTTTTAAGAAAAATATCCCAAACAGGCAACACTGACCTTTATTTCACAAGAATGCTTTTTACTTCGTTTTAATACATTTTTACTATAATAAAGTTTTTTTTTTATTTTCTTCCATATCCATAAGAACGTATTTTATTTGTTAAAATTTTCCACGTCTGGTTTTTGATGGACTTACACGCTTTGGGATGTCGTTAATACGATCCATAGAACTGTCAATAAAGAGGAATTGACTTATCCTCATAATGGAGAAGCTTCAACTGCAACCGGTTCCACAGAGGCTGATTTCCGCAGGGGCACACTTCCACCAGTAAATTTGAATAGCAAATTACTGCTTATTTAAACGCCTTATTCACACAGAATTTCTATCATAATTAAAGAAAAATAATATCTGTTCGTTTTCTATTAGTGGAAGTTTGTTACTCAGGACTTGCGGCTCCGCCATATTGAAACTACGTAAACAATCCTACTGTCAACGTAAGTGAATGAGACTATAATACGGGGCAAACTTCCATCATTAAAAACGAATAGAAATTTTTACCTTATTTATGAGATAAATTCCGAATGAATAAGGCGAAAATGTTTTTTTTAATTTACTGGTGGAAATTTTTTCCTGGCGTAATCAAATTCACTGACTGTTACAGGAGGATCGCTTATTTAGTCACAATACGGTGGAACAGCAGGGCCTGGCAACTGCAGGGGAAAACTCCCACCAGTAAAAACGAATACATATTTTTGCCTTAATTATGACATAAAGCTTGTATGAATAAGGTGTTTAAATAAGGAGGGAAATTTCGATTCAATTTATTGTTGGAAGTTTTCACCGGCGGTGGTAATCACGCCATGCGGAAACGATTACAGGTGAAGCTTCACATGTCACTTCCTCTTTATTCATAGTTGCATAGTTCGCACTTTTAATCATATCCAGATAAAAACATAAAAGTTCATGTGAATAATATTAAAAAATTCCACATGCAATATTTAGCGTAAAAAATCCATCATAATAAATCATCAGCGTACTTACAACTTTTTAAACTTTTTTTTATCGCAATTTTTTAAAAGTAACAATCACTGTAATTAACCCTTAAATACCTGAATTTTTCTTTTAGAATTGTGTTTTTTTAATACTTATATTAAGCATTATATACCAGAAATTTTAAGACAGATTTTTAATTTTATTTTGTATCATATATATATGTTTTACAATGAATTTTACAGGATTAAAATTTCTTAGTGGTGGAAAAATCTTGATTTATTTATTAAAAGTTAATAAAAAGTTTTTCAAATCTGATGCACAAGGCATTTAATGATTAATCGTAATGATGTCTGTAAAGGCTATTATATAATTAATTTTCTTAATCTAAACGTGATAATATCCTATTATTGCGTACAGGATAATTCTGTAAATCTTTTTAATTTGCGTTCACCCGAGGTAAGTGTTCTACTTAATTTACTTCAATATTCTTATAAGCAAAAAATGAAATTTCTAACGTTACTACTTTCATTAATCATCATTATATCGTTAATATAAGATTTGTTAATGCGTTTAACGCCTCTTTTTTTAACTGAAAGAGTCTTTATTGTAATGTTAAAATTTCATATCGAGTCGGTTAATGGTTAATTATGAGAAAATTAATCGGTCGCTGGAAATGTTCATTTATTTTAATATTGCGTGACTAAAACAGTTCGGTTAAAACATTAGTTCGGCAAAACTAAGTATGACTATTTATTTTGTAGCAAAAATATAACAATTCCCAGAAACTTGAGTTTAATTCGTAATATATTAATTTTTATCTGTGACAAACTGGAAATGGTTTCCTAAACATTAAATTATTTATTTTTTTTCTTTATATATAAAAAACAACGATTTCAAAAGACTGCGTATTTTTACACTTTTTCATTTAACTCAACTCGGGTTTGGT
Source organism: Maratus michaelseni (assembly GCA_963931845.1). Lineage (NCBI taxonomy): Eukaryota > Metazoa > Arthropoda > Arachnida > Araneae > Salticidae > Maratus > Maratus michaelseni. The sequence goes on from OZ007595.1 coordinate 308,011,776, forward strand.
ATGTTAAGACGGAATTTTGTAACCGATTTTTCACTCATTTCATGATATACAATTAAAACAATTATGTTTACTAGTATGTTTTCGACGACAATACAACATTTTCATACTTTTAGAACTTACGTGTAAGTCAATAAATTAATTTTAAGGAATTTGTCCGGACCTTTTAATGCAAAAATGTCTTAAAATTAATCACAAGTGATGAATCGCCAAGTATTCTTTATACCATTGTACACTAGCTACAACAAAAATTAATTTAATAATGCGTCAAACCGCGTTTTTCAAAAAAGACCATCTGTCTGTGAAACTGCAACAGCGAAACATATTTAAAATTTTCATTTAAAGTTGAAAATATAAATAAAAATATTGTAAGAGTGTAATATATATTTTTTTAATACTCTTTAATCAACTAATAGTTTTGTATCCTTTAAATTCTGATTAAACATTGAAAAAACATGTAGGTGGTGTACCATTAGTATGATACAGTATAATGAACAAACGGTTTAAATATCTGAGACTATCTGAAAATTTACAAATATTTTTATAAATTAACCTTTTGATTACGGGTCAGAAAGTGCGACAATTTTTATATTTAATCGTGTCACAATTTACAAAAGCAATTCTTCATGATAGATTTCTCTTCAAAATATCCTAGCGTAAGTGTATGGCAAATGTTATTTTTCAAAAAGGTGGTACTAGTAGCATGGTGTAAGAGGATGAGTCGATCGCTTTACTACCAGTATAATTCAAAGGTGCCAAGCTCTGACTAATCTTCCATATGTGAGTTAGTTTGACCCATGTTTAATACGTTTCACACCAGAATTTTTTAATAAATAAAATCAAATATACTCCACGTAAAAATCTAAAATTAGATAAATAAATATTCATCAAATGAACTTTGTGATTCAAAACTTTATTAAATTGAGCATGGCTCCCAAATGGCAAGAAAAGTTTTGTTTTTAGACTTTTCTTGCACATCTTGCAAAAGCCACCTTCGGAGGTAAATTTTTGCGAAAAGTTGTAGAAATTTACTATGATATTTTCCGTTAAAAAATATTTTTATTAAATTGGCGGACCATTTGGGATTGATTGGGTCAAATTAATCCATATATTACGGAAGAACAGTGGGAACTTGGCTCCTCTGGTATAATTATATAATAAATTTCGCCTTGTTTAACCTTGGAACGTTATGAATTCAAATAAGACCAAATCTAGTATATAAAAATACTGGTAGTAAAGTGATTAAGATCCCACCCCCCCCCCATTCGCTACGCCACTGGGCCGTACGAATAAAATAAAAAGACAGTCTAAGGGACGACATATGTCCCAACCTCGTAATAAAAAGGTTAACATACAGAACATATATGAAAAATCATCGTAGTGATAATTTGTATGGAAATCTATGGTAATTTTTTACAGCTTATATCGTACTTCATTACATTTTTAGTAACTCAAATTATATATTTATTAATAAAAGAAACATCAATAAAGCATCAGTATTTTCGTCCTGAGATTATTTTTAGGTTGTATCAAATGATAAATTGTTTTACTTAAAATTGTAAAACTTAAAAGAAATTGCAACTAGATATTGTATTTTACAAATGAAACTGTCCTTGTAAGATACTTACAAAGAAGCTTTTTTTTTGACGACATTTTGGGGGTGGACAAAATAATACGAACATTCATGAAAAATTGTGAAAAGAGCAATATCTAGAAAAATACATGAGGAATTAACCTGAAACTGCGGGTGTGTGCACAGTATAGTTTAAGTTATATATTTCCGTGAAGATGTTTTCCCGAAATCCCATAGGGGACTGTCAACAAATTGAAAAAGGACGAATATCTTTTGGATAACCCTGTAAAAACTAATGTAGCAAAAGCGTTCAAAATCGAGATTATTAATACGTTACTTATTTTAATATACTGTGTTCATTTTTATGAGGATAGCATGTATACTCGTAGAGAAATTAAGGTTTTTATAAAAACAGTCCCAAATTTCGATTAGTTTTTTGCTTATAATTTGCAAAGTTTTTAATATAAAAAAGTTCTTTTCAGAAAATATGACAAACAACATTGTACTTAATACTCTGCAATCAGAATAAAAAAATAATAAAAATTGGATGAAAAACGAGCAGGTTTACTAAAAAATGTTTCACTGCGCATGCGTGAATGCAATCAAAATATAATATGCATAATGTATTAGCTAAGTATATAGAGTAACTTTTGTGAAAGTCTCAAAATCATAGCTTGAAAATTCTGTAAATTATCGTCGATAGAATAAGCTCGAAATCCGCTGTTCCCAAAAGGAAGCAAAAATATGAGGGGTTGTATCCAAATATAGTAGTACGTGCAATATTGTGTACGCTATCTTGGAACTAATCAACAGATATTTGATACAACCTGCAGGACATTCATTTTCCTTATAATATTGCACAACACGGCTTAAATTCAGTTAAAAATCTTTGAAAAATCCAAACGCTATGTATGACGCCAACAAAATATAAACAAGACGTTTTCTGCTGTGCTTAAAGAAAGTCTCCATCAGAAAGCTGTTTCGCTGAATGTACACGTCACCTTAATACGAACCATTGAGAATCATCGCCATTTTGTCCTGTGTCTAAAAGAAAGTCTTGAGCAGAAAGCTGATTCGCTGAATGCATCACGTCACCGTAAACCGAACCAATGAGACTCGTTGCTGCGGAAACTATGGTTGTTACCAAACGGATACTATAAATTCAGCTCTATTTTTGTGTGTGCCACGTAAGAGAATTATATATATAGATTGTCGTTTCAAGCCGGTGCGATGAGAAATTGATTGTTTTTATAAATTTGAGATATGTGGCATGCAAGGAATAAAAATTCATTAGCCAAAAGAATTTTGAACAAATTCTTAAGTGATGAGCAAGTAGCATACCTTTTTATAAATAAGATAGTGGCAACACTCGAGTAATAAAATTTGATTATTTGAGAGGATTTTAGACAACTTATTCGCGGAACTGCCATTATTGCCTACACTGTTAAAAATCTGCAGCAAACTGTGAGGTTTTTCGACCGTTATTAACACTTTCCGGCACAGACAAATTCTGTTCGTAAAATGAGAAATTACTGACTGACACCGGAATTTACAAGCGAATTTTTTAGTAAATAAAAACGCCTTATTTTAAGGTTTCATTGAAAAAAAAACAAAATTTTATTAAAATATTCTTGGTGCCGGTTGCAAATTTGGAATTAAAATTAGGTGTGCCCGGAATGGGACAACTGTGCCGGAAAGGGTTAAAGATAACGCTTACTTAACTATATTATTAAGCGCATTTGACCCTATTATTGGCCATTTTATGGTCAGAATAAAGTTAAATTACGGTTATGTATCTGTTTTCTAATATAAACACGGTTTACTGAACAGTATGCTGCATATTTTTGACAATGTAGTTGATGATTGTTGGCTTGCTCAAACACACTTAGGGAATTTTCCATAAATTGTGATTTTTTATAAACTGACATAATATTTTTAGCGACTGGTTTAATATACCGGGTGATTATAATTAAAGTTACGATTTCAAAAATCGATAATTTTAAAACTACTGGTCAGAATGACTTGATATTTTAGCAGAACAATCGTGAGGCAATGGAATTTTGTTTGGCGAAGGAAAAAAAATAGTTCCAAATTGTGCCGATAGATGGCGTTGTCAGGGTAATGTCAGGAGGAAGACCAAAAATGTATTCTTGAACCCTTTCCGGCGCGGATTAAATTTATTTGCAAAATGATGAAATAATAGACTGACACCGGAATTTACAAACGAATCCATTAGTAAAAAGAAACTTGCTTATATTTCTGGTTCTTAATGAAAGGAAAATTTTAATTAAATACCGGGTGATTATAATTAAAGTTACGATTTCAAAAATCGATAATTTTAATTAAAACTACTGGTCAGATTGACTTGATATTTTAGCAGAACAATCGTGAGGCAATGGAATTTTGTTTGGCGAAGGAAAAAAAAAGTTTCAAAATGTGCCCATAGATGGCGCTGTCTGGGTTCACATTGTCTGAAGATATGCAAATTACTAATACGTGACATGCGCACCGCAGACATAGCAACCATAAAAATGGAGAGCAGCAGCTCTTTGCCTGAATGCTTCATCATGACTCTGACTATGAAGGATCGCGCTCTGCTCTTGAAGCTTTTTTATTAGAACGATGACTGTGCACTTACAGCTATTAGGAAGTTTCGGACATTAAAATCCATAAAAAAGGTCCAATAACAACAAATGGTCTGCAAAAAATGATTGCTAAATTCGAAGAGACCGGTTCATTTGACGTTAAACGGGGTAGAGGAAGGAAACCAGTTTCAGCTGCGGCAGTGGAAGATGTGGCTACAGCATTACAGGAACATACTGACAGTGATGCTGGAATCAGCAGTGCAAGGGGATTGGCCGAATGCTGGATATGCCGAACAGAACAGTGCGTAAAGTCCTACGGAACGTCTGACGCTGTTATCCGTACAAGATAACTCATGTGCAGGAGTTGCTACTTGCTGACCTGGAAGTACGTCAATCTTTTGCACTACAATTTCTTGCCCGGATGGAAGTGGACAACGGATGGCCATGGAACATTCTGTGGTCTGACGAAGCCCACTTTCATTTGCAAGGTTCTGTAAATACGCAAAATTGCAGGATATGGGCGACCGAGAATCCGTCCCAGCTACAGCCATTACCTCTTCAGTCTGAAAAGGTCGCTGTGTGGTGCGGAATAACGGCAGCGTTTATCGTCGATCCATTTTTCTTCGAGGAGATCACACCTGCGGGTCCCGTTACCTGCACAGTTACTGGCAATCGGTATGAAGCACTTTTGCGTAACCATGTTCTTCCGGCACTTCAACAACGTCAGTGTGTGGATCGCATAATATTCATGTAAGATGGCGCTCCTCCGCACATTGCTACTACTGTGAAGTAGCTACTGAGTGATAATTTCGGAGATGATAGGATCATAAGCCACCATTTTCCAACAACGGGGCCGCCACGTTCCCCCGACTTAAAACCGTCTGATTTCTGGCTTTGGGGGTACCTGAAGAATGTTGTTTATAGCGGGCAGATTCAGAATCTAGCCGACTTGAAGGCAAGCATCACACAACACAACCATTGCATTAGTACAGATACCCTCCGATCTGTTGTGGAGCATGCCGTTTTGCGCTTCCAATTAGTAGCGGAACAAGGCGGAGGGCATATTGAGCAACTTATGCCTTAATAATCAGTAAGGTGTTTGTTCCATGAAGCTCTTTTTTTTTTCATTTTTTGTCATTATCGCTGTCGTCGCTGTAAACACGTAGTCTTGTCTTTTCGCTAATAAATTTTTAGTAAATCTCTGAACTCTATTTTTTTCCTTTTGGCAACATCATTCCTATGTTTAACCCTTTAACGGGCGGTGGTCACAAAAAAGGACACCCAATTTTAATTCTAAATCTGACAATCGGCACCAAGAATATTTAATTAAAATTTTCCTTTCATTAAGAACGAGAAAATAAGCAAGTTTCTTTTTAATAATGGATTCGTTTGTAAATTCCGGTGTCAGTCTATTATTTCATCATTTTGCAAACAGATTTACACCGCGCGGAAAGGGTTCAAGAATACATTTTTGGTCTTTCCCCTGAGATTACCCTGACAACGCCATCTATCGGCACAATTTGGAACTATTTTTTTTTCCTTCGTCAAACAAAATTCCATTGCCTCACGATTGTTCTGCTAAAATATCAAGTCATTCTGACCAGTAGTTTTAAAATTATCGATTTTTGAAATCGTAACTTTAATTATAATCACCCGGTATATGGGAGAAATACAAAACGAGCCCATTTTAATAAAAAAAGAACATTTAAAATCAAAGCATACGTTCAATCAAATATTATGCTTGAAATGTAAATTATAGTGTGGTCATAAAGCCTTTCCCTGATTACAAAAAATTATTGCAGAAAAGCTAATATACAGTGGTGGCCAAAAGTGTGGACATTTTTTGAAAGTTTCATGTTTTTCAACTTTGTGTGCTTGTAGAATATATTAATTTTCACTTAAATACAAACATTTATATATCAAATTGAAGGTAATTTAATGTAGATTTTAATAATAAAAACAGTATTACAATATCTGTATTAAAAAAATGTTATGCATCTAATAGTAAGATCTATCTTAGATTTGCATTTTTTTAAAGTGATACTTACACAATCAATACTTAGTAGGATAACCCTTATTTTTTAAGACAGCTTCACAGCGTCTTTTCATCGCGTGAACGAGTGCTTGGAGCTCATCTTTCGTAATCACATGGTGCCAAGAATCAATTATAGCTTCAATAAGTTGTCTTTTATTGGATGTACGTTTTTTTCGTACAAGAATTTTCAAACGTCGCCAAAAATTTGCAATTGGATTGAGATCAGGGCTGTTTCCTGGCCATGGTAATATATCTATGCCTTTATTTTGAAACCATGCTTTGCATACTTTTTCTGTGCGGCATGGAGCTGAATCCTGCTGAAAAATAAATGGTGCGTTGTTGGGGAAGAGATCCCTGATGGAAGGTATCAGATTTGGTGCCAGGACAGTTTCGATGTTGTGGTGTTTAGTTAGAAATGTAATTAATAGATGGCAGCACCACAGCGAACTACGTCACCTACCGGTATTAAGTTTTGTTTACTGTTAAAAATGTATCTGTTATGTGTGTTGTGTAGATGTACGTGTTTGTCAGTTAAATGTCAATTAAACGTCTTTACAGTCCACCTCGAGTAATTAATAATGATGTTGCTTCAATTACTTTAATTTACTTATATAATATAGAATATTATGGCGACGCAGATCAAGTTTCTTACCGGAATTAAATTGAAAAGAAATTCCAACTGATGATTCGCAAAATGGCGAAGCTTCGAATTTTACATCTACAAGAGTATACGCTGTAGAGTAATGTTCTAAATACGTACGTCATTTCGAGGGTGGTAAGTGCTGACATTTTTTTCTTCTCTGCAATAAATAAAAAGTAATAATGTTTGCAAATTTTAAGGAATTTAACGATTCCATAGAATCGTTTCAATCATACGTTAAGAGATTGGAACAGAGTTTTTTATTACATGATGTTGAAGAAAAAAAGGTACCTGCAATTATTTCCGGTATGGGGCCTAAATTATATACTTTGCTGTCAGATTTAACTTTTCCTAAAAATCCGGAAGCATTAAAATACGAAGAAATAGTTGAAATTCTGTTGAAGCACTTAAGCCCCACCCCTAATAAATTTTGTTCTAGAATTAAATTCCGTAATTCTTATCAAAATGAAAACGAATCTATACAAGATTTTATTAAAAAATTAAAGAAGTTAACTACATTTTGTGCTTTTGCTGGTAAAACAGTTAATGAAAATTTGTTGGAACAATTTCTGAGAGGTTTAAAAAATGAAAGTATCCAAAGTAAATTACTTTCACAAATAGATGATTTAACTTTTGAGAAAGCTATTGAAAAAGCAATTATTTTGCAAAATAACGAACATGATATTTCTGAATTGAAACACAAAATTGTAAATGTTAATAAATTGGCATATTCTAAAAATGTTCAACCGAATAAAATTTCAAATAATTTCCAGAAACCGAAAATTAACAATGTAAATAAAGGGAATTTAGAAGTAAATAAAAATAAATTACAATGTTATAGATGTAGAAATCCTTCACATCTTGCCAACAAGTGTAAGCACATAAATCTATTTGCAAAATATATAAACAAGTTGGAAATTGTACGTCAAACGTTACAAACGAGGTGCGTTCGTACGCACGTTTTAGAATTAAATTCATGATATCCCGTGCGTAGAACGGGTTAAACAGCTAGTTAAGTATATATTTTATGACACTGTTCATACAAATATCTTAACTAGTTATATAAATATTCAGATATATATGTATCAGCTAGTTATATAAATATTCAGATCTTGATGATTTTTAATTCTGTGAAATGAATTATATCGTCTGCAGATTAATTTCTGTAATAAAATAAGTATCTCGGTCGCTTGACGATTTAACATCCATCGGAAGCTCCTCTAACAAAAAAGCACCGATTTAAAAAAAAAAAATCAAATTTCTTAATAAATATTTTTATTAATATCTCCTAAAGTTTTGATTCAATTTTAATAAAATTTGAAATGTCTCGACAAAATTCTGCAAAGATAATATATTTTAAATTGCAAACCATTTGGTTGGGTAGTTTTTGCGTTGTTATATGCGGACAGACAGACAGACGGACGGACAGACAGACAGACGGACGGACAGACGGACGGACCAAACGACGACTATAGGTGCTACGTATTTATATAATTACGAACGCACCTAAAAAGAGGCCATCTTAGTAAAGTATGTAAAAGTAATTCTCAGAAACAAACAAATGTATTGCAAACTGTCGACATTTTATCTGTCAGCCATGATAAAAGTTCTACACCTATAAAAGTGTGGGTTTTAATTGAAAACAAAGCTAAAGCTGAAATGGAGGTAGACACATGCTCCGGAATTTCTGCGGTACCTGTAAATCCTTTTCGGAGAATTTTTCCGAATAATAAAATTTTTCCACCAGACGTTCAATTGAGAACTGCAACGGTTGAGGTGTTTACACCTGTGGGGTATGTAACAGTAGATGTTTCTTACGCAAATATTACTAAAAAGCTTAAATTGTATTTAATTATTTTACTCCTTTTTTACTATTTTATTAATCCTCCTAGAAGATAATTCCCAACTTTTATTTGGCAGAGACTGGGTAGCTGCATTTAATTTGTTTACCACTAATTTTAAATCTGTCTATGTCAATGAAATTGCAAATTCTACAGATAAATTGAAAGCATTATTAAATGATTTTTCTGATTTATTTTCGGATAAAGTAGGGGAAATAAAATGTTTGAAAGCAGAACTTTATCTAGAAAATGGTTCTACGCCCATATTTTGTAAGGCTAGAACAGTCACGTATGCTCTACGTAATGCAGTAAATGATGAAATTCAAAGGTTACAGGATGAGGGTATTATTAAACCTGTCACCAATAGTAAGTGGGCATCTCCTATAGTTCCAGTGGTAAAACCTAATGGGAAAATACGTTTATGCTGAGATTTTAAAGTTAGAGTAAATAAATTTTTGAAGGTGGAAAAATATCCTTTACTTAGGGTAGAAGACATGTTATCTACCTTAGGTGGTGGTTTACATTTGACTAAAATTGATTTAAATCAAGCTTATCTTCAGTTACCTGTAGACGAAAAATCACAGGAATTGTTAACTATAAATACTCCGAAGGGCTTATTTCAATTTTTAAAGTTACCAATGGGTCTTATTATCTCTCCAGCAATTTGGCAAAGATCTATTGAACAAATATTAAGTGGTATTGATGGTGTCACTGTGTTCATTGATGATATTGGTGTTACAGGGGAAACGGATGAAATTCATTTAACAAGGCTAAAACATGTATTAGAAAGATTACATGAATATAATATTAGGATAAATAAAGATAAATCAATTTTTCTGGCTGACCATATTACATATTGTGGTTATAAAATTGATAAGCAAGCTATTTATAAAACGCAAGATAAAATTGAAGCTATTGTCAATGCTCCTAGACCAATTAATGTGTCACAAGTTAAAGCTTTTTTAGGCTTAGTCACATATTATTCTAAATTTGTACCAAATTTATCTACAATTGCTCATCCTTTAAATCAATTGCTCAAAAAGAATGTAAAATTTATTTGGTCTCCTGTTTGTGAACAAGATTTAAAAATATAAAAAATGAAACTATTTCAGAAAGAGTTCTTAGTCATTTCAACCCTAAATTGCTTCAGTGTTAGCAACAGATGCTTCTCCATATGGTATCTCTGCAGTTCTTTCGCATGTGATGCCAGATAACGTGGAAAAACCAATTGGTTTTGTGTCCAGAACGCTTACTGATGCAGAAAAAAGTACAGCCAGGTGGATAAGGAAGCACTAGCTATTATCTTAGGAGTAAAGAAATTTTTTCAAAATTTATATGGTAATAGGTTTACTTTATTTACAGATAGCAAACCACTCGTGTCCATATTTTCTCCAAATAAAAGTATTCCTGTTCTTTCAGCTGCTCGGATGCAAAGATATGCATTATACTTACAAGCGTTTTAATATGATATTCGCTATAAGAAAACATCCGAACATGGAAATGTCGATGCTCTTTCACGACTTCCATTACGTAGTGAAGATTTACCCCCACAATTAAATTCAAGTAATGTAATTGATGAATCTTAATTTTTTCAAATTAACCAAATTTCTACATTGCCTTTAAACGCTAAATCAATTGCTGTAGCTACAAAATCTGATCCTTTATTAAGTCAACTTTTTCATCATCTAATTTCTGGTTCTCTAATTCCTAAAAATTTACTTTTTGGTGGCAAACAAGAAGAATTTACTCTTCAACATAGTTGTATTTTAAAAGGATGTAGAGTAATTATCCCAGAAGCTCACCGCAAACAAAATTTACGTGATTTGCACTTTGGACATTTCGTTATAGTGAAAATGAAGTCCTTAGTTCGCAGTTTTGTTTGGTGGCCAGGGATTGACCAAGATATTGAAGATCTTGCACGAAATTGCACTACTAGTGTCAATTTAAAAAATAATCCTCCTAAGATAGATACTCATCATTGGAAATGGCCTACAGCTTCATGGCAAAGAATTCACATAGATTATTTTGGTCCTGTGATGGGTAAAATGATTTTACTTGTGGTTGATGCTCATAGCAAATGGCCTGAAGTTTTTATTGTTCCTAATACAACGTCAGAACATACAATTACTTGTCTTTCTTCTCTTTTTACCAGATACGGGTATCCTATATCTCTGGTATCTGATAATGCAAAACAATTTACTTCTGAAGAATTTGAGACATTCTTGAAGAATCATGGGGTTAAACATAGGTTTCGTGCTCCATACCATCCAGCTACAAATGGTCAGGCAGAGAGATATGTGCGGATTCTTAAAAAAAGGTTAAAAGCCTTATCTTCAGAATCTGGTACTTTACAGATGAAAATAAATAACTTTCTTTTACATTATAGAAAGATGCCTCATGTTACTACGGGGGAAAGTCCTGCATCTCTATTTCTAAAACGAAATATAAGAACGAAAATAGATTTGATCATTCCAAATGTTACAAATTTTGCGCATGATAAACAAAATGCGAGAAAGGCCAGTTCTAAAGTAAAAGAATTTCAAATTAACCAGAAAGTGGCTATAAGAAATTATGCTCCTGAAGCCAAGTGGAAAATTGGTCGCATTATTGCAAGAGAGGGCAAGATGCATTATAGAATTCAAGTTGGTTCGAATATTTAGAAAAGGCATGTTGATCAGATAACTAATGTCGGTTCGAAGATACATCTAACTAATGATTCAAATTCTGAAGAGAGTGGTACAGAAAGTCCCAAAAGTGATAATGCATTTGTTAATCAAAGTGATTCTCAGCTAATGCCTACTGGTGTCCCAGATTTTCGACTTGCTGACTCTGTTGTCCCATCTACTCCAAATCCTCAACCAGATGATTGTGTTGTCCAAGCTCCTCCAAATCCTAAACCAGATGACTTTGTCCTCCCAAATACTCCGAGTCCTGCTCCAGTGGACTCTAAAGTGATCCCTTCAGTTCCAAAAACCATGGTGCCCAATACTTCTATTGATGATGCTACAGATACTTTAATTAACTCTTCTTTTTCCCAACAGGTACCTAGAAGATCCACCAGGAAAAGAAAAGCTCCCTGTAAATTCCCAAATTAAGGAGGGGAGAGTATGTGGTGTTTAGTTAGAAATGTAATTAATAGATGGCAGCACCACAGCGAACTACGTCACCTACCGGTATTAAATTTCGTTTACTGTTAAAAATGTATCTGTTACGTGTGTTGTGTAGATGTACGTGTTTATGAGTTAAATGTCAATTAAACGTCTTTACAGTCCACCTCGAGTAATTAATAATGATGTTGCTTCAATTACTTTAATTTACTTATATAATATAGAATAGATGTATTTTTTGGCATTCAGGATGCCATCAATCACTTGAATTCGGCCCACACCATCTGCAGACATACATGCCCAAATCATGACATTTGTTGGGTTTTTTGTACTTGCTTCAATGCAATCAGGATGAAGTGCTTCTCCTACTCTACGTCTCACGTATTTTTTACCATCACTACCAAAGAGCGATATTTTACTCTCATCGCTCCAGATTATTTGCTTCCATTGATTTTCTGATCATTTAATTTGTCCTTTTGCCCACTTAACTCGTTTTTCGCGTTGCTTTTGATTTAAATATGTTTTTTTCCTTGGAATTCTAGATTGTAGTCCAAATCCTGATAACCTTCTTCTTATTGTTTTAGAACTTACTGCAATACCCGCTGCATTCATTTCACATCTAATGGAATCTGATGAAATTTCTCTATCTTGACGGCATAGCCGTTTAATTTTTCTATCGGCAGTAGCACTTGTGCATTTTTTCGGCCTGATTTGTCCTTATTTTCCACTGATTTCGTTTTTTCATAACATAAACAGAACTTTCGTACACTGAACCACCAACTTGTCTTGCAATTTCAGCATAAGAGAGGCCATTTTCTCTCAATATGACAATTCGGCTTCTTTTTGTAGATGTCCAATTAGTTCTTCTTGTTGATGACATTGTTTAAAATTAGTTTAATTTAAAAAAAGGACTTTAAATATTCAAAAACAGCAATACTATATTTAATTGTACTAGTATGCATCATTCCGCAAAATATTTCCACAACAATAACTCTTTTACCATCCAAATAACCTAAACTATAGTTACAGACATTTGAATGGTCCTCAGAACAGTGTTTGTGATTGGCTAGTACGCTTTTATTACAAAACACGTCCTTATTCAAAACGATTTGTGTTTGTTTGTTCTACTAAAATGAGCCTAACTTTTTGTAATACAGATATTGTAATACTGTTTTTATTATTAAATTCTACATTAAATTACCTTCAATTTGATATGTAAACGTTTGTATTTAAGTGAAAATTAATATATTCTACAAGCACACAAAGTTGAAAAACTTGAAACTTTCAAAAAATGTCCAAACTTTTGGCCACCACTGTAATTAGGTATATGCTTGTTTCAATATATTGTAAAGACACTGATGAAGTTTTCAATACAAGTATTTACGTCAGTAAATTTCGATGAGAGCACCATTGGCAGCTCGAAGAATATCAAGGCGATATTCCATTTCTCGCCTCCTTTTGCCCAGGACTTGGACTGCCACACTAGACAGAGCATCTGCGATCCTGACCTTGCGTGTTTCTGTATCATCTACAGGTGTTGCAATCACTCTATCGTTTATGTACACCCAAAAGAAAAAAAATAGAGTTGGTCCATTCCGTCCGATCCATCGTCCAGGAAAATTGTCATCAAGGAACGCAAAAACGAAGGTAGAGACTGGCCTAAAATAACTTCAGAACATGACTTTGACTTTTCCATAATAATTATTTTAAATTATTACATTCACTGGTTATTTCGTGATAATGTTTTGTAATCAGGGAAAAATTTTATAACCAAATTTTTTAAAACTTTTTCACTTAAATTCCTTTATAACAGAAGAGGTTTTACGTTAAAAGGATTCCTCGTATTGTGTATAGTTTTTTTACAGGGACACGTCAATAGTTTAGTATTAGAGGGCTCAACCCTCGTGAATTGTAAGGCAATTCCCATTGGGACCGCTAAACGATTCTTGCTCGCTCCGCTTGCTCGTCAGTGTTTGAAACAACTCCAGACAGTTACTATTCATTGTAACATATAAAATTTTAAAATTTTCTTAATGAAAAAAATTGTTGAAAACACAATTAAAAATGCATTTAATTGCTGCTACCAATTGGCATAAATCATTTTAACATTTTGAAAAAAATACCGTCGAAATACTATTAATTTAAAACTTACTGCGCTGCACGACATTAATTTTCCTTATAATATTGCACAACACGGCTTAAATTCAGTTAAACATCTTTGAAAAACCAAACGCTATATATGACGCCAACAAAATATAAACAAGACGTTTTCTGCTGTGTCTAAACGAAAGTCTCGATCAGAAAGCTACCGTAATTTCCGGCGTATAATCCGCAGCTCAAAGAGTCGTTTTTCGACCCAGAAATATTATTTTATAAAATGTAGCTTAAAAGATCGCTTTAAATATTTAAGTACAATTATTGAATAAAATTTCTGGGTCGAAAAACGATTCTTTGAGCTGCGGATTATACGCCGGAAATTACGGTAATTCGCTGAATGTACACGTCACCGTAATACGAACCAATGAGAATAATCGCCATTTTGTCCTGTGTCTAAAAGAAAGTCTTAAGCAGTAAGCTTATTCGCTGAATGCATCACGTCACCGTAAAACGTACTAGTGAGAATCCTTGCTGCGGTAACTATGGTTGTTACCAAACGGCAACGATAAATTCAGCTCTATTTTTGAGTGTGCAATGTAAGAAAATTATATATAGAGATATAATTGTCGTTTCAATCCGGTGCAATGAGAATAGAATGCACCCTGTACATACCTCTTTGTGGAAATCGGTTAATAAAAAATGACAGTTTCTTGAAAATCTATTATCATCGAGATACTTAGAGAGCAAGTGAAATTCAGCTCACTACGTCGCCGATATCTTTCTGAATTTTTACGATATTTGACTAGCCGTTTTATATAAGTTTCTTTATACAGTTGACTATCAAATTATGGAAAAGTAATTTTACTTTAGTACGTCTTATGCATGCAAGTAGTATATGGCACCTACTCTGGAACACTTTTCATACTCCACTAAACGCAAATATTTAACGATTTTTGTAAGATTTTTCATCAAAAATTTGTCTGTTTAAAATATCGAGGATGTAACGATTTTAGTACGATTTATCGAGTAAATGATGATAAAAAAATGCATGATTTGCATTGGTTGGATATTTTTTATTTTTCTACTAAATTATGTAAAGACGAAGAAAGGGTTAGAGAATAAAGAGTCATGATTATAAATAATAACGTAATCAATGGAGATTAAATATTTATCAATTTGAAATGCTAATATTTAATTATTGTGCTGAGAAATTTTGACTGCCGCATTTTCTTAATAGTCTACGAAATGCTAATAAACAATCTTCCTCTGGGATAGTCTTGATATGAATAAGAAAAGCAAAGAGCAGCGTTATATAGTAAGTTATCGGCATTATATTGAAGTCTGAAATAAAAGTTAAATGATTTTTATCAAATGTTTTTAATAGCTAACCGATTCTTTCTTTTTACTTACAATTATCAATACTATTCTGGTAGTTCGATAAAATTAAAAAAATAGTTTGGTGTGTCGAAATGAACACGTCATTGACAGAAAAGAAATTTGTACTTAAAACCGATATATTCAGTAAATATTATTTAGGGAATTCGATAAATGTCCATCCGATTATTGTAAGATTGTCCAAATGATGATTATAAAATAACCCTTGAAAATCCAATGGAATGCTAATATTTTTCATCAAACTTTCTTAATCGTCTATCAAATGCTAATAAACAACCTTCCTCTAGGATGATATTGATAGGAATAATGAAAGCAAAGACCAGCGTTATATAATAAGTTATCAGCATTATAACCAATCCTAAAATCTTTAGTTGCATTAAAAGCTATAGAATAATATAAGTCATTAGCTCCAGGAATATAAATATCAAACCATTCTTTTGTTTCTGGTATTATATTCCAATTGTCATCACATTTACTTTCTATCCAAAAATAAATTCCAGGTTGAGAAAATTTAGAGGCTTGATCCATTTTGTATATTTTTGCGGTCAAAGTTAATTTTATTGTATCATTGAAACTATTAAATATAGTATAATTATTAGAGTTATCGATGCTATAATTTGTAATAACGGGGTCAAATTTGAAATAATGAAAGGTAGGCGAAAGACAATTAAACAGTAAAGTACTTATCACAAAATATTGTAGCATTTATTTAGAAAAAAATTTGACGTCAAATAAAGGATATAATCCTTCGGCTTAAAATTGAAATGTTAATTAAAAACCGTAGATATATGATATCCATTCCCAGTCAACTTTATCTTCAAATTCTTTTAAAAAATCTTTGGATAATACCTGATGATAGGAGATCCCTTCCCAGTTGACTTTATTTTGAAATTCTCTAATAAAATCTTCTGATAGTGCCTGATGAAATGATATATAAAACCAGTTGACTTTATTTTGAAATTCTCTAATAAAATCTTCTGATAATGTCTGATGAAATGATATATAAAACCAGTCAACTTTATTTTGAAATTCTCTAATAAAATCTTCTGATAATTTTTCATTCTGTGATATACAATTCCAATCAAGTTTATCTTTAAATTTTCTTATAAATTCCAGGGGTAATTTCATAATATTTTTACTTAATTGAAGATAAATTTTATTCATATATAATGAAATAAATGTATAAAATGTTTTATTATGGGCTAAATTGATAAATAAATGATTGTGTTTATGAATTATAATATCGTCTAATCTTCGAGCTGACACCATTTATATAGAAGTATTTTTATAAACATTTTTATTTTTCATCTTTATTCAAAAGTAGTCTCAGTTCATTAATAAATTGTATTAAAATATTTTTTAATTCGAAAATTTCATCCATTAATCTTTCTCTATGAGGTTCTTCTTCTTCATAATAATGACCAAATTTTTTATTTAATTCACCCAGTTGAACGGAAAGTATTTTTTTCCAATTATCGTTATAAAAATTATCTGGTAATTGATCAAACTTATATTCAATCAGATTACAAAAATCTAGTCTATGCATATATTTTTCTAAAAACCTTTCACCAAATGTTTGAAAACGGGCTATTTGCAACCAATTTAGTCCTTCTTCCAGTTTGCACATAGTGTTTTCTGAAAGTTTTTGAAACATGGATACTTTATGTAAATCTAATCTTTCATGATAGGTTTGAATAAATTCGTCACTTAAAGTTTGATATTGAGATATAACAACCCAATTTATATAATTCGAATGTTTTAGTATAAATTCTTCAGACAGCTTTTGATTTCTAGAAACTAGATCCCAATCGAATTCTTCTTTATATTTTTCTAGAAATTCTTCTGAAAGTTTTTGGTGTATACATATAACATTCCATTCAATATAATCTATGAGTTCTTCCATAAAAGATTCGGATAATACTGAATATCTACAAACTAACTTCCAATTGAGTTGATCTTTCAAATTTCGTAGGACATCTTCGGATAAATTTTTAGTTTTAGAAAATTCGTCCCAGTTGATATCCATTTAATAACGAACCTATTTTAAAAAGCGATTTTTTCAATATGTATATAAGGTTTTAAAGTGGCTGGAAAGTGTTCCCTTCTGGGTTTTATCCACAATGTAACGATGTCACCGCGTTTTCCATTGACAAAACAAGTTTCATAATTATCACTTGTCTCTCTGTGTAAAATTGTTTTATCTCCGATTTTAAGTTCTATTTCTATATCTGAATATCTACCATTATCTATTAAATATATATTAATTTTCATATGCATATCTGTAGATAATCGCATTTCTTGATCCAGTAATTTAGAACTCATCCTATCGAAATTTACTTTGGTAAATTCTTCTCCTGGAAAAGTCTGAAAATCATCTTTTATAGTAACCCAGATATCTTTACTGTCTACATATATTTTATTGACTAAGTCTTTATCGTTTTCGGGTTCTGAAACATTTGTAATTATTTTGTTTTTTGCATCAAATTTATCATTTTTTAATATTAACGCGTTTTTCTCAAAATATCGCTTATTCACAACATTTTTTGCATCTAATGGGTCTGCAACATTGCCTATTCTTTTTCCTTTAGCGTCGTAAGCTTTTCCTTCGATTAGATGTAAAGTATTTTCATCGAGTTCTTGTATTCTCTCAGCCGTTTCTTTTGTGAAAGTTACAAAATTACTGTCATAATTAGTATTATTTTTGTCTATAAAATCTCTTAATTCAAAATGATTATTCTCTATTTTATTCAAAACGAAACGTTTAGTGGATAAATCTAAATCATCGATTGGATCTGAAGAATTTTTTAATATTTTATTTTCCATATCGTAATGACCCTCGTCCGTTAATTTAAAACCTATACCGGGTGGTCCGATAGGGCCTTTTCGCACAGGATTATCATACGGCGGATAATAAACAGCCATTTATAAAGACTAAAAAATGTTATTCTCCTAAGGTTTTAATCATAGTAATTTCTTTTTTATTCATATTTAATATACATTTCTTTCTTACTTCTAAAATATAGTAAAATACATATTCTTTGGTTGTTTCTTTTTCTAATTTCCAATTGAATTCTATTCTCAAATTTTCCAGAGTAGTATAGTTTACATGATTTGACAAATCAAAATGAATTATAGGATATAATTTACCGAAATCTGAGTAATTTACCATACAACCGGTTTCTGTGTTTAGATTATTGAGACCTGATTCCAGAAAAGATTCATATAATCTATTATATTCCTTTTTACCAAAATCCATAGTATATCGCTCTGCTGGTAACGGCGATCTGTTAATCATCAACCAACATTCGATCATATCCAAGTTATCAAATATCATATTATTCTTTTTAGGATTTTCATTTCTTTCAAAATATTGCGGTATTACGAATAATCTTAAAACTTCATCGGATGTAGCAGATATAGAATCAGAACCGCTTTTATATTTATTAATAGGACTAGATCTGTTAATTTCATACTGATTCCAGTTTATTTCTATATCCGTGTTAGATAATTTTAACTCATTATAGAGAATCTCCGCACCATTTTTAAAGTCGACGTATCTCACCCACAGTGCTATGTCTTCAATTTCTACTTTATAATCTGGATTTGCAGCGTCTGTATAGATCATATTTCTACTATAGTCTCTTTGGAATTCCAGTCTTATTATGAATCCAGAAATGGCTTTTTTATATTCTGCGACGAAATCAAAAATTTCCTTTAAAGGCGTCCATGTTGTAACTGTATTGCTGTTTTTCGACAATTCCCATCTTTTTTTAAATCCTTTATTGTAGTTTTCATTTTTTACAATTTTTAATTTATTGACGATATCTGTTACAGGGGTGGTAGCAATTATCGTACCATCGTCTTGAAGTAAACTTTTATTTCTATCAGCACTATCACTGGTATCTGGATAAAAACCTATATTGGTAGCTTCAGATGTTGAATAATCTCTGGTATAATCCTTCAGTCTCTTAACCTGTAGAATGTAGGAGTGATAGTCTCCAACTGATTCGATTATTTGTTTACCTATCTGAAGTTTTACGCCTTTCATAGAACACACTGCGGCGACATTTTCATCATTTATAGATGCGCCACTGGATTTTACAATTTTCCACTTTGTCTCCAGATAACTCTCCGATAATGAAACAGGATCATTGGTATCAGTAATTTCGAAATGAAACGTCGTATTTTCTTTTTTGTCATTATGGCTTGTACTAGGCAATCTTATTTTTTTTAATTCGCTACTTTTTATATCGTTATTATAATAATAATGAGTATCTCTCAGATCATAAATTTTTTCCATTTATTTAGGAAGAATTTTCAGACCTGTTCCTTTCATCTTTTTTGAAAATATTTCTTTCAATATGTCAGCATCCGTCAATTTGTCATTCAAATCTACGTTTTCATTCAATTCTACTTTTTTAGCCTTAAAAAATCCTTTTCCTTGAATTCTTTTACTTTTCCTATATAATCTGTGTTGATTCATTTATTTATTGAGAAAATTTTAGTTAACATCAATTGATATATTTTTTCAACATAATCTTCTTTTTCACCTACGACTCTAAAATTATACTCAATTAAACCTTTATTTAAATCAATTAATTCACCATTTTGATTCGTAACTCTCATCCTTATTCTGCGAATAGAATCCCTATTCACAGGATAATAGATTAAATTATTGAATTCTTTCGAAATGATAACACCCGGTACATCCCTCGGTGTAAAAGAATAAATAACTTCTGAATTATTCTGGTTGATTAAAGATCCATTCACTACATCACAATGAATATATATAATATCGTTTCCGTTGGTTATATCCGCTATATTTTCACCTTCTATTACAGTCTCTTCATCATGACTTTCGTAGACCTTTTTTTCAAAGCCTATTAACTTATGAAAATCGCTTTTTGTTAAGTCGATATTCCAACCTTTAGTTAATTTAATAAGCATTCTTAGTCTAGATTGTATTCTACCAAATTTTACCGGAGGATCGTCTGAACCAAACGCTTTCATCACATCTATATTTAAATCTTCAACATTTTTATTACCGTAAGGAATAGTGATAGATTTAACATTATTCTCATCTGTGTATACGTCAAACATATTAGTTTTATCTGTTATGTTAAACCATGAAACTGTCATAGTAAAAGATTGCAATGCTAATTTTTTTAATTTTAGAGGTTGAGGAAATTCAACAGTGAAGTCCTCTGATTTTTCATGACTTTTTGGTTTCAATTTGATCATTTATTAGACAGTAAAAAATATTTAAAGATGAAAAACAAACTCTTCGTTATAATCGCTAGGCTGTTGAGTAAATGAATTAAGTACACATTCTGGACATTTACCTTTATTTCTTTCCTTTATATATTTCATACAAAATAATCCACAATTTACAGAAGTAGGTTTTTGTAAAAAACTATCATTGTGAGCTATATTGACTTTTTTATTGGACAGTTTAAGAAATTTCATAATATTTTCGGGAATATATTTTTCTTTGAGTTTAATATTTTTATATATATATTCCCCAAAAGGATCGAAATATTCTACATAGTTATATTTTGGATCATTATAGTAACAAACCCAATGTGTTCCAGGACCCGTCGAAATATCTAAATTAATAATCCCGCTTTCAAAATTTCCAATCTTTTTAGGAAGTAAATCGGAAGTGAAAACACCCCTGAATTCTCTTTCATCTTTCATATTTTCTTTAATCGTTTCATCGGATATACCCAATTCTGTTACCGGGATTTTTTTTTTTTAGACACTGACGCTTTTAGACCCGATCCTTTGTTTTCCCAAGGCTGAAAAACTCCAGATCCCGATATTTTATCTAGGATTTTTTTAGTTCCCCAACCCGCCGCACCGCTCGCAGCACCGAGTCCTAGTGATGTTAAAATAGGAATTAAAAAGGGTAAAAATCCACCGTTTTTATCTAATTGAGTTTTGCTTATATTTATTCTTTTACCTTTGCTAATCTGATTTATCTGTGTTTTGGTCAAATAAATCTCATAATTGGGAGTTTTAGAATTGTCTATCTGCAGTGTCAGTTCTTCTTTTTTTCTGAGCGCTGATTTCAGTTTACTAATCTGCCCGTCACTCAAATGAATCTTCTTTTTTACATAACTCATTTATTAGACAGTAAAATCTTTAAGAAGAAATTGATTGTATAATCGTTCTTTATCTCCGTTAGTTATTTTTCTAGCTTTAATGAGTTTGTCTATTAGCAGTTTGACTTCATTTCTTAATTTTTTCGACTTGCTACCTTGGCATATTTTATCCAATAATTCAGATAATAAATCTAATCCTTTTCCCACTTTCATTACTTCACTACCTTGAATTGTAGTTAATCTACCCAGATATCTTTGTAGTTCCTCTTCGTTATTTTTAACAGCGTCTAATTCAACCTTTTTCTGACTTAATTCCTCCTCTGAAAGATTTCTAGCCCTATTAATTGTACTTTGTAAGTTGCCTTTTTTCCTCGATAATTCTTCTTTTAACTGCTTTGCCTTTGCATACATTTCATTTAATTTTTCTTTATTGTCTAGGAGTTTCGAAGGTTTGTATAATTGTACAGATTTTAAATAATTAATATCTAAATTTTGATCAACATTGTAAGTAAGTGGTGGTTCTTTATATAATTCTTTGACATCTTCGATCGCATCAGGAATAATTCTAGATGATTCTGCAATAGGCTGTAAAGATATATTTAATTCGTCCAATTTATCATTGATAGCTTTAATATTTTCTTTTCTACTTTTATCCTGTTCTTCTAATTTTTTAGTGACAGGTTTATGAAATTCAGTTAAACTTTTGTCTATACCTAGCTTTCTATCACGCTGTTCTTCATTATTTTTTCTAATATCTGCTTGTAATTTGACAAGTTTTATTGCATTTTTTAATTCTTCTTTTTGTTTCTTATTTCGATCTTTTTCTAAATCGTTTATTTTATCCATTTATATGATTTGAAAATAGAAGCGACAGCTTCGCCGTCTATTTTTTACTGACAGCTAATATGCTTTTACTGGCAGTAATTTTATTTTTACTAGCTGTAAATTTTCTCAGTAAATAAATGATTAAAATTAAAGATTACACAGAACCGGAAGAATTGCCTGACCCTAAACAACATCGTTTTTTACCCAGACATCCTTTCAGATTATTAATAATCGGGGCATCAGGTTGCGGAAAGACAAATTTACTAATAAATTTATTAAACGGTTTTGAGAATCCTAGTAATTTAAGATTAGATTTCGACGCTTTATATTTATGCGCAAAAGACATTTCTGAGCCAAAGTATTCTAAATTGCAAGAAGATTATACACTGTTTGAAGGTGTTGAAAGAGACGATATTTTAAAATGTAAAAAAATAAGTAAAAATAAAATAAAGGAATTATTAAAACAGTATGATAAGTATAAAAAGAAAGTACTATTTTCTTCAGATTTGAGTGAATTTATTACTGTTGATGATCTAGATTCCTCAGAAAAAAATCTTGTTGTGTTTGACGATTGTGTTACAGAAAAAGATCAGAAAGTTATAGAGGATTTGTTTATAAGAGGTAGAAAGAAAAATGCATCCATTATTTATTTAACGCAGTCTTATTACTCAACTCCTATAAATATTAGAAAAAATTGTAATTACTTCATATTTTTTAAGCTACAGCCTAGGGAAATTAATCAGATAATCAGAGAAATAGACGGAAATCTTACAAAAGAAAAATTTCTAGAAAAATATAATTCTTGTAAAGGTAATTTCTTTATGCTAGATTTAGTAAATTCTGAAATGAGATACAGAAAAAATTTTGAACCTATATAAATGGAAGAATATTTAGAAAAGAGATTATATATTTATCGGAAAAGTTACAATTTGTATCAAAAGATAAGTATTTCCTTATCAGTTAGCAAATTTATGTTAAGTGCTTCGGGATTATCAGCTTTTGCGTTCATACCCCTCGCTGCTTTGAGTTTAAGTTCTGGAATTGTAGAAGTCATTGAGAAATCTTTAAATATTTTGGAACGAAAAGAAGAATACAAGCAATGTTATAATTTTTATAAACAGCAGTTAAATTTATTGAAAGCTAAAAAAATTTCAGAAGAAGAAGTGTATGTCAGAGAACAAGATTTTATAAATAATTTAGTATACTTCCCAATCGAAAAGTATGTGAAAAAAGTACAGTTGAATGGATATAAATATTCTTCTTAGAAAGCGTCAGCTTTTTGCTGCCTAATAAATGAGTTGTAAAAGTAAAAAATTTGGTGTTACGTCTTTAACTAAAAAAGGTAAATTTAAAGGCGGATGTTTAAAATGTGGACAAACTGGATCGGGTCTTCTGAATAAAGTCATTAGTAATTTACCTTTCGAAATGCATTTACCTGGCCATAATTTTACAGGCCCGGGGACACAATTATTATGGGGAAAAACACGATTAAACCCAGATTTAACGTATAAAAATTCGTCTAAACCTGTTAACAGAGTGGATGAAATTGCATATAAGCATGATAAATGTTATTTAGAAAATAAAGATACAAAAAGTAGAAATGAAGTATGCGATAAGAATATGATTGATGGACTAGATAATATTCAAAATCCTACGATTAGAGAAAGAATTGAAAGAGGGATTGTAAAACCGATTATTCAAGCTAAAAAAACTTTCGGTATGGGAAATACAAAGATCTATTGTTTAAAATGTAAAAACCATACAGAAACAAAAGATATTAAAGATGCAATTTCTAAAAATAACAGGCCAATGATGAAAGGTATTTGTCTAGATTGTGGTTCTAAAAAGAGTGTTTTTTTAGGAAAACCTTAGGTCCTAAAAGTATCTTAGAAAAAATATATTATCATCCTGAAAGTGGTTATTGTGGGATCAATGAATTAAAACGGAAAACAGGTTTCAGTCAAAATCAAATTACAGATTTTTTACATAGCCAAGATGTTTATACCAGACATAAGCCTTTAATTCGTAAATTTAAACGAAGACGCATTTATGTCAGTCATATCGATGACCAATGGCAAGCAGATTTATTGTTTATCAAACCTTTTAGTAAATATAATAACGGAACTAATTACTTATTGACAGTGATAGATATATTTAGTAAATATGGGTGGGCCATACCGATAAAAAGAAAAACAGGACAAGAAGTAACTGAAGCATTTAAAAAGATATTTAAAGAAAGAATTCCTGAAAAACTGCAGACAGACAAAGGATTAGAATTCGTAAATAAATGGACTTTAAAATTATTTAAAGATAATAATATTCAGTGGTTTACAACAGAAAATGTTGAAATAAAATGTTCTGTAGTCGAACGATTTAACAGGACAATTAATAAAAAAATTAGAACCTATCTAGCGGCCAACAATACTAAAAGATATATAGATGTATTGGACCAATTAGTTAAAAATTATAATAATACCAGGCATAGGTCTATCAAAATGACGCCTAGCGAAGCGAGTAGAGCGGAAAACGAATCTGAAGTTTATAAAAATTTATACGAAGAAAAAATAATAAGAAAACCGAAATTCAAGGTTGGCGATAGAATAAGAATTTCGAAATACCAGACTGCTTTTACCCGCGGTTATCAGCCTACTTTTACGGAGGAAATTTTCATCGTTTCAGAAATATTAAACACTGATCCGATTACTTATAGAATAAAGGATTTGAACGGCAACGAAATAGAAGGAACTTACTATGAACCGGAATTAGTTAAATATAATAAAAAAGACAATGTGTATAAAATTGAAAAAATAATAAAAAAGAAAGGCAATAAATGTCTAGTTTAATGGTTAAATTATTCCGACGAATTTAACTCTTGGGTTGACGAAAAAGATATCAAGTCAATTTAGTTTTTTTCCATTTTTAAATGATCGATTCTGTTAAATAAATTAACTGAGTTTTTTATTTAAATAATAATAATCTTCCATACTTTTTATGATGAATTAAATAAGCATGATATTATATAAAATTGCTTTTACATAACTTTATCGATATTAAAAAGTCCCCTGCTTTAAGTGATTTTATAAATAATCTAATTTTAATAATCTGCTTTTTATTATCGAACGGAATTTGTTACTCCGTAAGAACAGCGTAACTTTATCAGGAAGGTCAGCTGAATGAAAGCGGTGACCTCTAAATGAAGATTAAATTGGAGCGCGCGTCAAAAAGTGAACTTGCTCGTCAAATTTTGTACTTAGAAGGAAATGACGTCTTTGGTAGAAAAAAGGTCTGCTTTAATCGACGTATTGCTAGAATATAAGATTAGAAAGCGTCAGCTTTTCGCTGTCTAATAAATGAATTACGACTTTTTTAAAGACATTCTAATAGATGATACCGAATCAAGCTTAACACAAACTTTTGACAAAGTAAAAAAATCTGAAATGCCTGAAAACTATCTAAAGATTTATGACCAGATGAAAAAAAGTGAAATAATGTACGATTCGGACGGTGAATATTTTACATATAAAAATATAGATGTTTTTTTAAGCGAAAGACGCAAATCCCGAATAAGTCGTTTTAAAGAATTGAAATGGAAATTGAAGTTAAATATTCCATATAAAGCTGAAGAAATGTTTATTCAGCTTTTAGATTTAGTGTACTATAAAAAGTCGATAAATTACCTATATTTCATAAAGAAAATATTAGATTATTATAATATTGATAATAATTTGAAAGTAAAATTTAATAAGAAAAACGAAGACATTTGGAATAGCTTTCTAAAAAATATTTCTTAATAAATGGAGGGGTCTTGCAAGCATTGTCAGATGACAAAAAATTTAGACCAATTTTATACTAGATTTCGTTACGGTAAAACAGAACATTACGCTAATTGCAAAAGTTGTCATTTAGCTATGAAAAATCAAAAATTAGATTGCGAATGCGGTAAAAAATACACTTTAGCTCATAAAAAGAGACATTTAAAAAGCAATTATCATATCAAACGAACGTCAAAATAAATTTATGATATTCTGTTTTAAATTGAACGTATTTTTTAGGTTGCATTTTAGTTGAAAATATTATAGTCAATGTTGTGTTTTAAATTGAACGTATTTTTTAGTTGAAAATATTATATTCAATGTTGTGTTTTAAATTGAACATATTTTGAATGAAAGTATTATACAGAATGTTGTGTTTTAAATTGAACATATTTTTTAGATGAAAATATTATATTAAATGTTGAGTATTTATTTGAACGTATTTTGAATGAAAGTATTATACAGAATGTTGTGTTTTAAATTGAACATATTTTTTAGATGAAAATATTATATTAAATGTTGAGTATTTATTTGAACGTATTATACAGAATGTTGTGTTTTAAATTGAACATATTTTGAATGAAAGTATTATACAGAATGTTGTGTTTTAAATTGAACATATTTTTTAGATGAAAATATTATATTAAATGTAAAGTATTTAGTTGAACGTATTTTGAATGAACGTAAAATAGAAGTGCCTGATTATGACAGTGATTTTTCGGCTAAATAAATGGGTAATTCAAAAAGTACAAAGATTTTGACAGGTAATTGTACAACTGAAAGAATAAATGTAGATTGGAATCATACCTTTAATGTTCATCCTAATGTTCATATAACGCCTGTATGTAAATACAGCGAACCATTTTTTGTTAGAATAACAGAAATAGATAAAAACGGATTTTGATTTGAATGTTTAAAATTGAATGGCGAACCTGTAGAAAAAAATTCAGATTTCTTTCAATGGACAGCAATTAGTCCTTTTGAGTAAACGATCTTATTTTTGCATTTTCAGAAATTATTCAATTTTATATCATCATTAAAATTTTCATTTAAAAGATCTGACATAGTCTGTTTGTTCCAGCTTTTTAATATTATAATTTTTAGACCTTTTTTTTTAATTTTCTACATCTTTTTGCCGATTTTAAAATTTAAATCCGAAATGGACCTTTAGTTTCTTTTAACATTTAATTTTTTAACAGACTTTCCTTTATAGATCTGCTAATTAGAAATGTGTAGCAAAAAGTATTGATAAAATTCCTTCTATATAAATGGAGGAATCTCTAAGATCAATACCTATATCTAAATTGAGACACGCTGTAAAACTTTTAAATATAAAACAGCCTAAGGGGTGTAAAAAAGAGGAATTAATTAGATTGATAATAAGATATGTAAAAAGTACAGGGGAATATAAATACGTTTTAGTAGATTTATTAAATCTAGATGTAACAGATTATTTAAATGAAATGAAGAAAAAGTTTATCGAAAATCCTAAAAAAAGAAATAAATTGAAAAAAATATTCGATTCTTTTGATTTAAAATTTAACAATAACACAGTAGAATTTAATCCAAAAAATAATGAAGAAAAAAAGATAAAAACAGAAGTAAACCTTAAAAAATTATTTCCCGATTTAAATGAAAAATTGAAACAATTTATAAATGAACCAAAAAACAGGTCAAAACTTAAGAAACTCTTTGATTATTATGGATTGAAATATAAAGATGAAAAATTGATTAAAAAGACAGAAAAGAAAGTAAAATTACAAGCAAATTTGGAAAATCTGTTTAGACCCGATTACGAAATTGTTGAGAAAGAAAAAAAATTTGTAAAAAAATTTAATACCTATAGACATGTTTATAAAATAAGACAAATAAACAAACTCACACCGGGCCAGTATTATAGTATCTTAAAAGATTTATTCAGGAGAGCAATTGGAAAAATTGAAGGAAAGGTAGATATAATTGTATTCAATCCCTATTTTGACACAGCCTTTTCATCCTAAAATGATGTCAACGAAAGAAGCCTATGAGACCTATTTAGATGTTTTAACGCATAAAATTGAATACAAAGAGTTGGATATTAAAGATTGTGAATTTATTTTTACGGTTGTTGATTTACCCAAAGGCGGTAAACGATTGAAATTACTGAACGATAATGATGTTGTTGATAAAAAAAGTATAATTCAAATTAAAAATGACGATAATATCTGTTTGGCTAGATCCATCGTTACAGCCTTAGCTATTCTAAATCGTAAAATTTTATGCGAAAAATTGAATCTAGAAAAACTTACAGATTTAGATGTTAAATACATAAAAATGGGTAGAAAATTACAAAAAAGTTTAGCGATAAAATTGCATGAAATGTGTGATATTCCGTTAGAAATGTGTAATTTAGAGCATGTTAAACAATTCGAAATTTTTTTAAATATTCAAATAACTATATTTTGCAGAGAAAATTTTAACGAAAGAATATATAGCGGTGCCTATAAATCTAATTGTGTTTACATTTTAAAAAATAGAAATCATTTTGATGTCATTACAACGGTTACAGGATTTTTAGGAAAAAAGAATTATTGTGATTATTGTAAAGTCAGTTATTATAGAAGCAGTGGCGTAGCGAGGGTGGGGGTCCAAATGCTCTGGATACCAGTAATAATGTAAAGTTGTCTTGGCATTGATTATCGCACAGAAAGTTATTCGATTAGATAAGTCAAAGGAAACTTTAAAATATTAGTGGTATCCAGAGCCTCTGGACCCCCACTCTGGCTACGCCGCTGTATAGAAGTGATCAACATAAATGTCCTTTAAAATGCAATAGATGTTTTAAGAAAGAGAGTAATTGCGAGGGAGATGATATTCAGTGTAATGATTGTTTTAGATCTTTTAAAGGAAAAAACTGCTTCGAAAATCATAAAAATCACTCAGTCTGTAAAACACTGTGGAAATGTTTAAAATGTAAGAGAATTATCAACAGAAGTGAAAGAGAACCGAAAGATCATAAATGCGGAGAAAGACAATGTAAAAACTGCAGAGACTGGGATATAGAAGATCATAAATGTTATATACGTAGGAAAGAATCTAAGGGAGGAGCTTGTAAAAACATTTGTCCCAAAAATATAGAAAAGAGAGAGAAATGGTGTGAGAAATGTAAAAGGTCAGGATTTACAGAAAAATATATGTTTTTTGACGTTGAAACGAACCAAGAGACAGGAAATCACCAAGTCAATCTAGTCATAAATCATGATTTTAACGGAAAAGAAAAAATATTTCAGAATGAAAATGAATATTGTAAATGGCTATTTCAAAAGAAACATAGCGGTTATACGGTATTAGCGCATTATGGGAAAGGATTCGATTTTCAATTTCTAGCTAAATACTGCTTTAAAAATAAAATTAAAGTGTTTACAATATATCAAGGAAATAAACTCATATATATGCAAGCAACCGCTTATAATATAAGGTTTATCGATTCTATTAATTTTACGCTGATTCCGTTAAGAAAATTTCCTAAAACATTTGGACTAACGGAATTGGCTAAAGGTTATTTTCCTCATTTGTTTAACACTAAGGAAAATCAAAATTATGTAGGGAAATATCCTGAAAAATACTATTATGGTTATGATACTATGACTTTAGATCAAAGAAAAACTTTTGATAAATGGCATAAATCGGCAAAAAACGAAACATTTGATTTTCAAAAAGAAATTATAAAATATTGTAGATCTGATGTTGATATTTTAAGAAAAGGATGTTTAGAATTGCGAAGGTTATTTCTAAACATTGCTGATATTGACCCTTTTAAATATGTCACTTTAGCTGGCGTTTGTATGGCTATATACAGAGATAAATTCATTCCAGTGAATACAATAGCGATTGATGAGGAGTTTATTCCAAAGGATCAATACAGTAAGAAATCGATCATTTGGTTAGACTATCTGTCTAAAAAACACACTATCAAAATACAGCATGCTTTAAACGGTGGTGAGAAAAAACTGAAATTAGGGGATAAAACTTATAAAGTAGATGGTTTTTATAATAATACCGATTATCAGTTTCAAGGCTGTCATTGGCACGGTTGTCCTCGCTGTTTTACAGAATCCACTGTCAATCTTCAAAATCAGATATGTATGAAAGATTTGTATGACAGAACTCAAAAAATAAATAAAAAAATAAAAGATAAAGGATTTGAATTGATTGAAATATGGGAATGCGATTTTGATAGTCACAAAGAAATTAAAAAATATATGAAAAATGAATGGAAAAGAGATTTTGTAGAACCTTTAAATCCTGGAAACGCATTCACCGGAGGTCGGTGTGAACCTACCAAATTAATATACGAAATGAAAGAAAACGAAAAGGGTAGATATATCGATGTTTGTTCACTGTATCCAACAGTGAATTACTTTGATTACTATCCTGTTGGTCATCCGGTAAAAATTTATAATCCGGAAAAATATGATAAGAATTGGTATGGTTTGATACAATGCAAAATACTTCCACCTAGAAAGCTCTACCATCCTGTTTTACCTTATAAAGGAGAAAAATTAATATTCAGTTTGTGTAAATTATGTTCAAAACCTATAAAATGCGAAAAGAAACAATGTAAAAAATGTTATGAAATGCGGAATAAAGAATGTAATCGTACGGATGAGGAGAGAAGTTTTACTGGTACGTGGACAACTACCGAAGTTGAACTGGCTATTGAAAAAGGTTATAAGATTTTAAATATCTATGAAGTTTGGCATTTTGAAAAAAAATCTAATACATTATTTAAGGATTATGTTAAAATGTTTTTGAAAATCAAATTAGAAACAGATGATAAATGGTCTGAAAATTTCAAAACTGAAAAAGAATATAAAAGGTGCGTAGAAAAGAAATTGGGTATAAGGTTAGGAGAAATCAAAGAAAACCCAGGAATGAGATTTATATCCAAAATTTGTTTAAACTCTTTATGGGGAAAGTTCGGACAGAGAAAAAATATGAAACATACAGAGAATGTTACAGAATTGGCAGACTTTTATAGAATTATACTGAACGACCGCATTAAAGACTTGAATATGATATTTTTAAATGATGAGTGTGTGCAAATGGATTATAAGATGAAAGATGAATATGTCCAGAATAACTTTAATACGAATAATTATATAGCAGCTTTTACAACCAGTTCGGCTAGAATAAGATTATATGAAATGCTTGATAAATTAGGAGATAAAGTAATGTATTACGATACAGATAGTATTGTTTATATCGATGATGGCTCCAATAAAGTAAAAACGGGCTGTATGCTAGGCGAATGGACCGATGAATTAGGAGAAGATAAATATATGAAATCGTGGATATCCGGAGCTAGTAAAGATTATGGTTATATTCTGAACGATGGTTCTGTAAAAGGAAAAGTAAAAGGATTTAAAATGAGTTATGAGAGCGAAACTAAGCTCAATTTTGACGAGAGAATGAAAACAATAACGGGGGAAATTGACCATATAGATGTAGAAATAAACCAATTTCAGATACAAAAAGATAGAAATATTAAAGTGAATAAAATGAATAAAAGATATATGTTTGGATATGATAAAAGAAGAATTTTAGATAACTTTGATACTGTACCCTTTGGATTTTAAGCCGAATTTTTAATTTATAAAAATTGTTTTCTAATAAATGGACGATGTCACCCTTATCATAAATGTTCAAGGTTTTATATTTCCTTTTAAATCTATAGCGAGAGAAATAAGCTGGGTTCATTTAAAACAAGAAATAGGTGAAACGATTTCTGTGTTTACACCTAACTATGAATTAGCTGATCAAGACCATGGAATAGTTCGTCGATGTACTAACGATGTCCATGGTTTAAGATTTAAAAGATATTCAGATAATACAGGCTTATGGATTAGTAGTGACAATGTAAAAGATTATTTCATACAATTGCATCAGATATACGGAGGGACATTTGCTTTTAAGGGAGGAGTTTTTCTGAAAAGTACCTTTGAAGAATGGGGAATTCCTATTAAAATATTAGATGTACCGAGATGCGTTAGAATATTAGGACCTGGATGTTCTATGTACAGATGTCTATACTATAAAAATTGTCTTTCAAAAAATGTTTCTGAATAAATGGAAGAATTCAACAGCCTCAGATCGTTCCCTGTAACTCATAAGTTAAAAGATTTAGAGACAGGGAAATACAAACTGATTTCGTTGAAGAAAATTCAAACAAAATTTGGTAATATGACTATTGCGAGATTGGAAGTTAATGATGTAGAAAAAGATTATTTTCTTAAAGAGAGTCATGGAAAAATTTCTGAAAATGCAATAACAAAACTGAATAAAGGGGGTTATATTTTTCATTTTAAAGGAAAAAATAATGACGGCTATTATGATTATGAAGTAGAAAATGCTTAATCCTACAATTTGTTTTAAATCTGACAATAATAATATTCAACATTTATCGAACTATGAAAATTTCAAACTCCCTAAATAATATTTACGAAAATACAAAATATTTCTGTTTTAACTACAAATTTCTTTACTGACATACATGTGTTCAGTTCGACACAAACTATTTTTTTATTTTATCGAACTAACAGAATAAATAGAATTGTAAGTAAAAAGAAAGATCTATTAAAAATTTAAAACATATTATAAAAATTATTTAACTTTTATTTCAGACTTCATTGTAATGCAATTGATAATAATATACGCAGCTCTTTGCTTTTCTTATTCCTATCAATATTATCCTAGAGGAAGGTTGTTTATTTCTTAATTGCCTGCTATTTTTTAATACTTACGCCTCTCAGGAAGACTTTAATTAATTTCCGTAAGAGGAGATGCGATAAAACCGATATATTCAAGGCCTTAACTGAATTTCGCTTCGAACTCTGATAAGAGATTCAAAGATTGATTGGAGATATAACAGCAGCGCGATTTACAGGAAACAGAGCGGAAATGCGTTCCAAAAAAACTTTGATTTCATACCGTGCGTCCATCCCCGGCGTTCGTTCTAATCGAAAATTCTGGAAGCTCTGACGTTGCCTTGATGACGTTGCGCTAGACATAAATAGAAAATGAATATTGATAAAGGTGTTATTTATCATGACGGAGCAACAGCAGCAACAACAACCAACAAGTCCAGTTCACCAAAGAGTTCAACATTTTTTAGAGACTATTTATAATGAAACAGCCTCAGCAAATGCGTTAGAAAGAGAGCTAGCAGCTGAAAAATGTAAAAAGAGAAGGGCAGAAGAAAGAAGACGCAAACTAAAATTCAGAATTAAAACTTTACTAGAAGATTTAAAAGCTGTTGAATTATCTATATTTCAATCTGAAGTAAAAATTTCAAACTTCGAAAATAATCTTTCTATAGCTGTTGGCAGCCTCAGATAAATAGCCCGGTTTAGCCTACGTCAAGGTTCTCCAGAAAGACAAAAAAAATATATAAAACTTTTGAAAAATGACAAAAAAAATATAAAAAACTTTTGAAAAATGTCAAAAAAAATTGAAAACTTTTGAAAAATGTCAAAAAAAAATTGAAAAAAGGGTGGAAACGCCCGCTAAAGCAGCCGTAGCAAGGTCTCAAGCCCTGGTTGTGAAATGCTGAGAGGCGGGATTCAGGTATGTTTTTTTAATTGTAATTCTTATTATTGTTTTTAATTTAGGATCCATTAATTTATGATTCCATACGATATAAAGATTTTCAAAGGTATTTTATTAATGATTTTATCATAGTATTATTTTATAATCATCATTTGCTTGATCTTACAATAGATATTAGCATTTGGCAAATTATGATTATTTAATCTTACAATTATCGTTACAACGCTCAAACTTTTTGATCTCATTAAATATTACCATCGGATGTCTAAAAATTGTTCAACAATTAAACCTTTGGATCGTTAAATATTAGCATTGGATCTCTCTAAAAATTGTTCCACACTGATAAAAAAATCTTTATAGAGTAATATTCTAAAATTTGTTCAAAAATGCACACATTTTGAAGAATCAGTCAAACTTTTTGATGAAAATCTTACAATAGTCGATATTTTAAACAGACAATTTTTTGATGAAAAATCTTACAAAAATCGTTAAATATTTGCGTTTAGTGGAGTATGAAAAGTGTTCCAGAGTAGGTGCCATATACTACTCATGCATGTGGAGTTAATAATTATGTCCTACAAGTGCACATATTTCATCAAATATTATACATATTCATTTTCTAGTTGCAGTGTAAGGTTTCTGCTGAATTCTGTAATATTTTCAGAAAATAAATTAAGTTAATTTGGAAATCGTGTTTTTTATGTAGGATTTTAAAGGTTTTTTTTTTAAATAAATGTTTATATTTTCATGAATATGTGTTATTCTTTCCCAAATGCATACAATCTTTGTTTAAGGCCGACTATATCAATAATTGCATCTGCAGAATATTTCGATTATTTCATGTTACAGGCTTTTAGCAAATATTTCTTTTATTCAATTTGTTGTTGGCCCCTAATGGCCCTCGTGACTACACCTTCACTGAAGAAATATGATATGGAACATCTTCTTTACATCCCAAAAATTTAAGAACAGTATTCGTCAAGTATTTATCGAGACTTTAGGAGAAACATCTAAAATTGAAAGTGTCCGGTGACCTTTTTAAAATAGTACGCATATATACATCTCTCTCTCTGTATATATATATATATATGCAAGCATAAATACATTAAATTAATGTTATTACTAGATAATATAGCACTTTTGTCATATTTAACTTTACTTGTAAATTTTTTAGTCCTTCAAACTTGACGATAGTGTAAACAATTGTGTTTGAATTATATTATATAATAATGATTTTTATCTCTTTTTCTCAACACATTTGAGATATAGGCACAATACGTTTAAGCACATAAACTCTTTATATAAGCAGGTCCTTATATAAGCTTTGTATAAAATACGTAAGCAGTAAAATAGTCAAAAAATTATCTAACATGAACAAGGAATATTTTCGAAAATCTTGAGCGACATTTTTATTCTTGAGAGTGCGTTCTCAAATCACGTATTTCAATGTCTCATAAACCAATATTCGATTTTGTGAAACTGAAGGATTTTTATTTACTTAAACTAGATACTGTTTACCGTGCTTCAAAAGAAAATAAGATTACTGAACTTTCCTAAAAAATGCTTTCAAAATTGTGCATCAGAAGTCTTGCGTGGCAAAAGAAAATAAAGTCCGGATCAGTTTTCCCTCGCATGAGAGAAAACAGAAATTAGAATTTCCCGATAATTCAACATCAAATATATTTTAACTTATGAAAACAGCTTATTCAAATCGCAGTAGATGAAACTGGTGCATATAAATCTGTACACTTTTATTTTTTGCTAAAGAGTTAAAGGAAACAAAGACTTAAATCCGCATAGTTCAGCACGAGAAGTTTTACGGATTTTATAAGTTTGCAGATATTGAGCCGTTTTTAAAAATAATACCTGTCATTCTCCATATATATATATTTTTTTTATGGAACATAAAGAAATCTCAATTTTTCCCTTTTACTTAAGTCAGATGTGTCAACCTGTCGCACACTGGATTTCGATTGGTACAAATATTTTACAATTGTTTTTCTTAACTTTATTTAAACAAAAAACATGTGAATTTCTACTTTGCTAAACTGAGCTTAAAACCGACAGAGTGAAAAATGTCCGAGACGGAAATAAAACCCGGACCCCTGGAATAAAGCTCCAAAGCTCTACCACTGAGCTACGAGGACGATATCCTACTTCGCATCTTTCACTCATATATGTCGCAAATTAATTGAAAATTAATTGTAATTTCCTTATTTAAATACCGATATTTTATGATTAAATAAGGATGTGATTTCTTTTCGAAAATTCTGGCCAGAGTTCGGTGTCCCTGCCTTAACCCTTTTTTGCATTGTGATGGAAATTTCCATAACTGTTTATTTAAGTTTTAATAAGTAAATCAACTTCATCGCCACCACTATATTTATATAGAAATATTAATCTAGTAAATTTCCCGTGAACTATGTTGCTGAACAAAGTTAAAAATCTATCTTAAAATTTCTGGTGTCTAATATTTAATATATGTATAAAAAACAATTGTAAAAGAAAAACTCATGCAAAGAAGGGTTAAAAG
The DNA here is from genome assembly GCA_963931845.1 of Maratus michaelseni. Lineage (NCBI taxonomy): Eukaryota > Metazoa > Arthropoda > Arachnida > Araneae > Salticidae > Maratus > Maratus michaelseni. The sequence continues at coordinate 308,047,907 of OZ007595.1, forward strand.
AACTCGGTAATTATGATGAGAGGTGGTAAGAAATAAAAACTTTCTATAGTCTTTCAAATCTGATTGATAAAAAAATATATTTAATAATTTTTTAACAGTGTTTTACGGGTTTTCCTTGTTATTCAAATAGGTAATTAGGTAATTGATTGAATGAAGTTATTTGCTTATATCAATCATTTTCATTTACATATCGTTTAAAAATACCCATTTGATTGTTGATTTGCACAAAAGAAAACATTTTCCTCCGTTACGCACTAGTAATTACCCCTTTCTTAATTATTCGATTTAATTAATTAAATACGTCACTTGCGACATATTTGTAGTGTTGTTGAAGAGATCCAAATTTGAATGTTTTGAATAAAATTGTTACTAAATAAAATTTATCTTGCGAAAGTGACCCTCTAAATATGTCTCAATAGATAGAGAAAATCACATCAATGAAATCACGTAATTATTGTGTTGCAGCTAATTCATCGTCACTACTTATTTAAATATTGTAATAATATGATGATTAAAAGTTTTATTTTTGCCTCGTAAGCTTACTTATTTTATTTCCTTCACTTTCTAAATTCAACTGAACTTTAAATATTTAAGAGAAAGTCTCATGTCTGTTAGAGTGTTTGAAAGTGGAAGAAGGGGGGGGGTTAGTTTTATAGAAATGTTATGACATTCAAAGTAATGCTGTGTTATGATAGAAAACAAAATATTTAATACATTGTTTACCGAAAATTCATTTAAAGGTTTTTGAAATATTTGTTATAAATTAATTTGATAAAGAACTTTAAGAACGTTTTAAACATTTGCTTAGAATTTAAGTTTTCAATAAAATTTGTATTGACGAGGTAAGCATATCATATTTTCGAAGTTGTACTCGCAAAAATTGCTTTAAAGAACATACATAATACAGTCAAACCTCGTTAACACGAACACGCTTAACACGAATTACTTTTAGCACGAACTGTTTCCGACTGCCCCGTCCAGTTGTATGTAATGTATAACATGTCGGATAACACGAACTACTTTTAACACGAACAAAAAAGTTTCCCCTTGAGAGTTCATGTTAACGAGGTTTGACTGTATAAACAATATATAATCTTATACCTAATCTAAATATTAGTCAAAAGTTTTTTCTTTTTTTAAATATTCTGTTTTAAGCATTCAATGTTTACCCTAAATATCATGCCAAATTTCTTAACTGCAATTCATGTAGCTCCCGAAAATTTACGATACAATGCGTTAATTTGGCGTGGGCTCCTATTATTGAAAATTCACTGCTTTGATTTACGTTTGATAAAAAGCACAAAATAGTGATTTTTGTTAGTAAATTATATTTTTTCTGTGTTTCTTTTTGTTAAGATATGCAAAATGATAAAAAATAAAACATTATCTAAACTATCTATTCCTGATTTCTAGATTGTTTTCTCAATGTATAATAATAATTTAATTATCATTAAACTAATAAACGATTGAAGCGTATATATTTTGAAATGTATTACTCTTAATTTAGTATTTACATTTTCTACTTTTTAATGGTTAAAATATTTCATGATTACAGACAGCCAGTTATCCTATTTCGGCGCATAATTAACTCAATTGTTTTTAAAACTCGTTAGCAGATGTAACCATAAAAATTATTTGGCGATTTATCATCTGCACCCGACAATCGGAAAAATATCATTAAATTAATTTATTAATTTATAATTAAGATATAAAAATATTAAAGTATTGTACTGTCATCGGAAACACAATTGTGTACATAATTTTTTTTTATAATTCTAGCTTATCCAAAAATTCGTGGAAATTCTATTACAATATTCCATATTTAGATACATGAGCCAAGTTGAGTTACATAGAAGAGTGTAAAATAGATTTAACCCTTTCCGGCACAGTGGTCCCACTCCGGTCACACCTAATTTTAATTCCAAACTTGCATTCGACACCAAGAATATTTAATAAAATTTTGTTTCTAAAATGAAAGCTTAAAATAAGGAGTTCTTATTTTCTAAAAAAGTCGTTTGTAAATTCCGGTGTCAGTCAGTAATTTCTCATTTTACGAACAGACTTTGTCTGTGCCGGAAAGGGTTAAAAGAAACTACTCAAGTTTGTGTTTATGCTCAAAGAAATTCATTTGAAATGAAATCACGTAATTAGCTGGTATAACTAACTGATCTTCAGCACTTAATTAAATAATGTAGCAGATGATGCTTAACATTTTGATTTATGCCTTGCATATAAACTTTTATTTTTCTTCCCTGAACTACAACTGAAGTTATAAGTGAAAGTGAATCATTCTAAAAGTATAATATTTCCATGGATAAGTAGCAACAGTAAAAGTAACACTATATTATGTCGATAGAAATAAAAAAGAGTATAATTGTTGCATTGTTTATTGGATAGTCATTGAAAGGAAGTTAAAACATCCGCATTAAATTGATATGATAAAGTATTTTAAGCACGTACAAATCATTATCTCAAAATTTAAGTGCTTTTAAGTCGGGTAAAATTGGATTGACAAGCTAAGCATATCAGATACTCGTGAATGCATTCATAAAAAATATTTTAGAGACACATTTTCAAATATATTCCAAAACTAGTTTTAAATAAACTAACATCTTAAAAGCTGTTTGTTAAACTATGACTCATACATCAATTGAAATGGGGAAACTGGTAATATAGATATAAGAATTTTTAAAAGTTACTATTATATATGAAGTTTTATTTATTTGATTTGCCATATTATGCATATTTTGTATTTGTAAATTAAGAATATGTTATGTTTTCTATATTAATTTAGACATTATCATATTTAGTATTATTATATTTAAAAAAAGGTTGTTGTATAAATTACATAATTAGTATGTACAACTATTAATCGACGGTATTTATTTAAACCTATACTGCAAAAGTTTTTCTTTTAGAACTGTGCTATTTCATGTACATATTCAGGAAAAATTCTTCTATTTTTAAATAATAATTTTTGACTTACCTAATCTCAGAATTTCTGCGATTAAATGAGGCGAATATTACTTTTCATAAACAGTAGTGGCCTGGACCGCCCTTAAAATGTTGAAGGGTGAAGCTTTACCGATTCCCATACGCACGCATCACGATGCAAAGATTTGCAAAATAATGCTCAACAACAAAGTCCCAGTGTACGTATTCAAAAGCAATGGCTACTAACAAGAACCTGAATGCACTGCGCAAGCCACTGAACCAGAACCGAGATGAACGACACCCATTACAAGAGAGTTGCAGTCCAGTGTCAACGCTCAAATTCTCACTTTTACATTTTGTAACTGTGATTTGCGTTTAAAGTAAGTGTTGCGTCGTAAACAAATTACCCTCTATGACGCAGAGCTGACCCCTGGCGTCAGCCCAATACAAGAGATTTCTTACAGAAATTTTCGCCTTATTAAGATTGAATGTTAAAAAAAGAGAGAAATTGAAAAAGAAAAAATCTTTAAGAATTTACTCGTACCCGGCGGGTGCCAAGTTGGACAGCCGGATAACAGCGCCTAGAATACATAGTGTAGAAAAAGCTTTTACAGTTTTTTAATTCAAAATTTTCGAATTCAAACCAGAAATGAAACAAGAATTTTTACTTTAAGAAGTCATGAATTATCTGCCATTAAGTAACCAAAAGAACATTATAGGGAATTTCTGGTATGAATGCGAAATTTCGGAATTAAAAAACGAACTGGTAATGCTTTAACCCTTAATTGCATAGTGATGTAAATTTCCATCACTGTTTATTTAACTTTTAATAAAAAAATCAACTTCTTCTCCACCACTATATTTATATATTTCCCGTGAACTATGATGTTGCTGAACAAAATTTAAAATATATCTTAAAATTTCTGGTGTCTAATATTTAATATATGTATAAAAAAACACAATTGTAAAAGAAAAACTCATGCAAAGAAGGGTTAAAAAGTGCTAAAAATGCGTAGCCGATAAACGTGCAACATAACATTGCGGTACAATAATAGGGCGATCGCAGCGATATCTGCTTTAAAAATAGATTTACCTCTAGCGAAAGTAACCTATTGACGCCATAAACATAATTTCTGTTAATAAAATCGTCTTGCAAGTGTATATTTCAGATGTAACTGATTTTGAAGTTAGTTTTTTATCATATCAGGGAATTAATTTTTCCACTCTTCTGGAAGATATTCATCCCTTGGAATGCTAAATAGGGATAATTTCTAGTCTGCTGGCTTGTATCGAGTACTGCAACCAGGCACAAAAGAATACATATCACGTTTTTTAGCCTTGATCAATATCATTCACATTTTCAAAGCTTATGAAAATCACTATCCAAGTCAAAGGAAATAGGGTATAATTTAATTATATAAAATATTTACTACCAGCTGAAACGTTTTCTCAGTTCGATTCTTATACAATGTTTGCGTTGAAATGAGCTAGCAGACAGTGTTGTAGCCAGAGAAAGAGGGGGGGGGGTGTCCAAATGCACTTGAAACCAGTAATATTATAATGTTTTCTTCGACTTCAACATCGCAGAAAATTCTCCGATTAGATAAGGCAAAAATATTTTTATAAAATTAGTGGTATCCAAACCATCTGGACCTCCACTACGCCACTGCTAGAAGATGTCGCTGCGATCGACCTGTTATATTTTCAGTATCATTCTACATTTATCGGATTCAATTTTTTAGTACTATTTTGTAGCCGTTTTCCACACTATGTATTCTAGGCGCTGTAGCCCTAGTATAACCCATTCTTGGAAATGAGTGTCTCTTGAAAATTAATGTATTGACATATTCACCGAAAATATTTTAACTCATTTTTAGCTTGTTTTTCCAAAATAGAGCAATGAAGATTGCTATTTAGCATAAATTCGGTAAGAATAAATACATAAATAGAAATTCAAGAAAAGTTAACTACAAAAGGATTAAGTATTAACCCTTTGAGGGGCACCGGTGTATAATATATACCACTTTTTAATATATAACTTTGCCACCAGTATTATTAAATAAAAATATTTATTACTATTTTTTGCAGATTTAAAAGGTAAAAAATCACTATGTAAATTTACTGGTGTCAAAACATCGCAAAATGTAGCATTTTTAGACCACGTGCTTGCCCTCCAAGTTAAACTAAAGATGTTTTTTTTTTAATACACTCTTTTATAATCATTCTATGTTTATATTGAAAACCAAGCCTAATTTTATGACTTCAATTCACGAATTATTGAGAATTTTCGCTACAATAGTTTAATTTGGCGTGAGCACCGTCTCCGGTTGTGGAAAATTCATCGATTTTTATACTGTTGGTAGAAAGCGTGATAAATAAATTTATTAAAAAATATAGAATTTTCGTTCTTTTTTTTAACATATGGCAACTGGAAAGCAATAAAACCATTATTTCAAATGCCTACTCGGGATTTGTAATTTTATTTTCTCATCGTAGATTCATAATTCGTTTAATATTAAACCGTTAATTGATAAATGTGTTGTTGTTAATTATAACACACTTTACTTTAAAAAAATCTACTTTTTAGTTTGTAAAATATTGGATTGTTGCAGTTTTAGATCTATTTGGTCTTTTTTGGCGAGCTTTGTTTGACGCATAATTAAATCCCTTGTTCTTGTAACTTCTATAAAATTGGAAACAAACAAAATGTTTGGCTATTGATCGCCTGTGGTGGGCTAACTGAAAAATACAATAAAATTAAGTTATTAAGCTATAATTACGTTTTAATAATATTGAAATGCAGTACTGTTTTCTGAAACTCACCTTTTTATATAATTTTTATAATTCTAACATAGTAGGAAGCAAGTTAAAAATCTATTACAAAATTTGAACTTTACATACAAAAACAAAAATGAGTTTAAAAGAGTATCAAAATCATAAACATGGAATATATAAAAACCCATAAACATGAGTGTCCACACAAACAGATTTTCTGAATTATAGAATCATGACCGTTGTTCGTTTTCTTTTCTTGACGTACTGTATACATCTTATGTGTAGCTCTCAACTGCTATGATTTGCTGTCACAACTACAATGAGAGTTCAAAAAATTAGAGACACTTCAAATAACGAGTCAGTCCACCTTTAGCTCTGATCACAGACAATATTCTTCTTGGCATGGACTCTACGTCTTACGAAGCTGAGAGTTCCTTATATAAACAACGCTGTGTTATTACGTCATTCTACGTGACTGTCGGACTGGTTTACTTTCAAAGGCATCTCTCTAATTTTTTGGCCACTCAGTGTATATCGGCATGTTTTTTACTTGTAAGAGATAAATGCTAGCACCGAACAGTTTCTAAAAATTTCGAAACTTAATTGGGTGCAGGTTCAAACAATTTTCTGAAATTGCGATTTCTATGATACCGTCCGGGAAAGACACCTGCAAACTTTCACACTATTCACGCAAATCCAGCCACGTAATGCATAAATTTGTTTTTTCCAAAATATGCAATTCGTCCCGGAAATAATATAATGATATTTAAATATATAATATTATTATTTTTAAATTGAAAAAACAGAGAGTAAACACTAATAAATGATCAAGCAAGCAAACTCCTCGTGCGAGTATGTGGTATAAACGTAAAAAAAGAGTGGTTATGTTCTTATGAACGCTGCTGTCAGTTTGCTACAGTATTTCCATTCCAATAGCTTACTTGCCACAAATTTCTTGAGGTACAGTGACTTCTCACTTATACCCAATGTTCAGTAATTACTTTTTCATACCACTATTTTAAAACAGTAAAATTCGATTTATAAATTCTGCCATTTAATAAGGAGAAAATTACCTTAAAGAAACTGGTGCTGAAAAATAATTTCCGCGTATCGCCTATAAGTGAGAGGTTTGTATAATAGTATTCGCTTTGTTTGAACCGTTAATGCCTAGCGGTGTCATATGGACATAGTATATCTACCAATACGTTTGATCTTTGCATACCAGTAATTCTGAAGATAAACTTTCTTTGATGACAGAAACTCCGCTATAATATATGAAAAAAAATTCTATTCTGAAAAAGTGACATGAAATGCGACATTTCCATTTTGAACATAAAAATAGTTACGTCGTTAATGGGTTAATAACAGACTAAATAATGTGAGAATAAGGCCAATTTCCCTATTTAAAAAAGGTGGTGGGAATTAAACAATTTGAATTACAAAAAAGTAGATTTCTGGCGACAATGGTTATGACCAGAGGCGCATACATTTTATCCGGTTCGCAAAAGCTTTTGAGAGATTAATTTTCAATAAATGTAATATTTAGGATATCCTTTAAAGGTTTCAGGGACAAAGTACGTCTGTTGCCAAAATGTTGAAATGATTGACTGACACCAGCGTTTTCGAAAACATCTATTCGAAAATAACTGAAAGCTTTTCTTCGCGTACATAATAAAAGCAAAATTTTATTCTGAAATTCTGGTGTCATTGTAGCATGTGTGAGTTAATATTAAATGGTATATGTACTTTCTCACCGCCCTTCAAGGTTTTAATGACAGGTGGGGGTAAATGTTTGTGATTTACCCCCAAGTATTAATACTATTAATATGATTTACCCCCAAATATTAATACTATTAATATGATTTACCCCCAAATATTAATTGAATATAATATATTCAAATCGCAAAAATCACGTTTTTTAAATTGTGTCACTTTAAAAATAAGTTTGCGATAGGATGAAAAAAAAATTAAATAATATGTATAATTTGCAGATTCCATTTACATACCAGATATCTTATATTTGTGAATTTTTTTTTTTTTTTTTGTAAATGAAATTATGCCGAGAATTTTCCAAACTTAATGCATTATTTTCATAGTTATAGGTACATATTTTCCTTATTAATAGGCTTATACACAAACTACGTCTAAAAAGTTTGATGAATGGCTTCATAAAATAAAGAAAAGGAAATATAGACAAAAAAGTTTTATTGTCCTTCAAAGTAATATCCATTAGCCACAACACTTTTTGACTACGTTTGTAGCTGTTAAAAACTGTCAGCGAAGGCTGCATTGGAAATCTCGATGCGTGGATGTCACACATTGTTGAATTTATGATACATTTGCAAAGTGTAGACCTTTCATGATTAGCTTATTCTGGGGAGAATGGTGAGAGGACGGGACACGAAAAATACGAAGAATGTGGGGGATTATCAAAAACAGTGACTCCACGTTTAGATGTAACGCTACGCACGCTGATCGCGGTATGCAGGAAGGAGTTGTCATGGAGCTAATTCCACTGTCCAGTTCGATACGTCATGGAATGGGTCTCGGATACCATTTTCCCCAATTTAGGGCAAAATTTTATGCTTTTGCGATCTCCACCGCATTTGTAACAAAGTGTCGCACCGACTTCGTCTGACTTGTTCCAGAGGGCAACTGTAGTTGAACGCAGGGTTGCCAGTTGGCGTTTTTGAAAAAATCAGAAATTACCTACTTCTACCAGAAATTCCGAACAGAGATTTTTGCTTTATCATTTTTAATGACAGACATTTCCTGGTTACGAAAAATACAAACTATTCCTTTTGAATTTTTGGTATGAATTCTAAGCTTCTGAATAAAAAAAAGTAGAAACCCTGGATGAGCCTAATGATTTTGAGGACAGGAGGCGCTTCTGCGCTTCTGCGCATGTGTCACTATGTGCGTGCACGCGCGCACATTTTTATTCGACGGTATATTTACCAAAATTTTAGTGGCACCTTGTACATACAGTTTATATATACAGTTTATATACATACAGTTTAATTAAATCAATGTTATGTACCTATATCCAGGGTTGGCATTAATCGATTACTTTTTTTAATTGAATAATTAGTCGACTGAACGTTCAGTCATACGAAATTTAATCACGATGAATGTAATCATTATTGAAATCGAAAAAAAGGTATTACCCTTATAATTTTCTTTTATGATTAATTCCATCTGAACTAATTCAATCGCGATTACTTTAATCATTAATCGAATTACGCAGACGAAAATTAAACATAGCCGCCATTTAACGTTATTAAATTCGCTTTCATTGCTATGAGATTGTTATTAAGGGTCACTATGCGATTTTTTTTTATTGAAAATTATACAGAATCACATAAAACTATCCAGATACACACATGTCAAAATACGTAAATAATATAGATTAGAAGGGAGGTTGAGTCCCTTTTTTATAAAGCTGGTATAATTTCCTTTTGTAATTATAATAGGCAAAGGCAAACAATGTTATCTAATAATTCAATTTTCATTAAACTAAATAATTGAAATAAATTGAATTATGTTTATATCACAAAAAATGTTGCGACAAACCGGAGAAGAAAGAATATGTTATAAGCACACTATAACAGTTCAATGTTGGCTATCCATCATAAATTTATAAGAATAAATTATTAGCGTTGCTCTTTATTATTTTTCCTTTCACCAAAATGAATATTTCAAACTTACTCACAAACCAATCGATATCGTTAACATACTCATAACATATTTATGGACAATTTGTAAACATTTCAAAGAATTATAAATGAAAGATTCTGATTCAGTTAACAAATTTGTTACTGCAAATGACGTTCAAATAAAATACTACATAATGCCTTTATCATAAAAAGTTGCATCAAACTGAAAAAGAAAGAATATTGTATAAGCAAAATGTAACAGTTCGATGTTAGCTTTACACCATACTATAGGAATAAGTCATCAAAGTTACTCTCCATTTTTACCCCCGCTCACCAAAGCGAATCCTTAAAATATACTCAAAAGTCAATTAATTTCAGATGTTTTAATTTTTCTTAACCCCTTGAAGGGCGCCGGTATATTATATATACCACTTAATTTTAATCCCAAAATGCCACAATGACACCAGAATTTTATAATCAAATTTTGATTTGATAAGGTACATGAAAAAAAGATTTTACTTATATTAAAAATAAATTTGTTCGTGGATCTTGGTGTTAATCAATCATTTCAATATTTCCGCACCAAGAGTCCTTTGCCCCTAAAGGGGTTAAGTAAATACAAGTTTGATTTACGTGCTTTTACAAATGTTAGTAATTAATGCACATCATTTCTTTCCTTCCATACTTTGGAAATAACACGCACTTTGACCCATTTTCTTAAAAAGGATTTTTGTTTTATAGGAAAATTAATAATTTTGTTCCACTCTTTTGTATTTAACTCTTAACTGCTGTTAGCAGTCTTACACACCGCTGCTTTTTTTTAATTTTCAGAGTTTAACATGCCATTTTTAGTTTAACTACATATACTATTAGAATTTTGCTTCGTTTGGAGCTTCAGTACTATCGCTTGAGTCTTCTGAATAGGTGAATTTTAATTATAATATTTCTGTACCTAAACAGTATCCTATGAGTTATTCGAGTGTTTTATCAGTCTTTCAACCAAGTGGTCTCAAAGTCCGCTCACGGTATCTATGCAACAATTTCCGTCACAGAAGTTAAAGATTAAATAAAAATATCTGCCTGTTTTATTCATTGTACGAATTCAAATGATTTCTTGAATGCGGCAAAAGAATAGAGAATTTTTCTTTCAAAACAGGTTTATGCTTTTTCGATTAAATATCTATTTCCAAATCTATAATTTTTTTAGTTATTTAATGTATTAAAGTAGTCAAGATATCATACAGAGAAAAGTCAAAATAACAATACATAAAATTTACATATGGAAATGAAAATAATCATAAAATAGCAATAAAGTTGAACAGAAAAATAGGGAAATATATAAATTAAAAATGACAAAATACGAGTTTATTATATCAAGTTTTGTGAGACGGGAAGACGCGTTAAAGCTGAAAATTCATAGAATTCAAAGTATTATAACTAACTGAGTTTCGATCATACAAAAATGATTTATTTTTATTTCTCTTTTTAGATCCGGGATAATGTTTATATATAAGTGATTACTAACATACCCTAAACATCCTTATAGCGTTGTTTTAGAGACTTTAGAGGCGATGACTTTTGCTGTGAAATCATGTTTGACGAGTAGGCGCCCTTAAAAATGCAGAACCTTTTAATATATAAAACCCAGGAAACCTTTTCACGTGAAAAAACAAAAAAAAACTCCAGATTTGTTTCAGAGAAAAATGAAGTGTTTAATTGGTCAAAAACGTGATTAAGACAAAAAATTAAATGGAGTTTCAAGGGGAGGCACCTTAGAGATAAATTTTATATACAATATTTAAAAGTAGACTTTATTTCCAATCGTTTGGCACCAGTAACTTTCTTCTGCAGTAATTTGTTGCAGAGTTAGTACGGGGTGTTCAGGTTATTTTTTCCATTACTACATTCTATCACACTCACAAGATATCTTATAAATTCCCCAATGTGAAAATCTGCCAATTGGATGTTTAAGATCTGTAAATTTGATTTTGACAGTACTTTCACGCCATCAAGTTTTGAGATGAAATTGTTGCCAAATTAAAGCTTAAACAATGATTTCTTAAAATTGGCTTTGGGATATGCAGGGTTCGTAGGGAAAAGGGAATTTTCCAGGAGAGGTACCAGTATTTCTTTTATAGAAAAAGAAATCTAGATTAAACTCGCGAAACTTCGCTTTCTTTTAAGCAGAGATTTTCTCTAAGGAAATACTGGTACCGAAGAATTTCCTGGTCGCAAAATTCCAGGAGGCGTACGAACCCTAGATATAATATATTCCACATAATTTTAATTCCCAAACGCCGAACACCGGAATTTTGGAATAAAATTTTACTTTTATAATATATGTGAAGACAACTTTTACTTATTTAGAAATAAATTTGTTGTTAAATCTAGGTGTGATTCAATGCTTTCAACATTTTAGAAAAACATAAGTAATTTGTCCCTGAAATGGTTAAAACATTTATTACAGTCTAAATATAAGAAAATCCCCAGCCCCCACCCTTTTGTTTTCTCCAAACTGTCGGAATTATCACAGAAGATTTTACCTAAAAATTTAAAAGTAATTTTAATTAAAATAAGCCCACCAATCAGCGGACTCAGGCTTTTAATTCATCAGATAATCCAGTGGCTTCGAGCTCATTCATTACTCCCGCACTTGTTCTATTGTGCCCATATCGTACCACTATTACCAGTAGGCTGCATTTTTGAACTCAGTTTTCTTGATAACCACCAGTTTTTGGAGAAAGTCAAATTCGCCTTATTTAATGACAGATTAAATAAGTCCAAAGACAATGCGAATTACACCATTTTAAAAAAGTGGTGCCAATCAAACAATCTCAATTTTAAAAAAAAGTAGCTAACTGGCGACACTGTATCGTACCCGAACCCGAAATTTCTGCTTAAAGTTAACATCAAACGCTACCTGAACACGAAATATCACACCCGAACACAACCAAAACTCGAAGTGAAAGAATATTAATCCATATTTAAAACATATTATTGAAAGGTAGTCTGCAATTAAACCTCTAATATAATTTCTATCATTTTGCATAAAAACGAGCCTATATACACTCATTATATTAAAATATATAGTTTGTTTCATTTGACAAATATTCAGGACTTTCTTTTGAAAAATTGGTCAAGCCAAGATCGACCTCAAATAGTAACAACCAAACACAAAATATTTAAAGTCAACCCTTCCCAAGCCAGTCCACGTGCTGTGTCAGGTAAAAAATTGTTCCTTCCAGATATAGGACTCTAGCTGCGAACCCAGGAGGATAAAACCAGGAGAAACACGAGAAAAAAATAAAGAAAATAAAAGGGAAAAGCCGAAACAAAACATGACGGTTTTAATCATTAATCATAAAATAGTTTAATCAATTAGATTGAGAATTGATTTAATCGTTAATCGGAGAGAAGGAATGAAATTAAATAAATTATTATTCATTAGTCTATGAGTAGGATTGAAACGAAGTTCAATCGTCAATCTTTAGCCATAATTAAACAATTAATCGTTAGTTTTCAATCGTTAATCAAATTAAAATTTTGCACCACCCTGATTCTAACTAAGTAGCGTTACGGACCTTTTTTTCCGCAATTGTGTACTACTAGATGTACTGCCACTAATGTATACGACTAGAAAATATGGGATATTTCATAAATAAAAATTTTAATTTCGTAACCTAAAAAATATATACTTTTTTGAAATAAATTATTTCTAATATTTTGAAGAAGAACATTCGGATAATTTTTTCCTATTAAAATAATCCAAACTGGAACGACCATAGCTTCAATTTGACTGGCGAATAATAAACAATATTTCAAACCAGATATTTCTTTAAAAAAGAAACTAAATATATACTACAGAGAAGGTAACAAAAAAAATATTAAGTAATGTTAACTCAAAATTCTGGTTAAAATTAAGTGTATTTCACCTCAGTTAAATTTATCCTGTAGCCATACTAGTGCTAAAACTAACTTTTTAGAAATTACCTATTAAACAAAGCCTCTTTGAAGGGTGGTGGTATATAACATATATCACTTAATTTTAATCCCCAGTTGTCACAATTATATCAGAATTTTTTAATAAAATTTTGCTTTTAGAATGTACGTGCAGGAACGCATCTATATAATTTTATTTCAGTTTAATCGTAAATTCTGATGACATTCCATATGTCAACATTTTAACAACAGGATCCCTTTGTCTCTGAAATGAATATGAAGTAACGCCCCGTGCCGTTTGAGATTTAGTTAACCACGTTCAAAACCACAGTTTCGTTGTTTCGTATATTTCTGAGGCAATGCTATGTATGAACACTGCATTTGCTTGCTTGACTTTTGTAACATAGAAATTCATTGACAAAACTTTTAAGGTAACTTAACTTTATATAATTAGATACCATTTTATTATTTCCGGGGCCAGTTGAATATGTTGGAGAAGATTATTGTAAGTTAGATTCATAAGGGGTGGATGGATTAATGGTAAGTAAATGTTACATGAAAGTCTGGAGAAAACATATTAGATATAGTTCATTCCAGATAAAGTTAATCATAAATAAGATCTTTCAATATAACTGTTTATTACGCGTTACAAAATCTATATATTTAATAAAGTTTAAAAAATATATACAGCAAAATAGTTGCGAATTTAATTACAATTTACCATTATTCCCTCTAAATAAAAGTTTTTGGAATTTAGATATTTAGAACAACGATTTGTAAACTTTATCGTTACGCGACCACATTCATTTTTTGCGATCTGCCTAATATGTAGGTATACTGAGCCTTTTGTATAATAAACTATACAAGGAAAATAAAATCCTTGTCACAAAGCTTACACGCGAGAACAGCGATAGGTAATATATCGAAGACTGCGGAACAGAATAAAAAATGTACCTCTGCCCTTCAAATCGTTAAAGTATTATTTAAAAATAATTAGCCTAAATATAGAATTTGTTTTATGCGCTTTCTTTTAAATTGCGCAGAAGTTGTTCCTCTTTCATAGGTATGTTCTTCGAAACGTCGAAATTTTTAAACTAATAAGAGAAGTGCCCTTAGCCCTTTCAGATCCAAAGTAATTATTTTGGTAACAAGTTTTAATTATTCACTGCCACCAGAATGTAGGAACAAATTGATTAGAAAGTAAATAAGATTTTCTGTGCGTAACTTTTTACCCCTTAATCGTCGTACCCGATACATTCACGGACAAGAATTGTGAACAAATTTTGTCGCGCTCGTGAGCCTCGTAAGTCTGAACTCCTAATAATTTTATCTCTATCTCGCACCACTTTCTCAAAACAAATATCATTTAACCCTTTAATCGTCGCGACCGATAGGTGTAGGCTACTTAAAAAAAAAAAAAAAAAATCAGATTGCTTGATTGCCACCAGTTTTTGAAGAAGAAATATTCACTTTATTTATTAGCAGATAAAATAATACGAGAATGAAGCCAATTACACTATTTCAAAAAAAAAACTGGTGGGGGTCAAACAATCTGATTAAAAAAATAGTAGCCTACTCTGCCCATGAATGTCTCGGGCATTAAAGGGATAATACACATTAACCGAGCGTGTAAGAGAGATTTAATACAACGTTTATGTATTAAGAATAATTGTGCAAGTAGATTACAAGTCAGCCGTAATATTAGTGATTTTGTTTATTCAGTGATTTTGTCTTTCCCGAGATTATATAAAATTACCAATCGCCGTGCCCAGTAACTTGACGGGAGAGTAGACTACTTGTTTCGAATTCAAACTGTGTGATTTCCACCAGTTTTTTTTTTTTTTTTTTTTTTTTTTTTTTTAATAATAAATTGTTCTTATTTTCGCATCATTAAATAAGGCGAATATTTCTACTTAAAAAAAGTGGTGGCAATCAAGCAATCTGAATTTAAAAAATAAAAAAGTTAAATATAAGGTAAGTAAAATTCTGATTATTAAAATTTTTATCCATCTTGAATAATTTAAATTTGAAAAAGAAAAAAAATAATGTTACTAATTTACTCAAAATTTTACAAATAATGAAATGGGGGAAAAAAATCGACTGTTTTTGAAGGAATTTTCTGAACATTACGCAACGGTTGGGGACAAGGGACCTTCAAAATCAGCAAAATCGCTCAAATTTTCGAAAAAAATTTCTTGTCCCCAAAAAATAAAGCTCCATGTAAGCTTTCATCACCAACTTAAATAATTACAATCAGATGATTTTTTCGGATTTTATTTACATTTTTATAATTAATTAAACGGCCGTCGTGATCAGCTGATGTTTGTTTACAAATATTTGCAAATGCATTTTTTCTTCTAATAAACTGTTTATTTTTAATTTTCATTCAATTACAACCAATTGATGAATTTCTCGGTTTCATCTTGCGACAGATTACCAAAATTCTTAAATCTGCCCCACCTAGCCCCCCCCCCCCCCTGTTGAGCGACTGAAAAATTAAGAATTCCAAAGTTTTGCTAATCAGCCGCTAGATGAAACGAAGAAATTCATCAGATGGTTGCGAAGAAAAATATAAAAATTTATTAATAAATTGAGTTAAAAATTAATTTTATCAAGTGGGGGAGTGGGGGGGGGGGGGGGAGAATCCAGAATTTTGGTAATCTGTCGCAAGATGAAACCAATAAATTCAGTAACTGGTTTCGAAGATAAATCTCAAAATTTATTAGTCAATCGCACTAAAAAATGAATTTTTTAGTCGCTCAACAGGGGGGGGGAGGCGGGGGGCGGGGGGCGGGGGGGGAGAATTGAGAATTTTGGTAATCTGTCTCAAGATGAAACCGAAAAATTCATCAATTGGTTGTGAAGAAAAATCTCAAACTTTATTATTCAATCACAGAAAAAATGAATTTTTTCAAGGGGGGGGGGGGGGGCGAGAATGCAGAATTTTAGTAATGTGTAAAAAGATGAAACTGAGAAATTCAATAATTGGTTTCGAAGAAAAATCTCAAAATTTATTAGTCAATCGCAGTAAAAATGAATTTTTTCTGTCACTCAACAGGAGGGGGGGCTGGGGGGAGAATCGAGAATTTTGGTAATCTGTCTCAAGATGAAACCGAAAAATTCATCAATTGGTTGTGAAGAAAAATCTCAAACTTTATTAGTCAATCGCAGAAAAAAATAATTTTTTCAAGGGGGGGGGTTGGAAGGGGGGCAAGGGGGGGGGCGAGAATACAGAATTTTAGTAATCTGTAAAAAGATGAAACTGAAATTCTATAATTGGTTGCAAAGAAAAATCTCAAACTTTATTAGTCAATCACAGAAAAAATGAATTTTTTCAAGGGGGGCGCAGGGGAGGGCGAAAATGCAGAATTTTAGTAATCTGTAAAAAGATGAAACTGAGAAATTCAATAATTGGTTGCGAAGAAAAATCTCAAAATTTATTAGTCAATCGCAGTAAAAAATGAATTTTTTCTGTCACTCAACAGGGGGGGGGCGGGGGGAGGAGAATCGAGAATTTTGGTAATCTGTCTCAAGATGAAACCGAAAAATTCATTAATTGGTTGTGAAGAAAAATCTCAAACGTTATTAGTCAATCGCAGAAAAAATGAATTTTTTCAAGAGGGGGGGGGGGCAGGGGGCAGGGGGGGCGAGAATACAGAATTTTAGTAATCTGTAAAAAGATGAAACTGAGAAATTCAATAATTGGTTGCGAAGAAAAATCTAAAAATTTATTTGTCAATCATACTAAAAAATGAATTTTTTCAGTCGCTCAACAGGGGCGGGGGACGGGGGGGGGGGAAGAATCGAGAATTTTGGTAATCTGTGTCAAGATGAAACCGAAAAATTCATCAACTGGTTGTGAAGAAAAATCTCAAACTTTTTTAGCCAATCGCAGAAAAATTAATTTTTTCAAGGGGGGTGGAAGGGGGGCAGGGGGGGCGAGAATACAGAATTTTAGTAATCTGTAAAAAGATGAAACTGAGAAATTCTATAATTGGTTGCGAAAAAAAATCTCAAAATTTATTACTCAATCGCAGTAAAAAATGAATTTTTTCAGACACTCAATAGGGGGGGGGGGGTTATAAATAATTATTTTGGTGGAATCATTCATTAAACATTTAAAGGTTTTGCATATATATGATTTTAGTCCCTTTCAGGGTATATTTTCTTATGTTTACCAATACTAAAACTTTAAATTTGTTATTCTCATTTCGAAAATTTTGTCGGTTTCCATTTTTTCAAAATGCTCCATGCGCATATTATTTCATCTGAATAGTTTGAAATTTTTTGTAGCTATTTGTCATTATATTTGTCATAAAACTTGGCATGGTTTTTTGAAATGAGGTATAGTTGAAAAATTTAAAGGTAGTTAATTGAAAAAATATGATGCAAAAATGCAGAAAATTTCCAAAAATTTTGATTTTTTTTTACCTTTATAATCAAATATATAAAATTTGATGCCCAGTTTTATTTGTATATATAAAACAAACCTACATAAAAAATATTGATGATATTAATTGATATGGAATGCGCATGGGACATTTTGAAAAATTCTGCGTAACGGTTAAAAAATTCAGAAAAATTCCTTATTTTTCTCCAAAAAAAAAAAAAAAAAATCTGGTGTGATAAATACATGCCATAATACATATAGTGTGTCCTTGAATAGTATTTAAAGTGAAATGAAAAAAAAATAAAAAAATGAGTTTGAAGGTCCCCTGTCCCCTTAAGTGGTTAAAACTAATTTTTACTTTCTTCTATCTATAACAGAAGAAAGTATTGTAATCGAAATTTTTTTCGACTTCCGGTTTTCGAAGGATTTAATCGTTTTAGGGGTCAGAGATCCCGAAAAACATGTTTTTACAAAATGTCTGTCTGACAGTCTGTCCGTCTGTCCGTCCTCATTGTATCATCGAAAAGTGTATGAAGTTATGCATCAAATTGAACCACTTTCTTTTCTATGTTTTTGCCTATGGCAAGCAGGTTCTATTAGAATTTGGGTATATTTCGACGAAAGGGGACGCTGTTATCGATATTTTTGTTCCATTTTCACTATTGTATCATCGAAAAGTGTATAAAGTTATGCTTCAAATTGAATAACATTTTTTTCAATGTTTTTGGCTATGGCAAGCAGGTTTTATGAGAATTTGGGGATATTTCGACGAAAAGGGGCGCTGTGAGAGCCATTTAAAAATTTCAAATTCAAAAAGATGTACAAAAAAATTAGAAATCCTAAAAGGTTTTTTTCGTTAAATGTTCGGCCTTGATCCGGAAAATCCGGAACAATTTTTGTTTTGCCCCTGTCTTAAAAAATGGCTGAGATATAGCGGTTTGAAATTTTAGGGTGGCTGACATATTCAAACAAGACAGCAGAATTCATCCATAAACGGGTTTAATTTATGAGTTTTAGTTAACATGGTTTCGGCAAATTTTCTTTCATTGTCGTAACCATTGTTCCTATTATATACTTATCACTATACATTTATATTCGCCAACGTCAAATTCTCGCCAAACTTGGCAACAGTTGGCGAAATATCGCCATATTTGGAGACCAAAATGGGTTGCCATAAATAAAGCCAACTTGGCTGTAGAGGACTAATTTGGCACTATTCTCAATCAAATTCAATGTTGACGAGAACTGGCATTGAATCTTCTTTAATTAGGTTCCAAGCATTTTACCTTCGTGTTTTCCAGTAAAATTAGCTAAAATCGTAAAACCAAGGAATAGGGACGCTATCTGTTCCTGTCATTTCAGGCCAGAAGGACTTTTCGTAGTTTAGTATACATCAGTTGATCGCATCCTGGTAACCCGACGACTCGCAAGCAGCTGACGTGGAACAGAATGACGAAAAATATCAATTTTATTGGCGATGCGATAGCGAATTTTGAAGTATTAACATGACTGAGATAGAAGAAAATTTTGGGATTGGCACATCCGACTAGTTTATTAAAAAGCCTGGTGCCGATTCCTGTAGGGATTCAAATGAAGTAGTCACCTTTTGAAAACACCTTACTTGAAAGGTTACTTGTTTCAAATTCAGATTGTTTGTTTCCTACCAGTTTTTAAAAATAACAAATTATCCTAATATATTTCCAATTTAAGAAAGTTGTGGCAATGAATCAACCTGAATTTTAAAAATACTTGCTTGTGAACAAAACACCAAAAAAAAAAAAAAAAAAAAAAAATCAGAATAAAAGGTATATAAAATTGCGAACTTTAAAAGTTTTATTCTTCCTGAATACTCTAAATAATAATAAAAAAAATTATAACGAAAAAAAAAACACTGTTTTTTTTACTAATTAACTCCGAATTTTATGAATAACAAAATGGGGCAACAAAAACTCGACGATATTTGAAGGAATTTTCCGAACATTATTCGACGCTTAAGTGTTTAAATCTAAATTATTTATTAAAATGCCTGCTACAAATTCCTGTAGGGATTAAAATTAAGTAGTCATCTCTTGAAACCATCTTACTTGAAAGTGTTAAAAGCCATTAATATCAAATTAATTGTTTTTGTAAAAGATCTCATATTTTTAAATAATCTCTAAATCTGAGAGGTAAGTGATATTGAGGAAAACCTTCTCCGTGATCAAACAAATAAAAAACAACACCAAGAAGAAATGTTTTTGTGCAACCGAACATTTTTTAATTATTACACATTAAATTTTATGAATTTTCATTGTTTCCTGGAACGAAAAATAGAAGGAATCACAGTCGGAAAACATTACTAATTCATAAAATTCAAAATAACTTGCGTGGCGGCCAAATTTCCGTTTCTTAAAATTTAGCTTAAATCAGAAATTTATTTAAATAAAGGAAATTAAATTATAACCGCATAGATGAGGGGAACATTCCAGTGATTGATTTTTCTGGTACAAATTATACCGTAATTTCCGGCGTATAAGCCGCAGCTCAAAGAGTCGTTTTTAGACCCAGAAATATTATTTTATAAAATGTAACTTAAAAGATCGCTGTAAATATTTAACTACAATTATTGAATAAAATTTCTGGGTCGAAAAACGACTCTTTGAGCTGCGGCTTATACGCCGGAAATTACGGTAATTATGTACCAGACATTGTTTGACATTGTTTTAAGCTTTCGTTGCAGTAAAATGTTTTGTTGTACTTGTAGAAGAAAAAAAGTAAGTTTTTTTAAATATAATTTATTGGATCCGTGAATCGTATAAAAATTTTATTTTCGTCAATTTTACAGTAATAATAATAATAATAATAATAACCCTGTTCTTAATTTAAAATAGTTTCTAGTATTTTGGAGAACAACATTGGAAACTTTTTTTTTACAGTTGGAACTATACCTTTTAAACTAGAACGACAAAACCAATCAGTTTGACCGGGGCATAATAAATATATCTCAAGGTGTATTAGGCTTGTGATTAGTTTGCCCTGTGTCCGGTCTAGTGTTAAAAGTATCGGTTTATTAACTATCTATTGTTCAAATTTAATCCTTTGAAGGGAGATGGTAGAGAATTTATGTCATATAATTTTAATCCCAAATTGCCACATTTGCACCAGACTTTTTGTCTAATATTTTGCATTTATAATGTACGTAAAGGAAAATGTATACACCTTAATTTTCAAGTCAATGTGCTCGTTAATTCTAGTGACATCCAATATTTCAACGACAGAATTGCTATACCCCTTAATACAAAGCCATTAAATAATAAGCCCAGTCAGATAGTGTTAAATTTGTTAGCGACACACTAGCGCCAAACCTCTGCTGCGGAAGGAGGACAAAACAGAAGTGGGTCACAGAGAAACGATACGATTTATTTATATCGATATTTTATACGATTTTTATCGATGTTTTGTTTTTGCACTTCGTTTAAAAGCTTGCTAATTATTGGGATCTTTTACATTAAAGCTAAAACTATAATGGGAAAAAACATTGTGGAAATTTACTGGATTAATATTTCTATATAAATATAGTGGTGGCGAAGAAGTTGATTTATTTATTAAAAGTTAAATAAAAAGTGATGGAAATTTACATCACTATGCAATTAACCCTTTCCGGCACAGACAAATTATGTTAGTAAAATGTGAAATTACTGACTGACACCGGAATTTACAAACGACTTTCTTAGAAAATATGAACTCCTTATTTTAAGCTTTAATTTTTGAAGCAAAATTTTATTAAAATGTTCTTGGTGCCGAATGCAGCACTCCCAACCGCTAGATGGCGCTATTTTCAACTTGCTAAAAGTTTCCCATTTATCTGACTGGGCTTATTATTTAATGGCTTTGCCTTAATAGGATAAGAAGAGATTTATGTTACACATAAAATTTAATATCTTAAACACTTTTGGGAAGCTAATCGAATATACGTCGCCTATCATATCGAAATTTGCTCGTAAATTCATATGAGAACACAGACTTTGTTTTCTTGATTGTTCCGATTCGAAGAAGAAATCGATAATTAGAGATATCTACATTATATAGATATAATTGGATTTATATTATTTCCTCGTCTAATTGAATATTTTAGAATTATTTTTATGTACTATTAGATGGATGGATATGAATAAGTAGTGTGAAGACTGGAGAAAATGTATAAAGAAAAAATTAGTCAGCATAAAGTTAATTAAAAATTTAAATAATGTATATATATATATTCTTTTGAACTATTCTGAACCATAAATATGTTTTTCCAAAAAAACAGTTTATTATACTTTTATAAGAGTAAATATTTAATAATAAAGTTTAAAAACAATTAAAATGATTTAACTCTCACTTATGCACGTCTCACTGTATAAGGAAATCATATAAAAAATGCCTAAATTATGTTATGCATCAATCATTCTTTCTAAATCAAAAACTTTAACTTTTACAACAACGGTTCACAAACTTTATTATTACGAAACCTATCTTAAAGTTTTATATTTTCTTCGACCCACCTAATATGTAAGTATATATAGAGCCTTTCGTATAATCAATCCTACGAGAAAGATAATCTTTGTCACCAGACATTTACGCGAGAACAGTAAAATGTAACAATCGGGAGTTAACATCGCATTTTTGCAACCAATGTGTGCGTCGATGACTTTAGTATATTATATAGTTGAGGTTAGATGGTTCAAATATTGATTGTGCGATTTTGTTATGGTAACCCCCTCCCGTAAATGCTTCAGCTGAATGGTTGTTTCGTTATATGAATCATCTAATCTACCAAAGCCATCAAGACTACAATTGGTTAGAAAAATGTGACGCTGCCTTCCGGAGTATTGCCCATTACTGTTCTCTCGTATATCCAAACTTTATTTTTTCCTTAAGATATAATTTTCAAAAGGCACTATATACCTACATATTGCCAATAATTTTAAATTTCTATAGATAGACTTTGGGATGTTGCTATGACAATAATACCACTGATACGCCAGATGACTGACGGTTTTGTTATCTGTTCCATCTTAACCATCATATATACAGAAATCATCGACACTAGAATTGCTTAAAAAAGTGCGTCGCTCCTTCCCTGGCTATAATAGTAATGGTGAACTTACCAAAACTTTTTACATAAGTTATCAAAATCTTATCGTAAGGGTTATTACATGGGTTCCGTTGGTAGTCAACTTGTTAAAAGTGTCGTACGAGATATGGAGAAATTCTACCAAAGTTATTAATGTTTTATTTTTTGAAATTTGAAATTAATTTCATTTTATGTTTTTTGAACATTTTTTATATTTCTTATAAATTTCTTATATTAATAATACCGCTTAATTTTGATTGCCAAATGTTACAATTGCTGAAGAATTTTTGAATAAAATTTTGCATAGGTAATATATTTTTGTTTATTTTTAAATAAATTTTTTTGTAATTTTTGGTGTTGTTCAATGATTTCAAAATTTTACCTCCGGTGGCGTTTTTTTCCGAAAGGGATAAGAGGGGACACCCTGTATACCAGGGATGTGAAACTGCAGCCCACCAGATACCACTATTTTTTTTCAGAAATAGTCGACTTCTTGATTCGCACAGATTTGATCATTAGATAAGACAAATTTGCTGTAATATTTTAGTATTATCCGGCTGGCCACAGTTTGACATCCCTGCTATCTACTATCCATATTAAAGGTCAAATTTCGTAAAAGAGTTTCGAGAAATAGCAAATCAGTTTCAGAGTCATTGCAAATATTCTTTGAATTTTCCCGCAAACACGACTGAGAGATCGGCGTTTGCTTGCTTAATTACTTTCTTATTATATTGCCGACAAATACACGATTACTAAAAAATAATCTTAATTTAATGTAATTAAATAACTTTATACTTTTTGCGGGTCCAACTGAATATTTTTGAAAAATTGTAATACCGGGTGATTATAATTAAAGTTACGATTTCAAAAATCGATAATTTTAAAACTACTGGTCAGAATGACTTGATATTTTAGCAGAACAATCGTGAGGCAATGGAATTTTGTTTGGCGAAGGAAAAAAATAGTTCCAAATTGTGCCGATAGATGGCGTTGTCAAGGTAATGTCGGGGGAAAGACCAAAAATGTATTCTTGAACCCTTTCCGGCGCGGTGTAAATTTGTTTGCAAACTGATGAAATAATACACTGACACCGGAATTTACAAACGAATCCATTAGTAAAAAGAAACTTGCTTATTTTCTGGTTCTTAATGAAAGGAAAATTTTAATTAAATATTCTTGGTGCCGATTGTCAGTTTTAGAATTAAAATTGGGTGTCCTTTTTTGTGACCACCGCACGTTAAAGGGTTAAACATAGGAATGATGTTGCCAAAAGGAAAAAAATAGAGTTCAGAGATTTACTAAAAATTTATTAGCGAAAAGACAAGACTACGTGTTTACAGCGACGACAGCGATAATGACAAAAAATGAAAAAAAAAAGAGCTTCCTGGAACAAACACCGTACTGATTATTAAGGCATAAGTTGCTCAATATGCCCTCCGCCTTGTTCCGCTACTAATTGGAAGCGCAAAACGGCATGCTCCACCACAGATCGGAGGGTATCTGTACTAATGCAATGGGTGTGTTGTGTGATGCTTGCCTTCAAGTCGGCTAGATTCTGAATCCGCCCGCTATAAACAACATTCTTTAGGTACCCCCAAAGCCAGAAATCACACCGGTTTAAGTCGGGGGAACGTGGTGGCCACGTTGTTGGAAAATGGCGGCTTATGATCCTATCATCTCCGAAATTATCACTCAGTAGCTGCTTCACAGTAGTAGCAATGTGCGGAGGAGCGCCATCTTGCATGAATATTATGCGATCCACACGCTGACGCTGTTGAACTGCCGGAAGAACATGGTTACGCAAAAGTGCTTCATACCGCTTGCCAGTAACTGTGCAGGTAACGGGACCCGCAGGTGTGATCTTCTCGAAGAAAAATGGACCGACGATAAACGATGCCGTTATTCCGCACCACACAGTGACCTTTTCAGACTGAAGAGGTAATGGCTGTAGCTGGGACGGATTCTCGGTCGCCCATATCCTGCAATTTTGCGTATTTACAGAACCTTGCAAATGAAAGTGGGCTTCGTCAGACCACAGAATGTTCCATGGCCATCCGTTGTCCACTTCCATCCGGGCAAGAAATTGTAGTGTAAAAGATTGACGTGCTTCCAGGTCAGCAGGTAGCAAATCCTGCACATGAGTTATCTTGTACAGATAACAGCGTAAGACGTTCCGTAGGACTTTACGCACCGTGCTGTTCGGCATATCCAGCATTCGGCCAATCCCCCTTGCACTGCTGATTCCAGCATCACTGTCAGTATGTTCCTGTAATGCTGTAGTCACATCTTCCACTGCCGCAGCTGAAACTGGTTTCCTTCCTCTACCCCGTTTAACGTCAAATGAACCGGTCTCTTCGAATTTAGCAATCATTTTTTGCAGACCATTTGTTGTTATTGGACCTTTTTTTATGGATTTTAATGTCCGAAACTTCCTAATAGCTGTAAGTGCGCAGTCATCGTTCTTATTAAAAAGCTTCAAGAGCAGAGCGCGATCCTTCATAGTCAGAGTCATGATGAAGCATTCAGGCAAAGAGCTGCTGCTCTGCATATTTATGGTTGCTATGTCTGCGGTGCGCATGTCACGTATTAGTAATTTGCATATCTTCAGACAATGTGAACCCAGACAGCGCCATCTATGGGCACATTTTGAAACTTTTTTTTTTCCTTCGCCAAACAAAATTCCATTGCCTCACGATTGTTCTGCTAAAATATCAAGTCAATCTGACCAGTAGTTTTAATTAAAATTATCGATTTTTGAAATCGTAACTTTATCTATAATCACCCGGTATTTAATTAAAATTTTCCTTTCATTAAGAACCAGAAAGATAAGCAAGTTTCTTTTTACAAATGGATTCGTTTGTAAATTCCGGTGTCAGTCTATTATTTCATCATTTTGAAAACAAATTTATTCCGCGCCGGAAAGGGTACAAGAATACATTTTTGGTCTTTCCCCTGACATTACCCTGACAACGCCATCTATCGGCACATTTTGAAACTTTTTTTTTTCTTTCGCCAAACAAAATTCCATTGCCTCACGATTGTTCTGCTAAAATATCAATTCATTCTGACCAGTAGTTTTAAAATTACCGATTTTTGAAATCGTAACTTTAATTATAATCACCCGGTATATTAAATGGAAGTAATACGTAAGTAAAACTTGCGTGAAGGTCTAGAAAAAAATTTTAGCCATTTCATGTGGACCAGGACTGGTGAGTATTTTTATATTCAACCACAAGATGAAAATTAATTATAGGAAATATTAGTAATAAACTTTAATAGTTTAACTCTAACAGTCTCGGTTTTAAGACTACAACTAGAACTACTAATACCTTTTTGTAGGGTTACATTTCACCACCAGGAAGTGACTAAATAAGAAGAAAATTACTTTTCAGATATACTAGTAACAAAAAAGCCTAAATGTTGGCAGGCGTGATTTTGTTAATTAAAAATATGTATTTCATCCATTAAAAAGTAATTCATGCATGTGATGTTTAACCCTTTGATTATGGTCAAGGACTGGCGAATATTTTCATATTCAGTCGTGTTTTGTTCTTCTCTCTGGAAATTGTAAATTATTTCTGAATGATTTTATGAAATAATAATTTATATTGTATTACAACAAAAGCTGTAAACGGTTTTAGATGCCGATACATACGGTTAAGATGTGAGATATCTAACATCTCATTTATCTGACTTCTTATAACATATGAATTCTATCACGAAATTTTTAAAAATTAAAAAATAAAATAAAATAAGACAATACAAATAATAGTCTTAATAACGAAAGGGAAAACAATAACAAAAAGTTATTTTAGACAGATTTCTCTCCAAAACAGACCTTAGAAAAAAGTATGAAGAGTAAAACATATGGGCGCTAAACGTCGTCTTTAACTCTGTATAAAAATATTTCTAAAATATTTCTAAATGCTCTTACGAAGCTTGCATTTAGTATATTTAATTAACTTTACTGTGCAAAAAAAGCTGTAAACTTTTTAGGACTCTCACATAAATTTCAGAGAGTCTCTTAATGATGTTTCTATATAGAGCACATGTTAAGTTTGTAACTTTAACCCTTTTTATCCTGACGGTACTTATAAGTACCACTTTAACCCCTTCGCGATGAGCGTCTTTTACAGAATTTTTAATCTGTTACCCCCGGTTTTTCAAATGAAAAATTTTCACCCAATTGAATCGCAAAAATGCTATGATTAGATTAGAAAAACTTTACAAAAAAATAACTGGTTGGAATAATCGAGTATTCTGAGCATCTAAAAAGTAGCTGGAAAATTAATTCAGGATATAAAGGGTTAAAGTATGTGGTATTTCATACATCAAGTAGTAAAGTTTTATTGAAATATGATAAAAAATAGTTGAATTTTTTAAGTAATGAAAGTGTACATTATATAGTACTCTATAATATTTGTAATAATGTACTTATTTAGGGATGATTTTAAGTAGTTTGCTTCTATATATTTTAAAGTCAATCAGACCAAGATAATATCAGGTTTGTCTAATTTCAAAATTTATAATAAAGATTATAATGTTAAACAAATGGAGACATTTGAAGTGCATAAATATGAATATTATTAAGTATGTAATCGCAAAGTTGAAATGAAATCGTCTCTACATCTAACAACAATGTTGCTAATACATAATCAAGGCAACTTATACTAGAAATCTGGCGGGTATAACGCACCCGGATCCTCGCTCTAAAAGAGTCCGTCGAATACGACTAAATATATAATTCATATTTTTTGAAAAATAAATAGGGTTTCACAAAAGTTTGCAATAGGACTTACAACTATAGGTAGCCCGAACGTTATTTACGTAGTTTTCTACTTTTGAAAAAAATGTGTATTACATATTTTAGTTGCACCCAGTGGTATAGAATCCGCAAACTTCTTTTCTAAGTTTCTCATATTGTGGCCAGAATGTTAACCAATGGGCGGATGAAATCTACATTGTTGGCAATATAATTAAAATAATCTTTACCGAATATCTCAAGAATATCCTTCCGGTTTAGGATTGCTGTAAGTCCATTCCCGTTATTATTATTTTTTAATTCTTTAATGAGTCTACCATACTACAATTTAGAAAAAAAAAATAGATATATGATAGATATATTGGAGCTTTGTTACGACGGATTATGTGCGCAAGGGATATATTGATTGAGATAGGGGAGGGGGATTGACCTGCGTCGGGAAATCTGCAAGTTTTTTAGAAAACAGTAAAAAACTGGGACGGGAAAGACGACGAGCGCAACAAAAATTCGAATTCAGCAACTCCAATTTACCACACTTGAGAGCAACTCATCTCTACCGCTGTTGAGACCATATGATCTATAGTTTCTTAATTAAATGCATAAGAAAAAACGTAAAAAAGGACATGGAAATATGCTCAATGAATTTTTGATAAATGCTCAATGAATATGCATATAAATTTTGATATTCTTCTCTCTTTTATAAATTGTTGCATACTGTTATTATGAGTAAATGTGTAGGATAAATGCGATAACACTAAAAATAGTAAATGCTCATACACACTCAAGGACATTTCATCAGAAATGATTTCTACCATTATTTTTCCCTCAAGATATATTTTTCGAGATGAGAGATAATAAAATTTTCTATCTCACAATCAATAGTTATGTTTAGATAGGTTGATTGATTGTTGTTTCGTTGATGGTTTTTAATTGGCGCGAGGTCACCAATGGACAGGTACGCAAGACCCAAGTTACAGCGCTTAGAATACATAGTGTTGAAAACGGCTACAAAATAGTACTAAAAAACTGAATCCGATAAATGTAGAACGATGATGAAAAGATAACGATCGCAGCGATATCTTCTAGCAGTGGCGGAGACAGGATGGAGGTCCTTCCAAATGGTTTCGATACCAATAATTTTGCTACAAATGTTTTTGCCTTATCTAATCGGGGAATTTTCTGCGATATTGAAGGCGAAGAAAACTTTATAATATTACTGGTTTCCAGAGCATTTTGACACCCCCCTCTCTCTGGCTACGCCACTGGCTGGTAGCTCTTTTCAACGCAAACATTTTATAAGAATCAAACTGAGAAAACGTTTCAGCTGGTGGTAAATATTTTTAATACTTAAATTATGCCACATATCCTTTTACTTGGATAGTGATTTTCATAAGCTTTGAAAATATGAATGATATTGATCATGGCCAAAAAACGTGATACGCATTCTTTTGTGTCTGGTTGCAGTGCTCGATATAAGACAGCAAACTAGAAACTATCCCTATTTACCATACCAAAAGATGAATTTCTGCTAGAAGAGTGGAAAAGATTAATTCCCTGATATGATAAAAAACTAACTTCAAAATCAGTTACATCTGAAATATACAATTACAAGAAGATTTTATTAACAGAAATCATGTTCATGAGGTCAATAATGAAACGGTTCCTTTTGTTAGAAATAAATCTATTTTTAAAGCAGATGTCGATGCTATCTCCTTATTATTGTACCGCATCGTTGCACGTTTATTGGCTACAATTTTTTAGCACTTTTTAAAGCATTACCAGTTTGGCTTTTTTTAAATTCCGAAATTTCACATTCATACCAGAAATTGCCTATAATGTTCTTTTCGTTACTTAATGACAGATATTTCGCGACTTCCTAACCCCTTCGCGACCAGCGTACTTTACAGAATTTTCATTCTTTATCCACCGGTTTTTCAAAACTGAAATTTTTGCCTACTTGAATCGCAGAAATGCTGTCATTAAATAAGGTAAAGCTTACAATAAAAATCAACTGGTGGGAATAATCGAAGATTCTGAAAATCTTATGCGTCACGTTTACGGGTCGTTCGTCTCCCAAGGAATTAAAGTAAAAATTCTTGCTTCAGAAGTTCCGGTTTGAATTCGAAAATTTTGAATTAAAAAACAGTAAAACAGTTTTCCATACTATGTATTCTAAGCGCTGTACCCGTTCAAATAAAATATAAATCTGTAGAACGAGCCATAGCATCAACTTTTTACATAGGATTACAGTACTTTATATTGTATCATTGAAATGATCTAATATTTATAACAAATTACTAAATGTATCTATTCCACGTATTCTGGCAACTCCACTGCATTAAAATTAGTGAAAATATTTAACACATCTTGGGAAGTAAACGTGAAAACACGTCTTTTCGATATCTGTAATTCCGCCCTTGGACAGAACTTTTGTATTGTATGTGTTAAATTATTTCGCAAAAAACACACACTACATTCGTATTTTAAATTAGACTACTATGCATATAAATACTTTGATTAGGAACAGTACCATTATTATACACATTCATTTATAATATAAACACGAACAGAGAAAACATTTTTGTTAATTAATGTAGCATGCTAGAGTAACGACCACTTGCGCGGTTTCCCGTTTAAAAAAAGATGAATACTAGCCGCTAAAAATGTGCCAATTGACATAGAATGGAAATTACGTTTAAATACTTTTCTCCCTCTAACTGTTTAAAAACACACAGTTAGGCATCTAGAACGAAAGAAGAATAGAATTAAAGTTACAAATCAATCTTATTTTATTTAAGTTATGTATTTTCAGCTAATTTTTTCCGGTGTATCGTTTTCTTATATTTTTAATACAAAGTACAACAAAGCATTTCAATAGCTGCACACCTTCCTTTTCTTCTATGAAGTAAAATAAACATATTTCAAACTAAAATGTTAATTAATAACTAAAATCGAATAAATACCAATCATACTTAATCATGCTTCTTCGGATTTTTCTTCCCATACGATTTATAAAGTTAGACATGTCGTTTAATTATTAAGCAAAATACTTTAGTAATAAGCACAGATATTTTAAATTACAAATATTCTTCGAGTGCTTATATTTTTTTTATTAAATGTTACCATTCATTATTATCCTCCCTTTAGCAATATAACCAATTTCTTTCACATAAATATTTAATTCATTCATCTCAATATGCTTATAAAACTGATTACTTTGTCATGATACATGAAGTAAAATATATACTAGTAATCCAGTATATTCACGTTTTATTGAAAATGTTTTAACTGTTAAAATAACGTCAGTTATTTTCTTTTACTCTAGTATTTTGATTATGTGATAATTTTATCTTTTACTTGTCGAAAAATTTAAAGAAAACACTTTTTATTAAATAAAATTTCTGGTTCTAGATATGCTTAATTGACTTATGGAAAAATCCTGAAGTTTGGCGACTATGTATATGCATATCATTTATTGTACATTTTTAAATTTCTTGTGCAAGTAAGCGTTGTCAGTTGGGAGAATTTTATTTTTTTTATTCAATTTGATTGCTATCTTCTTTTTGAATTAAAAATATTCGTGTTGTTTAGTGGCCAATTAATAAAAGATTAAATAAGGTGAAAATTACCCTATCAAAAAAGTTGTAGAAATCAAGCAATCCAGAGTTTGTACGCTTTTATCACAATTTTTTAATAGAATTTTTCGCCTTATCAAGGTGCGTACACACCTTGGAATTTCCAAGTAGTCTTGCACCACTTTTTATGATTAGAAAATTCCTCTTAATATATAAATATCAGAAATTGTAGACACCACCTTTAATTGAAGGATTGTAATACTTTTCTGCATTTAAATGAGTCGAAAAATTCAACTAAAAATTGTGATAAAAGCATACAAACCCTGCAATCTCAATTTAAAAAGAAAGTAGCCTAACTGGCAGCACTAGTGTAAGTAACTGACTATGTCTTTTAGATAGAACTCTGCAGCTGTAACTACCTTAGTGGCCGCGTACGTTTGCACACACTTCTGATCGGCTATGTGAAGTTCATTGCTCTCTACATAATAATTAATTTATTTAGCTACCATCTTCTTTAGAAATCTGTAAAACTCTTGAATGTATGAAATGCACTTTTTATACTTTTTTGGTACATGACAACCATATTTGTTAAATTTATAAATTTCTTTATAAAGCCTATCCTCTTCACACATGGCATAATTACATAATGTAACGTATACACTTGGGTGTGATTCGACCCCAATCATTCTTAATCATGCTTCTTAAGATTTTTCTTCCCATACGATTTATAAAGTTAGACTTGTCGTTTAATTATAAACAAATTACTTTATTAATAAGCACAGATATGTTAAATTACAAATATTCTTAGAGCGCTTAATATGTTTTCTTATTAAATTTTACTAATCATTACTATCCCCCTCTTAGCCAGTAAAACTAATTTCTTTCACATAAATATTTAATGCATTCATCTTAATATGCTTACAAAACAAATTACTTTTTCGTGATACATGAAATAAATTATATACTAGTAAACCAGTATAACTACGTTTTATTGAAAATGTTTGAACTCTTAAAATAAAGTGAGTTATTAATGTTGTTTTTTTACTCTGGTATTTTGATTATGTGATAATTTGCATGTCAATAATAATAATAGGAACGATCAAATAATTAAAGATATTATAATTACATTTCATTCATATTCACTTTAAAATATTGTCAATTCTGACTAAAAATAATGTTATTAATTCAGATTAATGTAAAATTTCACATATAAAAACCGAAATATATTGAAAATTCTAGATGTGATCTTTTTGCCATTATTCAAAACACACAATTTTCCATTTTCTTGATGGAGAATTTAATATGAAATCTGGCTTTTAAAAACAAATTTTATATGAGGATGGTTGTGTTTAATATACAATTTTGCGCCTCCCAACTGAACATAAGGCGTTTCCCCAAAAATAAATGTTGGGTTAGAATTTATTTATTTATTTTATTTTTATTTTTATTTTATTTATTAACACTTTCCAACCTAGTTGAAAAGTTTTTATGACTTCGGTTTGTCTGTCCGTCTGTCCGTGCTCTAACTCCCGTAAATATGCTCGGATTGCTCTGCAATTTTTATATGTTATTGTCGTTATCAATAGCATGTTCCCTATTTTAACGGAAGTGTGTAGCACTTATAGTTTTTTTTACAGGGACACTCAAAATAATTTTGTTACATTGCGGTCTATGGGGAAAAATCATTTGCGATTTATTTAAATAATTTTTCACTATTTTAAACGCATTGAAATTTATATATAAATAACTAAGGTGCATTAGAAGAAGCTTAATATGAAATAGGGTGTGCATAGCATTTATAGTTACTTTACAGGGGCAGTCAAAAGAATTCTTTTACATTACGTCTATGGAGAAAAATCGTCTGCGGTTTATTTAAATAATGTTTCACTATTTTAAACAAATTGAAATTTATATATATCACTAAGGTGCATTACAAGAGGCTTACTACAGAATATTGTGTGTATAGCAGTCATCGTTCATTTACAGGGACACACAAAAGAATTCTCTACTGTCTGTTAACATTAATTCCTGGAGGTGCGTTCTAAGTTACTGAACGCGATTTTAATTTTAACTCGCTTTTTGTCTATTACGTGGTGTGTATAAATTCTGTAGATCCTATACAGGGAAGCACAAAAGTTCGCGAACACTTTTCCGTTTATTGACAGAAACTCCAGACGGAGAATTTTAAACTGTGCTACGCGTTTCCTAACTGAACTAAAATTTAGCATCCTTTGTAGTATATATACAAATCTATAGATCCTATACAGGGCTGAATAAACGTATTCGGATATTTTTCCGAATATTGTATATGTTGGAAATTCCTGAAATTATGTTTTAAATATGTTATGTGTTTTCCAAATTGTTTACTTAGATGTTATCTTTTAGCTTATTAAACGGTATGATTTGTAAAATTATTTTGGAAGCGTTGGAAAGTGTTACATAATCTATGCTTGACGCATGATTTTTCGTTCTTGCTTATTTATTTATTTTGAGAGACGACAGAAAGTTTGAATGGCTCTAGAACGGCATGAAAAACTAAATGATTTTGAATGAATGAAAAATGATTTTTATGTTCTTGAATTCTGAAACTTCGATGACTGTCGGCTAGCTTTCCGACGCTCTCTTGTAATTTTGATAAAAATGAGATTTCTGAAAGCTGCTCAGCAATAGCAACAGACGTAAGTGTCTTTTGTGGAATGATCATCATATTGACAAAATATTTGTAATGATAAAGATATTTTGTACTGTTTTGAACAGTAATTTTCAAGAACGCGGGGTATAACACATCTTATATGCTGTCGGCTTGATGATCCATAGATCTTACTGATTACTGCCCATTGTGATTTTCGCGATGGTACTTACATATTCACGTTGAAAATTTCTCTTTCGAATAAGCATACGAAGCTTTCTTTAGAATATAACTACTATTTGGTGACTGCCTAGGGAACAATTAAACACCGGACTTTACACAATAACTCGAAGTGGACTGTATTTAGGCTGTGGATATTGTACCTAATGTACAGCGCCTAGAATACACAGTGTGGAAAACGGTTTTACCGTTTTTTAATTCAAACCGGAAATTCTGAAACAAGAATTTTTACTTCAAGAAGTCACGAAATATCTACCATTAAGTAAGGGAAAGAAAATTATAGGGAATTTCTGGTATGAATGTGAAATTTCGGAATTAAAGAAGAGCCAAACTGGTAATGCTTTAAAAAGTGCTAAAAAATTGTAGCCGATAAACGTGCAACTATGCTTTACAATAATAAGGCGATCGCAGCGACATCTGCTTTAAAAATATATTTACCTCTAGCAGAAGTGACCGTTTCACTATTGACAACATTAACATAATTTCTGATAATAAAATCTTCTTGTAAGTGTATATTTCAGATGTAACTGATTTTGAAGTTATTTTTTATCATATCAGGGAATTAATCTTTTCCACTCTTCTAGCAGAAATTCATCTTTTGGTATGGTAAATAGGGATAGTTTCTAGTTTGCTGTCTTGTATCGAGCACTGCAACCAGACACAAAAGAATGCGTATCACGTTTTTTGGCCATGATCAATATCATTCATATTTTCAAAGCTTATGAAAATCACTATCCAAGTAAAAGGATATGTGGCATAATTGAAGTATTAAAAATATTTACCACCAGCTGAAACGTTTTCTCAGTTTGATTCTTATAAAATCTTTGCGTTGAAAAGAGCAAGCAGACAGTGGCGTAGCCAGAGAGGGGGGGGGGGTCCAAATGCTCTGGAAAAAGTAATATTTCTTCGCCTTCAATATAGCAGAAAATTCTCCGATTAGATATGACAAAAATATTTTAATAAAATTCGTGGTATCCAAACCATCTGGATCTCCACCGTGTCTGCGCCACTGCTAGAAGATGTCGCTGCGTTCGACCCGTTATCTCTTCAGCTATGTTCTAAATTTATCGGATTCATTTTTTTAGTACCATTTTGTAGTCGTTTTCCACACTATGTATTCTAGGTGCTGTGCCTAATGTAACAAATTTTCTACATATAGCGTGTTAAAGAAATATATATTTTATTGGATGACATTGTTTTCAAACTAGCGAGTAATCCCTATTGTTCTCACCCTTAGCTGGGTAAACGGTTGTGTATAATCATTGTATGTAGATCATGTGAGTGTAAATTATTTTTTATTGGTGTATTGATGCTGAATAAGTAGATGATATGATTCTAAATATATATTTTATTGTTAGAAATAAGCTTTTATTATATTTCTCAATGGTTTCACTAGACTTAAAAATATATAAATTAAAGAAAGCGCATTAAATTTTCTAATATTAAAATAAAACTAGACATTTCAGTATAATCAACTTAGTATTCCATTAGCACCCCTGGCAACGAGATTTTTTTACAGAAATTTTAATCTACAATCACCAATTTTCAAAAAAAAAAAAATCGCCTAATTTAATCGCTGAATTGCTTTGATTAAATAAGGCAAAATTTTCAATGAAAAATTACTGGAAGGTATGAAAAAAGATTCTGAGCAAGCGTCTCGGATACACGATACTTGTCAAAAAGGAGTAAAAACTTACACGCTTAGAAAACTCGCGTGCTAATGTTAAACGTAATGGAGAGTTCTTTTCTGATTTCTTGCTTGCATTTTAACTTTTTAAAATGATTTTTTTTTCTTTGCATAGAATACTTGAGGTCGATATGTAGCGTAATGCGTTTTTAGGATTACGTTCATCTCACGAAACCCTATTACTCCCTCTTCGTTGTCTGTCCGTCACAGAGCCGGTTCTCTAAAACTGTAGAAGTTGTAGGCATGAAAATTGTGTACTTATAGCTGAATATCTACTATGACTCTCAAAGTCATAAAATTTGAAAAAATCGTATTATTTTAATATAGAGAGATAAAAAAACCAAAAATCTAAGAGCCTTTTTCTATTAAATTTAAACATTTTTCGTTATAGCAGTTGCCAACAATTAAAAATCCACAATAAACAATTTTCTACAGTAATTAATTTTATATTGAAAGATTTCCACGGGAAAAATGAAAATGAAATAAAAAGTTTCACCACTTGTAAAAAAAAAAAAAAACTTGTAATATGACGTCATATTGGTAATAAAATGGAAATTTTCAAATATTTCTCAATAGTACAAGGAGTATGAGTATGTGCGAATACATAAAGCAGCTTAATATGACGTCATTAGAGAATTAAAAAGAAAATTAATCTGACGTCGTATTGGAAGTTTAACGGATTCATGTCAAACTCTCATTAAACTTGGCAGAGAAAATAGTTTCAGAGTAGTGTTATTATAACTTTTTAAAAACCGTTAAGTCGCAAAAATAAGCTATAATTCCACAGATATGTAGAGTGCGTATATATTTACCAAACTTTTAATAGACTTTTTTGTCTTATTTGACTGCACAGAAATAATACGATTCCTGTGAATAAACTGGGCAATCAGGAATTCTCGAATTTATATACAGCAAAACCTCTAAATAACGGACACCTCGGGAGCGCAGAAATTGTCCGCTATTCGGAGGTGTCCGCTATTGGGAAACTTCAGAGATGCACAAAATCACTAAGAAATGCTTCACGTTTCATTAATTGGCTTTTATATGTCCGAGCACTTCTATTATATGATTAATCAGAAATTAAAATTACTTTTTTAAACAATAAAACTGAAATGAAATTGTGAATACATTTTTCCACTGTTTATTATGTTTTTACGGGAAAAAATCTGTTACAAAAGTTTGCTTTTGCTTGCGATTACATGTAGTTAGTTTTTCTATGCGACGTTTTAATACTATCAGTAGTTTTAATCCTTCTGAATCATCTTTTTTTGGAAAAAGAAAAAAATATGTAACTGGTTTTGTCGCTTTTTGGAAATTCTCGATATTGCAGGAAACATCCCCTGGTTTCAGAATCTGATTCATATCACTCATAGAGTCAGCTTTCGCTGAAGATTCTGAAGGAATATAATCGCCTATGTCAAGTGATTCTTTTTTATAGTAGGTCATCATGAATGTTGATGGACATTTCGGCATTTTTTCACTCCTGATCCATTTCATTAATTCACTTATTGCGATAGTTCTTCATTTCTATCGGAAATCAGTGTTTCATATTCTTTTAACATAAAACCTGCTTTTCTGAAACATTGTCGTATGTATATTCCGGTTATATGTTTTTTACAGCTGAAGAAATCGGAATTTGAAAGCATCGGGAACATTAAATAATTTTAGGCTGACCTCAACTGTATTCCTAGAATAAAATTTCGGAAGAATATGGCTTGATAAAATCTTTCTCTACTAGGCTTTACAAATGTGTATAGCGCCTTGATCAAGGGGCTGGCATACGAAAGTTGTCTTTTAGAGGGGGGGGGCACAGTTTTAGATTAGTTAGTACAAAAACAAGAGAAATTTTCTTTGTTTTTTCATCCTATTATCAAAGGAAGTTAACGATTTAATCCCTAAATAAAAGAAAACTGCCCAGTTAAACTGACGGCATTGAGCTCACAGGCTATTCACAGTAACTGTAAATTATATTCTTATTTCAAAGAATTTGCAATCCCTCGAAAAATGAAGAAATCGACAGTATATTAAGAGGGGGGAACCATCTCCCGTTTCCCCTTCTTATAATTAACCAATGAACCCATAAAACTAATCAGAGAAGCGCCTTACCACAATGAACCTATATACAAAATTTGAAAAAATCGGATAATTCTGCATGAAAAATCCATTTATCTAAATTAAGGGGGGGGGGGTTAACCCCCAAAACTTATCAGAGAAGCGCCTTATCACAATGAACATATATATAAAATTTGAAGAAAATCGGATAATTCTGCTTAAAAAATCCATTTATCTATATCAAGGGGGGTTAGTCCCCCCCGTTCCCCCTTTATACTTTACCAGTGAACCCCCAAAACTAATCAGGGAAGTTCCTTACCACAATGAGCCTATATACAAAATTTGGAGTAAATTGGATAATTCTGCATGAAAAACCCATTTATCAAAATTAAGGGGGGGGGGGTAGCCCCCGTTTTCCTCCTTTACACTTCACCAATGAACCCCCAAAACTAATCAGGGAAGCCCCTTACCACAATGAGCCCATATAGAAAGTTTGAAGAAAATCGGATAACTCTGCATGAAAAAAATCATTTATCTAAAATAAGGGGGGAGGATTAACCCCCACGTTACCCCTTTTATACTTAACCTATGAGCCCCCAAAACTAATCAGGAAAGAACCTTATCACAATGAACCTATATACAAAATTTGAAGAAAATCGGATAACTCTGCATGAAAAAAATAATTTATCTAAAATAAGGGGGAGGATTAACCCCCCTGTTACCCCCTTCATACTTAACCTATGAACCCCCAAAACTAATCAGGAAAGAACCTTATCACAATGAACCTATATACAAAATTTGAAGAAAATTGGATAATTCTGCATGAAAAAACCATTTATCCAAATTAAGGGGGGTTAGCCCCCGTCCCCCCCTTTATAGTTAACCAATCAATCCCCAAAACTAATCAGGGAAGCGCCTTATCACAAGGAACCTATAAAAAAAAGTGGAAGAAAATCGGATAACTCTGCATGAAAAATTAATTTATCTAAATTAAGGGAGTGGATCCCCCCCCCCGTTACCCCCTTTATACTTAACCTATGAACCGCCAAAACTAATCAGGAAAGAACCTTATCACAATGAACCTATATACAAAATTTGAAGAAAATTGGATAATTCTGCATGAAAAAACCATTTATCTTAATAAAGGGGGGTTAGCCCCCCCGTTCCCCCTTTATAGTTAAACAATCAATCCCCAAAACTAATCAGGGAAGCGCCTTATCACAAGGAACCTATAAACAAAATTGGAAGCAAAACGGTTATTTCTGTCAAGAGTTATCGCGTTACGTACGTACATACGTACATACATACATACATACATACAGAACGGGCGGCACATAAGCTCTTAGGCTTTGATAGCCTGTGAGCTAAAAACTGGTTATCCCCGCTTTTTTATTCGCTCTATAACACCAAATTTTTAAAATTGGATGTTCTTTGAGAAACATATGGGTTTTAGAGATTTTTGAACTATAAGAGGAATTTAAAATTCCCCTAATACATTGCAACATAATAAAATAGTGATTCGCTCTTTTGTCATTTTTTCGCCGATACAGAAATCCTTTTTAAAGCACAAAGTCTTATTCGAAAAAATTCCAAAAAAGAGTCCGTTTCCTCGGCAATAAAAATGTTTCTCTCCTTATAACCTTCACAAATTGATTGCAGTTATTCATGCCAATCTTCCACTTTTTTCAGAGCTACAGATTTTGCTTTTCCACATATTGTTTTGAAAGAGATGTTGTGCCAAGACAGGAACTTATTCAGCCATCTACCCATCCGTAAAATCTTGTAATCCAAGTTCTTTGGTGACTTTAAAGCATTTTCCTGAATCAAAGGCCCATTGATAGGAATTTATTTGAAGTAAACCAATTCAGAAATATAGAATTAATTTCAATGGAATCAGTATACCTCAGTTTCACATTTTTGGTGTTCTCGTTAGAGTTAATAATCGAGACATTCTTTATTTCGTAAAATCTGTTGCACTCGTGTTTTACCTTTTTTAAAACATTCGTCAAGTATCCGTAAACTTTATTTCTGGTTTTCAGATTCACTTACATTTACAATTTCAAACTTTTCTTTTAAAGTTAATCGCTTTCGTTTTGAGGTCATTCTCGAAACATTAATAACAAACAAGGCACTAAATTCAGAATACACAGAACTCAATAGAATCATGTGGCTTCATTAGGCCTTAATAGAATTGCATGAAATTCCATTTTGGGATTTTATTTTAATCTTTTATCATCAGCCTTCCACTGATTCCTAATTAGCATATATTAGATTCATTTGAATCGAAAGACATTTTATTTTTGTCATTTTTATTTCGTCAAAGACATTTTAGATGCTATAATAAAATATAACACCTTGTAATAGTATATTACTTTTAAATGCTAAAGGTGTAAAATTAACAACTATAATATAAATTAAAATAACTTTTATTAGTTGTTTTACATGTTTCGACTCTTCTGAGTCATTTTCAAAAACAAAATGAGAATATTCTAAAGCTGCACGGGCTTTGAAGTTATTATTTACATGTACTTTAAAAAAAAAAAAAAAAAAAAAAAAAAAAAAAAAAAATTACGCACGTTATCTATTATTTTTTACTTGATTGTTTATTTTCATATCTTTGAGCATGGAGTAATTCTAGCCACAGTTTCGGTAAATTAAAAGATGCCGCATCGTTACATATTGTATTTTTGCGCGTGAGTATCTCTATGGTTTCTCTTATTATGGATGGATAGTGTAGACTGGATGGAAATATTATTTTACTTTCATTGAAATTTATTTGGATGGTTTCTTTTTGATATAATCTTGCTAGGGCTGTAGTTTTTCTATTGTATTTAATATCAGCTATATGCTCTTTTTTTCTGCAATTAAATTTCCTGCTGGTCATGCCTATGTAGTAATTCTTGGATCCGTCTTCTTTAATAAAAGGTATTTCATATACTCCTGAATAATTCTCAAAATTAATTGGGTCAATTTTACTGCAAATGATATTCTTTAATTTCTTAGGTGGTTTGGCTATTAAGCAGATATTGAAACGTTTAAGGCTGTGTTTTAATTTTTCGAAAAAGCTTGGATAATATTGCAGAGTATAAAGTTTGTATTTTTGTGAATCAAATTTCTTTTCTGAATACTTATTATTGGTGATATCTATGATTAATTTATTAATATGGTGTACTGTAAAACCATAGGCAATTTTACGAATATTATCTAATTCATTATCCAATTTATTTTCAGTACATATTATAAAGGCTCGTTTTATGAGAAATCTGTAGGCTGAAATTTTGTATATACATGTATATTTTGCATACAAAATTTCAGCCTACATATTTCTCATAAAACGAGCCTTTATAATATGTACTGAAAATAAATTGGATAATGAATTAGATAATATTCTTAAAATTGCCTATAATAATGGTTTTACAGTACACCATATTAATAAATTAATCATAGATATCACCAATAATAAGTATTCAGAAAAGAAATTTTATTCACAAAAATACAAACTTTATACTCTGCAATATAATCCAAGCTTTTTCGAAAAATTAAAACACAGCCTTAAACGTTTCAATATCTGCTTAATAGCAAACCACCTAAGAAATTAAAGAATATCATTTGCAGTAAAATTGACCCAATTAATTTTGAGAATTATTCAGGAGTATATGAAATACCTTTTATTAAAGAAGTCGGATCCAAGAATTACTACATAGGCATGACCAGCAGGAAATTTAATTGCAGAAAAAAAGAGCATATAGCTGATATTAAATACAATAGAAAAACTACAGCCCTAGCAAGATTATATCAAAAAGAAACCATCCAAATAAATTTCAATGAAAGTAAAATAATATTTCCCTCCAGTCTACACTATCCATCCATAATAAGAGAAACCATAGAGATACTCACGCGCAAAAATACAATATGTAACGATGCGGCATCTTTTAATTTACCGAAACTGTGGCTAGAATTACTCCATGCTCAAAGATATGAAAATAAACAATCAAGTAAAAAATAATAGATAACGTGCGTAATTTTTTTTTTTTTTTTTTTTTTTTTTTTTTTAAGTACATGTAAATAATAACTTCAAAGCCCGTGCAGCTTTAGAATATTCTCATTTTGTTTTTGAAAATGACTCAGAAGAGTCGAAACATGTAAAACAACTAATAAAAGTTATTTTAATTTATATTATAGTTGTTAATTTTACACCTTTAGCATTTAAAAGTAATATACGATTTTAGATGCTTTCATCACTTGAATTAATTTTTCTATTTCGAAATGTTTATAGACGATCACTGTTGACACCAACATTTCGTATACTTCAACGTTTATCAAAATAACACATTCACATTTTAATTTACGGGATCTGCGTAATTTTTGAAGATTCTATCACACTAATTTGAAAGAATTATAGAAGCACACAATGGTCAACACAAAACTTTCTTTTTACACAGATTGTCAATATCTAGGAGACATCTTTTCACACATTAAGTCATACATCTAGCCAGAGTGAGAATTTTAGCGGAAAAACGGTAAACTGGACATCATCTTCATTAAAACACTGTAATTCGGAAAAAATATTCAGTTGACTAACATGTATTGACGTTGATTAAGCATAACATCTTGTGATAATCTATTCATAAACTTTTCTTTTTAACACATTCGCTGCCGAGATAAAATTACCGAATTGTATTTTATTTAGAAAATTCAAATTTATACCAGAAAATAGTAATAGCAATATTTACTTAACTTAATTACAAGCATTGTGTGATTACATGAAATAAAAATTCTTCTTTCGTAAATTCTGGTACGAATTTATAATTTTAGATTTAGAGATTCGCTGCCAGTGCGCGTGATTGGCAGAGAATGGGTTAAGAAGAACGTCGAACCAGTCAACGCAACAGAAAAGGTTTTTCAACTTTTCTCAGTCAACGCAACAGAAAAGGTTTTTCAACTTTTCTGTGCGCGGCCAAACACACACCCTTCAGAATCCCGCTCAAGTGACGCTACTGACTTGTTGCCAAACCGGTGCAGGGAAAAAAAGAGTTTTTCATATGTCGTTCGCTGGATCTATAGTGCAGCGGAAGAAAAGGGGAATTCAGACACAGCCCGGTTCTTCGATATTAGAGAACCCTCGTAAGTCAGAGTGACTGGCGATTGCGTGCGCTTGTTTTTATCATCTGAAATAAGTTCATTTCAGCAACGCTGGTTGTGAAGAGATGTACAACTTTATTATTTATCTTAATGTAGAGTAACTTCTCTCTAGACACCCCCTAAATAATTTGTGACACATTGCCTTGATAAATTTCGAGGTTTTTTACTTTTTTTTTCATTTTCTTTCTCGTTAAAATATCATTTTTCATCCTTGATCGCCAAAACTACTGCCCGCTATTCAGAGGTTAAACATACAAAAATTTAGATTTTGGGAGTGGGGATTTGAAAAGTGTCTGTTAAATAGAGGTTTCCGCTATTCGGGAGTGTCCGTTATGGATATTTTACTGTATTAATCTTTTGGTTATGGGTCGGGACTGGTGGGTATTTTTATATTGTGTTCAACGATTCACAAAAAAAAAAAAAAAAAAAACCTTTCTGGTAAATTTCTTTTGAAAATATCCTAATATAAGTGTACTGATGGTAACTTGTTTTCAAAAAGTGATCGCTGGTACGACATATATACCAGCGCAGTAATAAAAGGATTAAATAGAAAAATTCTTATCTTAAATAGAGGTGGCAGACTTCTTGGAATTTCCAAAGAGTGTATGCATCTTGCATATGTATGCAATTGATCAAGTTTAAAAGAAATAGTTATGGCAAAGTTAACTCGGAAATGCTCACTCATCTATTTCATTCAGATTCGTTTCAGCACTTTTGGCTCGAGCCACTCTAAATATGGCGATAAAAATCATAGTTTATTGGCTTCTCATTTACAAATGCTCATTTTTTCTGCCATAGACTATTTTATTAATATTCATAGGTTAAATCTAAGGCGTATAAAATTAACAAAAGCATTTCTCTTCAGGGTATAAGATAAAAATCTCACGGATCATTCCCTCATTATAGTCGCACGCTAATCGCCAGTTACATCAAATAGTTCTTCAAAGAAACTATTAACCTCACTAAACCATTTAATCTTTTTTCTATTCTGTCTGTTATCAATTTTATCCATTAATGGTTTTCAACACAGTGTTAACGCAACGTCGCTTGTGGTGTTCGTCCTTTACATATTCCTACAATAACAATCACGCGCTGAACCATATATAAATGAAGTTTGAGTGTACAGAATAATGAAGAGGACATATCTTTGAAAACCAATTTAACTTAACTTGATATTATTTTTGTATTCAACAAAAAATTAAAATCTGGTCTAAAGAGCGGTACTTCACGTTTAATCTGACCTCAATATTAAACAGCTTTTAAATCTTTTCAGTTTACTTTGGACAATCAATTGCCAAATATGTTAAATTTGTCAAAAATGTTCACTATTAAGATAGATTGTAAACAATGTGCTAGAAACTTATTTCAAAACTTCATAACATGTCACTAAATTGAGCTATAATATTCAAACAAATGTTATTCGAAAGATTTTTTTTCGATTCGAGGATGTAAAAATTTAAATTATAGGATACTTAGAAGTAGTGTAGGACCGATAAAAACAAATGCAAAAGCGCAGGCCGTTGCCACCATTGTTATACATTTCTAAAAATAGCAAAAATTTTTGGAATACTCCAAAATTGGGC
This sequence comes from Maratus michaelseni, assembly GCA_963931845.1. Lineage (NCBI taxonomy): Eukaryota > Metazoa > Arthropoda > Arachnida > Araneae > Salticidae > Maratus > Maratus michaelseni. Next base: position 308,092,366 of record OZ007595.1, read on the forward strand.
TATGAGTTCTTGGTGACGACGAAAAAGTTAAAATTAAAATAAATACATCTTTGTCGCTAATAAGAGTCAACTGAATATGGAGCATTCCAAACCAAAGTGAAACTCAGTTTTATATGAATTCTTATTCAATATACAATGATTTTTTTTGTGTGTGTGTGTCGTAGCAAACCAAGTTTTCGGTTGAAAATGTCAGCAGCAAATGGCACTAGTCTCCGGCGATTATATTTAGGCCCTATGAGAACCCATTAATTTGAAATTCTAATCTTAATATATCTGTATAAGGTATTATGGTTCTGATCTATATTAATTCTGAACACTTCATACAGCTTTAAAAGTCTCGCATAAAACTACAGCTATGTTAAAATTATAAACATTCTATAAAATACGTTCTAGATTATTTTGAATGTTTATAAATTAGAACAGTGAAAATAAACATTTAGTCACAAAATTAAGTTAACAATAATTTTATATTGTACTCTTCATTTATTATTTTGGTAAAGTTAATCAAAACTTGCATTTACCCAAGGTAATTAGTCTCTTAAAACTATTTAATGAAAGGTGTAAATGCATTTCTTGAATGAAATTTTAATCTATGACTAAGCGACATGGATATAAAAATTAATATTATTTAATTTAAGCAAAACTTAAATTGAAATCTGCTGTGGAATCTAACTGCAAACAATTAGTTATAAAGCGATGGGAATTTTACATATGTTTTATACATTCTAATATATAATAAAGAAACGCTATTTATTATAAGGAAAATTTATTCTAATTAATTAAAATGCATAGAAAATATGTGAGTTGGCTGAAACAATATATAACATCAAGTCAGTGTTTAAATCAGTGCGAGATTTTATAATGTAGGAGTCTTAATATTGAATTTTGACGTAATCTAGGTAAGTATTACATTTGAGATTATTTTCATATTTTTTATCCATACTTACATTACTATTCCATACTTACATTAATAAAGTTTCATTATTTCGCTTGGGGCTAAATTTCGACATGATCCGCATCTACATTTGAAATGTGGCGAACGAACCGTAAGCGTACAAGCATAAAAGCGTAAAAGCGTACGAACCTTGAGATGCTTTTTTTAAAAATTGATCGCATTTCATTTTAGTGTCTCTCGAGCCCTTTGACAGTCTTAAACACCAAATTAAAAATAGTTATTTTTAATTGCAATGAGAAAATTGCATTGATAAAGATTTTATAATACGCATTATTAAATAGAAATAAAATAATAAAGCAATAATACTATTAAAATAATAAAAATAGTATTATAATAATGATAACAAAAAATAAAATAATAATAATAATAATAATAATAATAATCTTTCAATTAAAAAAAAAATAATTCTTAAAATTAATTTAGCAGAAAGTTAAGAACAGATGATGAAAAAAGCCTCGCTTAATATTAAAACTTATAGAATGCTTTCATTTGTGAAGAAAGGATTGTTACATTGTTACAATTCAATACCTGCAATAGTTATAACAGTGCTCTACCTATTCCATGTATCAAACCTCGATTATGAAAAAAAAAAAAAAACTTATAATGCAAGTAATTATGAACGAATTTCTATGCGTTAATTTAAATTTTTACACACTGTTAGATAGGTAATTTCTTCAGAGATGTTTTAATATGATGAACATTTTTTGTGGCGCTTGGTTATAAATTTGGCAATATTTAAATATAAACTGCAGCCAACTAGTAACAATGGCAGCCATATTTCACCCAGCAACAGTATACGGTTCTACAATTATGAAATTTGTATGCGATATATTGCTGTAATGTAGGTAATCTTAAATGTAACATATTGAAGAATATTTAAAGCAATAATATTTAAAAAATTAAATACTAAATACATATTTTTTAATTGAAAAATCTGGCGCTTATATAAAATGAGCCAATAAGTCAGTTTTCATTATCATTCCTGTTTTTTGTTGCGTATTTGCAAACAAGAAACTTATTATTTCTCTCTCTTACATTTTATTTTATTTTATTATGTAAAACATCTATATTATTATCTTCAAATAAAAGCATAATATTGCGAAAATAAACATTATAAAAATCTTTAAAAGTTTTATATATAAAAAATGAAAATCACGAGAATTTTGTTCCTAAATTAACTTAAGGAAAATAAATCTTTCTAAAATTTCAAGCTACATTTTTCATAATTTAAAATATTATGGGGATTTTGATAATAACCAATACGTGTAAGCAAAATGCATTGTTAATGTTTGCAAAATTCAACTTCAAAACTTTTTTGGTTTTAATGTATAAAAAAAATATTAGATTTTATCTCAAAAACATGTAATAAGAAAGACTAATGCGATAGTTCCAAGAAAAACTTATCTTGGGAGGAAAAAAAAAAAAAAAAAAAAAAAAAAAAAACGTGAAAAGGAATATAAAAAAGCAAATACTTGAAGCTGAAATTATAAATTAATTTTGTTTGATAGGTTTTAAGATATATCATAAAAATGTGTCTTTTTTAATATAATAGGAAGATTTTTGAGTTTTTAAAAATAAAATAAAGCTAAAATATATATGAAACAAAAGAGAACGTAAGAGACTCCTAAAATTTTGTAAACATTTTAACTCACACATTATAATATTTTATCTAATAATTACGTGATTAAGGAATATTTCTGCTTAGGAAAAATGTATTTATTTAATGCTGAGAAGATTGTATATAAAAGTAAAATAATGCTACATTGTCTAGATCCAGTAACATATTTTCTTTATACATTTATTAATTCCTTTAAAACTTGTAAACCAGACATAAAACTTTTCTATCCAGTTGTATACTCCTTAAACTTCGCTGTTCATGCACATCATCTCGAACAAAAGTTAACCCTTAATTGCATAGTGATGTAAGTTTCCATCACTTTTTATTTAACATTTAATAAATGAATCAACTTCTTCGCCGCCACTACATTTATATAGAAATATTAATCCAGTAAATATCCCGTGAACGATGTTGTTGAACAAAGTTAAAAATCTATCTTAAAATTTCTAGTGTCTAATATTTTATATATGTATAAAAAAACACAATTGTAAAAGAAAAACTCATGCAAAGAAGCGTTAATCACTTGAACAAATAGGAAATTGAATATTTCTAGTGAATTATGTAATGATAGTGAATACGGTTGTACTAAGTCGTTGAATCAGAATTTTTTTAGGAAACACATTTGTATTTCGTATATCTCCAGCGTAAAAAGCGCATTTACGATTTGCAGCAATGTTTTTCTACTTTTTAGGTTTATTCGCTTTATTATTACTTTTAAACTTTTTGCTAAAACGTAAGTTCCTGGGAAACTGATATATCAGAGCTCGTACGTTTTTAACGTTTTTAAATATAAATTTTCGCCTTATTTAAATGCAGAAAAGTATTACAAATCCTGCATTTAAACGAGGCGTCTTCAATTCCTGATATCTATATATTTAAACTGAAAAGCGCATTCTGTCAAATCCGCATGAAAATCGTCTCTTTGTGCATGCGTCAACTTTTTTTTGAAGACTTCTACCCTCAGAAACGGGAAACCGGATGGATTAACCCAACCTTCACCTGTTTAGACTAGGGGAATTGAAAAGTGTTGATTGAAAACATATGAAACCGTACCATTGCATTGAAAGCATAGACTAAATTTATTTATGCTCTGAGGTTGAAAGCTGAAGCTTTTTTTTTTTAGAGAAAACATTTTTTTCACTACTAAATATGCATATTTTTTCGCAAAATGTTAATAGAAGCTTGGATAGAGTTATATTTATAACCGATTGAAATGTCACAGAGTTCGGAAGATGAGAACTATTTTTTTATTGTTATGTTAAAGGAGCCGACGCGAAAACAAACAAACAAGCAAAAAAGCCAGAAGAAAACAATTATTTTACAACTAGATAAGAATATTTTTTCACGAATTCTTTACACGGGCTGTAAAACCGTTTTATTTATCACCAATAAAGATTTCAGAGTTCGGACAAAAAGAACTTTTTATTTTAAAACTGTGAAACAAACTTGGGTAAAAAAAAAAAAAAAAAAAAAAAAAACTAGAAAATGAGCGCTTTTATCACTAAATATCAATATTTTTTTCGCGAATATTTCATTAAAAATATAATTTCATACAAAATCGGGTAAAATATATAAAATAATAAACACTTGATGTTTTATTTATTTATTTATTATTACGGGCCCGAGCAACGCCGGGCGCGGGTCAGCTAGTTTAAATATTAAATAGAAAAATTATATTAAAAATTGTGGAAAAAGCGTACGAATCCTGTATATGGTTAAAATGGACCCTACTACAATAATTAAAAAAAAAACAACAACAACATATGCAGTATAATGATTAAATATTGAACTGTAAAAAGCGTAAGGACTTGTATGGACATTTAGGAAAATATAAGTACATGCGACGAGAGGACAGGTGACTATTTTATTAAATTCAGTTTGCTTAATTACTACCACTTAAAAAAAAAATTAATATTAGTCTCATATAATAACAGATTAAATGGGACGAAAGTAAACCACATTCAAAATGTTAAAAAAAGTGGTAGTAGTAAAAAAAAAAAAAAAGTGGTAGACAAGCAATATTGTGCGAGAACACACGATACTGTGAAATGTATATGTCCATCAATCTCCACAAATCGTTTTGAATCGTTCTGTGGTTTATTGAACCAATCAAATCTTCTTTTATTGACCATTAATAGAGGTATATCATTTATTAAATATATATTTTTAAACTTTAAAAAAATTATTATTTTTACTTTTTCTTTACACCCGAAGTATTATTATGCGCATCTGTAAATTTTGATAAATTTTCTTGTGTTAAAAGTGTACTTTAAACGCTGGAGTATATGGAATACCCATATTGCATATGAAAACTTTTCATTTAATTATTCAAACCAGTATTTTTTAGCATAATTTATTTTTGTATAATTTCTTTTCATTAGCTGTTTATATGCTCCATGTATTCTGATATGAAAACATATCATGTAACAGCTGTTTTCAAAAACAGTTGAAATATGTAAGAAAAACGAAATTTCCACGAAAACTGATGACACTAAGAGATTTACTCCACGTATTTTTATAAAACAACAGGATTCGCACGCTTTCCCCCAAATTTTTTTAATAACATGTTTATATTTATTATATAAAAACAGAAATTGCAGTACCATTTGAATTTTGCAGGATTTGTAATACTTTTCTGCATTTAAATAAGCTGAAATATTCGATTAAAAATTGTGATAAAAGCGTGCAAACACTAAACAAAGAGAGAACAAAACAAGAGCTAGCTAAATCTAAAATGTAAAACTTTCAGATGAAAATGAGTCTAGCGGAAGCTCATTGCGATCTTTAGGCAATATTTCTAACTTGGATTGATAGCAAGCAAAAAATTATTAAGAATAAGTTGTAGTATGAAAAGCAAAAAAAGCATCTAGATTGAAAACAGTGGTAATGTACTTACAATGTAAAAAAATTAATCTAGATCGAATCTTTAAATGATGTACCATAATTAGAAACAGATTCTTGTTTCATAAATTAAATGATATATATAAATGTTTAATTGCGTATTTAATATAAAATTTCAACATAAAATTGAAAGTGTACACTAAATAAAATAAAAATTCGCATTTATTATCTTCAACGCAAATTTCATTATAAAATTAGTATAGTTTAAAAAATAAAATGTAACTTTTGATTTCAAAATTGTATAATGATTTCAAATTTTCCTAATTTGTGAGCTAATAGCTTGAATTTTTCTAGTGCGGCCCGTTGAATGCTACTTATTAGGATGGATCTTTTGGATAAAAATGCATTTCGAAATATATTTTTAATATGAAATTAGTTACTGTACGCAAAATATGGCTAAATAATCATTTAGTGCAACGAATAAAGCGAGACATTTTTTAATATAAAACATTTTATATAGTATGTATGGCTTATTCAATACCACAACATTCCACTAGTACGTTTAATGAGCACCATTATTTCTGGATAAAAATTTTCGTGCTATGTTTTTATATTTGCAGTAAAAATTAAGTTTCGGTTAGTTTTCTACAAAATTTGAAGGATAATTCAAAAAAAAATATTTTTCTCGAAAAAAAAAAGTCTGAGTGAGAAGTATTTTTATTACACCGTAAGATGTCATCGATGTACTAAAACTAAACATGACTCTTAAAAGAATAGTTCTGGAAAAAAAAGTGATCACTAGCTTCTAGTTCTTCTTGAAATAACCGTATAAAAATACATCAACTGTTCATATTAGCTACTTTTACATTTTATCCATACATTTTGCTTTGATGGGTGTCCTCAAACTAAAAATTAAACGATTTTTGGTTTTTCCAAGTAGTAACACCATATTTGACTTCCTTGTATCAAGATAGAACAGAAAAAAGTATGGTTTTCTCTTTTTCTCAAATCTGCATCGAGTAATAAAAAAAAATATGTTACGAGTTTATTCACGGAAAAGCATGGACAGCATACCAGGGATGAGATTTCTCCGCTTTTTTGCATACCAGTATAATCTTACAGAAAATGTTTTTTTATTTAATCGGAACATTCCGTGATTTAACAGAATAACGTTATCTCTAAGATTATACTGGTACTTAAAAAAACGGAGAAATCTCATCCCTGCAGTATGCCTTTCAACAGGGCCTGATTACCAACGAGGCAGACTTCCACCAGTAAATTTTAATAGAAATGTTCGTCTTATTTAAACGTCGTACTCATGAAGAATTTGTGTCATTTTAAGGCAAAAGTTTCTATTTTTTTTTTTAACTGGTAAGAGTGTGCCCTGTTAGTAATCAAGCCCTGCCTTTCAAACAACTTTTCTCATATTTTCATCAGATGTTGCTGCCTGTCCAATAGTAAATTCCACAATCGTAACATTATAAATATTGATAGCTACTCAGAACAAGAAGATCAAGAGATGCTATAAATTTTTCCTCCAGCCGCTTTTCTTGAGGTACTTAGAGGTTTCAAGAAAAAGGCTTGAAATGTTTGTTGAAATGAGAGGTGAACATATTAAACCATTTTTATAAGGTCATGCATATTCCAAGCTTCATTTTGGCATTAAAAATTCAGATATAAACAAAGTTTATATTAGAATATATAAACAAACTTTATAAATTTATTGACCAAAACACGTGTAGGATTCCTCTTGACGGACCCTGTATGTCCTATCACGGCCTAACTCGATCGTTCTCCTTCCTCTTATACGGCCGTAACAAAAAGTCATTTTCCCTTTGTTCAAGAGGAATAACATTTTCTCCCCGGAGAAAGTAGGGGGCGTTATTACTTACCATGGCTAATGGAGAATTTCCTTATTCTCGCCTTTCACTCTTGTATTTTCTTAGATATAACGTAAATAAAATTGCGTGTTCTTATTTTTCTTTTGCTGAAAATGGTTCATTGCTGTGTTCCACATTGTGCTTCAAATTCAGAGAAAAAAATACCTGGAATTTCTTTTCATGAATAGGCGCTTTTATCACCGATACAGCAGCAATCAGTAGAAGTACAAAGCAAAATTTTCAAAATATGTGCCTTATAAAATTGCTGCGGCTCTCAATTTATTTGTAGATTTAAACTGAATTTTAATGATCGAAATTATAAACCACTTAATTAATGTCTTTTTAATTGCTAGCCCCACCAAGAGTTAATCTGAAGTTTGCAAGTATTGCCATTGTTAGCGGATAAGTAATCTTGTAAGAGTAATTCAAGAAAACTTTGAATGAGAATCCTGCTTATCAAACATAGAAACAGATCAATGTGATGCAACCATACTTCAGTTAATTGCCAATCAGGATAGAGGTGGATTGTCTCATCCTAAACTACAATTCATCAGTCTAATTTCCACAATTTTAGACTGAATTTTACTAGAAATTTAGGATTGTACCAATCCTAAATTCAAACGGAATCGTCGAAACTATCTATGAATTGATATATCCGAGACTAATAAAAACACTATATGGGAATGTGACTTAAACGAGCATAAAATAAATATATGCTCATTAATATGTGCAAGATTTTTGCCCATCATTTAAAAAAAAATATGGCAAGGAATTTTACAAATGAAGCCAGTTCATCTGCATATACGATCTCTTTATCAAGAAAAATTTTAAAGTTTACTTAATTTTAATTATATAATATTTACTGTATATTTCGCTGTAAAAATTATCAATGTTTAAAGTCTAATCAAGAAATGGAATCTGCATATACCTATAGATACATTTATATATACAAGCATGGTGAATAGATTTATGCATTAATATTTTTAAATTCTGAAAAAATATTCTGTAATTTCTGTTGCCCACAATATTCTAAAATTTCCACGAAAACTATTCTCTCATAAATGGAGTACATGATGTTACAGCAAAAAAAAACTTGTTCATTGTCTAAAATAACGAAACCTCTAAAAATTATTATTATTTTGTTTACCTCTATTTTATGATCATCACCTACAGTATTTAAATTTACTGAAAATGTCCGCAATGTACAGACACACACACTCGATTTTTTTTCTCTCAAAACATGGATTATTTTAAAATGATTGTTAATTATTTAGAATATATATATATATATATATATATATATATATATTCTAAATAATTAACAATCATTTTAAAATAATCCATGTTTTGAGAGAAAAAAATCGATATGAGTTGATTGCCGGATATTGGCGAAACAGGTTTTCTTATTCTGTTGATATTATAAAACATGTAAATATCTTTTTATTTTTATCATATACATACTTTTATACCATGAGTTTCTAGAATTGGAATATAATATTTAATTATATATTTCAGATCAGCACCTATAATGGTTAAATTTATTGAACATTGTTTTGAATGTACATATATACATATTTTAAATAATTAATAATCGTGTAAAAATAATCCATGTTTTGAGAAAAAAAATTCGATATGAGTAGATTGCCGGATATTGGCGAACTTGCTTAATTTTCTTACTATTATGAAACTAGTAAATGTTTTAAAAACTTTTACTGTGTATTTTACGCTCAGAATTATCAATGTTTCAAGTAATCAAGAATTTAAACGTGTATAAATACAGAAATTTACTTATAAAGTTTGTTTTGCATTTATAATAGCGTGTTATTTAAACTATTTTTAATTACTTAAAGCATTGTATTTATTTATTTTATCTCTAAATCTTATTTTTTCTTGTTTGTAGTAAAGATAAAGCTAAAGCTAAAGGATAACTAGTAAATGTTTTAAAAACTTTTACTGTGTATTTTACGCTCAGAATTATCAATGTTTCAAGTAATCAAGAATTTAAACGTGTATAAATACAGAAATTTACTTATAAAGTTTGTTTTGCATTTATAATAGCGTGTTATTTAAACTATTTTTAATTACTTAAAGCATTGTATTTATTTATTTTATCTCTAAATCTTATTTTTTCTTGTTTGTAGTAAAGATAAAGCTAAAGCTAAAGTTACATATGATATATATATACCTTTTATAATGAATACCTTGCAAAGATTTTTGTATTTTTATGTATAGAAGTAACCTTTATTTAGCATTATTTATGGTAAGTATATCGCGCCATCTACCGGCGAAAGTAGCCCTTTAACGATTCCGAAACTAAGGGGGATTGTGAAGGCCGTATGAGGGAAGAGGAAAGATCGAGTTTGGCCGTGGTCCTATGCAAAATATTACATTTATATTTGGTTATACAAAAGGCTCTATGTATTTACATGTTAGGTAAGTTGTGGAAACATTTTAAACTTTAAGGTTTGTCGCGTAACAATGAAATTTCTGAACCTCTGATCTGTGCAGGTCCTGATTAAAGGCGGGGCAAACTTCCACCAGTAAAAAAGAAGAGAAGTTTCACCTCGTTTTTATGACGATAATTTTATATGATTAAAGTGCTTAAATACCCCGAAAATTTATATTGAAATTTACTGGTGGGAGCTCCCTACGGCTGTAACTAGAACGCCACGGCTGTAACCAGAACTTAGATCTAAGGGTTAAAATCTTTTATTTTTAAAGAATAAGTGATACATGCATAGTTCAAGCAATTATTTAATAAATTTATGGTAAAAGTATTTAATTTTCTTATTCTTTTGAAATTTTTCTCAACTATGTCAAAAAACCTTCCCACCAGAATTTTTATTTAAAACTATGCACAGGGGCGCAAAAATCTAGGCGCCAATGGGCCGGGTCCCACCACTAAATTTTTAGTATTATTTGCCTAATAAGAATACTGATAAAATTTAGGCGAAGTATGCTAATAAAATTTGACGAAGACTACTAATAAAATTTAGTGGTGAGAATCAGCCCATGGGCGCCTAGATTTTTGCATCCCTGACTATGCAACATATTTATTTAGCTTAGTTTTTTCTTTTGTTAACTTACTTTATACAAAAATTCTTTTTCGAATAGATTGAAATACATTATAAAAAGGAGTTCGATTAGACCCATTCAGAGATTGAAGGTTAAACTGTTTTTTTTAATATATATATTTGTTAAATATTTACTTTTTTAAAAGTATAAAAAAGTTGTTTTATTGAAAGATCGTATTTTTATACATCAGAATCCTCCAAAAAGAATAAAATGTATATTTTTAAATTTTAATTAGCTTCACGCTACTTAATACATTTTCTCCAAACTTTCATCACACAACTTTTACTTACTCATATCTATCCACCAATAACATAATAGTCTTTTCCAAAATAATCAATTGGAGCCGGAAATAATAAAAACGTATTTAATAATACGAAATTAAGAACCTATTGCTGCGTATATGTAGATAAGAGAAACTTATGAAACAAACTAATGAACGTGCTCTGCGTTCTCATGTGAGTTTGTTAAAAAACTGTATGCATGTTTAGATGTGGTCCGAAACCTCATTCCTTGGCAGCTTCATAAAAGTGTTTCAAGGATTGTCTTTAATTATGTATAATATACAAAGTGCCACTCCTTATCCTTTCAGGATCAAAGTTCTGTTGTTAAGATGTTGCAGTCACTAGTATTTACGAACAAACCGTGATTTGAAAATATATAAACGCTTTCCTGGACGGAAATTATAAAAGAAGAATTTTATTAAAAATTTCTGGTGTAAATGTAGGAGTTGGGGAGTAAAGGTAAGTGATATAGATTATATACACTGCCCTTGAAAGGTTAAACTTTGTCATGTAATTCCTAAATCGCCATGTAACTCTAGTTACAATTCATACAGACTTATTTTAGTAGGTTCGAATGTGGGGTGTTCGATTCCATTTGAAATCTAACGAAAACTCCAACGTTCTCTTTCCAGGGCCTGATTACCAATGGGCACACTTTCACATGTGAAAAAGAATAGAAATTTTATCCTTATTCATGGCAGTAATTTTGAATGCATAGGGTGTTTTATTAAGACGAAAATTTCTATTAAATTTTACTGGCAGAAGTGTGTCTCGTCTGTAATCAGGCCCTGGCTCTTTCTGGAATTGTGATCAAGCTATTACAGACTGATCTAGCGATACACAATAGAGAGTTACAATCATATTTTAATTATACAATATATTTTTTTATTATAAAGATTTTCTAAAATATATTTCTTTTGAATGCGGCCAAAGAGCTAAATTTCGCCTTTTTTGACAAATTTTAAAAATTAGAACATTCCATTATATATATAAGTCACTCTTGTTTTGAATGTTCTTTGAACAAAATTACATTTTTAAATCGATTTGCTCGACATTTAATATCCATACGACTTAGAACATGGACAAAATTAATGTCAATTTATAAAAAAAATCAGATCTCTCTTTTTCCCTCTTTCCAACCACCTGTTTTTAGTTTTTCATTATAGAAAGCTCTGTTTTTTTTTAAATATTCTAATGCAAAGTTTTCTTTTCTGTTGCCAAACCCTAAAAAAAAAACAAAAAAAAAAACGATAACACGTGTACTTGGTTTTTATAAGCCAATGCAAATTCTTACCCACTTCGTGTATTTTTTTTTTTTTAATTTCCAAAATTAATGTCACTCTAAGCAGAAAATATGATTTTTTTTCCTACATAAAACGTTTACAACTAAGTTGACGTTAACCCCTTCGGGACCGGCGGCTTTTACAAAAATTTTATTCGGTTGGCACCACTTTTTAAAAAAAAGCTACCTTTACTTAAACTATCACAAAAATGCTCTAATTAGAGAAAGCAAACATTATTTTCATTTTTTACTGGTGCCTAAAACAAATTCTGCATGTTCTTTTTGAGGATGCATATATGCACCCATGGTCCCGAATGGGTTAAATGTATTTGAAGTTAATGACGATGCAAAAAAACTCGAATGATAAATAAAGTTTGGCATGAAAGATTATCTCAGTATCGACGTCTATTGAAAATTCTGTGAACAATTTATATTACATGTAGTGTTGGAATACAGCAGCAATAAATAAAATCGTCTTTTAAAGTCCACTGTATAAGTAACATTGATATTTGGGTATTATGCAGGTATACAACGTGGTGATACAAAGGGTTAAGGTTAGGGGTGCAAAATTCTAGGCGCCAATGGGCTGATTCCCACCACTAAATTTTATTAGTATTCTTCGTCAAATTTTATTAGTATACTTCGCCTAAATTTTATTGGTATTCTTATTAGCCGAAGAATACTAAAAATTTAGAGGTGGGAATCGGCCCATTGGCGCCTAGATTTTTGCACCCCTGGTTAAGGCGTTTCAATATTTAGTTGAAATAAAATCATTGTCGTCTAACAAAAGCAATTTTTTTAATGGATATATGGGTCGAGAGGGGTTTATATGAAAAAGTCTGGCATTCATGCATGAAAAGCCTAAAAAAGGTATACGATAGGGAAACAAATTTAGATTTTTTTTTTCATTTTTCACCATTTCATTTAAACATAAATAAATAACATTGTATAAATAACACTGTATAAGTAACATTGATTTTTGGGTTCGTTGCAGATATGCAAAGCGGTGATACAAAGGTCGTTCCAATGTTTAGCGAAAATAAAATCGTTATCGGCTAAAAAAAATGATGCATGGGGGGAGAGGGGAGTGGGGTTTTAGAAAAGTGGTGGTAGTCATGTACAAGGCCGGATTACCAACGGGGCACACTTCAACCAGTAAAATTTAATAAAAATTTTCGTCCTTTTAAAACGCACTATAAATACACAATTACTGCCATGCATAAGGATAAATTTTCTACTATTTTTTTTACTGGTGGAAGTGTGCCCCTTTGGTAATCAGGCTCTGGTCATGCATAAAAAGGCTAAAAAGCGGTATGGTAGAGAAACATATAGTTGGGGGATAAATATATATTAATACAAAAATAAGGCAACTTATTACAATTATAGGACGGATTGACGGAGCTATTACGGGTATATTCGTTAAATTTCAAACTTTTATTTTTTAAGCATTATATGGAAGACTATCAACTGCGTAACTGGTGCAATCTCTTATACGATATTACATAATTTTTTTTTCATTTTTTACCAGTCCAATTAAAATACTTATGCTTGGAAATTTGCTTTAGAATGCAACATTCAAGAAACATAAATACAATTAATTAAATTCAGCTTTTTGACGATACACCAATAATATTATCGACAACATTTTCCATATCATGAAAAACTTTATTAACTCTTTTTCCACCAACGCAGTATTGCCAGTAGGCTACTGTTTTATAAGTTAAGATTGCTTCATTGCCACCACATTTCTGAAGTAGAAATATTTGCTTTATTTTATGACGCATTGAATAATGCGAGAGAAAAGGGAATTACAATATCTTAAGAAAGTGGTGGGAATCGAACTATCTGAATTTTTTTTTTTTAAAGTAGCCTACTGGCAACATTTCACCCTCAGCAGTGTTGTCATTAGGCCTTTTTTTATTCCCACCACTTTTTTCATATATTGCAGTTGGCCTTATTCTCATAGTATTTAAATTTCATTAAATAAGTCGCATATTTCTACCTGAAAAAAGTGGTGGCCAGAAAAGCAGTTATAATTTTTAAGAAGGACCCTACTGGCAACACTTACCCAAGTTACACAAGTGTACCCATAATGATGTCCAATGTCAACTTTTTTTTTTTTTTAGTTCTTCTACCACTATTTCTAAACAATATCTTCATTGTAAATGTCTGTTAGAAATACAAAATTTATTCTGGAAATACATCATGAAGATTATTGTATGTTAATAGTAATATGCAAAATAATAAAAGAACAGTTGCTTGGAGCAATCCTGTCTCAGCAGATGTAAATAAATAATGTTATAACATAGCAGTTTCCAAACTACTTGTCGCGATCCACTAGTGGATAGCTGAACAGCAGCGAGATATTCTAAAAGATATAGTTAATTTTATCTGCTGCAGTGATGTAATAAGTACAATATGTTAGAATTCTAAAGATAAATACCGTTAAAATTATGTAATATAAAGCGAATTTAAAATAAACTAAAATTTCCGTTAAAATAACTCTGGGAAGTGTTTATTAAAGTTATTGTAGAAGAAGAATTGAAGCTAAAAGTTTAAAATAATTCAATCCCGAAACATAATCTGTCGTTTGAATAAAACTATACCCTAAACCGCATTGTCATTGAGAGTATATATATGTTTTTATGCATTCCGTAATGAACATATGTTGTTCTGAGGCAGGAAAAGGTTTTGATAACTCTACATTCACACTACCATTACGCTTGTATGTTCGAGTCAAATATTAATTTTCCTTACGATATATTATACAAAAAGTTTTACATATTAGGTTGGTCATAAAAAAAATTTTAAACTTAAAAATTGGGACGCGCAATAATAAAGTTTGTGCACCCTCGTTTTGTGTTATAAGGGTCTTTGTTTTGGAACAAATAAAAGGAATTCAAGAAAATTTTAAATAAATTCCTTATAGATTATTTAAAATGTTTTGTTAAATTTGATTATTTTTTTCATTTATAGAGAAATAGTAAATTGTTTTATTGTAATGTTTTATTTATGCTTCATAATAGTTATTTTTTTATTTTTATTTTTTTTTACCTAATCTTAAAGTTTGACTAGCGTCTCGGACATATGCGTCTTAGTGGACTTTTTATTATTCTATTCGACTACTTTTAGAAATTTAATCTCTGCCCTACTCTTATACTAGAATATTTTGAAGAGAAATCTACCACAAAGAAAAATTCCTATAAACTGTGATACGATTGAATATAAAAATAATTTCCGGTCTGGCCTGTAATCAACGATTTAAAACGTTTTTCCATACTTTCACAGAAACTGTATTTACGCATACCCATTCTTCGAATACGAGAGCGATTATACTTAGAGTGTTCTCAGTACATGTTAAATTTGCTAGCGCGCAAGAGCAATTTAGATTTTACTTAGATTTTATTTAGATTTTTTTATTATTACATTAACGGCGTGGTTTCCACGTAATTATCACATAGGAGAAACTAATTGTTTATCCAACCGTGAGGAAAGATTAATTAGAATAGTGTGAATGGTTAGTAGAATAGATTAGATATGAGTTTCGGTTTTTTTTTCAAAGCTCGAGCGCCCCGATGACTTGAATTACAGGACCGCCTGATTCCTAAAAATTTTATTTTACCAGAGTTGGGCCCCGCCGAGAACGATACAAAAAACACGTAGCAGAAAATTTTTAATAATATTTATAAATTAATTGTTTAATAAATTTCTCTTTTACAAATGTCTTCTTACATAGAAGTACGTTTTGATAATAAGTGTACTTTCAAGACAACATTTCGTGATTTTCATTCCACTGGAAATCTGTTTAAAATATTAAATTTATTATTTATACCCAACTACAGGGAGAAATGTGCAATATGCTTATTATTTTCTTGCAAAGATTGTAAAAACAATTACGAAATATTTTCTTCATAAATATTGGTATTTAAAAAAAGCGGAGGAGTGGAATTCCTGTGTTTAAATTCTTATACATTTCGTAAAATTTGATTAAAATATTCGCATGTTACGAGAAAAATACTTGAAAATAATTTGAATTTTTAATAAAACCGTTTACATCAATGTGCATATGAGCGCTATTGTTACGAAAAAAAATTACACCTGCAAGTGACTGTTAAATGATAATATTTACAATTTTTTTTGACAATTTGGACGTTAAAATATAATGAAGTGCTATTTTTTCCCTTTTGTCCGACTGTACAAGAGAATCATCGTGCTTACATTTCATATTTGCCCTGCACGCACACAAGTGAAATAAATTATCCTGTAATTTTATTGATATTTTCAATTATCGTAAAGTTAAATTATAACAGATAAATCAAGATGATACGTGTCGCAGTGCAATAAAAGCATATAAAACAACGTTTTAGGCACAATAACATATTAACTAATTGCATATTAGTTAAAAAGGTTTGATGCTTAAAATGTTGCTTTAATTGCACTATATTAAACTTTTGAAACTAGGTTTTATATTTCAGCTAATAATTCTTAAGCGATTCTCTAGAAAATAATTTAATCTGCCTATAGTGAAAAAGAACTTCTGTTTCATTTTGGTTAACTTCATGTTGAATTACCTATTCTTAAACTTTGACTTAAACTTAAACTTTGGTTTGAGTGTCCCAATGGACTATTATTATTATTCTAATCGACTACTTTTTGAAACATTATCTCTGCTATTCACTTACAATAGAATACTTTAAAGAGAAATCAACCACAAAGAAAATATGTGTAAATTGTGATAACATGGAATATAAAAATAATCTCCAGTCTAGCCTGTAATCAAAGGGTTAAAACTTTTTCCCAGACTTTCTTAAAAACTTTATTTACGCATTTACATTCATCTAATACCAGAGAGATTGTAAATTGTGCGATTTGATAAAGCGAATGTACGTGTTAAATTTGTTAGCGCTAAATAAATACCGCCACATTCCTCTCCTGCAGCCGGTAGTCGAAACAGAAGTGCACTGCAGACCCGCTATATGCAAATTTTTTTCGCGTACATGAGCTCCACTTTACTCTCTTGCGGCTAGTTGTCTCAACAAATGTGCGTTGAAAAAAGTATTGATAGGTTTCATAATCCATCTCACTGTCTTTACAAGAGCATGAGTTTTTAATCCAGGGCCTATGCTCGATCTCACTTTCCATTTTATCTGGATCTTTTTATTATATATTTATTATCGTATTTTTCACAATTTTTCTTTGTGATTTTTCTGTTTTAAAAAATTTATTTTTCAGCGCGCAAACAACCATCAATCGTAAGGGGCGTTTTTCTCATCGCCCCCTGAATGCCCCCTGGCTTGCACGCTGACACAAAAATGGCGGCGCTCGTGGGCCGATTTTGTAAAATCTTTGTACCGTATCCTAATTTTACACCCCAGTATTTTCTAAACGTTTTCTTTGACTTATTGAATCTCAAACGAATAAGGAGGAGAAAACATTTAGAAATTATTGAATTGAATTTTAAGGGATCGTAGACACGCTGAAAAATTTCCGCCTACGATTGCATCAGTTTTTGTGTCAGCGGTCAGACCATTATCTGGTGGTGGCGGATTTTTTTTTTTTTTTTTTTTTTTATTTAGTGGGCGGTGTTTTTTTTTTTTTTAAATTGCGAAATTTCTTTCATTCTGATGAATAGACTCAATGTATAAAGGTTTAATATATAATGGCTTTGTCTAATACATTATAATCCTTTACCAAAATATTCAATTGAAACCGGAAATTTTGCAATGATAATTTGATACATAAAATTCAGATAATTTTTACTATCTGCGAAGTTTAAAATGTTAATGAACGATCAAGGAAGCAAACGCGGTATTCCTACGTGCGTTTGCGTGATAGTGCATGAATATTCTTACGTGGCAACCAAATCCGCGGTTACAGGGATAGTACGAAAAATTTTATTTTCCATGTATAAGTTCAAAATGCAGCGGAAATATTTCCATTACACCTTTAAGCAAATTATAAATATTACTCACGATATTTTCCTTAACAAACGTGCCATAGTAAACTTTGAAAACGTATATCAATTACATTACAATCCGTGTATATTTAAGCGAGTTAGAACCGAACAATCCTAATATATAAATTATTTTCAACTATTTTGGGAAGTGCTAAAAATAGTCGATAGCGTCGACAGCTTGAACTGCTTAAGCATGAGAATGTGCACTGATTCAAAAATACTTGCATTCCAGAAAAACGTGTTCAAAAATTTTATCAGCATTTTGTACAACGGGGCATAGATTTGTTAAATTAGTTAATAAGATTTCAGTATTTAGTGAAACGAAAAATGTTTCACGGTACATTTTAAACACTGTATGATTTTTTACTATGCATATAGTTTTAATTTTCGAAGAAACCCCCCTTTTAGATAGCTTTTAAAATAGCAGATTCAATTCTTCCTCTAATTTTAGGCCTCACCAGCCGCTCAGAGTCTCAGCTCTCAAAGATGACAGACAGGAGATCCTGTTTTCGCACCATTTCACACCCGTTGGCTTAACTGTTCTGTATTTTACGTGGTTTGGATACATATGGGTTAGCTTTCTTTAGAAAAACTTTTATAGATGGCTATTTCCCCCGCCCCTTTCTCTACCTCTACCCATCGCGCAAATAAAATCGGCCGCAACAACAAAAACCAACCAACTCCTTTGTTATATCGAATGCTGCAATCACCCAATTGGTCATTCTCTAAATTAATCACACTTTCATTAATTGTAGTGCATTTAACCGAATACAACATTGCCAGGGTGAGAACAATTCTATCACATATGTATTCTTTAAATGTTTGCCTTATTTTATCGCAGAAAAAATTGTATGAATTTTTAATTGCGAAATTTCTTTCATTCTGATGAACAGGCTCAATGTATAAAGTTTTATTATATAATGGCTTTGTCTAATACATTATAATCCTTTACCAAAATATTCAATTGAAACCGGAATTTTTGCAAAGAAAATTAGATACATAAAATTCAGATATTTTATGCTATCTGTCAGAATTTAAAACATTCATGAACGATCAAGGATGCAAACGGAGCTGCGTGAACTTAGCCCCCGAAAATCAGATAAAGAAAAAATTAAAACTGCATTTGATTGACCACTTTTTGACCACAAATGACCATCAACAATTTTATTTGACCACCCTTCCTTAAGGAGTAATAAGAAAAACAAGATACGGGGGCTAACTTCACGCAGCCCCCGAAAATGAGATAAATCGAAAATTCCGAATGCATTCGTTTGACCATTTTTTGACCACAAATGACCATCAACAATTTTGTTTGACCACCCTTCCTTAAGGAGTTATTTAAGAAAAACGTTATTTTAAGGGAATTTCAAAATCTTCGCATATATCCAAAAGATCAAAATAAATAAAATTTAAGTAGTGTATATGATTGATCACTGTTTGACCACCAATGACCATCAACAAATTTGTTTGACCACCCTTCCTTAAGGAGTTATTTGAGAAAAAGGAATTTTCCCAACAGCGTGAAGTTAGCCCCCGAAAATGAGATAAATGAAAAATTCCGACTGCATGCGATTGACCACTTTTAGACCACAAATGACCATCAGCAATTTTGTTTGACCACCCTTCCTTAAGGAGTTATTTGAGAAAAAAGAATTTTACCAACAGCGTGAAGTTAGCCCCCGAAAATGAGATAAATAGAAAATTCCGACTCCATGCGATTGACCATTTTTTGACCACAAATGACCATCAACAATTTTGTTTGACCACCCTTCCTTAAGGAGTTATTTAAAAAAAACGTTATTTTAAGGGAATTTCAAAATCTTCGCATATATCCAAAAAATCAAAATAAATAAAATTTAAGTAGTGTATATGATTGACCACTGTTTGACCACCAATGACCATCAGAAATTTTGTATGATCACCCTTCCTTAAGGAGTTATTTGAGAAAAAAGAATTTTCCCAACAGCGTGAAGTTAGCCCCCGAAAATGAGATAAATGAAAAATTCCAACTGCATGCGATTGACCACTTTTAGACCACAAATGACCATCAGCAATTTTGTTTGACCACCCTTCCTTAAGGAGTTATTGGAGAAAAAAGAATTTTCCGAACAGCGTGAAGTTAGCCCCCGAAAATGAGATAAATGGAAAATTCCGACTGCATGCGATTGACCAATTTTTGACCACGAATGACCATCAACAATTTTGTTTGACCACCCTTCCTTAACGGTAACTTAAATGTAACGTGCTGTAACCGTAATTTAACTGTAACATGGCGTAACCGTAACTTAACTGTATTGTGTCATTACCGTAACTTAAGTGTAACGTGCCGTTATCGTAACTTAACTGTAAAATGCCATAACCGTAACTTAGCTTTATCGTTGCGTAACCGTCACTTAACTGTAACGTGACGTACCCTTAACTTCATTGCAACGTTCCGTAACCGTAATTTACCTGTAACATAACCATAACTTAAGTATATATCTTTAATCTCTAACGTACCGTAACCGTAACTTAACAGTAATATAACCGTAACTTAACTGTGACATGCCGTAACTGTAACTTAACTGTAAGGTAACGTTACCATAAATTAACTGTAATGTGACGCAATCGTAACTCAACTGTAACCAAATTGTAGCATAACTGTAACGTGCCCTAACCGTAACTTAAATGTAGCGTGCCGTAATTGTAACTTAACTGTAAAGTAATTGTAACATAAATCTAACGTGCCGCAACCGTCTCTTAACTGAAACGTGCCGTAACCGTGACTTTAATGTAACGTGCCACAATCGCAGCTTAATTGTAACGTGTCGTAACCATAACTTAACTGTAACGTGACATAACTGTAACTTAATTGCAACGTGTCGTGACCGCAACTTACTTTTAACTAAACCGTAACTGAAATTATATATTTTTAATCTGTGACGTGCCTAAACGGTAATTTAAATGTAATGTACCGTAACCGTAACTATATTGTTATGTGCCGTAACCATAACTTAAGTGTAACATGCCGTAACCGTAACTTAACTGTAACGTACCGTAACTTAAATGTAACGTGCCGTAACCATAAGTTAACTGTAACGTGCCGTATTCGAAACTTAACTGTAACCTAATTGTAACATAACTTTAACGTGACATAACCGTCACTTAACTGAAATGTTCTGTAACCGTAACTTAACTGCAATGTGCCGTAACCGTAACTTAAATGTAACGTGACATAACCGTAACTTAATTGCAACGTGTCGTAACCGTAACTTACCTATAAACAAAACCTTAACTTAACTTATATATTTTTAATCGGTAACGTCTCGTAACGGTAATTTAACTGTAACGTAACGTAACCGTAACTATACTGTAATGTGCTTAACCATAACTTAAGTTTAACATGCCGTAACCGTAACTTAACTGTAATGTACCCTAACTTAAATGTAACGTGTCGTAACCGTAAATTAACTGTAACGTGCCGTAATCGTAACTTAACTGTAACCTAATTGTAACATAACTCTAACGTGCCATAACAGTCACTTAACTGTAATGTGCCGTAACCGTAACTTAACTGTAATGTGTCGTAACCGTAACTTAACTGTAATGTGCCGTAACCGTAACTTAACTGTAATGTGCCGTAACCGTAACTTAACTGTAACGTGCCGTAACCGTAACTTATCTGTAACGTGGCGTAATTTGATTGTATCCGAACCGTGCATGTGCTGCAAAGTACCTTATTCTCACTTTTCATCGCACTATTTTTTACGAATCTCCGATACGTGTCCAACTGCTTGCTGTATAGTAGGGTGCTAAGCACGCTCTGTAAAATATTTTTGTTCCACTTTCCACTACCAAGGTGAGGTGCGCACTCTTTTCTAAATAAATCAATATGCGAACGAAACTCCGTTATTCAACCTATCCATACCTATATTAGTCGATCGTGTGGGAAATAAGAATGGGAGAAATTTGCTGAAATTACTATTAGGAAATAATGGTAACCATCAGTCATATAAGGGTGCGGTATATTCTCTAAGAACCTCAGACCAGGGTCACTGCTGCTTGAAGCAACGTATAAAAGGTGTGTTGCTCACGCTCTGCAAAATATGTTAGTCAAACTTTTCACGCCGAACGAAACTCCGATATTAAACCTGTATATATATTAGACGAAGGGTTGAGGGACTGAAATAAGAATTTGAGAAATTTGTTGAAATTACTATTTGGAAATAATGATAACCACTAGTCAAGTTTTTTATATAATTTTGGAATACTTACTTTTTTTTTTAGCATTTAAAATAAAGTACTGAGAAAACATCATTACAAATTTGCCCTTTTGCTGGACAGTCAGAGGGTTAAGAGCTGAATATGTTCTGTACGAACATCTGAATGGTAGTCTCTAGCATTTTCTATTTTTCTCCAGGGCAACGCCGGGTAGAAAAGCTAGTAGTGTTATATAATTGACCACTGATTGATCCCCAATGACCATCAACAATTATGTTTGACCACCATTCCTTAAGAAGCTATTTAAGAAAAACGACGTTTTTAGAGGATTTGTACTTTAAAGATATTGATGCTAATTTGAGATATTTCCGCCAATTGAAAAACATTCCAATTTATTAGTGTATATGATTGACCACCAAAGACCATCCATAATTTTATTTGGCCACCATTTGTCAAAAATTTATTATAATAAAACCAATATTTTAGAGAATATATATATTTAATAATAGATATGAATGCTAACTTCGCATATTTCCGCTAATTAAAAAAATAATACAAGAAAATAAATAAAGACAAATAAATATAAATATTGTATACGACTGACTACTTTTTGACCATGAATATTATTTTACGAACCTAAGAAGTTATTTAAGAAAATTGAATATTTTAGGGAAGTAGACAGGAAGGCTATCTTCTCAATTTTCCGCCAAATTAAAATAAAGAAATAAAATAAAGAAATAATAAATTCATCTTCTATTTCCATTTCTATCGTTTTCAGCAGACATGTATCACTGTTATTTAAAAAATTCTAAATTACGTTTTCTTTTATTATTACGTTCTTGTTTGATTGTCGAAAATTTAGTACATTCTAACTAAATTTTGGCAACTAGACTAATTTGTCGATATTAGAAATTGCTGAAATTTGGTCTTCATTTTCTAATTAGAAGTAAAGTCGGAAATTATTATTTTTTTTAATAAATTGTTTTATGGCATTTTTGAATGACTTAGTTAACTGAAATCATAAAGTGAGGAATTGCGAAACGTCTGTTGGGGCGACTGTTTATGACGATTCAGTCACGTGATCCAATGGATAATCCAATAACATCAGCAGAATTAAATTTAGGCAAAAGACAAAGGCGGGAAGTTTGACAGTTGAACATGCATTGTCTGCATCACAAGTGAAAAAAGAATGTAAGTAAATATTTCTTTTCTATAAAATGCTTTTTTTTTAAATATGTATTATTTAAACATTTGATTTTATCATTTCAAATCCATCATTTCTCCTTTATAACTTTTAGGCAATACCTAAGAAAAATAAAGGAGGAAAGAAAACTTATTTCATATTGTGAAAAAATTTCGTAAAAAAATATCCGTTATAACCAAATAACAACATTAACGATATATTCTGTTATTACAGATTTTAGACTTGCGATCTAAATGATATTACAACAAAAATGTATGTTTTTTCTTGTAATATTATGCATTATATTATTTTGGCATCTTATGAGAAGGCATTTTTTATTATTGTGTTAAATATTTTCTATGCAAGTCTTAATATTTATTTAAATTTCTCTCTCTTTTTTAACACTTACCAACCTAGTTGAAAAGTGTTTATGACTTCGGTTTGTCTGGCCGTCTGGCCGCGCTCTAACTCCCGTAAATATGATCGGATTGCTCTGCAATTTTTATATGTTATAGTCTTTATCTATAGCATGTTCCCTATTTCAACGGAAGTGTGTAACACTTATAGTTGTTTTACAGGGACACTCAAAATAATTCCATTACATTGCGGTCTATGGGGAAAATCATTTGCGGTTTATTTAAATAATGTTTCACTATTTTAAACGCATTGAAATTTATATATATCACTAAGGTGCATTAGAAGAAGCTTAATATGGAATAGGGTATGCATAGCCCTTATAGTTATTTTATAGGGACAGTCAAAAGAATTCCGTTACATTACGTCTATGGAGAAAAATCGTCTGCGGTTTATTTAAGTAATGTTTCCCTATTTGAAACGCATTGAAATTTATACAAGAACGAAAAATCAAGCGTCAAGCATAGATTATATAGCACTTTCCAACGCTTCCAAAATAATTTTACAAATCATACTGTTTAATAAGCTAAAAGCTAACATCTAAGTAAACAATTTAGAAAACGCATAACATATTTAAAAACATAATTTCAGGAATTTCCAACATATACAATATTCGGAAAAATATCCGAATACTTATATTCAGCCCTGTATAGGATCTATAGATTTGTATATATACTACATAGGATGATAATTTTAGTTCAGTTAGGAAACGCGTAGCACAGTTTAAAATTCTCCGTCTGGAGTTTGTCAATAAACAGAAATGTGTTCGCGAACTTTTGTGCTGCCCTGTATAGGATCTACAGAATTTATACACACCACGTAATAGACAAAAAGCAAGTGAAAATTAAAATCGCGTTCAATAACTTAAAACGCACTTCCAGGAATTATTGTTAACAGACAGTAGATAATTCTTTTTCGTGTCCCTGTAAATGAACGATGACTGCTATACACACAATATTCCGTAGTAAGTCTCTTGTAATGCACCTTAGTGATCTATATACATTTCAATGCATTTAAAATAGTGAAACTTTATTTAAATAAACCGCAGACGATTTTTCTCCATAGACGTAATGTAACGGAATTATTTTTACTGTCCCTGTAAAGTAACTATAAGTGCTATGCACACCCTGTTCCATATTAAGCTTCTTCTAATGCACCTTAGTAATATATATAAATTACAATGTGTTTAAAATAGTGAAACATTATTTAAATAAACCGCAAATGATTTTTCCCCATAGACCGCAATGTAACGGAATTCTTTTGAGTGTCCCAGTATAAAAACTATAAGTGCTACACACTTCCGTTGAAATAGGGAACATGCTATAGATAACGACAATAACATATAAAAATTGCAGAGCAATCCGAGCATATTTACGGGAGTTAGAGCACGGCCAGACGGCAGACGGCCAGACAAACCGAAGTCATAAGCACTTTTCAACTAGGTTGGAAAGTGCTAATAAGGTACATTACAAGAGGCTTACTACAGAATATTGTTTGTATAGTAGTCATCGTTCATTTACAGGGACACACAAAAGAATTCTCTACTGTATGTTAACAATAATTCCTAGAAGTGCGTTTTAAGTTACTGAACGCGATTTTATTTTTAACTCGCTTTTTGCCTATTACGTGGTGTGTATAAATTCTGTAGATCCTATACAGGGAAGCACAAAAGTTCGCGAGCACATTTCCGTATTATTTAAATCCAAACGGAGAATTTTAAAATCTGCTACGCGTTTCCTAACTGAACTAAAATTTAGCATCCTATGTAGTATATATACAAATCTATAGATTATATACAGGGCTGAATAAAAGTATTTGGATTACTTAGATGTTATCTTTTAGCTTATTAATCGGTATGATTTGTAAAATTATTTTGGAAGCGTTGGAAAGTGTTACATAATCTATGCTTGACGCATGATTTTTCGTTCTTGTTTTAATAAGAAAATTAGTTTTAACTATTTTTGGTAACGACAAGCTGCTTGAATCTAATAGCATTTTGTTCGTTCATAAAAAAATTCATTTAATTTGTTTAATTTTTTGTTAGTACTAGATGGCGATAATCTAAATGAGGCGAAATAATTGTTTAGCATTACTTTATATTTATTATCATGTTGAAAATTTCCCCAAAAATATAAAATGGCCTATTAAAAGCAGGGGCGCCATTTCAGAACTTTCTTGGGGGGGTAGGCAAAGTTTTTTTTTAAGGTAGTGGCATAGCCAAGGGTGGAGTTCAGGGGCTGTATCCCCCCCGCAACCTCTTTGGACGAGAAACGTTTACTGAATCATAGATACAAAGACAGTAATACTTCTAAATCGGAAGGGACCTCTGAAAATTTCGTTTTAGACAGGTTTTCGTCTTAGCAAGTAGAATTTTAAAATATTATGAATGTTTTCAATCATAGACAGGTACTGTTTTTTTTAAAGGTATTCTTTAAAACTGTTAAAACTTCCTTTCTATAAAGCACTTCTGAAGAGCATAGGTGTATTACAGTGAAATGTGTCTAAGCGAAACTCCAATTTCAATGAAAAAACACCATACAATTATACTTGTTAAGATGGAGACCTGTCTAAAATGGAACTTTTTCCCAGTCCTTTTCAACTTCTTCTTTGCAGGTTTTACAGCATGGACGCTATTTCAAGAGTTTTTGGGGAGGGGGGGGGGCAAGTTTTTTTAGGGACAGGTGTTGAAACAGCGTGCAGGATGACCCAAATCATGCACAAAATAGAAATAGGCCTACACAATAAAAAAAATCCCTGACGGCTTGGCCTACAGGCACAGGTAGATTTCGAAGACGCGGACCGCGGGGCAACTGTTTATTGGGAATTGCAGAAGAAAGACCTATTTGCCATGATGTGGTAGTTGGTCTTATAAAAAACAATATAACAATTGTAGATAATATTAAGAAGATTTATAATAAATTTAAGCGGATTTGATATCCAGGGAATTGACGAAGTTAGGATTTTTTTTCTTCTGAAAACCCTATCCCCCCCCCCCCTCCTTGGGGGCATTTTATATTGAAATCAAAAATCTGTCATACATAAATTTTTGGCCCTTTTCCTAGAAGTAATAATAACTTTAAACGGATTCTATATGTATTAAAAATTAAGCACGTCTGCTTTTAGGCGGAGCCAGCAGAGATTTTCTTTTTTTTTTTTTTTTTTTTCGTAAGAGTTGTCCTATAAAACACTTGTCCATATAAAAGTTATAGATAATTTTAAGGAGATTTACAACAAATTTAAGCGGATTTGATATCTTGGGAATTGACGAAGTTATGGATTTTTTCTTCTAAAACCCCCCTCCCCCCCCCTTGGGGCCATTTTTAATGATATCAAAAATCTGTCATATACAAATTTTCGGAGCTTTTAATAGAAGTAAAAATAACTTTAAACGGATTCGATACCTATCATAACTAAGCAATTATGGAATGTTTTCTGTTTTCACAAAGACCCCTCCCCCCATTTCCCCCCCCCCGTTGGTTCGATTTTGCCCATTAATGAACTTGACCGAGATTTTATGCCCCTTGATTTTATCTATCAGTTTGGAAGAGATTTGTACAGAATTGTTGCAGTTATCGTGTCCATAAAAAAGTGACATAGATAGATAGATAGATTAAGTTTTGAACTGGGGGTGGTTTTGGGTTCTGGGAGTCATGATCGGCGTAGATCTGCAAACATTTTTCAAAAATTCCAACTAAGGGGAGAATGTAAGGGTAGTATTTCTTACGAAATCTACCTAAAATGCAGTGTGATATTTTGAATTCTTATCTTAACTTCTTTCACAAACATGTGATTCTTCAGCGAATGTATTTTTAATTTTAGTGGTAATCCACGATTTTTTTTTTCGTTTTTTTAGCAAAAGTAATTCGTTAACCGATCGCGGTAAACATCGCGAATTTTACGAATTGGAATTAGACAAAATAGTTAATTTGGCAAGTTGGTCACTGAAAATATCGTTTGAAAATATCGAAAAAACGACCGTGGAAAACTATCGCGAGTTTTGCCAAAAATCACTGAAACAAATAGCGATTTTCGTCAATTGGTCGCGGAAAAAAATCACGAATTTAGTATAGCTATTGCGAGAAAATATCGCGAAATTCGTCAAAAGATTAAGCAATAAAAATCACGAATTCAGTCAAACAATCGCACAAAAAAAGGGGAATTTCGTCAAAAATCCCGCAAAAAAATTATCGATTTTTGTCAGTCTGGTGCGGAAAAAGACTCCCGAATTTCAACAAACGATCGTAGAAAAGAGTCGTGAATTGCGTCAAAAGATCGTGAAAACAAATAGCGAATTTTGTCAATTGGTGAAAAAAAATTTCGTGAATTTCGACAAATGGCAGAAAAAAATTCGTCAACGATCTGAATTTCGTCAAAGATCGCGCAAAAAATAGCAATTTTTGTCAGTCGGTTGCGAAAAAGGACTCCTGAATTTCAACAAACGATCGTATAAAAAAGTCGCGAATTTCATCAAAAGATGACGAAAACAACTAGCAAATGTTGTCAATCGGTTCAAAAAAAAATGACGTAAATTTAGACAGATGGTCGAAAATTTTCATTAATGATTTTCTGTCAGTAAAAATTTTCCACAATCATTTTCTACTTCATCTCCAGACTACGATCTAAATTCCATACAATTCAGAAATCTGCAAAATCTTTGGTGTCAGATTGGTTGGGCAATACGACCCAATCTGCAGTACGGATCGAGCCGAGTTGATGCGGCTTATTTTCGTTGCGGGTCACGTTGACTTGGAACATTTGACTACGGTTGGGACATATATGTCCCAGTGGACTATTAGGTAGATTTCATTACAAAAACCCACCTATTGCAGCCGTTCGGAGGCAAGCAAATCCAAAAGACTATATTTTCACCGATCATGACTAAATAACCCTCCGTTCAAATTGTTGATTTATATATATATATATATATATATATATATATATATATATATATACCTGACATGCTGTAACTCTCTTGTTTATGAACCGATTTAGATGTGGCTGAGTATATGTATAGGACATACCAAGATCTCGACCGAGTTCGTTGGCCAGTTTCATGCGGCATCTTGTTTCAAAATTGCGGCAAGTTAAATTTTCATTTTTTTAATTCAAAAAGTTGTATAAAAAATTATAAATTGAAAAAGTTGTTTCCGTTAAGTGTTAGAACGTGATACAAGGATTCCGAACATTTTTTGTTTTGGTTTTATCTTAATGGCTGAGCTATGGCGGTTTGAAATTCTAGGGTGGCTGACATTTTGAAACAATCTGATTTTTGTTATACTGTAACTCTCCTGCTGAAATTCGCATTCAAATTCAACATTAACGAAAACTGGTATTGAATCTTCTATAATCGGGTTCCAAGCATTTTAGTTTCGGGTGTTTGAGTAAAATGAGTTGAATTTTTAAAAACATGGACCGATTGGAGTAAGTATAATGTGACACTAATAAAATAAAATTAAGAGATAAAATAATTAGGAAATTGAATATACCTCTCCCACCCTCGAAAAAAAGAAAACAAATTCCCCTTAAATTTTAGGCTAAAGAGAGAATTTATCACTAAAATTCTAGCCTTGAGGTTGACGAGTTTGAGGTTGACACAGCTCAGAAGCAATTCATAGAGTTTTTTGTCACATATATTTCTAAAACTAGCCAAAATACTCATTAATGATAAATGTCTCACTTATAGAATGTTGCAATAGTAAGGCTTTAGAAGACACTTTTGATAATTATTAGTGTCAATGTTTAAAGTGTTTATTAAATGTTTCTTCTATCTTTACAAGAAGAAAGTATTAGATTCATGAAAATTTTCCACTACCGGTTTTCGACGGATTTATATGTTTTAGAAGGTCCTGAACACGATTGGACTGTTTCTAGAAAATGTCTGTGTGTGAGTCTATCTGTCTGTGTGTCTCTGTGTCTGTATATGACAAACATTTTGTGGGTGCTGTATCTCAAGAACTAACGCACATAATTTAATTACACTTTAGATTCAGTTAGACCTTAATATAAATTAGTGCTGATTTGTTTTTGGTGTACACTCTAAAAAAAATCAGTGGAAATACAAGATATGTTCCGTAAAATTTTACGGAGAAGTTTCATTTTTCCAAAACAACAGTACAATTTCTGTAAATGACATTAGTTCCGTAAAGGAGATTTCAAATCCGTAGATATGCAGAAAGTTTTCCGTAATTTGATGGATTTTTTTTCAAAACAGTACAATGTCCGTATTTCCCCATTTCCGTAAATAACGTTCAGTAGTTTCCATACAGATATCATCTTGTTTGAAATGCGAATTAAGATTGTTGTATTTACTAGGGTCCAGGGTCTTCTAGGATCCAGGCCTGGACGGTCCTACCCGTGGGCCTATTTTCTGTCATTTTACTCGGGCCAATCCTGGAGCTCATTCTAACCGGGCATGTGTCTGGACGGTAAGTTTTCGTGAAAATAATAATGATATTTTTTATTTTTTAGTGAAATCTTTAGAAATTTACTTCATTTATATAAATTACACAAACATATTTTTTTAAATCTACTTTTTTTATATATAGTGCTACAAATTGTGATTTTTTTCACTGACATTTTAAAATTTTATTTTAATTTTATTAGCGTAAGACAATATTAGGTTATTAAAGGTTTCGTAAAATGATATCTTTGCAAATTATTGGTATTGAACAAAACTGATTTGTCTTATAAATTTGTGAATTAAACTAAAATTTATTATTTTATAAATTATAATTTTAGAAAGTTTATATGTTTTTCTTTAAATTTATAAAAATAATTAATGATTTTTTCTTTACTTTTATAGAAATGAAGTTTATAATTTTATAAATTTTATAATATATTTAGTTAGTTTATAATTTTATAAATTAAACTAAATTAATAAATCCAATTTTAAACATACCTATCCCAAGGTCATTAATTTCAAAATTTTCGCTAAAAATCTTTTTTTTTAAAAATATTTTTAAGGTTTTATAAAATAATATTTTTGCAAATTATCGGTATGTAGTTGTTAAACTAAGCTGATTTGTCTTATAAATTTGTGAATTAAACTAAAATTTATTATTTTATAAATTATAATTTTACGAAGTTCATATTTTTTTCTTTAAGTTTATATAAAAAAAAATTAATAACTTTTTGTTTACTTTTATAAAAATGAAGTTTATAATTTTATAAAGTTTATAATTGATTTCGTTAGTTTATAATTTTATAAATTAAACTAAATTAATTTAAACTAAATTATCAAGTCCAAATTTAAACTTAACTATCCTAAGATCATTAATTTCAAAAATTTCTTTAAAAATCTATTTTTTTTTTGTTTTAATTTTTTTTTTAAATTATTCAGTTTAACAGAATCGTACACAAAAGCTCTCAGCAAAGATTAAATGTAATAATTTAATTTATTATAAAATTGTTTATTCACATAAGTTTTTAGAATAAGAGATAAAGAAAATTTACTTTAATAGCATGTAATAAATACGTTCAAGTTTTTGCATCATTAAAAACATCTAAAATAAATGACAACATTTGACGGAACGAAGTGTCCGGTCTTAGCATAATGGAACAGCCCGCCAGTTTACTACACAGAAGCCCAGTGGCAGAACTATCTTCAAGTGTCTGCAACGCTAATAATGTTTTCAAAAATAGTCTGCAATACGCAATATATCATATAAATCTATTCTTGCTGCTGTTGTAGTTGTAGTGCTAATTAATTAAGGCATCAGCATTTATCTGCATTTCTGAGGGAAAAAAATATTCTGAAATTCACAGCAAATATTCTGAAAGGTTAAAGCAGAGGGAGGAGGGAGAAAATACCCTTTCGGCAATAATTTTTCTTGTTACAGGTCTGATTAACTCTGCTTTTGATTCGAGTCGATTTCAGGCTGAGTGTAGATTCTTGCAAATTGGGTTCGGGTTAACCCGATTTTTCAAAAGTTAGTTCAGTATATTGTTTCAGATCAAAAACTATGCCTATATTAATAAGCATAGAACTTTGTGTGTCTGCTATTTTCTAAAGGAATGCTGCATCTTTTCCGGGACTATTTCACAAAACTCACGTTTTTTTTTCGTGAACTTTTGACGAAATTAGCGTTTCTTTTTTCCTCCGCAATCCTTTGGCGAAATTCAAGTTTTTTTTTTCCGTTGTCCTTTGACGAAATTTGCACTTTTTCCGTGATCCTTTGACGAAATTAGCATTTTTTCTGCGGCCATTTGACGAAATTTACGTTTTCTCCGTGGCCCTTTGATGAAATTCGCATTTTTTCCACGATCCATCAACGAAACTCATGTTTTTTTTATTTTGTTTGTTTTTTTGTTTTTTAACAGTTTTTGACGAAAATCAAGTTTTTCCGCGGCCCTTTGACGATTTGCATTTTTTTCGCAATCTGTCGACAAAATTAGCCATTTTCCCAGATCCTTTGATGAATATCACGATTTTTCTTTCGTCTTTGGACAAAATTTGCGTTTTTTCCGTGATCTTCTTTGACGAAATTTGCCGTTTTTTTTAGATACTTCGACGAAATTTTCCGTTTTTTCGAGATCCTTCGACGAAATTTACCGTTTTTTGGCGATCCTCCGACGAAATTTGCCGTTTTTTCGCGATCTGTCGGCAGAATTCTCCGTTTTTTCGCGATCCGACGACGAAATTTGCTGTTTCTTCAACGAATTTGACAGTTCTTTCGTGATCCTTCGACGAAATTAACAGTTTTTTCTACGATCTTTCGACAAAGTTGGCGTTTTCTCCGTAGCCCTTCGGTAAAATTCACATTTTTCCGCGATCTTTCAAAGAAACTCATGTTTTTTTGACGGCCTTTTGACGAAATTCACGTTTTTTTCACGCTTTTGACTAAATTTGCGTTTTTTTTTTCGTTATCTGTCAACAAAATTAGCCATTTTTCGCGAACTTTAAATGAATTTCGCGTTTTTTCCGCGATTCTTCGACGAAGTTTGCCTTTTTTCGACTAATTTACGCGCTATAGCGCGTCCGCGGCATCGCTGTATGTATTTAGTCTGCCGGTGTCCTAAAAAGTCTGCGATGCCCGTCGCAGCGTCGCGTACATTCTGCCACGGGGCACAGAAGTTTCCGCGTTCGATCCCCTTCGTGCCAAGTGTTGGTTATTTACTGAAAACACGCATAGAAATGAAAGAAAAAAATAAAAAGTGTTGTAATGTTCCTTGAGATATATGTATTTTTTGGGGGGGAGGGGGGGGCTATAAAATTTATTTTAACGATATAACAATATCTAAAAAATACCGAAGATATCTGTTAAGAAACGGAAATTTAAAAACGGATATTTCAGAAATCACGGAAAGTTTCCTGGATTTTACGGAATTGTTTTTCCGTTAAAATACGGAAATAGTGCTGGCGTCTCGATTGCCAGTACAATTTCCGTTTTCTTTCAGGAAAAATCTTTTACAGTGTATGTGAAACCTGTATGAGATAGAAGAATGTCTTGTGATTGGCTCATCAGACTAGTTTTTTTTAGTCAAATCTGTGAAATCTGACATTATTTTAGCTTTTGATCATATTTTGATTTTTTTTTTCGTCTAACCTGTAAAAACTGATAATTTTTCTGAATTTTCAAATTCTTTCCCTAAATGGCGCCCCTGATTAAAAGTAACTATGTAAGGTATTGACTACTCGCATCACGTGAGTAGGCAATGTGTGAATGAGATCGTTTTTGTCCATTAACAGACTATGTGCGTACAAGTTATAAAGGCTCTCTATCTTTCTTTAACTTTCGAAGGACAGCTGAATCCCTGAAATTGTGAGTCGCCGTGTAATTTCGAATATGCAAATTTTCTGGAGCTGGTCGGTCGACACTGAAGTATATAAGCAGCGAATTTTGACTTGAGTGCAGAGCTCAGAGGAGCTGGTGAGCGCTCAGCAGAGACTTGGCCTGGGAAGTTGAATATTGCGACTGAGATTTAGGTTTAGCCTTGAGACCTCGCATCGAGTCTCGTGATTAAAAATCAGCCTTAGTATTCTTATACTGGAATTTTATACATTGATAAAGCTGACTTGAACCTGCATCAGTGCTTATGTAATTTGAAGGATAAGAGTATTGAATCGTGATTATATATTTAAAAAGGTTAAGGTTTAATTATATTGTTTCGTTTTTGTTTAAGCTACAAGTGTTAGCAAGAACTCTTTAGTTAATTTAATTTTTTAGGAAAATTTCGTGGAGCTCGCTCAAACTCCCTACTGATTGTGTTAATAAACCAGTTTTTGGTTTTAAAACAGTTGTACTTCTTTCCTCGTGCTCTACCACACAGCGGACATTTTAAGATGGCCGCTACAAATGGCGCCCAACTTCACGGGTTGTACGATGGCCCACATCCACGAGAGATAGTCCCCAGAGTTTACCTTGCCGGACATTCTGATGTCACAGAATTTTTAAATAAATTGAACGATTATATTGCCTTTAACGATATTCCGGATAAAAACAAATATGTAGTATTGAAATGCTCTCTAAAGGATGAAGCCTTGCTTTGGCTTGAGAACATTGGACGTTTCTTGGTGACCGATGACGCGAAAAGATTTGAGCAAACATGCTCGGAGTTAACTAAAGCCTTTCCTAATCAGCGTAATGCAGCGGAATTAAGACGTGAATTCTATTGTAAACGCCAGACTATTTACGAAAAAGCGTTCGGATTTTTTCTGAGAAAGCTCGAATTAAAAAACAAGTTGGCACTTGACGTTACTCATCAGGAGCTGATGGATATTCTGCTTCCTCTTTTCGCAGTGTCAATCCAGGACTTTATCGAGCTGCGTGCCCCAGCGAATACAGCTGAACTCTATGAATTATTAATAAAGTATGAAGCGCGACATGAGGCGGATCACCATAGACAGAGAACCACACGAGAATTCAACGAGGGGGATAGGTTTATTAATAGGTCCAAGAATTATGATACTGAATATAATGGTCGTAATGTTCGTGGTCCAGTTAATTATGGGGATAGGCAAAATTTTCAAAGAGTTAGTGGTGGTTTACGGAATTATGATCAAACTTATAATAATGGTCTCAGAAGAAATGAGGGGGTGAGCAGTCGCAATAGCAATGGTTTGGATAGAAGGAACGAGGTTAACCCTCGGCAGAATAGTTCGTCCAGGGTTAGACAGTTGGTGGTTGGCGAAAAAGTCGTTCAGCGTAAAGAGGAAAGATCTGGTAAGGCTAGAAATTGTCAGCAGGGGTTAAACTGGTAGGTGGCTGTTGTGCTGAAGGTCAGCAGTCACAGGTTAACTCTTCAAAGCCTTCTGTGATCGATTTAAACACGGTAGTAGTTAACCCAGTGGAATTACCTGAGTTGTTAATAGTTTTGAGTGGAATAGTGGTGAAAAGTATTCTGGATACAGGCGCGGATAAAAGTTTTATATCGTTTGAGGTGCATAAGAAATATTTTTCGTATAAAAGGTTGCGACATGTTAATTTAGTGGTTCAATCGGCTCAAGGGATACAATGCAGTATAAAAGGTCTGGTGGATTTGGATGTAGAAATACGGTCGGTTAAAGCGAGGTGGCAATTTCTAGTATTCGATGGATTAAAAGCACATTGTATTGTTGGAGTTGATTTCATGAAAGATAGAGGGATGAGCCTGGATTTCTTTTCACGTACACTGGAGGTTAATAATGATGAGAATACTTGTACAAACGAGTCCTCATCACTCTCAATTGATTTAAGTGAATCTGGTTTAACAAAGGGGGAGATAAGCAAATTTAGTAAGTTTTTACATGACTTCAGGGAAGTGTTTTCAGACAAACCGGGGTTGACGCACGTTTCCTGGCATGAAATTAATACCGGTTCACATGCACCAGTAGCAAGCAAACCATACCGTTACGATAAAGTCAAACAGAAAATCATTAATTATCACATTCACAAAATGCTCCGCGACGACATCATTATGCCCATTGAATCTCCATACGCGTCACCAGTAGTATTATGTCGGAAAAACAATGGAAAAAGCATTGAGGATCCTGAGGCTTGGAGATTCGCTATAGATTATCGAAAACTCAATTCAATAACCCAATATCCACAGTATCCAATTCCTGTAATAGATGACATACTAGGCAATATTCAAAGTACTAAATTCATGTCCACACTCGATTTAACCTCCGGTTATTTTCAAATCAGCATGAAACCGGAAGACATACTTAAAACAGCATTTATAACGCATAATGGGTGTTTCGCATTTAAACGCATGAGTTTTGGATTATCGGGGGCTCCAGCCACGTTCCAGAAGGCAATGGATACCATTCTGAAACCCCTTCTTGGTTTCGGAGTTCTGGTATACCTCGACGATATTATGGTTATGTCTGAAACATTTGAGGAACATATAAATTTATTACGTAAAGTTTTCACATTGCTCAGAAACGCGGGTCTCACTGTCAAATTAGAAAAATGTAAATTTATTCGTAAAGAGTTAAAATATCTTGGTGTTCGAATCACACAAGAGGGCATACAAACAGACAAACAAAAAACAGATGCAATTGCGGCAATGGCACCTCCAAAGAATGCGAAACAAGTAGCAACATTTTTGGGTATGGTGGCTTGGTTTCAAAAATTTATACCACATTTTTCAGAAATCTGCGAACCACTATATGCTTTAAAACGAAAGAGGGTTAAATTTGTTTGGTCGAAAGCGGCTCAAAATGCTTTCGAACATTTAAAGAATTCTTTAATTTCTTCACCGGTTTTAGCTCATCCCGATTACTCTTCACAATTTGAATTATACTGTGACGCTAGCGCAGTCGGAATTGGTGCGATGTTAGCTCAGAAAGATCGCCCCATAGCTTTTGCGTCTAGAATTTTAAATGCAGCGGAACGGAACTATTCAATTACGGAACGCGAATGTCTTGCTGTAATTTGGGCTTTGAACAAATTTAGATGTTTCTTCTGTGATATCCCGGTCAAAGTGGTTACGGATCACTCTGCTTTAACAAAGTTAACGCACGGAAAAGGTTTATCGTCTCGAATGGTTCGATGGTGTTTGAAATTGGCGGAGTTTAATATTGTAATTGAGCATAGGGCCGGAAAGGAAAACGCAGTAGCAGATGCTTTATCGAGGAATCCCCAGGAGGGTGTTGAAATAGCTGAAGAGGTTAAGGTTTGTGTTTTGTCGTCGTTGGTTTTGAAGTCAAGAGAGCAACTTATAGAGGAACAGAAAAAGGATGAGGAATTTGGTCAGTTATATAATTATTTACAGGATGCTGACATGGTACAAAGCGCGGACGCGCATATGTTCCAAAATTGGTCCCGGAATTTCAAAATTATCGATGGTCTTCTGTTTTATTCAAAAACTGTAAATTCGCGTGGTGAATTAAAAGTGTATATTCCAGCTTCTCTTCGTAAGGCCATCTTGCACGAATTCCATGACAACCCTTTAGCAGGTCACCTAGGTGTCAGGAAAACATACGCTAGATTATGTGACTCCTGCTACTTCCCTAAAATGCGGGAAGCAGTGCGCGCTTATGTCTCCAGCTGCGACACATGCCAAAAATATAACTATAAAAACATAAGACCAGCTGGCAAACTAATTTCAATTAAAAAGTCCTTTCCCCTAGAATGTATCGGAGTTGATTTAATTGGTCCTTATCCTTTAACTGGAAATAGATACAGATTTGTATTAGTAATTGTAGATTATTTTAGTAAATGGGTTGAGTTTGTCCCCCTCAGAAAGGCTTCAGGAAAAATTGTAGCTAACACTTTATTTAACTGTTTTATTTCGAAATATGGTGCACCATCCCAGGTAATTAGTGATCACGGTCCCTGTTTTATATCCGAAATTTTTAAGGAATTGTGCACACAGCTGGAGATATCTCATTCTTTTACAGTTCCATACCGGCCACAGTCCAATATGGCTGAGAGGGTCAATAGAACCCTCATTCAAATGATTTCTTCCTTTATTGGCACTCATCATTCAAACTGGGACCAATTCTTGCAGCATTTTGCCTATGCTTTGCGTACGGCAGTTCACGAATCCACTGGGAAAACCCCTGCAGAGTTGTTTTTGGGTCGGAAAATCATTACTCCTTTTCAACAATTGATTAAAATTTCGGGAAATGAAAATGAATATATGATTCAGGACATCGATAAGTTGGTTAAGGAAGCACAAATAAAAATGGGAAAGGCTCAGAAAAAACAAGCGTTGTATTATAATATGCGTCGGAGAGAGTTGGAAATTAAAGTTGGTGATTTTGTGTTGTTAGAAAAACATTGGTTGAGTTCTAGTCGGCAAAAACGAGTCGCTAAGTTTGGACCTAAGTTTGAGGGACCGTATAAAGTGTTGGAAGTTAAAGGTAACAATTTAATTATTGATGTTGACGGTTGTCATACCACGGTAAACTTGGATCAGGTCAGAGTTTATAAGTTTAGGGACACTAGCTCAAATGGTTCTCAAACGTCAGACGGTGAATCCTCTATGCCTCAGTCAAAGACCTCTCATTCTCCTTACGTCAGTCAATCTTCTTATGCAAATAATTCTTCTAATAATGATAGTGATAACATACGAACGGAGATGAAACGTAAATTTCCTCAAGTTAACCGAGACAGGGTTAACCAGCCAGCTGAACAGACATTACCTAAAGTGGTTCGAAAATATGGCAAAAGACAGCACCCGCATTCGATCTCGACAAGTAGTTCTAAGCCTCCAGACAAGAAATTCATGCAGAACCCTTCTGCGTCACATCGACCACAACACAAGAGACGGTTGTCAAAGTCATCGACAGACATTCCTGCCAAGAGAGGACGGAACGGCAATCCATCAACAGATCTCGACGAATCTACCGATAGTCAACCATCTCAGAAGTCATCACATCGACAGTGCCAAAGTGACGCACGAAAACGTGGCATGGACTATCTCCCCTCTACAACCAAACGGCGCAGGAGAATCGGCAGAAAGCGGACCTTGCCCTCCACATCGATGTCGGGAGCCTCACGGAAACGAACGCCTTTCGCTACTACATTCTTCAACCCTAGAGACAATCTTGCCCAGCGGCACCATCGCCGAGACCCGCCTAGAAATCGTCGAGTCGACACTTCAATAAGCCCGCCTAGCAATCATCAAATGGACAAATCAGTAAGCCCGCCTAGAAGTCGTCGAGTGGAATCTACGAGCAGTCGTCGAGTGGACACTACACGAGCTCCTCCCAAAGGACGTCGCCATGGTTACAACACCCGGCTGCAGGCACGACAAGCGACAGTGGCCTCTCCTTACCAGTCTGCATCAGAACGGAGTTTCGTCCAAGGATTTTGGGGACGCCGCCAGAGTTCTTCTATGAGCCTACAAGCTTCCAGTTCATCTTCACTATAAAATCAGGTGACGACGTTCCATTTTTATTAATTTCATTTAAAGTGCCTATATAAATGTCAACAAGTTCTATGGACTGGACAAAGCAGCTGAACTGTTATAGTTACCTTTCGACCATTGTTTGATTTTGTATCTCGGCTTCACAAGTTGTGCATTTAATTTCTGTTCAAATTTTTTTTTTTTTTTGCCAAAATTTAAGTTATGATGTCAGAGAACATCTTTCGAGATTCACTGCTTTCATGTTCGAGAGATTGTTAAATTGCTTGTATAATTGTTCTATAAGTGTTCTGTGGATATTCTATGTATAAATTATGTATATATTATGTGTATGATTGTTCTATATGTTGAATTTTGAAATATGAATTTAGTATTATGGGTTTTTTACACGCGCCGCGGATAGGCGTGCACGTGTTTTGCGGTCAAGAGTTGCCCTTGACACGCGCGTTCTATTTCACTTTACTAACATTGTTACCAAATCTAACTTTCTCCCTTCGGTCGTGATCGTGGTCGTTATCGGTTTAGTGTTGTATGTTGGGTTTTCGCAAGTTATGTCGTTTTAAAAGTGTTGTTGGTTATGCACTAGTTAGGAACTTACTTATTAGTTCTACTGTTGTTAATTATGAATATTGTTAGTGTATTTCATAGTTCTGACGTAACATTGTATGTAGATAATGAAATTTGTTCCAGGAAGTAAATCATCTTGAAGCAGATAGTCTATTTATAAGTTTTTTTTATATTTTAGTTCTCAAGAAGAAGAATTGTCTTGAAGAAATTTGTAATGTATATTTATGCCTTTATATTTTATAAAAGAAAATTGTTTCACTTTCACAGCTCTGTTAGCTGTTAGTTTGTGACCATTGTAATTGAGCGAGTCATCTACATTGAATTTCGGGGGATGTGAGTTTTTGGCAATTTGGGAATTTTTAGGAAAGCTACTTTATTCTTTGACAGATAGTTTTGTAGTGACGTTCTACTTTGCAATTTGTTTCGGCACTTCATGGAATTTTGCAGGTAAAGTTGCGTATTTATTTTGGCAAGCTGTGAATTTTGTGAGGAAAATTTTATGAGGAAAATTTTGTGAGATTCTTTTGCATGATACTGCACATTTACAGGAGGTTATGTTGAAAGTGTCGTCGATCTGACCAGTTTGTGCGTGATGGGTTAAAAGTACAAAATTTACATTTGGATTCAAAATTTAAATTTACCCGTCACATGTTGTGTTCATTTTTTTGGACTCTAAATTTTTAAAAGAAAAAGACGATGGTCTGCATTCAACCACCGCTTTTTCTTTCACAATTTCCGGGAGGGGTTGTAAGGTATTGACTACTCGCATCACGTGAGTAGGCAATGTGTGAATGAGATCGTTTTTGTCCATTAACCGACTATGTGCGTACAAGTTATAAAGGCTCTCTATCTTTCTTTAACTTTCGAAGGACAGCTGAATCCCTGAAATTGTGAGTCGCCGTGTAATTTCGAATATGCAAATTTTCTGGAGCTGGTCGGTCGACACTGAAGTATATAAGCAGCGAATTTTGACTTGAGTGCAGAGCTCAGAGGAGCTGGTGAGCGCTCAGCAGAGACTTGGCCTGGGAAGTTGAATATTGCGACTGAGATTTAGGTTTAGCCTTGAGACCTCGCATCGAGTCTCGTGATTAAAAATCAGCCTTAGTATTCTTATACTGGAATTTTATACATTGATAAAGCTGACTTGAACCTGCATCAGTGCTTATGTAATTTGAAGGATAAGAGTATTGAATCGTGATTATATATTTAAAAAGGTTAAGGTTTAATTATATTGTTTCGTTTTTGTTTAAGCTACAAGTGTTAGCAAGAACTCTTTAGTTAATTTAATTTTTTAGGAAAATTTCGTGGAGCTCGCTCAAACTCCCTACTGATTGTGTTAATAAACCAGTTTTTGGTTTTAAAACAGTTGTACTTCTTTCCTCGTGCTCTACCACACAGCGGACATTTTAAGATGGCCGCTACAACTACATATATTCGGATTTAGTTTATGTCATGTTTGATACGCTTGCCATCAAAGGCTATGATGTAGCATACAAAAGATAAAAAATCTAAGAAACTCACTGAAGTGTCGAGACACTAGTGCTTTTAATGACCTCCTGAATGCCTATTTTGAGATCAGCGATGGTTTTAGGGTTGTTTGCGTAAACTTTGCATTTGATATTGGCACACAAAAATGAGCCA
The DNA here is from genome assembly GCA_963931845.1 of Maratus michaelseni. Lineage (NCBI taxonomy): Eukaryota > Metazoa > Arthropoda > Arachnida > Araneae > Salticidae > Maratus > Maratus michaelseni. The sequence continues at coordinate 308,133,556 of OZ007595.1, forward strand.
AAAGGGTTGAGATTGGGAGAATATAGCGGTCAAGCGCTGTATTTTGACATTTCAATGAAAAATGAACAACAACAAATATACGAGTACGCATGCTCAAAGAAGAATCCGAATATCCCTGCATTCAACTACCAAGTTTTAACTGAATCTCGCCTAAAGTTTAAATGTTATAATTTTTTTTCAGATAGCTTAATAACTGTCACCCTTTACAAATTCCTCCCCCCCCCCGAACCCGACTTTTTTTTATATAGTATTTGTTGTTTAGTACATGTAGTAATAATTTGGTGAATGTTAATTCTTCCAATAATTTATTTTTTTTTCTTCTTCTTCGTTTTTTTACTTATTTTTTTTTTATTAAAGGTTTTTAGGGGAAAAAAGCACTGTCAAGTATTCCCCAAGTTACTTAAATTTGACATAAGTGAAATTCATTGAAATTTTCCGTATAAGTAAAATTTAGATGTGATCGCAGATTTACGGAATGCAACACAACAATTGACAAAAGAGACAACAGTTGACAATTGAGTTTTAAGTGAATATTTCCAAAGATTTTGCAAAATCACCATCGTATTGAATGCATTTTTTAAATATTGGCAAAATTGACTTATCAAAATCCATAATTGACTTCGGAAAGTGGTAAAATTCGATGACTTATTTTAATCGTCAATTTTTCGATTCCATTCTTATACGTCTAGCAAACTGCCCAATCCTAACGGAATGGAATCATAACTTGTTGGATTGCATTCCATAAACTATTCTAAGAATCAGGAAAATTTTTCACCACTATGTTATATTTCAAAAAGTACAAAACACAACATGCGATTTTTCAAAGAGATAAAAAAAATTGAATTTGTTTCCTAAAAATATGATTTATACTAAAATTTATAGTTTTTTAAATCATATATTAGACCAAATCGTAAATTTTTGTTTAAATACAAATTTTCAAGAAATTATGCTTTCCGAAAAAAGTATCGCCAGTATGTCATATTTTTAAAAATACAAAAGGAAAATGTGGTTTTACACCTGCACGTGTGTAGATAGGTTGCATTTTCTTCTGATATCCTTTATGGAAACATAATGTTTTTAATTAAAAAAATGATTTCTAACTTTTGTTGTAATTTTTGGATGCTTTTGATAGTTTAAGTAAGATGTCATACTGAGATATTAGGCCAATTGTGATATTTTATTGAAATACATTTTTTTAATTGAGTTATTTGAAATGTACCTTCGGATTAAGGTTATTTGGAACGACCGGAAGCGAAAGAGGCGACCACTTCAACTTGATAGCAACCCCGTTCTGGTCTTGAATATTAACATTTTTTACAGTTTCTAATTAAGATATTGAAACATTATTAAATTACGGATCCCAGTTTATATTCATGCGTCTATAAAAAAAATTCAGAGCTCTAGGTGCTATATTTTTTCTAAAATCCCAACGATGGTAATTAATTTTTCTCAGTTATTAACATGGATTATCTACACTAAAATAAGCGGTAAGCAGAGGAGTAAGCTTAGAGATGCATTGGGCCTAGAGACATCTGAAATATAACAAAATTAGCAATCATATTTAATACATCCTTTCTCTCAAAATATTCAATAAAACCTGTCGATTTAGTAATAAAGTATAAGTATATTTAAAATCAAATATAGCTAAATAAATTGAAAATTTATTGACCACAAAATAAAATAAAATAGATATGCGAAAAACAGAAGATATTGAAATTGCCAAAGTCAATGGCAGCTTAACATTTAGAAAATACACTGCATAGGTGAAAAAAAATTAAATAACATGCCGTAGTTTGGAGATTTTTGTAAAGATTTGAGGTTTTTTATTTTTATTTTCTTTTTTCAAATGAATGTTTTGTGTCCTAAATTATTATCCCACTTGATATTGCCACCTAGTATTACGAAAAAGTTATTATGCTATTTTTATTTAATATATTTTGAAGTAATTGGAATTTCATAATTTAAATGATCAATTTGGGTTTTCTGAATCAGTTACCTTATTTTGATATTTCCTGCCGTTTTATACTTACAGTGGTTCGCTAGAAAATAACGTTTTTCTGTGATTTTAGGAGTTAAAATTTAAAAATACTGCAGAAATTTTCATTCAAGAATAAATAGGGATTTATCTCTGATTTATACCCATTAGGGATTTGAAAAGTGCTAACATCTTTAAAATGCTAACACACTTTCACTCATACGGGAGCAACAATATTTTCCCAAATGTTAATACAAATGTCGCTTGTTTGTGCCTAAAGACAATGTATCTTGTAATTACTGAGATTCTATGTTTTAATTCAATATCTGTACCCACACGTCCTCATATCATTAGGAAAAAACCAACATCGGATGACCGGATACATTATATATATTTTTTTAAATGTTGTTAAAAGTTTCTCAGTTTATTTAATTTAAATTATTTAAATCGAAACAAATATTACCTTATAGAAAATATGAAACATTTAAACATTGATAAAGAAATTAACAATAATACAAATAATAATTTTTATTTATTTTAAAATAGTTCAAGCTTATAAAGTATCTCTAGGCTTCGGCCTCTTCCCTAAATAACTTTAACCTAAATCTATAATGTAATTTTTTATTTTTCAGAAAATGGAATGCCTAGAGTTATAAAATAAAATGCCCCGAAAAGCGTTCATCAGCTATGAAGGAATAATTGAAGTACTAACAAAAGTAAATATTTTTGAAGATTCCATTGGAACTTTAAAATCAAGAAGCGACGAAGTTTGGACTGAAGCAAGTAAATTGTTGAATAACGAAATAAATCCAAAGACTTTGAACCTATATGTCAGACTCAATCGTAACAATATTTTAAGTGAAACCAAAGAAAAATGCGGAATTACAGATGTTGAAAATGTAAATAATACGTTATGCACACAGGTAAACTCTACACACATACTACTTATAAATTCAGCAAACGATTCCGATGTCGCTATTAATAAGCCCATAAACAATGATAGATTACCTCCAATATTTTTTCATATAGATATAGATGATGAAGAATGGAAAAAAATTGAGCCTACAATTGTATCTAGAAATGAAAAAGGTAAAGTTCGCAATTATAAAGAGATGCAATCTGGATGGACTGACTTAATTGCAAATATCAGTGATAAAACTAAGCTTCCATGCGCATTTACGTTCAAACATGCAAAAATTTCTGATAATGAAAGTAATGTGTGGCTTAAGATTAAAGGTACCTGCAATGAGTGTGGTTCACAACTTCGAGGACATTGTTTAAATGAGCCTAAAGAACGTAATGGAATTTCTATTCAAATCACAACATCTGACACACGAGGTCTTTCGCACAATCAAAAGAGGCAATTAAAAGGTAAAAGACGTATTTCAGTTGGCAACGATCTTCTTCTTAAAAAAGCATCAAAATGGCGAATAGAAGCTTCAAAAGATATGGAGTTTGGTGATCCTGTACCAAGCCATATTCCTTCATTAAATGTATTACGAAAAGCTCGTGAAGAGGCTGTAAACCGAGATTTAAATATTACTAAGGATTTAGACTGCATTTCATCTTTATTACAAAAGAAATATGAGGGCGAATTTGCAGGTTATAATACATGATATAGGTTTAGATGACTTTTATTGTATTTATTTTTCTCCTTCTCAAATGATTTTATACAAAAATGCTATCAAGGAAGGAAAACGAATAGTTGTTGATGCAACGGGAGGAATTGCAAAATCAATTGAAAAGTTGAACGGTAAAATTAAATATATATTTTTATACCAAATTGTTGTTGAAGGAGAAGAACAAATTTTACCCGTTTTTCAGATGTTATCTACAAAACACGACACTATAAGTATACAGTATTGGCTTCAAGTTTTGATCAAAAATGCAAAACAAACTCCACGTGAATGTGTTTCCGACTTCTCTTTCGCGTTACTCAACGCGATAACTTTAAGTTTTAACAATTGTCGATTAGAAACTTATGTGAAACAATGTTTAAAATTGATATTTGATGGAGATTTTCAGCATTAATTAATCTGTTTCGTGCGTGTTGATATTGCACATTTAATCAAACTACTTTGTATGAAAAAAATATTTAATCGCAAATTGAGCATAATAAAAGATTTTTACGTCAGATCGCTGGGAATTATGACAACTTGCAGTGAAATAGAGGATTTCAAAAAAGTGTTAACGGCAACTTTAACCGTTGCACTAAGTGAATGCTGTAGTACAGATGAGAATGGAAAGGATATACAAAGTCAAAAACAAATAAACATGTTACTAAAAAGAATAAAAACTTTTGAAATACATGTAGAAAATGAAATTTTCGATGATGAGGAAGAAAAAGACGAAAATGAAGAACAAACGGATAATGATAGCATCAAAATGAATAAACTTGATTTTGTATTGGATACAAATGAAGATTTTACAGAAGAACGCATTGAAAATTTTCTCGACAAAATTCATAAACGTGCACAAAAGAAAGCAGAAATAAGTCGCAACACTGAGAATCCCAATCCATATTATTTACCGGAAATTATTAAACCACTTATGAGGCTGGCCAAATATTTTGTTTTATGGACAAACATCATGAAGGACAAATTTTCTTCAAATTACGACGTAGCGTTCTCATCATTAGCTGAAACATATTTTAGAAATATGAAATTATTAGTTTTAGACCGATCTGGTGCTACATTGCGAGTTGATAAATTTTTTGTGAAACACATGCGTTCAATTCAAGCAGTATGTGTTTATAACCAAGCAGCTAAAATAAATAAAGAAAAATCTGATCTTTCAAGAAAAATGCGAGGTAATATAAAAGGAGTTAAACAGAAATTTGATTATTTACATGCAGAAGAAAACTGGAAGAACAAGAATAAATCAGATGAACTAATTAAATTAAAAAACATTTTGGACAACGAATCATTCATTGAAAATTGCGAAATAACGGTTATAAAAGAAATCATTAACTTAGAAGAACCCACTGAAAATGCACAAACTCCCGAAATAACGGTTGCAAAAGAAAACATCAACTTAGAAGAATCCACTGAGAATTTACAAGCTCACGAAATAATGGCTATAAAGGAAAACATTAATTTAGAAGAACTCATTGAGAAAGTACAAACTCACGAAATAACGGTTGCAAAAGAAAACATCAACTTAGAAGAACCCACTGTGATAAAAAAATGAACAAGATGAATCAGAAAAGAAACGTGAATTTGAAAGCATTTGGGACAACGATACATTATCTAAAAATAGAGAAAAAAATAAAACTGTTGCTGAAGAAACAATTGATTTAGATATACAAACAAATAAAGAGAAAAAAGTTAACGATACAATAAAACAAATACAACTAAGTAACAGAAAGAGAGGAAAGTACCTAACACCATACCCCCAAATATCTCTAGTGCACGATAGACCTATAAGAAATAAACAAAATTCTATTATAAGGAATGGGAACATTCAACCAGCACTATTTGTTCAATCAAAATGGATGGAAATTCGCAACACATGTGCATTTGATTCAGCTGTCGAAATACTGTCTACAGCTTATATGGACAATACTTGTTATAATTCAAAATTGGAAACGCTTGGTAATAGTGAATTAATTTTTCCACTCATTAGAAATTACGCAAAGTTCGGCATATCCAGAAATTTGTATCATGACAGAGCTGTCATTTTAATCAATTTATTAGAGAATAGAAAGTGTAATACTTTAGATTGCAACATAAATGCAGCATCATTAATAGACAAATTATTAAAAGTTACACCATCAGTAACACAAATTAGAACATGTGATAACTGCGGAGTTTCAAAGAAATCTTATACATTGATTCAAGGTGATTCAACAAACATTCTAGATTTGGGGTTAAAAACAAGTATTGAAAAATTTTTGGACAAATTTTACAAGGATCAAGAGAAAGAATGTAAAAAATGTAAATCGAAAATGATTGTTAAAAATGAACCCGGAATACATATTTTCTTAGATTTAGAAATTGTTCAGCAATATTTACTCCATCACAAAAAGCACACTCTGATTGAAGATATTCCAGAAGTGATAATAATTCAAGAAAGACAGTACGTATTAGCAGGTTTCATACAATATTCTGGACTACTTGGACATAAATCAATCGGACACTATATTCCCTTCTGCAGAAGAATAAAAAATAATTGGGAAATTCGGGATGACATGCTTGGGGAAATTAAATTTCTGAAGACTTTTGGAAATAAAACCATCAATCCATTTATTTTAGTTTACACAGAATATCATGAAACTATTAAATAGTAAGACAATAAAGATGGGCTTTACTTTTTGACTGTTAAGTTTTGTATATTTACGAATTAAAAAAGTATTTTCAGCATAATTTTTATAAGACAGACTTTCATTTCCTTTTTTCTAAATGTTTAAATGAAGAAAGTCCATGATTAATTTTGTAAGCAGTTTGTGAAACAATAAATCTCATTTTGATTATAGAAAAAATATGTAAAATTGAAAAATAAAAATTCGCAAAATATTCAAAAGGTGTTTGTGATTGTGTTAAACGATATATCTGCATGCATAAATTTTGTGATCAAAATACTGTGAGAGAATCTACGAAAAATACTCGTCTTACAAGTCAGTAAGCTTAAATAAATGTATTTATATTAATTTTTTTCATTTCAATATGGATTATTAGGAAACATGGCAAATAAACTAGAAATCGGCAATCTTGCGCACTAAATATGCGCAGTTGTGGAATCTCAGATTAATAAATTGATAATATCTTTAAAAAATTCTGTTAAGAATATATATAGCATATATAAGAAGTAAATAATGCAACCTTCTTTAAATAAGTAGAATTTTAATATCTGCAAAAGTTGTGTAATTACACTTTCAAACAAAAAATACTTTCAAAAAATTATCTCTACTTATTGGCAACATTTTTTAATTTACGCAATGCATATCAAAATACGTGTTAGTAAATCTGAATATTCTGATATTTAAGTGCTTAATATATTGCCTATATTATATTTAAATCATATATTGTAAAATATGGTGTATCGAACTGCGCAACTTATGATGTTAAATATTTAAAAAATTAGCTCACCACTTTCATGATGGATAGGGACAACCATAAATGGAAGAACGGCTTTTCCGCAATTCCATTTACGATTTAGATTGCTGCAGATCAGGAATCTATCCGCGTTATCTTTTCAAATCTGCTTGGTCTGCTTAGGCACGCTTACTTTCACTCATATACAGAAGGACTCCTTAAAGCAGGGTAGACAAACAAAATTGTTGATGGTCATTGCGGACAAAGAGTGGTCAATCATATACACTACTTGATTTCTAATCACTTTGATTTTTCGGAAATATGTCAAGTTAAACTTTTTATCCTGAAATTCCCTTAAAATAAAGTGTTTCTTAAATAACTCTGTAAAGAAGGTTGGTCAAACAAAATTGTTGATGGTCTTTCGTGTTCTAAAAGTGGTCAATCGCATGCAGTCGGAATTTTTCATTTATCTCATTTTCGGGGGCAAATTTCACGCTGTTGGGAAAATTCTTTTTTCTCAAATAACTCCTTAAGGAAGGGTGGTCAAACAAAATTGCTAATGGTCATTTGTGGTCTAAAAGGGGTCAATCGCAAGCAGTCGGAATTTTTCATTTAACTCATTTTTGGGGGCTAACTTCACGCTGTTGGGAATTTTTTTTCTCAAATAACTCCTTAAGGAAGGGTGGTCAAACAAATTTGTTGATGGTCATTTGTGGTCTAAAAGTGTTCAATCGCATGCAGTCGGAATTTTTCATTTATCTCATTTTCGGGGGCAACTTCACGCTGTTGGGAAAATTCTTTTTTCTCGAATAACTCCTTAAGGAAGGGTGGTCAAACAAAATTGCTGATGGTCATTTGTGGTCTAAAAGTGGTCAATCGCATGCAGTCGGAATTTTTCATTTATCTCATTTTAGGGGGCTAACTTCACGCTGTTGGTAAAATTCTTTTTTCTCAAATAACTCCTTAAGGAAGGGTGGTCAAACAAATTTGTTGATGGTCATTGGTGGTCAAACAGTGGTCAATCATATACACTACTTAAATTTTATTTATTTTGATTTTTTGGATATATGCGAAGATTTTGAAATTCCCTTAAAATAACGTTCTTCTTAAATAACTCCTTAAGGAAGGATGGTCAAACAAAATTGTTGATGGTCATTTGTGGTCAAAAAATGGTCAAACGAATGCATTCGGAATTTTCGATTTATGTCATTTTCGGGGGCTGCGTGAAGTTATCCCCCGTATCTTGTTTTTTTTTATAACTCCTTAAGGAAGGGTGGTCAAATAAAATTGCTGATGGTCATTTGTGGTCTAAAAGTGGTCAATCACATGCAGTCGGAATTTTTCATTTATCTCATTTTTGTGGGCTAACTTCACGCTGTTGGGAAAATTATTTTTCTCAAATAACTCCTTAAGGAAGGGTGGTCAAACAAAATTGCTGATGGTCATTTGTGGTCTAAAAGTGGTCAATCGCATGCAGTCGGAATTTTTCATTTATCTCATTTTCGGGGGCTAACTTCACGCTGTTGGTAAAATTTTTTTTCTCAAATAACTCCTTAAAGAAGGGTGGTCAAACAAAATTGCTGATGGTCATTTGTGGTCTAAAACTGGTCAATCGCATGCAGTCGGAATTTTTCAGTTATCTCATTTTCGGGGGCTAACTTCACGCTGTAGGTAAAATTATTTTTTCTCAAATAACTCCTTAAGGACGGGTGGTCAAACAAATTTGTTGATGGTCATTGGTGGTCAAACAGTGGTCAATCATATACACTACTTAAATTTTATTTATTTTGATTTTTTGGATATATGCGAAGATTTTGAAATTCCCTTAAAATAACGTTTTTCTTAAATAACTCCTTAAGGAAGGGTGGTCAAACAAAATTGTTGATGGTCATTTGTGGTCAAAAAATGGTCAAACGAATGCATTCGGAATTTTCGATTTATGTCATTTTCGGGGGCTGCGTGAAGTTATCCCCCGTATCTTGTTTTTTTTTATAACTCCTTAAGGAAGGGTGGTCAAATAAAATTGCTGATGGTCATTTTTGGTCTAAAAGTGGTCAATCACATGCAGTCGGAATTTTTTATTTATCTCATTTTTGTGGGCTAACTTCACGCTGTTGGGAAAATTCTTTTTTCTCAAATAACTCCTTAAGGAAGGGTGGTCAAACAAAATTGCTGATGGTCATTTGCGGTCTAAAAGTGTTCAATCGCATGCAGTCGGAATTTTTCATTTATCTCATTTTCGGGGGCTAACTTCACGCTGTTGGGAAAATTCTTTTTTCTCGAATAACCCCTTAAGGAAGGGTGGTCAAACAAAATTGCTGATGGTCATTTGTGGTCTAAAAGTGGTCAATCGCATGCAGTTGGAATTTTTCATTTATCTCATTTTCGGGGGCTAACTTCACGCTGTTGGTAAAATTCTTTTTTCTCAAATAACTCCTTAAAGAAGGGTGGTCAAACAAAATTGCTGATGGTCATTTGTGGTCTAAAACTGGTCAATCGCATGCAGTCGGAATTTTTCAGTTATCTCATTTTCGGGGGCTAAATTCACGCTGTTGGTAAAATTCTTTTTTCTCAAATAACTCCTTAAAGACGGGTGGTCAAACAAATTTGTTGATGGTCATTGGTGGTCAAACAGTGGTCAATCATATACACTACTTAAATTTTATTTATTTTGATTTTTTGGATATATGCGAAGATTTTGAAATTCCCTTAAAATAACGTTTTTCTTAAATAACTCCTTAAGGAAGGGTGGTCAAACAAAATTGTTGATGGTCATTTGTGGGTCAAAAAATGGTCAAACGATTGCATTCGGAATTTTCGATTTATGTCATTTTCGGGGGCTGCGTGAAGTTATCCCCCGTATCTTGTTTTTTATAACTCCTTAAGGAAGGGTGGTCAAATAAAATTGCTGATGGTCATTTGTGGTCTAAAAGTGGTCAATCACATGCAGTCGGAATTTTTCATTTATCTCATTTTTGTGGGCTAACTTCACGCTGTTGGGAAAATTATTTTTTCTCAAATAACTCCTTAAGGAAGGGTGGTCAAACAAAATTGCTGATGGTCATTTGCCGTCAAAAAGTGTTCAATCGCATGCAGTCGGAATTTTTCATTTATCTCATTTTCGGGGGCTAACTTCACGCTGTTGGGAAAATTCTTTTTTCTCGAATAACCCCTTAAGGAAGGGTGGTCAAACAAAATTGCTGATGGTCATTTGTGGTCTAAAAGTGGTCAATCGCATGCAGTCGGAATTTTTCATTTATCTCATTTTCGGGGGCTAACTTCACGCTGTTGGTAAAATTCTTTTTTCTCAAATAACTCCTTAAAGAAGGGTGGTCAAACAAAATTGCTGATGGTCATTTGTGGTTTAAAACTGGTCAATCGCATGCAGTCGGAATTATTTAGTTATCTCATTTTCGGGGCCTAACTTCACGCTGTTGGGAAAATTCTTTTTTCTCAAATAACTCCTTAAGGACGGGTGGTCAAACAAATTTGTTGATGGTCATTGGTGGTCAAACACTGGTCAATCATATACACTACTTAAATTTTATTTATTTTGATTTTTTGGATATATGCGAAGATTTTGAAATTCCCTTAAAATAACGTTTTTCTTAAATAACTCCTTAAGGAAGGGTGGTCAAACAAAATTGTTGATGGTCATTTGTGGTCAAAAAATGGTCAAACGAATGCATTCGGAATTTTCGATTTATCTCATTTTCGGGGGCTGCGTGAAGTTAGGTTATCTTGTTTTTCTTATAACTCCTTAAGTAAGGGTGGTCAAATAAAATTGTTGATGGTCATTTGTGGTCAAAAAGTGGTCAATCGAATGCAGTTTTAATTTTTTCTTTATCTGATTTTCGGGGGCTAACTTCACGCAGCTTGCAAACGGAGTATTCCTACGTGCGTTTGTGTGATAGTGCATGAAAATGTATTCTTTACCACATGCACTATATATTGCTAAAGGTGACCGGTCACTTGCGATTTTAGACGTTTTGTTAACTATCTAGAAAAATACATGAGGAATTAACCTGAAACTACAGGTGTGTAAACAGTATTGTATAGGTTATATATTTCCGAGAAGATTTTTTCACGAAACCCCATAGAGGACTGTCAACAAATTGAAAAACAAGTTGGAAATTGTACGTCAAACGTTACAAACGAGTTGCTTTCGTACGCACGTTTTAGAATTAAATTCATGATATCCCGTGCGTAGAACGGGTTAAACAGCTAGTTAAGTATATATTTTATGACACTGTTCATACAAATATCTTAACTAGTTATATAAATATTCAGATATATATGTATCAGCTAGTTATATAAATATTCAGATCTTGATGATTTTTAATTCTGTGAAATGAATTATATCGTCTGCAGATTAATTTCTGTAATAAAATAAGTATCTCGGTCGCTTGACGATTTAACATCCATCGGAAGCTCCTATAACAAAAAAGCACCGATTTAAAAAAAAATCAAATTTCTTAATAAATATTTTTATTAATATCTCCTAAAGTTTTGATTCGATTTTAATAAAATTTGAAATGTCTCGACAAAATTCTGCAAAGATAATATATTTTAAATTGCAAACCATTTGGTTGGGTAGTTTTTGCGTTGTTATATGCGGACAGACAGACAGACGGACGGACAGACAGACGGACAGACAGACAGACAGACGGACGGACAGACGGACGGACCAAACGACGACTATAGGTGCTACGTATTTATATAATTACGAACGCACCTAATAACGAATATCTTTTGGATAAGTCTGTAAAAACTAAAGTAGCAAATGCGCTCAAACTAGAGATTATTAATAAGTGGCTTATTTTAATATACAGTGTTCATTTTTATGAGGATAGCATGTATACTAGTAGAGAAATTAAGATTTTTATAAAATCAGTCCCAAACTTTGCCTAATTTTTTGCTTATAATTTGCTGAGTTCTTAATATAAAAAACAGTTATTTTCAGAAAATATGACAAACAACATTATACATGATACAGAGTTGCCAAGTCTCCGGCTTTTTGAACACCAGTAATTTTTTGGAGAAAATGTTCTTCTTCTGAATCGCAAAATGCTTCGATTCAATAAAACAACAATCTCTGTACTAAATTACTGGTATCCAAAAAGCCGGAGACTTGGCACGTCTGCATGATACTCTGCAATCAGAATTAAAAAATAATAAAAATTGGAGGGTTAACTAAAAAATGTTTCACTGCGCATGCGCGAATGCAATCAAAATATAATATGCATAATGTATTAGCTACGTATATAGAGCAACTTTTGTGAAAGTCTCAAAATCATAGCTTGAAAATTCTGAAGATTATCGTTGATAGAATAAGCTCGAAATCCGTTGTTTCCAAAATGAAGCAAAAATATGAGGGGTTGTATCCAAATATAGCAGTACGTGTAATATTGTGTACGCTATCTTGTCACTAATCAACAGATATTTGATACAACCCCTCAACTTTTTGCCTTCTTTTTGGGAACGACGATAATTTTCTGAATTTTCCAGCTATGATTTTGAGACTTTCACAAAAGTTGCTCTATATACGTAGCTAATACATTATGCATATTATATTTTGATTGCATTCGCGCATGCGCAGTGAAACATTGTTTAGTAAACCTGCTCATTTTTCATCCAATATTTATTATTTTTTAATTCTGATTGCAGAGTATTACGTACAATGTTCTTTGTCATATTTTCTGAAAAGAACTTTTTTTTTATATTAAGAACTCTGCAAATTATAAGCAAAAAACTACGCGAAATTTGGGACAGCTTTTATAAAAACCTTAATTTCTCTACGAGTATACATGCTATCCTCATACAAAAGAACACAGTATATTACAATAAGCCACTTATTAATAATATCGAGTTTGAACGCCTTTGCTACATTAATTTTTACAGGGTTATCCAAAAGATATTCGTTCTTTTTCAATTTGTTGACAGTCCCCTATGGGGTTTCGAGAAAAAATTTTCTCGGAAATATATAACCTAGACTATACTGTTTACACATCTGCAGTTTCAGGTTAATTCATCATGTATTTTTCTAGATAGTTAACAAAACGTCTAAAATCACAAGTGACCGGTCACCTTTGGCAATATAGTGTATATATTATATGAATTAAATTCCAGAACAAGGTCAAGTTGAAACAGGGCGGGGAGACTTACCTTTCGTCTTAAGCTCAACTAGTGCCGGCCGGCAAAAATTCTAAGACTACATAAGTAAAATAAAACTTTTAGAAATTATTTGTGTGTAAATTCAGGAGACCGTACAAACTCTTTAAAAAATTTGCCTATTCAATCCGCCATTTTTGTGTCAGCGCGTGGGTCTAGTATTCAGGGGGGATTATATCGCTGATGCAGTGAACTATAGTGTTACTTGAAAAGGGAATATTGAGACTAAATTAACTTATTTTATATCATTCAAACCCCTTACAATATCGTTTGTAGAAGGTTTAACAAGAGTCTGGCTAATGGTATGAGATCCACCAATTTGAGATACTCGACAACTTTTCGGGAAGAAAGTTCCTAGCATTTTTCCATATATGTTTTAAGAAGTGCTGTCACTGTTTTCTGTGAAGCAAGTTCTTTGTTGCACTAACTCATTAAAAAAATCTGATGGTCTATTTTTCAAGTTCAGTCGATTTCTTTGGAAATGACGCCGCAATTTAGAAGTGAACATAAAGCTGTTGGTTCTCATGTTACCGGAAATCACACAGAAAGCCAATACACGATGAGGTGTAAAATTCAATTTGGGAATTTTCTATTTAGAACAGGGGTGTCAAACTGTGGTCCACCAATAACCTCTAATTTTTTAAAGAAAGAAATATAATCGCAGAAATCCGATGATTATATAAGGAAAATATTACTAAAAAATTTTAGTGGTATCCGGCGGGCTACAGTGTGACACCCCTGGTACAGAATGTCATTTACCACTTTCTTATTTTAACTCTATTAATTGTTACTCAATTTTTCACATTTGCGCAAGGTGATATTAATTCAGTCACCGTAAAAAAATTCCAGGAAATGACAACATATGAAATACAAGTGCATTGCTTGATGCTAAATGTGTTTTAAGAGCCTACATCAGTCATGCGAAAAATTGCTCAAGCTAATGTTAAGCTAATGGAAGGTTCTTGCACTATTTCTAGCCCGCATTTCAATATTTTTAAATGATTTTTTTGCATAGGATAGCAGAGGTCGATCTCCAACGTTGTTAGTTTTTACTTTTTTGATTTTCGTTACAGTTTTTTTTTATAAGCGGGCATTTTTAATTTTTAAACCGGTTGGAACCGGTTCTGAAAGCGAAAGCACCCTTATATAAAAAAACAGAATATAAAATCGAAAAAGTAAAAACTAACAACGTTAGAGATAGACCTCAGCTATCTATGCAAAAAAAATCAATTAAAAATATTAAAATGCGAGCGAGAAATCGCGCAAGAACCTTCCCATGGACTTAACATTAGCTTGAGCGTTTCTTCGCGTGAATAGCGTAGGCTCTTAAGTTTATGATTTTTAAACGATAAAAATCGTACACACGTTGCGTAAAATCTGCCGTTTGCATTGTCTTTGACCCTTAAATGCCTAGTGTATCAAATTTACAACGCTTTTTATTTTCAACCCTTAATAAATAAATCACCACTATACTTATATTGAAATTTAATCTTGTAAAAAGCATGACTTTACTTCCAGATTTGGTTAATTGAGGAGCCTGTGTCGACACCACACATCCCCGAAGCATAATGACATGAAGTTACTTCGTAGAAGATATTCTTTGCTCGTAGCTCATACTAAATAAAGTTAAAAATATATCTTAAATTTTCTAATGTCTAATCCTTAACCCTTTAACGGACATTGGTTTCCCTACGAAAGGTGAGTAAACATGATACCTTCCAAACTGTACTACTGTCTGAACTGCCATTTAGAGAATATCTTCGCAAGGATTATACAGATTTTCGTAAAAATCGGTGGAAGTATTAGGCATTTTACCCTTTCGCCCCGAACGGTACTCATATGTACCAGCGACATTTTGAAAATATCGAAAGCTCGTTTCAACAATATTAAGTGTAATAAAAGTGCACCACTTCAGTGCTTCAAAATATGTTAATGAAATTTGCTGGGAACCTTTCGCCTTAATTGATGATTATGTGGACTTTGGATGTGATTGTATCGTGTTTTTTGCTGCATTCTATTGATTTTTGTGCTATTGATTAGGTTTTTTTTTTTATGTATTATTTGTGTTTTTATTATATTAAGGCTGATGCAAACTTTAGACATCGAAATGAGTTAAAAAAAAGACCATAATTAGTTTTTATGTGTAAAAAAACATTTTTTCTTCTGCGGTTCATATATGAAACAATCTATTTCTTTTAGTGGTGTGCATGAATACCATTCGGGTTATAATGCATTTTTTTTCTTAATTCCAGGGCTATGAATGACTGGAAACGAAAGCCATTTCTAATTCAGAAATATTTGGAAAAAGCCTCGGAAAATGTGGATGATTTATATTCTGTTGCGTAAAATGTATAGGTAGTATGTTGTCAGACATATCTTGTGATTGTAAGAGATTTTTCTGTTACTTGAAGAAATTTATGCTTTCTGTCTGGAGAATTTCAGGAAATTTTGAGCTCATGTTCATGCATTTTCGGAACTTGAAGAAAAGAAAAAACATACGTAAAAATTCCGTTTCTAATACGAAAAAGTACTACGCAGCACTTTTGCCGGAACACCCCTTTGATTTGACGAATATTCAGCTTTAGAGTAGATGATTTCAGTAAATATTTACGGTAAAAATATTTTTTTTTCTCATTTTTGAGTAAAATGGGCAGATTAATGCGAACAATTTTGTGTTTTAACGGAATATAATCAACGAAAAATTCCATTTTATTCAAGGATTTTCTTTTTTGAAAGTTTGATCTTATTTTATTAACATTCGTGGCGTCATGTCAAAGTAAACGGTAATTATATATATATATATATATATATAGTCAAATAATTTAGTCAAATAATTTTTCAAGTAATGTAATCAAATATAATCATCTTTACAGAGTCCGTGTAAAAAAACTCTGTAATAAAATGAAGATATCTGATAGAAGTAATGTTTAAGAAAATAATAAAATTGTCTCCACGAGTCCATTTCTTAAACTCGCGTTTTTGTGGCAACACTTTATTATTATCCGCATTAGAGTGGAATAGTAGCAAGTATCGGCTTATATGCAACCCGAAACCGAAAATGAAAAAAAATGAATTCATAGGTTTACGCAGTAATGGACAAATACTTTATAATTATACCTCTAATATCAATAACATAATTTTTAATTGTTATTAAGGAATTTCTTAAAAAAAGGGGGGGGTTTCAAAGCCGCCTTCAATAGGCAAATCCCAAAACGATATCAAACCGAACCCGAATTAATTAGATTCAACTAGTCCGACCGTACACAAAGGGAAAAAATAACAATCAACCCAAAACGTTTCGATTCAAGACTCAAAAATCAACTTTCATTTTTAATCTCATTTACCCTATATCCCCATTAGACGATAATATATAAAATCTTTAGACCAGTAAAACAATTATACAACGACTATTTGAGAAACGCAAATTAAATGTAGTGTTTGGTACCTTGACACCATACACAAAATTCGTGATAGTTGAACAATCTTGTAAGCTCGCAGTATATTAAAATATTTAAAAAAAAATATTTCATGTGTTCTAAAGATGTATCTCATCAAAAAGTCACCTGTAAAAAATGCAGCCAAGTCTCGTAACTCATTTACCGTAAAAAGTACTGAGATCGTATAAAGCCAAGTTTAACTATCTTATTAACTCTGAAATTTTCATTCACAAATCACTCCTAGTCTCTACATCTTTAGTTAATTATTATTTTGTGACTTGGCAATTACGTAGCACGAGAATGTGATGTATATAGTTAGTCTTAATCAAATAATACTATAACATATTAAAGTGTAATAACTTCCTGGGGCTAACATCATTTAACAATCCATATTTCATATGTAAAGTAAATAGAGTACAACCTGTGAAAGAAAACAAACCTGTATATAAAGAAATCGCATATATCATAGCCAGTCTATAGCGGAACTTTTCTATAACGAAATTCGTAAACGAAAGAAAAGAAAACCATAATCCGGGGGTAATAACATAAAACAATTAGGGGCGTTGTACTAGCTAATAGGACAATTATCTTAAAACTAATGTTTCTAGCAGTACAAAATCAAATTGTTTTCGAATTTTCGATTTCTTAAAGATATTTCGATTTTTCGATTTTATTTTCGAATTTACGAATATTTTAATTGTTCCTTTTACTGAATAGTAAATACTACCTTTACACCAAATTTCAATTTTCTAAGACTACAAGATAAAATTATTTTCAATTTTTGATTTTTCGATTTTTTTTTTATAATTTTCTGGAATTTTTAATTTTTTCTTATTTTGTATCCTTTATTACAAATTTCAAGTTTCTAGCGCTACAAAATCGAATTATTTTCAAATTTCCGATCTTTTTCGAGTTTTTTATTCTATTTTCGAATTTATTGTGTTTTAATTTTATTTTAACTTATTCTGAATCCTAAACACTATCTTTACCGCGAATTTTAAGTTTCTAAGGACAAAAGATAAAATTATTTTAATTTTTTTCAATTTTTCTCGAATTTTTCGAATTTTTGAATTTTTTTCGAATTTTCTGGATTTTTTAATTTTTTCTTATTTTACATCCTAAATACTACCTTTATTCCGAATTCCAAGTTTCTAGCGCAACAAAATTGGATTACTTGAAATTTTTCGATTTTTTTTCGATTTTTCGATTTAATTTAATTTTTTTTGTGTGTGTGTGTGTGTGTGTGTTTTTGATGGGTTTTTTTCTGAATTCTAAACACTACCTTCACACCCAATTTTAAGTTTTTAAGACTACAAGATCGTGTTATTTTCAATTTTCAATTTTTTCGACTTTTATGAATTTTCGAAAGTTTTTTTTTTTTTTAATTTTTCGGATTTTATAATTTTTTCTTTCTTTGTATCCGAAACACTAGCTTTATTCCAAATTTTAAGTTTCTGTGGCTGTGGGATCTACCCAATCTTTTTGATGACGCGAGAGTGAGTGAGTGTGTGAGTGACAAACTTTGAGTTCATATATCGTCTGCACTAATTTATGGGTATTTTTTGAATTATCACATTTTTCAATTTTTCCTTGTTTAGTATCTTAAATATTACCTTTATTCCAAATTTCAAGTTTCTAGCGCTATGAAATCGAATTATTTTAAATTTTTCCTTATTTTTCGATTTTTTCGATTTTTTTATTTTATTTTCGAATTTTATAGCGTTTTTTATTTTAACTTATTCTGAATCCTAAACACTATCTTTACTGCGAATTTTAAGTTTCTAAGGCCAAAAAATCAAATTATTTTAATTTTTTCAATTTGTTTAGAATTTTTCGAATTTTTGAATTTTTTTTTTCGAATTTTCCAGAATTTTTAATTTTTTCTTATTTTGCATCCTAAATACTACCTTTATTCGAATTCCAAGTTTCTAGTGCAACAAAATCGGATTCGTTGAAATTTTTCGATTTTTTTCGATTTTTCGATTTTTTTAATTTTGCTTTCGATTTTTTTGGTGTTTCTGATGTTTTCTTTTTCTGGATACTAAACACTACCTTCACACCGAATCTTAAGTTTCTAAGACTACAAGATCGTATTATTTTAATTTTCAATTTTGATGGAATTTGTTGAATTTTCGAATGTTTTTTTTTTCGAATTTTCCGGATTTTATAATTTTTCCTTTCTTTGTATCCTAAACACTACCTTTTTTCAAAATGTCAAGTTTCTAGGGCTACGGGATCTACCTAATCTTTTTGATGACGCGTGAACGAGTGAGTGAGTGAGTGACAAAAAATCGAATGTTTGAGTTCATATATCGTCTGAACTAAAAAAGACAGAAAGTTGTAATTTTAAATTTTGGTCCTGTGTGCCAAATACTCTAGAAAAACGAAGTTTCAAATATTTGGGATACTCCAGCGCGGAGATATGGGGGGGTCAAAAGTGCCCTGAGTTGCTTCCAGAAAAGTATGCTTACGGCTGTCCTCTCTCGACTTGGCGGAGGCACTGCCGTGCCTCCAGATAAGGATTTCTCGCATACTGTGTAAACAATAATTTAGAAATTAACTTTGAAAAGTACCACAAAATATACTTTAATTAATGAAATATAATATTCCATAAAATATACTTTAAAAAATATAATATAATAGGTACTTCTCTATTATCCCGTCGACCAGTTTTCATAACAAAAAACTATCTCCAAACTGTAACGCCAAATAAACGGGAGAACGTTGCCATTGGAATATCAAAATAAGTAAAATATAATAATTTAAGGACGCAATTGTTATTTTAATTAATGAAATAACTAATAAATCAGCAAAACATAATGAAAAATACACGCAAATGTCGAATTAAAAACCACTTGATAACATAACAAACACGTATAATGCTTCTGACATCAAGTAAATGGGACTGCATTTTTAGCGTTTAATCTTACAGTTTGGTGATAGTTTTTTGATATGAAAAGTGGTCGATAATAGAGAAGAACCATAGGGATAATAGAGAAGTACCTTAAAATATAGTATAATATATAGTTCAATTAATTAAGATATAAAAATTTCAAATATTATATTCTTCTATCTAACTTTAAAATATTAAACTATTAAAACTTTGTAAAGGGAAATAGTTCTTACGTTCTGTTTACTTGCACATAAAATATTTAAAACAATTATAAAAAAATAGAAATGTTGAAATACATGTTAAACAGAAATAATTATAATAAAAATATTTTATTAAAATAAAATTTGGTGTTTTTATTGTAAGAGGTTAGAAAATAGCATTTTATGCTTGTAGATAATGGAAAGGAAAGGACATTTTATAGGATTTCAGAATAATTTTGAAGCATAAAATAACTCATAACTTTGACTTTTTCTGCATAAATTGATTCGATTTTTCTCCCTGAATATCCTTTTGTAAATATTTTAATATTTTAGTCAAAAGGCGTATTATCATTTTACATGTCTGAATTTATGTTGCAGATAGAGCGCTTGATTATGTTTCATATATCACCTGAGACACATACAAGTATTATATCAGATACATCATTTAACACTAAAACTATCAACAACATGATAGACCTGTACCAAATAAAAATGGATCAATTTGAACCAGATATTTCTTCAGAAAATAAATCAAATGTAAATCACAGAAATTAATTCAATTAAAAAAAAGTTTAATAAATTTAAATAACAATTGGGGTGTGAAATATTTTTATAAAACTTGATTTCCTGGTATGCTTATTGTTAATATATTTGCACTATAGACGCATATATGTGTCCATTTCAGCAATTTTTTTATTCATAAATTCTGAATCCATTCCTGAAATGCCGAAATAAGAATTTTTACTTTACGTAATCACGCAACGTCTGTAATTAAATAAAGAAAAATATATAGTTCAGAATTTTTGATACGAAATCGGAATTTCTAAGTAAAAAAGAATTTCCTGAAATGGACGCATATATGCGTCTAGAATGCGAATAAATTACAAGAGTATTTTATGCAAGTAGTTTAAGGAATTAAATGTGATTTTATATGAATACACAATTATTTTGAAAAATATAATAACTCATAACCTTGACTTTTACTGCATGAATTGATTGCATTTTCTCTCTCAATATCCTTTTATAAATAATTCAGTTAGAATGACTTATTATCATTTTAGATGCAGTGTGTATGGATATATGTTGCGGATGGATGCACTTGATTATGTTTCATACATCATCCGAGACACATAAAATATTACGTCTGATACATCATTTTATATTTGAAACTTTCTCGATATTATGCGAATGGATTGAATCATAAATCTCATGGGATAAGAGAAAACAAATTATGAATTAAATGCAGAATTCGCCATAACTTAAATACATTAAACATTTTTTAAATATCCAAATGGATTTATTCTTATTTATTACTTGCTATGTAGCAACCCGTTGTGTTGGATTTGTATTTTATAAGATGTTCCGAGTTTTTTGGGGAAGGAGATTCTTACAAATCTTGATTTTAAATTAAACTGTATACGTCCATAAGTTAAAAATGTAATTACTATCATTTATAAATCTTAATAGTTAATAAATCTATTTAATCTGTTAAATTTATAAATCTTTATAATTTTATAGACCTTTCAAATGCCGCAATCATATTTTAAAAACAGTGAGTTTTTGCATTATTGTTCTTGCTTGTCCTGATAGAACCTTATTACTGGAACACATTATGAGAATAATTCAACAGTAGCTGACCCACGCCCGGTGTTGCCTGGGCCCGTGATAATAAGTTTAAACGAAACATTAAGGTTTTTATTATTTTATATCAGGGGTGTCAAACTCTGGCCCGCCATGTAGCACTAATTTTTAAAAGAAATAGTCGACTTCTTGAACCGCAGAAATTCGATGATTAAATAAGAAAAAAAAATACGTCAATATTTTAGGCAGGCCACAGTTCGACACCCCTGTTTTACATCTTTAACCGGATTTTCCATGAAATTATATTTTTAAATGAAAAATTCGCCAAAAAATATTGATATTCCGTAATAAAAGGGCCCATTTTATTTTTATTTTTATTTTTTTTTATTTTTATTTATTTTTTTTTTTTTTTTACGCAGGATCGTTTCATAGTTTTAAAATAAAAAGTTATTTTTGTCGGAACTCTTTGAAATCTTTATTGGTGATAAAAAAAAAACCGTTTTACAGCCCGTGTAAAAAATATATATATATATTGTCATCTAGTAGAAAAAGAAGTGTTTTCTTCTCGCTCTTTTGTTTGTTTGTTTGTTTTCGCTTCGACACCTTTAACATAGTAATGAAAAAAATAGTTCTCATCTTCCGAAATATCTAACTTTTCAATAGGTTATAAATATAACTGTATCCAAGCTCTCTTTAAAATTTTGTGTGAAATTATATTTTAAAATGAAAAATTCGCGAAAAAATATTGATATTTAATGATAAAAGTGCTCATTTTCTTGTTTACATAGGGCCGTTTCATAGTTTTAAAATAAAAAGTTATTTTTGTCCGACCTCTTTAAAATCTTTATTGGTAACAAATAAAACAGTTTTACAGTCCATGTAAAAATTTTGTGAAAAAATATTGTTATCTAATTCTCGCTTTTTTCTTTCTTTGTTTTCACGTCGGTTCCTTTAACATAGCAATAAAAAAATTGTTCTCATCTTCCGAACTCTGACATTTCAATCCGTTATAAATATATAACTGTATTTAAGCTCTCTTTAAAATTTTGCAAAAAAATATGCATATTTAGTAGTGGAAACATGAGTTCTTAAAAAAAAGCTTTAACTTTCAATCTCAGAGCAAAAATATATTAGAAGATCTATGCTTTCAATGCAATGGTGACTCCATACGTTTTCAATCAACCCTTTTCAATCCCTTTAGGCTAAACAGGTGCACTCTAATCCATCAGGTGTCCCCTTTCTGAGGGGAGAAGCCTTCAAAAAAGTTGGTGCATGCGCAAAGAGACGATAATCGTGTGGCAAATTTGACAGAATGCGCTTTTCGTTTTAAATATATAGAGTGGTATTAAATCTAAGCGACAAAATTATCTGATGAGAGACTTTCTGGTTGTACAATGACTTCTTAAGCCATTTATGCCTAGCGTCCCAATTTTGGGACGCTTTAGTAAAATGGTGAAAAACGCATTTCACACCACTTTATAAATTTAGTGTCTACCAAATTTCTATTAAAAAAAAGTGGTGTGAAATGCACTTATTCCCATTTTACTATCCCATTCCAGCCAAAAATTGTATTGTTCTGATTTTTAGAATCTATTATAGATATGTAATGATCTAATAAATGAAACTTATAGACTACTTCATGCTTTACAAACTTTATATTGACACCTTTGTCTCTAAAATGCACTAAAAGTAGGTTACTAAGCTAAAACTAACGACGTTTGTGTATTTTTGCACTTTTTGCAAATTTTACCCTATTTTCCCGGCTCCGTATCTCACCCCCTATTTGTACAATTTACAAACATGAATACTGCATGTTGTAGAGAATTTTATGTTCTACAAAATGGTGAAAATGCTTTTTCTGTAAAATGCACTGAAATTGAGTTATTTAAGAAAAATCGAAAAAAGTGCCGAAAAATATTGGTTTTTTCAATATTGTGAAAAACGCACAAGGTCTAGAAGGTCGAAAACTTGTTTTTTTTTATTAGAGGGTCAACCTTTACAACATATCAAAAAATCAGAACTACCCGAATTTTTGTAAGGTAAAATGCTATTTCTACTGGACTATTTACACAATGACAATAAATAATACATTACACGCATTTTGTTATGGAAGTTAATTTTTGACACGATTTTTATCTATTTTTTATTTTTGCACTTCCTTTAAAAGCTTGCTAATTATTGGGATCTTTTACATTTAAGCTAAAACTATAATGAAAAAAAAATGTGGAAATTTACTGGATTAATATTTCTATATAAATATAGTGGTGGCGAAGAAGTTCATTTATTTATTAAAAGTTAAATAGAAAGTGACGGAAATTTACATCACTATGCAATTAACCCTTTCCGGCACAGACAAATTCTGTTCATAAAATGTGAAATTACTGACTGACACCGGAATTTACAAACGAATTTCTTAGAAAATATGAACTCCTTATTTTAAGCTTTAATTTTTGAGGCAAAATTTTATTAAAATATTCTTGGTGCCGAATGCAGCACTCCCAACCGCTAGATGGCGCTATTTTCAACTTGCGAAAAGTTTCCCATTTATCTGACTGGGCTTATTATTTAATGGCTTTGCTCGGAACCTATAAATTATATTTTAGGAATCAATAATCTCTCCCTACACATTAAAAAAAGTCATGTTACTGCAACAAAATTTTTAAACGCAAGTTTAAACAAGTTATGTTCACCGATGACAATTTTCTAGTTTTTTTTTTTTTTTTTTTTTTTCAAATAATTACAATTTAAGTCAAATAATTATAACTTGAACCAGAAAAATCATTCGATTATACGGTTCTTGTTTCTATATGATTACAATTAAATCAATTAAATTTCCTTTATTAAATAAAATTTTAGATTTATTATAATGTTTTAACCATATAGGTTTTTTTTTCCTTTTTTTTCAATTTTATGAATTATCAATGTTTTCTGACTCTGATTTTTTCCATTTTTAGAGCAAGAAAAATTTGAAAAATTTTTGAAGTTAATTTTTTGTTGTTGATTTGAAATTAATTTTTTGTTGTTGTTGTATGTGTGAACATGAAGATGTTTTTTCAATATATATATTCGTGGATCCAGAGACCATAAAAAATGTATTCCAATGTCAATCCAAAAGTCAAAAATTTGGAACTTTTAAGAAACAACTGTTTTAAAATCAGTAGCGTTTAACCCTTTCAAGTGCGGTGGTTTCTAGGGGTGACCACTTAATTTTAGTTCCTTCCTGCCGAAGCTGTACTAGACTTTTTCATGTAAATTTTACTTTTATAAAGTACGTAAAGCAAAACATTTATTTTCTAATGGATCCGTTCCTAATTTCTGGTGACAGTACTTTATTTCAACATTTTATAGACAAAATTGCTTTGGCCCTGAAAGGTCTAGAGGAGCATACTTCTCTTAAATGTTTAAAAAAAATAGATTTTTTCGGGAAAATGTGTATGGAAGAGAAACCTTTTTTGTGCATTTTAAAACTAACCGAAAAAAAACAATTACTATATTTAAGCTAGTTATGACTGGAGACGTATCGGATGATCCCTGTGTAAGAAATGTTTAACAGAATGCTTTAACCCTTTAAAAAAAGGTGGTATGTTATTTACCGATTATCTTTTCTTCTTTTAGAAAAGGTGTAAATCGTGTGGGAAAAAGAAATGTGTTTCTATTCGAAATCGAAAAGGCGTTTCTATTTCGTTAGAAAGATGTAAATTGAAAATAAGAATTACATATAACCATTGACGGCTCGTGAATTGCTTTATTTGGGGCACTAAATGCATGGCTGCAAAATTTATTTGTTTCATACCACTATTTTTTTTAAATCGTTAATGCATTTAATGGCAAAAAAAAAAAAAAAAAAAAAAAAAAAAAGTCTGTCATTTTATATCTTTTAAAAAGTACTGGTAAGAGAATAATAAAATTTTCAGCCATGTGTTTAGTGCCCCAAAAATGACTGCATATAACACTGCATATAACTGTTATAGCCACTGCATATAACATGTTCTGACATTTTAGCAAGAAGATATTTTATGCGATGATTTTTAAAAAATCAAAAGTATCATGTTAAAGTAAATTTAAAAGCAAATTTTGTTATTTTACAAGTAATTGTAACTGAGTAATTTACGCTTCGTGTGTTACCTGAGGAAAACTACTTATTTATTTTGTTATAATGAAAGAATGAAAATCTACTCTAGTGTTTCCATGCTAACAACATGAAAATTGTTCATTTTCTTCAGTAATGAAATGTGAAATTCTGTGCCATGTTTAACGAAAATATAATTAAGAAGTAAAAAAACATAAAGCAATAAGGATAGACGTAGCCTGAATGAAGAATGGATGAAACACATTGAATTTCGTTTCTTTAAGGTATGCTTTACTTGTTAAAGCAGAAAATGTCTAAACATTGTTGTTGAATAATTCATTACTGTTTATTTTACAATCTTCCAAAATTTTATGCATCCTCCAAATAAACATAGGATTGAGTTAATCTTCTTTTATGGAAATACAAATGTCAAAAATCAGTCTCATATACAGTGACCTTTTACCCATAGATGCCAACCTCTCATTAATATTCCGTAATATGCGGGTTAATTTGACCCCGGCTTAACACGTTTCGCACCAGAAATTAAAAAAAACATTAAATTAAATAAATTCCACGTAGAAACCTGAAATTGAATAAATAAAGATTCATCCAATAATTTTTCTGGTTTGAAGCGTTGTTAAACTGGGTTAAATTAACCCACATATTACGGAATATTAATGAGAGGTTGGCACCTATGCTTACCTATACGCGATACACGGTAATTAGTTTTCAGTACTAGTTTTTATTTAAAGTAATTTTTGCCTTATTCGATAAAGAATTTATAAATAGAATTTTACTATTTTAAAATAGTGGTATGAGAAAGCAATTACTGAACAACGCGTATAACTGAGAAATCACTGTATATTTTTTTAACCTGAATGTTAATGTTAACAAAATCTTGAATTTATTAGAATTTCGAATGTTTGATAACTTTTTTGTTGCTGTGAAGCGATCTTGAATTGTGCCACCCATAATTGATATGTACGATCTGGAAAAAAGTATAAATACATATTGCTCTATTTTAGTGAAAACAATGCAATACAATCTATGAATTTGAAAAATAAAATAAGGAAGTTTAATAAAGGGCATTGGAGGGTTAAACAATTGACACTAAATTGGCCGGAAATGTCAGTCAAATTTTATAAACCGGTAATAATACATGTACATAGTTGCCAACCTCCCGATTTTTTTATTACTAGTAAAATCATACAAAAATTTTCGCTTTATTAAATAGCAGAAATTGCACGATTGCATAAAACGAATATTTTTTCATAAAAATACTGGCATGAAAAAAATCGGGAGGTTGGCAACTATGCATGTAAAAAGTACATAGAAGAACTAGGAAAACAGAAATCAACATTTTATTCTAAAAACATCCTAGAAAAATTATTATTATTACTATTACTAAAAATTGCTGGTTGTAAATAGCATGCCAAGCTTGAATAAAAGAATTTTGCCAATGACAGGTCTTTTGAAAAGCAAGGTAAATGTTTTAGCTGAAAAGCAAAGAATATAGAAGGAAGACCATGTGTGCATTCTGTTATTATAAGCATAAAATGGGCTAAAACTTGGTGCGGAGAAAATATTCAAAAATTTCTTATTAGTGTGCCATGTTTTATCAATGTTTATTTATTATTTTTGTTCATTATACAAAACACCTTTTTTCACCAAGAAAGTAGAATACCACTTCTTAAAAAACGAATGTAAAGTCAGAAGGAGCTATTTTTTGATACGCATGGCTGTCTACTTATATCACATAACCGTTAACTGGGTTCCTAAGCTTTTACCACAATTTATAACACAATCGTACCACAATTAATAGAATTTTTCGTCTTTTTTAAATGCAGACAAGTATTACAAATCCTGAAAATAAACGAGGCGTCTGCAATTTCTGATATTTAAATATTAACCCTTAATTGCATAGTGATGTAAATTTCCATCACTGTTTATTTAACTTTTAATAAATAAATCAACTTCTTCGCCACCACTATATTTATATAGAAATATTAATCCAGTAAATTTTCCGTAAATTGTTATTTAACATTTTTCGTTTACATTATCATTACTTTTATGTATACTTTAAACTTTTTTATGGCTCCCTCATGATATCATATACGCAAACTCATACCCAGCGAGTTGTTTTTACAAAACATGGAACCCCATTGAATGATAAATTGTTCACCTGTTCATGTTGCTGAACAAATTTAAAAATCTATCTTAAAATTTCTGGTGTCTAATATTTAATATATGTATAAAAAAACACAATTGTAAAAGAAAAACTCATGCAAAGAAGGGTTAAACAGAAAAAATCTATTAAAAATTGTTGTAAAAGTGTACAAACACTAGTTAAGAAATATTTTTTTAATTAAACTTTTTTAAGATTCTTAAGACGGAAAAGCCTGCAAAGGATTTGAATTATCGTTGCATTTACTTGCACAACAAATAAATGTTTGATAGCAGGTTTTTATACAAACTATATTTTACATAACTTTGTGGAATTCGGAGTATTTCACGAGGCATATAAAGTCTTTTTAAGCTCTGATAATAAAATGACCAACGATCAAGACGTATCCTAGCTTTCAAGAAAGTAAATAAAGAAGCTTTCCGTTCATCGGACATTGGATATTATTGTAAATTACAGTAGCTCGGAAAAGTTTTGAGACGATAGGTTTTCCTGTCGTAACTTTTTCTGTAAGAAAAATTTCTTAATGATGTAAATTAGTAATTTGTACCACTTTTAAAGCTTTACAAAATGCAACATTAGGATAATTAAGACATATGCATAAATTAAAAATAATTCGGAAATTCGCAAAATTCGTAAAATTCTTTAAGCAAAAGTTTTGAGACGATTCAGTTTTTCTAAACTTTTATTAAAATTAAGCGTCTTAATGGTAACGAAATACAGCAATATTTAATATTTAGTTGCTTATACTTTTGCTTTGAGGACTACGGCACATCGTCTGAGGACGGAAATAACAAGGCTGTCTAAAAGTGGACCTAGGGATTTTCGCCCATTCCGATTGATGATCCTGAAGGAGAATTTATCGGAATCCTGAAGGAGAAAAGAAGGCCTTTGGAAAATGCTTCCCTGTCCCGAAATTTCTTCCATTGTGTTCCCAAAGATGTTCAATTGGATTGAGGTCAGGTGACTGACTCAGCCAGTCCAAAACTTTCATTTTCTTAGCTGTAAACCAATTTGTCCCCATTTTGAAGGTGTACTTTGGAAAAAAACTGGCAGAAAATAAAAAAAAAATAAGAATGGGAATTTCTTTAACGTCTTCTATTGAAACGATAGTGCACTACCTTAAGCGTCATAAAACAATGTTGTCAGGTTGTCACCTTATTCACGGTTCAAATAACGCTTAGTTGCAGCGAGTTATTCTCCGAGACAATACGTACGGTTTGTTGGCAAAATTTCAGTGCTGTTGTGCGTGATCATTATACCAATAAATATTAAGTTTGTGATGGCACCTTCAAAGTCAGCCATGTGGACATATTTTAAGAATTTTTCATGAATAAAAAAGTGTGTTAATAAAGTTAAAATGGTTTTTACGGTGAAACACTTAAATCTTCATCCTTTGCTCAGAAGGATTGACTTTCAGTTATGTTCAAAGGCTATTTAAGCTATGGATTTTACAATTCAACACTTTTCAACTAGGTTAGAAAGTGTTAAAAAGGGATGTAACATATAAGATTTCGAGACACATACTCCCTTCTGATAGTGATGTATGACGCATATATCACGTATATATGGCTTGTTTATAAGATGTATTTTATGTATATCTGGCATATAAGACGTAAATAATATGCATATAATGATGTATATGCCACATATATGAGTATATATATATATGTGTGTGCATGTATGATGCATATATAAGCTTTGCGATGATCTTGGCAAAATCGTAAGGGCAATCTTGGCATAATCGTTCCCAAAACATGATTGTTTGATCCGTGGATTATAGTCCAGAAATTAATATATTTAAGTTTCGACCTAGAAATTTTACTCAATAATTGAAGTGAAATATTTACAGCGATTTAGAAAGTTATGTTTTATAAAATAAAATTTCCGGGTCGAAACCTGATTGTAGTATAGGTCGGAAATTACTGTATTTAAGTTGAATTATTATAATATTACACCCCCTATTTCTCGAGAACTAAGTAGCGTTGTATAAAATCCGTTGAACCTTAGACTAAGAGGCTTCTACACTACAATATATATAGATATAAATAATCCAAATATGTGATTATCAAGCAGCCTTGTCCTATCCTTGTAAGACTAAAAGTTTTAAAAATGTATTTCCAATACTGATATTATGCTGATTACAAGTATAAACAATTCAATTAAAAAAACCAATTATTTTTAAATTTTTGGGGGCTAAGCAATCACAGCACTTGTCTAAATTTAATCTTTGCGTCTATATATACGTCTATATATTTATTTGCGTCTAATATGTCGTGTAAGTACGGGTTACATGTAATTGCATATTTTAGCTGTATTTTCATTAAACACATAACGATTTAGAAAATTCATTAAAAGTACACAGTTATATTTGTTTTTCTTCAATATACATAAATTTACATTTTGTACCTTTACCCACAGAAAAAAAGATGTTATGTGTTATAATAACTCCTAAGATTGAACCCAACTAAGAATGTTTAAAATATAGATAAAATGCTTAAGTGATACAAAGAGAAACAGAAAAAGGCTTATAAAAAGTTCTATTATAAAGATCGACATATGTTTCAACGCTCCAACAGCGCCATTATCAAGATATACAACGATAAACAAAATATTCTCGTAAATGTTGGAAAATAAACTTGAAAACCATAAATCACGAGATCATATATGTAAAAAAGCAGGTGCTTAAAATAGTCAACTGTAAACGTGAAAATTAATATTTCCTTATTGCTATTTTTAAAATTGAAAAGAACCCCGTGCCAAATTCTAGGTAATTCAAATGAGGCGGATTCATTGCAAATGCTCACATTACGCATATACATTTCTATTGATTCGCGGATAATAGATGAGAAATAAAGTCTTAATGGAAAAATTATTTTAATACTTTTAAAATTGTTTTTTAAAGTCTCGGTTCTATGTAGTCTTGCCAATGCTGCACTGCTTGTGTCTTATTTTATATCTGACATATATTTTAGTTTTGATGAATCACCAAGTACTTTCTAATGATCATTCATATATAATATTGTAATATTCCTTCTGCTATGATGAACGGGATTTCATAAAAGCAATAAGAAAATATTAATTTTCACTTTTGCAGTTGACTATTTTAAGCATCTGCTATTTTTTACATATATCATCGCTACCATGTCAAACTATCGAATGTGAAAAATTTATTTTTTATTACTTTT
Source organism: Maratus michaelseni (assembly GCA_963931845.1). Taxonomy (NCBI): domain Eukaryota; kingdom Metazoa; phylum Arthropoda; class Arachnida; order Araneae; family Salticidae; genus Maratus; species Maratus michaelseni. Next base: position 308,164,285 of record OZ007595.1, read on the forward strand.
AAAAATGGACCGATTGTCACCACTAAATTTTATTAGAATTCTTCGCCTAGTAAAAAATACTAATACAATTTCTGTGAAGAACAGGGTTGGCAGTCTGACCTTATTTTTTTATTCAAATATGCCAAATTCATACCGAAAATTCAGAGATTTTTTTATTATAAGTGAAAACGAAATGTTTCTCAGTAAATAAAGCAGAAATTTTAATTTGAAATTTCTGGTATGGATTCAATATTTCTAAATAAAACAAGCAGGGCAAACTGGTAACTCCGGCGAAGAATACTGTTAAAATTTAGTGGTGACAATCGGCCCGGGCCATTTTTAAAAGTAATAAAAAATTCCTTTTTTCATATTCGATAGTTTGACATGGTAGCGATGATATGATCTCGTGATTTATGGTTTTGAAGTTTATTTTCAAACATTTGCGAGAATATAAAGTTTACCGTTGTATATCTTGATAATGGCGTTGTTGGAGGGTTGAAACATATGTCGATCTTTGTATGAAAAGGTTTTTATACTTATTAATTATAATTAGTGATCTCATTGCGTAATTACGTAAGAATATTTAATTCAAAAGTTGGTTAAACAAACACCATTACTAATTTATCATTAATTATAAATGTATTTATTCGGGTATAAGTCGACTCTGAAATTCGTGAAAAATAACGCCTTTTTATTTGGTTACTAGTATTTTCATAAATAAAATTTCCCCTTATTTATTCGATAAAATCTATACGAATTCTGCGAATCAATAATGTGAAGAAAACATATAATAAATACTGGTATATAAGCTAGACTACATTTTATATCCCTCGAATTTGGAAGTCGAATTTACTTGAGTATATACGGTACATTATGTAATTGTTCTTTGAATGAAATAGATAAGCTTTATAAAATATGTTCTAAATTTAACGAGTATAGGTAGTCATTTTGGAAAAAAGTATTAAAAAAGGCATGTCATAGGTTCAAGTGTTTTCAGCTTCCCAAAGAAGATGGTAGCTAAAGAATTTTATTATTCTGCTCAGAGCAAAGAAATTGAAATATCCGGTCGGAAACAGAAATAGAAGCGGCCGTTAAGTAAATTTCAATTAATTTTTCATGAGTGAAATTCGCTCGAAACTAATTAGTAACAAACAAGTGGATATTTTTCATTGCTAAACTAAGTGTGCAGCAGACAGATTGAAAAATGTCCCAAGCCGAGAATCGAACCCAGGCCCTCAGAATAGCGCTCTGAGGCTCTACCACTGAACTACAAGGAACGATATCCCAACTCGGCATCTCTCACTCTTATATATGTCGGACGTTAAAGTAAAATAGTCTCAGAGATCTTTCTGTATCACGTAGTCGGTTACTTACACCGGTAGAAGGGATTTTTTTAATTGTTTATGTTTTGTGATTGCTTCATTTTTTTTATTGTAATATTCGTCTTTTTAGATGTGTTCGCAATTATATAAATACGTAGCCGTAAATATAGTCATCGTCTGGTTCGCCCGTCTGTCCGCCTGTTACAGCGCAAAAACTACCCACCCCACCCTTAAAATTTAATATATATATAATCGTTGCAGAACTTTGTCGAGTCATTTCAAATTTTATGAAAATCCAATCAAAACTAAAAAAATGAATATTAATAAAAGTTTTCTTCATTCTATTAAATCCTATCATTTCTAATTAATTCAATGATACCCATAATAGGTAATGATTCTAGATTGCCATGGTGATTACGCCCTATTTAAGATGGTGGATCCGTATTGATGAATTTAAAAACCGAAATTGTATTCTAAAATTGTTTAATTATAGCAATCACATAATCTACTGACAGTTTTTTAAAACAAATTTTTGCGGAGAAATCGATATTAAGTTTAAAAAAAAGGTCTAAATATGGATTTCAAGTTCTGAAATTTTCAATTTTCAATAAATGTCAACAAAAGATAAAATGTTGCCAACTGAAAATGTCCATTTTGTTTTCCGGAAATTAATCATATCATAATAACAGACGATATAATTCATTTCACTGAAATAATAACGATGTTTTATTTTGTTTGTTTTTTACATTTTCTTGTATTGGATATTCGCGCTTGCATAATTTTAATGTAACAAAATTGTAATTAATTGTTTGTAGAAAAGTACTGAAACTTAATTTCATAAATCAAAATTAAGATCTATAACATGAAATTCTGCACTTAAAATAAATTCCTTATTCATGCATTTTTGCATCATAAGAGTACAACAGCTATTGGACCAATATCTGAATATTTATTACGAATGCACCTCATTTGTCACGTTTGACGTATAATTTACAACTTGTTTAATCAGTCATTGATTAGCTTTTCAATTAGATGAATATTTTTATTTCAAAAAGAGGTAAAGGAAAAAGTACCTCAACTGGCAATACTGACTTACACAAGAAAGTGAAAAATGCATAAGATAATAAATGAATGGCATATGCAGACTGCATAGTTTTTATAAGTCAATCAATCATAATTTGAACCAGAAAATGTATCGCATTTTTTTATCATTTATTTCTTGATACTTATTTGATTTTATTTATTAAGTAAAATATTTGTTCAAAATACAGTGACTTCTCACCTATATGCGATACACAGTAATAATTTATCAGCGCGAGTTTCTTTTTTGAAAGTAATTATCTACTTATTTCATCGCCGAATTTGTAAATCGAATTTTACTGTTTTGAAATAGTGGTACGAAAAAATAATTACTGAACATCGCGTATAAGTCAGAGGTCACTGTAGGTTTAATCGTCTTAGAAATAAAACGGAAAATCGCCAGCTATTAAAAAGATTTTTTTTTTTTGTATTAAAAGATAAATAAAAAATACATACCAGAAAATATATAGCAGAATATATAAAACCAAAATCAAATAATATCATTAAGTACTATCTGCAGTTTGTGAATATTCTATTATTAATTATAGTGATGATATTGCAGTGTCCGTACTCTTGATACCTAACCGTGTACTTTTACGCCGGTTAGAGAGAAATGTTAAAACGCAATGTCTCTTCCAGGGCAGTCAAACACGTACAATAATTTTAATGGGGCGGAGCCGCCATTGGTGGTGATATAGGGAAATTCAGTAATTTCTTATAACTACTGCATTGATATATTTAAGAGACTGAATTAACATAGCTATGGCTGGTTCTACAGATTTATATTTATTTTATAAAATATTCTGACTTGTGTCTTGCGCTGCTGTATTCTGACTTGTGTCTTGCGCTGCTGTTATTGGTGACTTTGCGCAGTTAAAAATAATCAACCAGTCATCCAAACAACCAAGCTATCTAAAAAACTAATTAACTATTGTCGGAAGAAAAATCTTATTATCTGTAATCTCGAGGGAAATATGTCTTTATTATAAATTTTAATAGAAACTGTACCCGTTAGAATGTCCGCGAGTGTGTAGGAGAGAGAAATGTTAAAACGCAATGTCTCTTCCAGGGCAGTCAAACACGTACAATAATTTTAATGGGGCGGAGCCGCCATTGGTGGTGATATAGGGAAATTCAGTAATTTCTTATAACTACTGCATTGATATATTTAAGAGACTGAATTAACATAGCTATGGCTGGTTCTACAGATTTATATTTATTTTATAAAATATTCTGACTTGTGTCTTGCGCTGCTGTATTCTGACTTGTGTCTTGCGCTGCTGTTATTGGTGACTTTGCGCAGTTAAAAATAATCAACCAGTCATCCAAACAACCAAGCTATCTAAAAAACTAATTAACTATTGTCGGAAGAAAAATCTTATTATCTGTAATCTCGAGGGAAATATGTCTTTATTATAAATTTTAATAGAAACTGTACCCGTTAGAATGTCCGCGAGTGTGTAGGATCATTATCTTTATCCTACACATTCATGCCCTATAAAAATATGCGACAACTTAAACATTGAGAAAAAAACATGTGCATATTCATTAAGAATTTTTCAAGATCATTTAATGAATATTTGCCTTCTTTACGCATATTTTGCGATTTTTCTAATACATAATATTAAGACTGTGTATCATATGACCTCACCAGCGACGGAGAGTATTTTCTATCAAAGATGGTAGACGAAAGGTGTTGAATTCGAAAAAATGTCTTGTTTGTCGACCGTTTGAAGTTTTCAATGGTTTTATTTGATCATTGCTTAATACGGATTAGGTTTTCTTAGATTCCTTGCCCATTCCACGGAGACCATCCCGCCACCCCACTCCTGCAACCCTCGCGCAGATAATCGGCAGTAACACAGCTTCAAATTATCTATCGTATATCTCTCATTTTTTTTTAATTATCGGCATTCTCATTACCGAATTCAAAAACGCATGACACAAAAGAGAATGGATTTAGAGGAATGCTAAACCGCAAGGAGAGCATTTTGATATTCGGTAAAGGTTATCTTAGTTATATTACCACGCCTCCGTTTAATGGTTAACATTCTGGCCACAAAATGAGAATATTAGAAACGAAGTTCACAGGTTCTATCCCAGTGCGCTCCACTGGTTCAAGAAAAAATTATAGGAATTATTTTCAAAACTATAAAAGTAGGTAAGTATTGCGGAGGCTACCTATAGTTGTAAGTCTTGTTGCAAACATTTATGTTTTTTTTTCGAGATGTATGAAAAAGGTATTTTAGTCTCATTGGACGGATTTTTAAAGTTAGACTATCTGGGTGCGTTTTACCCACCATATTTCTTCTATGGCGTGTCCAAATTATTTATTAGCAACGTCACCAGATATAGACAACTTCATTTCAAACTTGCGCTTACACACTTAATAATATTCATTTTTATGTATATTAAATGACCACATTTATTTAACATTACACTCTTTATGATGGGACGAACCTCATATGATGACGGTCTGATTAATTATAAAATATACAAAAGTAAGCTTCTTACAATATAAAATAAATACTTTATTGCAAATATTACAGGTAACATATAATACTCACTTTCTTTACTTAATACTTTCAAGCATTTTTTATAATCTTACAACAAAGCTTTAGTACTTGATGCAAGAAATACCGCATTCTTTAAACTCACGCCTACTTAAACTTAATATGTGCGTTATTTAGAGACATTGCTATGAGACATTCTAAAAATTATGTCTGCACCAAAGAACGTTTACAGCTTTTGTTGCGTAGAAAAGCTAATAAATATTCTAAATGAATACTTTATAAGAGCATTTAGAAATATTTTATGATTTCCCTAGCGAATGACAACATTTAGTGGTTCATGAGGTATTCAACGAATGTTTCAATAATATCTAAAACACATAGCTGTGTTACAAACATTAGTTAAAACATCTTTTTCTTGGCTGAAATGTTAATTCATATTCATTACAGAAATTTAACTTAATTTTTTAATCCTACTTTTAGATTCGTTTTTGATAAAAACCTGTTTAAAAGGAATATTTTTATATATTGTATTTTCTTATTAAGGTTATTATCAGTATTTTATTTTTCTTTTTTTTTTCATTAAAAATTCCTCGACAGAATTTATATGTCATAGAACATTCAAAACATTTAAACCTTATGTCTCTCCGTCAAAAAATGTTTGCTGCTTTTGTTGCGTAAAAAAATGCAATAAAATAAATATGTGTACTTTATTAGATCATTCAGAAACACTTTACGACTTCCAAGGAGAAGAAAAACATGTTTGTTTCATGAACTATTTAATGAAATATGAAGTGCTGTTCTAAAAATATAGCCTTGCAAAACATTCGTTTGAACATTTTCTTTTCTACGCAGGAGAAAAAAATCCTAGTTCATTGTAGATGTCTCCTTACAGTTTTTAGAAAAAAAATCATAATTGCTAAACGATTAAGTGATACAATATGGCAAATATACGAAACAAAGCGTGCATAGACATTTAACTATACCAGAATTTTCGAGCATTAAATATAGCCTTTTCTACTCTATTTCTACTATTTAAATATTAAATGTAAAAATTCTATTAAACATTTTTGTAAAAGCGTATGAACCTTGCAGTCCTTATATTTTCTAGAAAGATTTTACAATCATTTTTTCAACGACCTTAAACTTTTTTCTAGAGCTTTATGTTTAGAATCATACTTTGTTCCTTATATATGCTTTTATTATCAAGAGAAGTGAAATTTCCTAGTTTTATCAAAATTTATTTTTTGTTGTAAATATTTATAACACATAAGTAATAATACAAATAAATAAAAGCATAATCCAAAATTACACTACTAATTTACCAATAAAACTGGAACAAATAAATTTGCACTAAAACATAACAAAATAGACATATTTTTATCCACTCTTTTTCTCGATAATAATAGTCTCTCAAATCCTTTTCTGATGTTCAGAAAATTGTTTGCAACATAAGTATCCTCTTGTAATTACCTCTTGTAACTTAATACCGGCTTTAACTGTAAAATCTTTTTCCTTATATATCCTTCCCTTTTATTATCAAGAGAAGGCATGTTGAGAACATTTCATAGTTTTATCAAAATTTCTTTTTTCCGGCAATGTTTATCACACATATGCAAGAAAACAAACAAATAAATAAAAGTGTAATCTCACAAACGTCTAATACAAAATTTAGAATTTTATAATCATTTATAATATATTTATCCATACAAATAGTTTCTCAAAAAATTTCCTGAGATTTACAAAATTGCTAGCAGTATAAATTTCATTCCTGTGATTACGTCATCAAAATTTTTATGGGCTCAATCATCATAGCTTGATCCTCTTTTTACATGTTTTATTCTCTAGAAAGCTCAAATTCGGAAAATGTCGCAGTTACATCAAAACTTTTTTTCGTTAATAATGTCACACATAAATAGAAAAAAACGCCATTATGCAAAACGAGATTTAGAATTTTGCGTTCGTTTATAACTCATTTCTCGATATAAATATTCTCAAAAAATATTTTCTTTGATTTAGAAATTTTCTAGCAGCAAAAGTACCCTGTTGTTATTACTTCTTGATGCTTTATACATGCTTAAATTCTCAAAGCGTGATCTTCTTAAAAGTTATATCGTCAAGAAAACTCAATCCCATTTTTATCGAAACTTTTTTATCGCATCGAGATTTTCCTTCATATTTATCTATAATAAACATTTCCGGTTATCTTTATTTCTAAAATACATAACACAGTAAAATGACAATTTCATCATTCTTAGCAGTCCAGAATGCTTATGATTTGTAGATGTTTTTCGCTTAGCAAAATCCATGAATTTGCTATTTTTTCCTAAATGTACTTTAAGAGAGGTATATAGAAAAGCTAATTTTGTAAGAAGATATTTGTAAAACAATAATGTAGCATTATTTAAAAATAATTTATTTTTGGTAGTTTTTTTTTAAATAACTGAAATAAATATTTGACTTAATAATAAGTCAAAATGATGTTCGGAATTTTCTTTTAAAGTTTTTTTTTCAAATTAATTCCTAAAGAATTAAATTCTATTAAGAACTAAATATATTTCAAATCTGATGCAGATTTAAATTATATTCAAGATACAGAAAATAGTTAAAATAATAGCAAAAAAAGTGCTAGAAAAGTGTATTGGAGTAGAAAAGTAATAAGTCAAAATGATGCTCGGAATTTTCTTTTAAAGTTTTTTGCAAATTAATTTCTAAAGAATTAAATTCTATTAAGAAATAAATATATTTCAAATCTGATGCAGATTTAAATTATATTCAAGATACAGAAAATAGTTAAAATAATAGCAAAAAAAGTGCTAGAAAAGTGTATTGGAGTAGAAAAGTGCATTGAACGGTGTCTTTTTCGGATATTCATCCTTACCATTTTAATAACATACAATACAATAAACCTCCAACAATAAACCTTTAACGCTAAAAGAAATACTTTCAAAAACTTCAAAAATCATGCTTTAAGTTTCTGAAAATTTTTTGAATCTTTGAAATCTTAAATGATAACACCCATCTTTTTTATTGCAGATTCGGATTCTACGGGGGAAAGTACGTAACTTTTATATTTAACATTTTCTTCGGAAAATCGTAGATGACGCTGTAATTGAGTAACATGCAGTGAGAATCGTTTAGATACTAGGGGAAAAAAAAAAAAAAAAAAAAAAAAGCCTGGAAACGGTCGAATAACTCGGGAAATATACCGGGTGATTATAATTAAAGTTACGATTTCAAAAATCGATAATTTTAAAACTACTGGTCAGAGTGACCTGATATTTTAGCAGAACAATCGTGAGGCAATGGAATTTTGTTTGGCGATGGAAAAAATAGTTCCAAATTGTGCCGATAGATGGCGTTGTCAGGGTAATGTCAGGGTAATGTCAGGGGAAAGACCAAAAATGTATTCTTGAACCCTTTCCGGCGCGGTGTAAATTTGTTTGCAAAATGATGAAATAATAGACTGACACCGGAATTTACAAACGAATCCATTAGTAAAAAGAAACTTGCTTATTTTCTGGTTTTTAATGAAAGGAACATTTTAATTAAATATTCTTGGTGCCGTTTGTCAGTTTTAGAATTAAAATTGGGTGTCCTTTTTTGTGACCACCGCCCGTTAAAGGGTTAAACATAGGAATGATGTTGCCAAAAGGAAAAAAATAGAGTTCAGAGATTTACTAAAAATTTATTAGCGAAAAGACAAGACTACGTGTTTACAGCGACGACAGCGATAATGACAAAAAATGAAAAAAAAAAAAGAGCTTCATGGAACAAACACCTTACTGATTATTAAGGCTCAAGTTGCTCAATATGCCCTCCGCCTTGTTCCGCTACTAATTGGAAGCGCAAAACGGCATGCTCCACAACAGATCGGAGGGTATCTGTACTAATGCAATGGGTGTGTTGTGTGATGCTTGCCTTCAAGTCGGCTAGATTCTGAATCCGCCCGCTATAAACAACATTCTTCAGGTACCCCCAAAGCCAGAAATCACACGGGTTTAAGTCGGGGGAACGTGGCGGCCACGTTGTTGGAAAATGGCGGCTTATGATCCTATCATCTCCGTAATTATCACTCAGTAGCTGCTTCACAGTAGTAGCAATGTGCGGAGGAGCGCCATCTTGCATGAATATTATGCGATCCACACACTGACGCTGTTGAAGTGCCGGAAGAACATGGTTACGCAAAAGTGCTTCATACCGCTTGCCAGTAACTGTGCAGGTAACGGGACCCGCAGGTGTGATCTCCTCGAAGAAAAATGGACCGACGATAAACGCTGCCGTTATTCCGCACCACACAGTGACCTTTTCAGACTGAAGAGGTAATGGCTGTAGCTGAGACGGATTCTCGGTCGCCCATATCCTGCAGTTTTGCGTATTTACAGAACCTTGCAAATGAAAGTGGGCTTCGTCAGACCACAGAATGTTCCATGGCCATCCGTTGTCCACTTCCATCCGGGCAAGAAATTGTAGTGCAAAAGATTGACGTGCTTCCAGGTCAGCAGGTAGCAACTCCTGCACATGAGTTATCTTGTACGGATAACAGCGTAAGACGTTCCGTAGGACTTTACGCACCGTGCTGTTCGGCATATCCAGCATTCGGCCAATCCCCCTTGCACTGCTGATTCCAGCATCACTGTCAGTATGTTCCTGTAATGCTGTAGCCACATCTTCCACTGCCGCAGCTGAAACTGGTTTCCTTCCTCTACCCCGTTTAACGTCAAATGAACCGGTCTCTTCGAATTTAGCAATCATTTTTTGCAGACCATTTGTTGTTATTGGATCTTTTTTTTTTGGATTTTAAAGTCCGAAACTTCTTAATAGCTGTAAGTGCACAGTCATCGTTCTTATAAAAAAGCTTCAAGAGCAGAGCGCGATCCTTCATAGTCAGAGTCATTATGAAGCATTCAGGCAAAGAGCTGCTGCTCTGCATTTTTATGGTTGCTATGTCTGCGGTGCGCATGTCATGTATTAGTAATTTGCATATCTTCAGACAATGTGAACCCAGACAGCGCCATCTATGGGCACATTTTGAAACTTTTTTTTTCCTTCGCCAAACAAAATTCCATTGCCTCACGTTTGTTCTGCTAAAATATAGGGTCAATCTGACCAGTAGTTTTAATTAAAATTATCGATTTTTGAAATCGTAACTTTAATTATAATCAACCGGTATTTCATTAAAATTTTCCTTACATTAAGAACCAGAAAAATAAGCAAGTTTCTTTTTACTAATGGATTCGTTTGTAAATTCCGGTGTCAGTCTATTATTTTATCGTTTTGCAAACAAATTTACTCCGCACCGGAAAGGGTTCAAGAATACATTTTTGCTCTTTCCCCTGACATTACCCTGACAACGCCATCTATCGGCACAATTTTGAACTATTTTTTTTCCTTCGCCAAACAAAATTCCATTGCCTCACGATTGTTCTGCTAAAATATCAAGTCATTCTGACCAGTAGTTTTAAAATTATCGATTTTTGAAATCGTAACTTTAATTATAATCACCCGGTACATCGGATTGAAAAACGGAAAAATACATGTTTAGTGTTTTAGGAAAATCTATTTATGGATATCAAAGTTGCCATTTTTCTAAAATAGTGAATACGTATTTTTCCGTTTTTTCATCTGATGTATATTTCTCGAGTTATTCGACCGTTTCCAGACTTTCGATGGAAACGATGCTCACTGACATTACTCGATTACAGCGCCATCTACGAGTTTCAAAAGAAAATGTTTCTTATATAAAAGTTATGTATTTTTTCCCGTAGAATCCAAATCTGCAATAAAAAAAGGAGTGTTATCATTTAAGATTCCAAAGTTCCCCTCCCCCTTTCCCCCCAGTGGGCAGAGTTGGGGTCAGCTTTTATTATTATTACTATTTTTAAATATTGAACATGTATTTTTCTATTTTCCTAGAATGACTGTAGCGATCACATTTTGACTGGGAAACAATAAACATATTTCAATGTGTATTATTTGGCTTACGATAAATATGCCCTGTTGCCACACTAAAGTTAAAACTATCGGTTTAGAAGTTACCTGTTGGACAAAGTAAAAAACTTAAATTGCGATGGTATAGAACTTATATCACCTAATTTTTATCCCAAACTGCCTTAATTGCACCAGAATATTTCAATTAAATTTTTCGTTTATATTGCACGTGCAAGGAAGCGTTTATTTAATTTCAAATCAGTGAAGTTGGTTTTTCTGGGGACAATCAATATTGCACAAACAGAATTTTCTAACCCTCAAAGAGACATGAAGAAGTACCCTGCATATTCTACGTACATTTATCTCGCAAACTCATATGGAGACACAACGTTTGCTTACTTGATTATTTCAGGAACATAATTTCTGTGGTGATTTTAATATTTTGGATATATTTTTATGCATTGGATGGATATGAGTATGTTGTCAGAAAATTATAGAAAATGTATTAAGTAAACCCGTGTGAGGATTTCGCACTGCAGTCTAATATTTTTCACTAATATTTAATATTTTTTAGATGGAGATTAAACTTCAAAAGAAATATTACGGATAAAAATACTTCAATAAATATTACTCAAGCCAGAATATCGTCTCATTTATGCCATTAAAGTTACCGTAAAAACTGATGAAGATAGTAAAAGGCCAACGTGCGACATAAACAAAATAACAATAGTATTTTAACTGCATTAGAAGATGACGTCATCCACTTCTTGAAAAACATGAAGCACAGAAAATAAATTTATTGTATTTAAAATACAACTTAATCTAACATATAAAAGCTTACCTTTTATTGTACTCATGAAATATCACTGCTTCGAGGGTGTCTTTTTCTTCTAAACATTTGAGTTAAAATTTTGTGTTTTAAACATAAATATAAAATAAATCATTTTTTATCAATTTTGTGCTATTTATGTTTTTTTATACTCACTGTTGAGCACGGTGTAACGCCGTGTTTTACTTCCGTGGCAACACTAATTTGAGGAAATCGTTCATTTCATTCATCAAATCAATGCCGATTTAATTATTAATTAAATTTGAATGCAATTTTTAATCAAAACACATGTTTTAATGAAATGTGTGTGAACTATGTTAGAAGCTGGTTCAAAAACCTTTCAAATGATACCTCATTTAATTTTTTGCGTTTTGTAAATGCGTAGAAAAAGGGATATTGCAACAGAAATAATATACATGATTATTAAGCAAGAAATTAATTATTATTTTTTAAAACATTCAACTATTCTGAACCATAAATACGATATTGTAATAAAATAATTCATAACACATTTCTAAATTTAATGTTTATTACTTTAAAAAAATAATAATCTGTAAAGATTTTATATAAACATTACGTATGCATCTTTCTATATATAGGGTGATTTTTTTTAAAGTTGTGAAAGTAAAACCCTATAACGAAAGTACCACTGATCCAAAAATTGTCCTTATTATGAACGATTTTGACAGTCTGGCCCGGAATTTAACAAATCCAATTATGAATAATTCCTCTAACTTCTCTTCTCTTATCATCCTAACCTGGAATTGCAGTTCCCTTCAATATAAATTTAATGAATTCAAAATTTTTATTTTCGACCACAGACATAACGACATAATCTTTCTTCAAGAAACCCGTAATCCTACTTTAAATATTAATATTCCTTGGTATAGGCATCACTACACACAACACGGTGCTGACCCCAAATGGGGCAGAACCATTTACATTAAAAATCACTTACCCCATTACATTACACAAACTCCACTATTCCTAAAATTGATTTCACTAGTATTGTCCTGCAACTTCCACATATTAACATTAACATAGCATCCATCTATATACATCTTACAGGACAATTCCCAGTTAATGATCTCACTAATCTAATTTCACAACACACACATTGTTTATTTACTGGAGACTTTAACGCCAGAAGCAGGCGTTGGAACTGCCATGGCAACCCCCAAAGAGGTACTTCAAAACATAATCTAATCCAACGCCTTAATCTTACCCTTCATACTCCAAAAACACCAACACACATAAGTACAACGTTTAATACCCACAACTCCATAATTGATTTTGTCATAACTAAAACCCTTCCTTATCCCATTACTGATCCAGTACTTACCCACACAGCACATACGTTCATATTACATCCAGTTTTCATCTACCAAGTTCGAAATACGTCTAAAGATGTATTTTGGACGTAGACAGCCAGCTAAAATACGTCCAGATTTTGTTAAATGTTTGACATTACGTACGCACATAATATCTACAAAATATGGACGTCATTTTATGACGTAAATTGGATGAAAACCGAACATACTCTCGCCATATACCTATGGACGAAATATCTACAAACTATGGACATCAGTTTAGAACATAAATTGAATGAAAACGCAACTAATCCAATTTTCGTCAGATCCGGAACCAAATCTTAACAAGTTTGTCCCCATTTTCTGTTTTACGGACGTAAACTGGATGAAAACGGTACTAATCCAATTTTCGTCAAACGATGAAAATTGAACCTCTCAGCCGCCATTTTTTTTATGACTGCGAACTTTTCAACTGCTAAACCTTGCAGACTTCTAGAATTTATTTTTATTTATTCTATAAATTTATTTAAACTAGTAGTAAAGCCATCTCCATTTTTAAATATATTGCGTTTAGTTCAGCTCCACTTCAGCTAATCAATCAATCCATCTCTGTTTGTAAGATTTTTTGTTGATATTCATGAAAATTGGCGCGACGAAAGTTGGTAAGTAAATATTACATTTTGTTTTCTAGATTTATCGTGGTGATGTGTGTACTTTACATAAAACATTTCTGTAACGACTCTTTTTTCTTACTTATTTATATTTATTAATAATAATTCATATGATTTTACAAGTCATACGTAAGTGGTAGAGAAATAGAAGTTTGTTTACTTTTGAATAAGAAAATTTTGTAATATATTTTGTATTGTTGTGTATAATGAGTAGAAATGTTATGTTATGAAGTATTATAAGTCTTTAATCCAATTAAAAAGAAAGTTTTAATGTTTTTTAAAACACAAAAATCCAGAAGATTGTCAGTTAAAAACAAATCTAGTCTTGTAAAAATGCTTTTCTTACCACAGATTTATGCAATATTTAGTTAAGATGCATTTTTTTGGTATGATTTAAGAAAATATGTGATATTTCATGCCTCGAAATTAAATTAATAATAATTTATATGATTTTAGAAACCATAGGTAAACGAACGAAAAATCAAATCGGAAAAAAAGGCTGGTTTTTTTTTTTTTGTTTGTTTACATTTCAATAACAAAATTTTGTAATTAGTTTCTACTCTTGTGCACACTAAGTAGTAATTAAGTAGAAATACTATATTATAAGCCTTTAATCCAATTAAAAATAAAGTTGTATTGTTCTTTTAAAACACAAAAATCATAAAAATTATTCATGGTTAATTTTACTTATTACTACAGTTTTACATAATACAGTAACCCCTCAATATATCGTGCTACTTGGGAGATAAGAAAAAAACATGATAAAAAATTGGGGGGGGGGGAGAGAAGAATGTTTATCAATTAAAAATAAACAGCTCTAAATTTAGATATGAGGTTTTCGATATAATACTTGTTTAAACAAGCTACGAGTTCAACAAAAAAGAGATGGTAAAACATTGAAAAAATACAAAACCATACATATACAGTACACATATTTATTTACATTTTACAGTATTTTCTGAAAATAAAATCCAGAGTTGTTTGTTGTTTTATTTTCTTTGATTGTCTGCTTGCCACTGGAAATTAAAGAACAAAAATGAACTAATTGCATTTCAGTTACTTGCTTAGATTTCGTCGTTTCAAAAGTTGGCTATGATGTCATACACTCATGCACAGTTTTTCTTTTTTTTAATTGGTTATAAAAAGGAAAAAAGTTGCCAAATTTAGGGGATTTTTTCCTTTAATGGCAACCTAGCTATTGTATTAAGTTATTGGCTTGACGCAGGCTTGAAAACTGAAAAGTCACCAAACATCAGTGCGTGAGTATAACACATCTGTTCCCAAGAGTTTTACATGCTTTTTCGAGAAACTAAATTTATCAGGGGATAACTGAAAAAGAGCAAAATAGCCGAATGTGCAATATAACAAGGGATTACTGTATATCTTGTAAAGCTGTATTGTTTTTACATGATTTAAGTATATAAAAGGTATTTTGTGCCTCTGTCTAAATTAATAATAGTACTTTAAATGATTTTAGAAATCATAATAAACAGAAAAAAAAAATCAAATCAAGAAAAGCAGTTGTTTACTTTTCAATAACAAAATCTTGTAATATATTTTTGATGAATATATTTTATTCTTTTTAGTTAGATATCAGTATTGGTAATTAAACAAACATACTATTATTGCACTCATATGCATTTTTTATCACAGATAATTTATTTCAGTATTTTTACAACTAACCTCTTCTAAAGAATATTACATTCATGAACTGAGTTGCATAAAATGTTATCTATAAACAAGAGCGAGTAGTGACATCTGTACTTCTTAGTTGCTAGAGATTTTTATATTACTGACTAGCTTATACATTATTTTACAGTACACAGTGTACATTGGTTGTTGATTATTCATTTAAACATTCAAGATCGAACATCAATTCGTTTCTTGAATGAGATATTTGATCAATGTTTGGTTCTCGACCAGGGAAGGAAAAATAGGGAATAAGCAACTTAATTTATTATTTATTTATTGTATTGTTATGGGAGTAAATTGTACATACATGAGTTAAAGTGATCACAACATTTGCAAAATTCATGCATTTTGCTTTAGAACAAGGTTGCTGGATTCACTAATTTTTTTTTTTTTTTTTCTTTTTCAAATAACAGTTACTTAAGCTTCTTGTGTTTAGAAAATCGTCTGGCTTGTGAATAGATGTCAATCTTGCTTCAGTTGTTTTTGCTTCCAGAGGATCTTAGATGAGTAGTTATGTGTTCGAGAAAGTGATTACCATCTAAGATCCTTCGCAAGAAAGTTCTATACAAGATAATTGGTTAAAGGATGGACTCTAATATTTCAAGCAGGATCGAACTTTGAATAGGGTAAACTTTCTTTTAAAATCTATAAATGTTATTAAATAAAATGTTATTTTGTATGGTTATAGGTTTTGCAATATATATATTAATTTTCTGCTTCCATAAAGAGTGAATAATTTGGTACTTTTATGTTAGCTGGGCACAAATATACTAACAATATATTTTTTTCAGTTACCAATAGCAACTTTTATTTTTCCCATAAGTAAATTAGAAATGATGGTTAGGTATTAAAATAAAATGTTTTGGTTTATGGTATTATTATTCTTATTACATTGTATTTTAAATGAAATAAGTGAAAGTCATGTATTTTAAAGAATGTGTTTTAAATTAAAGTTGTGTATTTTAAATGAAACAAATGAAAGGTTTATATTTCAAAGGTAATGAATACAATATTAATGATAGGAATATTATTTCGTGATCTATTACCTGTGCGCTGCTAACATAATAGTACTTCATTAATTTTGTTGAATATAAGCTAGCACAGGTGATAAATCGTCAAATATTGTTTGAGATGCTATCGTTGACATTGCAAGCATTTCTTGTCATTCTTCATGTGGTATTGTAACAACTAAATCTTGATTATATGAACAAGATTAGAATATGCTTAATTGTAATGAAAGTTTGGGACATTCGTACAATGGCTGAACAAGTAAAAATAAATAAATATATACACTATATCAGAGTTTCCTCCAGTTTAAAAAAAGGGCAGGGTGCTGCTTGTGAGAATAGAGCACTTTTTGAATTCTAGAGGGCATTTTTAAGATTCTTAAGGGCAGTTTTTTTTACTTTTAAAGGTATTATTTTGTTTTTTAAAGACACTTTTAATAGTTAAAAGCCTGAGCACTCTTTTCAAGACAACATTGAGTTAATTTTTACTATGAATTATAGGTGCAGATTCACGGTCGCCAGTCGCCACGTGGCGACTAATTTTTTTGCTGTGGCCACTAACTTTCGGTGTTTAAGTCGCCATGTGATTTAAAAGTAATCAATTTCTGGTATTCCCAGTCTCCACCGTGAAATGTTAATTTTTTTTAAAGATTAAGACCAAAACACATAACAAACATTATTATTATCTTTTAATAACATTTCAGAATGATCTGTTTAACACAGCAAACTATTAAATATATTCTAATAGCAATGTTATTCGTAACAGTTTGTATCTGATAATTTTACATAGACTGTGATTTTTAAATATTAACTGTGTTTTGATTTTTTATAGTGCAAAATAAATCTCACGAATTCAGATTTTCTTTCATATGTACTTTTGTCTGGCAAAATTAAAATAAGAAATATTGTTTTTTTCATATTCCCCGCTATCATGATTACTTAGCTTATACATATTTTTTTTTTTAAACCGTATCTTGCCCAACTTTATCTTCAGACTGTACATGATTTAAGATTTAATTAATATTAAAAATTTAGATTCTAAGGACAACATTCTTTTATTTGTTTATTGGCATTAGTGTTATAGCTTGGCAATAGTTTTTATGGAAAGTGGTTGATGGGATAATGGAGAAAAGTACCTGTTATTTCTTATTAAACCTTTTTTCTTTTCGTATTTCAAATGTAATGAGTAAAAAACATTCTTATTTTATTTATTATTTACAACTCAGTTTAAAGAATTTTTTATGTATATCTTATAACATCTTCTCTTATATTCATTGAAAATTTACATTCTGCCAATGGTTGGCATGAGTTAAAAAAAACGTTAAATTGACATGCTTTCGCATCTTGTCTTTTGGAGTTGCAACCTAATATCTAAATATCACAAAATAAATTTTGGGCAGGGGGGCAGGCTATGCTTGCAAATTGTAAAAGTATTAATATTACAGTTAATTATAGATAAAAATTAACTTCTTTACTCACTGGTCACTGGCTAGTACATGGATTTTTTTACTCAGCAGTTTTTTTTAAGCACTGGCCACTAACAAACTTACATATACTTGATTGAAAAAATTTGTCAAATAGTCTCGGGAAAAAAAATTGCAAAATTTAAGAAATAATATCAGGGGGGGGGGGGGGATCGCAAAACTCGTCAAACAATCGAGGAACAGAATTGCAAAATTCGTCGAACGACAGCGGAAAACAGTGTGCAATTCGTTGAACATCAGCGGAAAGAAAGTGTGCAATTTGTTGAACATTGTTGGGACAAAAACATGAAATTCGTTAATCAATAGTCAATAAATCGCAAAATTTGTCAATCGATAGTGGAAAAATCACAAAATTCATCAAATGGTCTCAGGAAAAAAAAATATGTGGATATCGTCAAATGGTCTCAGCTATAGGTGCAGATTCACGGTCGCCAGTCGCCACGTGGCGACTAAATTTTTTGCTTTGGCCACTTACTTTCAATGTCTAAATCGCCATGTGTTTTACAGGTATACTCTTTTTCAATCTTTTTTTTTTTTATCAAATACGCTGATTGTCCTCCATAATTCTGCAATATTTAGCAATTTTATGTATTTTCCAGGCCATAATTAAATAAATACGATTTAACATAGATGCCACATTTCTGCTGAACCACAAATTTTTTGTTAACTTCTTTAAAAAAGAAAAAAAATAGTAATAAAAAAAATCATGTTGATATGCGCTGTGAATGAACTCTGTGGTGGCGACATACCGCAATTAGATCGCAACACAAAAAAATTCGTAACGAGAATACAATAATTTTAGATCCCACTCATTAAATTTGTAGCTCTGGGATTTTTCCGATATGTTCTTACAAGTAGACATAGATATCAGCATGCAATTCTTCCATGAATAAGCAGAACTCTTCGAATTATCATTATTTATTTAGTTACCGTATTTACCCGCGTATACGTCGATTCCGCGTATAAGTCGACCCCCCACTTTCCCGATCAAGAAATTTGAATTTTCTTAAATCCCGCATATAAGTCGACTCCGCCCTTTTCCGAGCAAGAAATTTGAATTTTTTTAAAAATACATTATTCAAAATCACCTGGAAAGAAAAGAAAGTACTAAATATACAATAATAAAGAAACTTTGATTTTTTTTTTGTGCATTTATTCGAAATCATCTGGAAAAAAAAAGTTCTAAATATACAATAATGAAGATAATAATATACTAAAGTAATATACAAAGTTAAACTGATTCAAGGTCCAATTCACTATCGGTTTATTCATAGAACAAAAAATTTTAGGGAATTGTTTATATACAACTATGGTGGGAAGAGTCTATAAAATCCCGCTGTCCAAATTTAAAAGAGAAAAAATATTGTTTTTATGCTTTTGTGTCAAAATATGGCCACTGGATTTTTTGGGTTTAGGAGCCACTGGCTCCTTCCAGATTTTGGGAATATGCACCTATAGTCTCAGGTAAAAAAAAAATAAGAATATCGTCAAATGGTCTCAGGTAAAAAAAAATTGAGAATATCGTCAAATGGTTCCAGGTAAAAAAATTGCAAATATCGTCAAATGGTCTCAGGTAAAAATTGAGAATATCATCAAATAGCCTCGAGAAAAAAACTCTTAATTCGTCAAATTATTTCGGGGAAAAAATCGCGAAGTTCACCAAATGGTTTTGAAATGCGTCGAGCGACAGCGGAAAAAAATCTTTTTCCATTCAATCATCGCTTTTGGTGAGTGTGACTATTAAGTTTGGCCTGTGGTGGCAATAAAGTCAATTGTCAAATTTTAAGTATTACTCGCTGATTAGCGAGTGCTAATTTTTTCAATACAGATAATTGTTGAAAAATTTTATGGTGAATAGTTTGGTGTAATACAAAATTTGAATTTTGAAATGGGCTTTACCTGCCTATTGGTCATTTTGTAAAAGATTCATTTGATTCAAAATTCATTTCAAAGGAAATTTTTTGTAATTGAAGCTCTCAATGTAATTAGCAGCTCCGCTGACTAGCAGGCAAAATTCGCTAGTTATGTATTAAGAATAATTTATGAAAAATGTTTTATATATATATATATATATACATTTAAAAGTACAAGATAAGTTTCTTTGTGGGGAATTTGGTGATTATCGGTCTCATCTATTTAATTTTTAGGTACTTTCTTGTTATAGCAGACTTCGATGGTGAATTGCCAAGTAACCAAGATGTATCACATATTATAGTCGTATATGATGTAATGACATTTTATTATTCTATTGTCAAATTATAGTCATATATGTAGTATATATATGTATGTAAATAAAATATCTATGAAGTATAAACATAAATAATGTATATTGTTTGAATGTAGGGAAGACTGGTACACACTGGACATATGGGCACAGTGGACCATCCCCTAATATAATATTTTATTTATATAAACAAATTTTAAGCTTCTCTTCTATTCTAATAGACAACAGCACTGGATTGATTATTTACAGCCTGCAGAGAACATGTTTAGCTCAGAATGAACCATTATATCCTGATTGGTTGTTTTGAGATTCTAAAAGTAAAATTTTTCATCATCATATTTTTCTTTTTTTAGTAATTAAAGATAGTAGATAAATAAGATAAAACAACTATTTTGCAAAGGTGTAAGATACTTGTTTTTATTTAACTTTAAAGTTAATATGTTTAAAAGAAAGCTATAAACAATATTAATGTGATTATTTATTGAAAAAAAAAAACCTTAATATATATATATATATATATATATAGTCATGATTTTTCTGGAATTATTTTGATTTGAAGCATAAGAAATTGGTAGTTTTTTCAAACTGAAATTTTCAATAGGGTGGTCTAGAATATTATATTATATTCAAATCAACTTAATCTAAAATTTAGACATAACTTTTTTTTTTTTTTAATTGCCCAGTGTAATGCCAAAATTTGTAAATTAATGCTAGTTTTCAAATTCTCAGTAACTCAGATAATGTCTTTTTTTTTTTTTTTTTTTTAATTCTATTTTCTGGTCTGTGGGAAAAGAAGTAGTAAGGTCAAAATTGTAAAATTCTCTCACATTTTTTCAGAATATGCAGAACTCAAAGTAACATTAAATTGTATATATAAATTTATATATAATTTTTTTGAGTTTGTGTTCTGAAATAATACTGAAATACTTAGTAAAATTTCTGTTTCTTTTCTCCTTTTAATTTCAATATTAAGGAAACTAAAATTGCAAAATTAATGTAGGTGACAATGTGAAATTTTCACCTTTAAGTTGCAGAACCCGAATTTACCTTTTCAAAGTCATGGTAAAACCCAAATGCTGAAATAGTAAAATTTCATATCTATATAAGTAGATATTTTTTATTATTTATGAAGTCTTCTATTTCTGTAATATTAACTAAACATGTATTTTATAGCTACTTTTTTTTTTCTCTTCATAGATGCTGTTGAGACTTCTATTTTGACAAATGAGACGTCAGATTGCCAAATTGAAAAAAGTTATTGCAAATTGGTTGTGGCATGCAAAAGACTGATTAGGGGGGGGGGGGATTTAAAAGCTGTTTTTGTTTGCAAATTTGTATTGCATATTTTTCTTCAAACAGTGGCATGGGCTGAATGATTTTATAGATTGATTCTTTTAAAAATGCATTATTTTTTATATTAATGAAAGTATTAAATATATATTTTTAATAGATTATTTAAAGGATAATATTTTTAAAAATCAGCCTTAAGCCATGGCTTATTTTTCATAAATTAACAAAATAATTAAAATGTTTTGTTATATAAAACTCATTGTACAATGAAAAATTTATATAATTTATAAATGATTATGCAAAACTCATTTCTTTTTTATATTAATAGATGACATCAAATAGCTGAATAGATTATTTTTTTTTTAAATTTAATTTCATAGTATATGATTAAATATACAAGATTTTTTTTCTGATTTAAATAAGTTGTAAATAAAGTACTTGCTTTCATGTTAAGTGAATGAAATTGAACTTTTTTAAAATTCATACATCTGTAATGAGAGTAAATTCTTGTATGTCAATATTTTTCTTTGAATTCTTCTGCTCTCTGGAACCAGAAGTGAAGTCGATATTGTAAAACTTTGATACTTTTTTTCTCCCAAGTATGTCTTAAATAATACCAATTTTACTGTCAAGAACTTTTAATCGCTTTCATTTATTGTTAGATATAAATTTTTAGCCATAATGCAAGACATACAAATCTTCTAGCCTATTTTCATTTGGTTATTCATAATATTGGGAAAGTTTTCAGTTTTGCCTTGAATAGGCTTCTTGCACCCATGTGTTTTCGCCTTTTAATTTCGTTATTCAGGAAGTTAAATTTGTAAAATTTCCAATTGAAGCTATGGAATCGAATTAATGCTGAAATAGTAAAATTCATATACGTATTAGTAAATACTTTTTTTTTTTTTTCATATGTCTTCTGTTTATGTATTAACTAAATATGTGGGTTTTTTTTTTTCATCTTTTTCTCATAGGTGCTGTTAAGACTCATGTAAAGTGGGATGAAACATTAGAGTGCCAAATCGAAAAAGTTATCTCAGATTAGTTGTGGCATGCAAAACGTCGATTGGATAATAAAAAATAAATAAATAAAGCATTTTTTGTTTGCAAATTTTTATTGTATATATTTTTTAAACAATGATGTAGGCTGAATAATTTTACCCATTGAATCTTTTAAAAATTCATTAATTATTATATTAATAAAATAGATTTTAAAATAGATTATTCAAAGAGTAAATTTTTTTAACAATCATGACCTTTAACTATCTGCATTACTTGTAAACCCTTAAGCCATTATATTTTTCATAAATTAACAAAATAAATAATTAAAATGATTAATATATATATATATGTTTAATTTGCTGTGCAATTAAATTATTTAATAAATTTTTTTATGTATAATTAAAAATCAAATATGCTAAAGAAATTTAATAATGGCAAAAGTAAATGAAATTGAACTTAATGGATTTTTTTATCCATGCATGTGTAATGAAAGTACAATCTTGTTCTCAAGGAATGTATTTAAGAATATTAGGGAATGAGGTGTCAGGTTGAAAAAGTTACCACATGTAAAATATATTTCTTGCATTCTTTCCTACAAATTTCAATATGTAAAATTTTATACACAATATACAAAAGTTGGCAAGAAATATCTCATTTGCCTCCATGAGTTAGCAATATTTGAAAAACTAAAATTTCTTCTTTTTCTTCAATACATTTAGTCATTGTTATTCTTAAGTATAGCCATACTTAAAGGAAAAAATATGATTTTGCCTTCGAAAAAGCTATTTTAGTGAAAAAGAGAAGTGCAATAGTTTAAAAGCAATGATTTTACTGACAATTTAAATGGGAGAAGGGGGGGGGGGAATGATTCATCAAATGCAAGACCTTGCAAAATAGTTTAATAATTTGAACATAATTGTTTAATAATTTAAAAAATAATAAGTATCCAATTACTATTTGTATATATTTGGTATTCTGGAATCTACAAATTTAATTATTATCAGTGAATAAATCAGGAATTTTTTCAACGAAAAGCAAAAAAGAAGTTTTTGAGATGGAAAAAAAGATTAAGACTGTGACTTCAATTTTCAGCAGAAAATATAGCAGTATGGTACATCAGCGGTTCCGAAGCTGTGGTCCAGAGGGTTCTTCAGGGGATCCATAAAGGCCCTATGTTCAATATAAAAACTTTCATTTTCTGAAATCGGTGACTAATCTAGTGAATAAAATAAAAGGCAATACAGTAAAACCTGTGAACATGGAATCAGGATAAAATTATTTTTTAGACAGATTTCTGTCTTCACATGTACATTTGTCCGGTGTTTTTCTCATTGGGACCATGGAATTTTTTCGTTTAAGACAGAATTCCGTTACGTTAGAGACATGTTCTATCTTCATATGTTTTACTGCACTAAGAATTTCGTCAAAAAATGTAATACAATTAATTTGCTTATACAGTCGGACCCTGATTTAATGAATTCATCAGGACTAAAATTTTTATTCGTTAAATCTGGGTTCTGTGTAAGGCTCTCTCTCGGAAAAATATAATTCTCACTTTACTATGATTTATATCTTGTATGATTTATTTTTGTCTAAATTATTTTTACACGGAGCTCTTGAATCCTAGAGGCCTGATGTATGTGCATCATATAAGACATTTGTGTACCAATTTCAGTACTACAGTAAGATAATATTGTTGCATGTTTTGAGTCAGGTAAATAATGTTGTCCTTCACTTGACCATCCTCTGAGGTGCACTTCTGCTTACTGAAAGGTTAGAGAAACCTGTTCTAAAGAATCAGTATATCCAGTCTTAAATCCTTGGAATCTGTGAAAAAGGGTCTATAGTAAATTAAAAATTAAAAACTGCTGTGATAGATCATATCATCAGATCTAACTGGAAATTTTCACACTAAAAGAATAAATTTGATGTAATTTAAAATATTTAGACACAAAAATGTTGCAGTTGGTTAATTTTTTTCTCATCATGAGTAGAATACAATACAGCAAAAAGTATACAAAAAAGAAAAATCATGCGTCAAGCATAGATTATGAAACACTTTCAGAATACTTTTACAAAACTTCGCTATTTAATAAGGCAAATAAAATACCTAAGTAATTATTTTAGAAAATGCATAAAACATTTGAAAACCAGATTTCAGCAATTACCACCCATAGACGGAAAGTACTCCAATTCTTTGATACATTTTGTCATTGACTTCTTAGTATAACCATACTTAAAGGAAAAAATATGATATTGCCATCGAAAAAAGCTATTTTAGTGAAAAAGAAAAGTGCAATAGTTTTTAAGCAGTAATTTTACTGACAATTTAAATGGGGGGGAAAAAGGATTCGCCAAATGCAAGACATTGCAAAGGGCAGTATTGTCTGCTAATAAATGAATATAATAAATTTTTACAACTGGGCCACCTCTAATTTCTAATGAAAATATTTGCAATACTTAATCTCAAATATCTGCAATTAAATAAGGCGAAAACTTCCGTTTAAAAATAGTGCTGGTTAAAAATCATATCAGCATCATTACTAATGAGAATATGACAATGCTGAGAGACCAAAATGATATGAGAACAAAACCAAAAAGTTTTTTTTTTTTTTTTTTTTTTTTTTTTTTTTTAAAGTAGATTGTAAAATAAAAATGTGAACAGCTGAAGTGCATAGATTTGTAGTAATCGAGAATGGATAAAAGCCAGAAGGTATCTTATAATTTCAATTTCTTATATTTATCATAAAAAGTTATTGTTACCCAATATGAAATCATACTGTCAATTTGAATACATTCACTTAGTTTTAATAAAATGACACAAAGTAATCATATACATGATTTTGGATAGCAAAAGATAAATCATTTTGATGGAAAAGATTAATTTATTGAAATAAATATATTTCGATGCATAATATAAGTTCAGTGAAGGCATGATATATTTAACTGTGTATTGAAAAATTAAAAATATTGTTTGAATGTGTAAATACACTTTAGAAGACAAAACAAAAGTAATTTTACTTGAATTTTTAAACGAACCTTTTAAAGTCACGCAAATTTTGATACATCTTTTAAAGTCTAAATTTCATATATTAAAGCTTATGTCATTTTCTTTTATAACAATAAATAAAATTAATTAAAAAAAATAACTGTGTTCAGGTGAAGGACACTTAACTAAAATAGTTTCTTTAAAGGTCTTACAGAATTAAAAGTAAAGTTAAATAAGTTTTATTAGCAATAATATTTAAAAATATTTATATGCTCTCAATATTTTGAATATATATATACTTTTAAAATATTAAAAACACAATAAATTTGACTGAAAAAGTTTTTACTTTTTATTAATTTTTATCCTTCCCTATAGGAACCCACATAACACAGATTCATCCAATTTTAGTTTAAAGTACGTAATTTGAACTTATGGACGTGTCCAATTTTCGTCCAAAAGTAGTCTGTACTTCATCTAAATCTCATCAATTTACGTTCAAATGTCACCACCTTTTACGTAATAAGTACGTCTTTTAGACGATAAAGTGAACGTAAAATGAACATAAGATGGACATAATACGGACGTCCAAAATTTGTTCATATTATGTCCAAAATTTGTTCATATTACGTCCATTTTATGTCTTTCAGACGAGAAAATGAACATAAAATGGACGTAATATGAACAAATTTTGGACGTCCGTATTATGTCCATTTTATGTTCATTTTACGTTCATTTTCTCGTCTAAAAGACGTACTTATTACGTAAAAGGTGGTGACATTTGAACGTAAATTGATGAGATTTAGATGAAGTACAGACTACTTTTGGACGAAAATTGGACACGTCCATACGTCCAAATTACGTACTTTAAACCAAAATTGGACGAATCTGTGTTATGTGGGTAACTAACTAAGCTCTGACCATCTTCATGTCTCTTTCAAAATTGATCTCACAAATCCTCTTTCCCCACCTCCATCCGTGGGCATTGACTTGACAAAGTTTAACAATTTTCTCAATAATAATAATAAGAATCTCCCAGAAATTAATGACACTGCTGATATTGATACTGCTGTTGACCACTTTCAAAATATAAACTTTTAATAAAATTTTACTTTTTTAACTTTGACGGGGAAAAGTTGAAAAATTGCTTTTCCTTATTTTGAACTAAATTCTTTCGTAAATACCGGTGTGAATTCGACGTTACAGTAACACAATTTCTTGCCCAGTTGAAAAGAGAATTGAAAGTTGCCAATGAAAAAGGAAAATTGAAAGTTACCATTAAAAAAGAAAGTTGAATGTTACCATTGAAAAAGAAAATTGAAAGTTATCAAATAACTGTTGTAGCGAGGGTGCCAAGTTCACATTAATCTTCCGTAATATGTGGGTTAATTTGACCCAGGCTTAACACGTTTCGTACCAGAAAGTTTTTTAAGAAATGAATTTAAATAAATTTCACGTAGAAACATAAAATTTAGTAAATAAATATTCATCCAATAATTTTTCTGGTTTCAATCGTTGTTAAACTGGGTCAGATTAAACCACATATTACTGAAGATTAGTGGAAACTTGGCACCTCTGGTTGTAGGCAATCAGTTTTAAACTACTTTAAACCGTTTTAATCCAATTTCAGATGTTTTACCTTTTATTTTCCCCTACGAGTCCTGCTTGTAATATGATGTATTCATAATGAGGAGGTGGACGTTAGTGAGATAGAGTCATTTAACAACTTAATAATTTTATTTTGGGGCTAGTTTAGTGACCAAAAAAATAAATATTTTTAATACAAATTTAAATTTTATGAACTTTTCTGAACTTTTTTTTACCACTTTTTCTGAATCGTAATCTTTGCCTTTCTTAATCAGAAAAATTATGCGATTGATATTTAAATAAAGCGAAGATTGATATTCGAAAGTATCGACAGTAAAAATCGTAAAAATGTCGCCGGTATCATAGTTGCCATGTTGGCCTTTTTTTAAATTACGAAATTTCGCACTCATACCAGAAATTCCCTATGATGTTCTTTTCTTGATTTAATGACAGACATTTCGTGATTGCTTAAAGTAAAAATTCTTCTTTCAGAATTTCAAGTATGAATTCGAAATTTTTTAATAAAGAGAAAGGGCGAACTGGAAACCCTGGCCGGTATGCACTTTCAAGGGCATCGTATGCAAGACTCTCAAATGGTCCACTCTTTGAATACCAGTATTTTCTTTAAAACAATTCTTATTAGATTTTTTTTTTTTTTGCGAATTTTGCAGGACCGTCTTCGGATGTAAATTTTTGGGGAAACGTTGTAGAAACCTACCATGTTTTCTATTAAAAATATTGGTATTCAGTTGGCAGATCATTTGGAGCGCAGTGTTTGCTGTTTGTCGAAATCAATTTTACAAAACAAAATATTCGGTAGCATGTCTGACATTTGAGTTTGGAAAGTGGTTAATCCTACAAATTCTACGTTTAACCCTTCAAAAGGAAGCGGTAAATCATTTATACCACTTAATTTTAATCGTCAAATGCTAGAATTGCGCAAGAATTTTCGAATGAAATTTTGTATATATAATAATTTATGTTATATAATGTAATTTCATTTATTTTTAAATAAATTTATTCGTAATTTCTAGTGTCATTCAATCATTTTAGCAACGGTGGTGCTTTACAACTGAAAGGCATGCATTAACCCACATACTGTATACCATACACATTACGCCATTAAGTCCTAGCGGTGGCATATGGCCCCAGAATAGCTGCCAACAATTTTGTTGTTTCAATACCAGTGTTTTTGAGAAGATATATTCGTTGTATTTGTTGTCAGAAAGTATACGGCAAATTGAAACAAAATTAATTTTCTCCTCTGAAAAGGTGGTATGAAATGCAATTTTTGCATTCTAAAGAGAAAAAAAAATTCCGTTCTTAACGTGTTAAAAGCTAAATCCGTTAAAAAGGTTTAAGACCAAGAACAATTTTATGTTTAGGCGTCATCTTCAAAGTTCTATAGATTTTCCTCGCAAACTCACCTAAATGTACGGAGTTTGCTTGTTCTATCGTTTTCCTGTCATTTTTTGTTTAGATCAAAAAATCAAAAAAATCTTTATTTTATATAAGTAGATAACTTTAAATTATTTACGGCACCAATTGGATATTTCGGAATAATTATTTAATTAGACATTAAACTGATTGATATGCGTAAGCAAAGTTTGTGTGAAAGTGAAAAAACGTATTAACCCTCTTATTAAACGTCAGGACTGACGACTATTTTTCTATTTAATCACAGGACGAAAATCAATATTCAAAAATATTAGTAATAAAACTTCAATGTTTATCTCTACCAGTCTCGGTCTTAAGAGTACAACTGCGACTACTAATATATAATAAGGTTTCATTTCGTAACCAGAAAGCTACGATAACTGGTATTATACACAGTCTGAAGAAACCAT
This sequence comes from Maratus michaelseni, assembly GCA_963931845.1. Taxonomy (NCBI): domain Eukaryota; kingdom Metazoa; phylum Arthropoda; class Arachnida; order Araneae; family Salticidae; genus Maratus; species Maratus michaelseni. The sequence goes on from OZ007595.1 coordinate 308,193,036, forward strand.
GCATTAGTTGCACGAAAAAGCATGAGTTACTGGGATGAAACCCTTTTACAATTTTATAATAAATGTAAGATTTTAGAAATTCATCATTCTTTCTTAGTAATACAGAGTTACAAATTGCGCCGAATTATTAACACCACCATTTAAGTAGTGAATAATTCCCTTTACGTAAATCCAGAATTCTGCAATTGAATAATGCAAAAAATTCTATTTGGAAATAGTGGTCATCGAAAATTTTCAACTATGATAATCCATTTTAAAATTTTACATAGCTGACTCTTATTTGCTACCGTTTTTTCCAAATATTATTCTTTGCCTTATTAAATCACAGCAATTCTACGATAAAATATCATAGAGATATTCGGAAACACTAGTAACAAAAACGTGTTGGCAACTGTTTTAATAAAAAGTTGGTTTTTCATCCGTTTAAAAATAATCCATGCATGAGATGTTTAAACATCTGATTACGGGCCAGGATTGGTGACTGTTTTTATATTCAGTCTTTCCACAATTTACAAACACTTTCTTTCTCTTAGATTTCTCCTGAAGATATCCTAGAATAAGTCTGTGTCAGAGGTTATTTTTCAAAATGTGGTACAATAGATTAAAAATATAGTCCACTGGGACGTATAGGTCCCGACCTGTAGTCATAGGTTTAACAGAATTAGAGCGAACGTAGAGAAAAATATTTCCACCCATTCCGGACCGCTAGTAGAGCTGACATATTTATTCCTTCGATTATAGGGTTAGGACATATGTCGTCCCTGTGAGTATTTCTTAGTTCTATTTGCACGAATTTTTGAAAAATAATCTCTGCCACACACTTATATTAAAATACCTTCAAAAGAAATATGCCGCAAAGAAATTTTTTGCCAAATGTTGTGCAACTAAATATAAAAATAGTCGGTAGTCCAGGCCCGTAATCAAAAGGTTAACAATTTTGTGTTAACACAAAAATTTTACAGAAATTTTTGCGTTAATGCATCTCCGATTTTGGCGATAAATTATGGCAATATTTTCTATTAAATTTTAGTTCCAAGAGAAATGAGTAAACGTTAGCAGCTTTGCAGAATTTTTTTAATAGCTTTATCTAGCGGCGAGATTTATTTCAAAATAGACGATTTATGTCGAGTGTACTCGTGATCGGCCAGAAGCATTAGAACAAAAAAAAAAAAAAAAAACGAGAAATCTCGTGATACATGCTTGTAACCATGAAAACATTTTCTTACTCCCTTATCATCAATTTTTAAGGAAAATAAAACATTTAATGAACTAGGTATCTGTTCGCATGACACCTGTGCACCTAATTATGTTTTCACTGTAGTAGAAATTTAACGATTTATGGATATTGAGTACTACTAATTGTTTAATAATAAATTCTGTCTTAAATGATCACAGAAATCTGAAATTAAATAAGGCGAAGATTACTACACACTGCCAACATTCCACTAAACTTCAATAGAATGCAGGCTAATTTATCCTAGGTTAAACATACTTCAAACCAGAATTTTTAAAAAGAAATACATTGAAATGGGTCCCAACGAAGAACATGAAACTACATACCGTAATTTCCGGCGTATAATCCGCAGCTCAAATAGTCGTTTTTCGACGCAGAAAATTTATTCAATAATTGTAGTTAAATATTTACAGCGATCTTTTAAGTTACATTTTATAAAATAATATTTCTGGATCGAAAAACGACTCTTTGAGCTGCGGATTATACGCCGGAAATTACGGTATATATATATATATATGTATTCTGGCGAGAAACGTCTTCAACTTGGATCAAATTAACTCATATTGTACGGAAGTTTAGTTGAAATTTGGCAGGTATGTTACAACCGAAGGTACACAGGTATACAATGTTCGTAAACCATTAAACCTACAGTTGATTAAAAACAAAACTCGGAGCACAGCTTCCAACGTCTGCACTTTTTAAAATCGTATAAATGTATTCCTATCCAAAAAAGTTATTTATTAAAATGTGTACTGCGCCTGTTTAAAGAAGAGTTTCACGTATTTTCTTTCATTTAACGTGCTTATTGGACTTAGAAAAATCGTATTTGTTAGCAAGCATGTTAGGTTTACTTACATAAGTGATACGGCATACAGAATAGTCTAAAGTCGTAAAAGTTTCGTGAAAAAAAACATCGAAACTTTTAAGACACAAAATTTGCAACTGAGTGAAAAATGGATCGGCCCATCCATGCATTGTTTACCTATCGATACTTCTACAGAAAGAGCACGCAAACTCTCACCTATGCTTAACACTAGAACGACCATGAGCGGTCATTTCGACCGCTACCAAATGAATATATTCCAATTCAAACCAGAAATTTCTTTTTCAAATACTTGGGGGCTCTGCCCCCTACGAGCTACGCTCGCCAACCCCCGTTCTGAAACCGCATGATTTAAAAATACTCTTATTTGATCAACTGATTGATTTGATTACGGAAGATTGTATTATAATTAAACGACCAGTGGCGATCTGCTGTAACCGGGTTTCCATTTATTTTCCTTTGACTGAGGGATTTTAAGGTCGAACAACTGCTGTTGAAACAAATTACAACTGTAACTGTTGCCAAAATATACAGTGGTGGCCAAAAGTGTGGACATTTTTTGAAAGTTTCATGTTTTTCAACTTTGTGTGCTTGTAGAATATATCAATTTTCACTTAAATACAAACGTTTATATATCCAATTGAAGGGAATTTAATGTACAATTTAATAATAAACACAGTATTACAATATCTGTATTACAAAAAAAGTTATGCAACTAATAGTAAGATCTATCTTAGATTTGCATTTTTTAAAAGTGATATTTACACAATCAATACTTAGTAGGATTACCCTTATTTTTTAAGGCAGCTTCACAGCGTCTTTTCATCGAGTGAACGAGTGTTTGGAGTTAATCTTTCGTAATCACATGGTGCCAAGAATCAATTATAGCTTCAATAAGTTGTCTTTTTTTGAATGAACGTTTTTTACGTACAAGAACTTTCAAACGTCGCCACAAATTTTCAATTGAATTGAGATCAGGGCTGTTTCCTGGCCATGGTAATACATCTATGCCTTTATTTTGAAACCATGCTTTGCATACTTTTGCTGTGTGGCATGGAGCTGAATCCTGCTGAAAAATAAATGGTGCGTTGTTGGGGAAAATTTCCCCTGATGGAAGGTATCAATTTTGGTTCCAAGACAGTTTCGATGTATTTTTTGGCATTCAGGATGCCATCACCATCAGGATGCCATCACCATTGAATTCGGCCCACACCATCTGCAGACATACATGCTCAAATCATGACATTTGTTGGGTTTTTTGTAGTTGCTTTAATGCAATCAGGATGAAGTGCTTCTCCTACTCTACGTCTCACGTATTTTCTACCATCACTACCAAAGAGCGATATTTTACTCTCATCGCTCCAGATTACTTGCTTCCATTGATTTTCTGACCATTTAATGTGTTCTTTTGCCCACTTAACTCGTTTTTCGCATTGCTTTTGATTGAAATATGTTTTTTTCTTGGAATTCTAGCTTGTAGTCCAAATCCTGATAACCTTCTTCTTATTGTTCTTGAACTTACTGCAATACCCGCTGCATTAATTTCACATCTAATGGCATCTGATGAAATTTTTCTATATTGAAGGCATAGCCGTTTAATTTTTCTATCCGCAGTAGCACTTGTGCATTTTTATCGGCCTGATTTGGCTTTATTTTCCAATGATTTCGTTTTTTCATAACGTAAACAGAACTTTCGTACACCAGAACAAGTCACTGAACCACCAACTTGACTTGCAATTTCAGCATAAGAGAGGCCATTTTTCTCAATATGACAATTCGGCTTCTTTTTGTAGTCGCCCAATTAGTTCTTGTTGATGGCATTGTTTAAAATTAGTTTAATTAAAAAAAGGACTTTAAATATTCAAAAACAGCAATACTCTATATAATTGTACAAGAATGCACCATTCCGCAAAATATTTCCACAACAATAACTCTTTTACCGTCCAAATAACCTAAAACATAGTTACAGACATTTGATTGGTCCTCAGAACAGTGTTTGTGATTGGCTAGTACGCTTTTATTATAAAACACGTCCTTATTCAAAACGATTTGTGTTTGTTTGTTCTACTAAAATGAGCATAACTTTTATTGTAATACAGATATGGTATTACTGTTTTTATTATTAAATTTTACATTAAATTACCTTCAATTTGACATATAAACGTTTGTATTTAAGTAAAAATTAATATATTCTACAAGCACAAAAAGTTGAAAAACATGAAACTTTCAAAAAATGTCCAAACTTTTGGCCACCACTGTATGATGTAACGCCAAACGTGAATAATCGTTGCGTTGCGTCAAAGTGTCGACCGCGGACATTATTACGCAGAGTACATCTACGGAGCAACGACTGGCGGACACGCTATGTGTAATAATGTCCGCGGTCGACACTTTGAACAATTGTTGCAAAATATTTGTCTCCTCTGGACATCACGAGTTGTGTTGTACCTATTCTGTGCAATAAATAGTTTTCTGGAGTATTTCTTTCTTGTCTCAGTTTTTTCCATTTCCAGACGCATTTTCTCGATTTTCATTCTTTAAACGTCATTTGCGACCCCATGTTCCAGTGCATTTTTTGTTCGTCTTCATGAGTACTATCATCCCTCTAAGTTTGTTGAAGCATTTCAGATACACCCTGTACATATATATATATATATATATATATATACATATTAGATAATTAAAAACTGTAAGTAAATGTCTAAAAAATCTATTTCAATTTAATTAGATTAAACTATGTTCTACAACATTACATATGATTCAATACACCGAACGTGTCACTTAACCCTTTCAGGGGCAAGCAATTTTTTTCCTGTAACCTCGAACTCACACCGGTACTTACGAAAGAATTTAGTTCAAAATAAGGAAAAGCAATTTTTCAACATCTACCTGTCAAAGTAAAAAAAGTAAAATTTAATTAAAAGGTTCTGGTTCGAATCAGATTAAAATTAGGTGGTATATAATATATACCACCGCCCCTCAAAGGATTAAAATATGCACATACACGAAAACTAATGTCATACAATATCTTTATCTACAAGATAAAATAACATAACATTTAGAACTACTTGAAAATCAATAACTTAATTCTTTATCATTTAAAATAACTTATCTCTTTATGGTTTTATTTGTTTAAAATGGTAGAAGAATTTCATTAGAATGTAAAAACATCTTTTTTCTGTAAATATTTAAAGTTTAAAGAACATGAGTTTTATTATTTATACTTTTAAAAATATTTAAATTACACTTGGAATACAACGAATTAACCCCTAACCTAATTTAAAAATAGCTCTGTTAAAAACAAAACAATAAGTTTAAAATGGAACACCAGTCTTCATTTTTGGGGAAGTGATAAAATCGCTTATTTTTTGCAAATGTTTAATTTTTACAGTTTTTAAACATACAATATAATCCTGACATTATTATGCAAAGTTAATTACATAAATTAACAGAACAGAAATTATACATATTTGAAATCGCAAACCGTAAGATAAAATAACACTTTATTCTTAGTAATCTAAACACTAAAGCAGTGTTGCCACATTGGTGAGAAACTAAAGGCAAATATTTGCATTATCAACCGCTAGATGGTGCTATTTTCAACTCGCGAAAAGTCTTCCATTTATCTGACTGGGATTATTATTTAATAGCTTTGGTATAGATCTAGACTGATGAAAATCCTCAAATACATTTAGAATTAGACGCAATTGAACCCTATCAACGGCTAAATATTTTTGTTGTGAAAATGTTGAAATGATTGCACTACACCAAGATTTACGAATAAATTTATCTGAAAAAAAATAAAGCTTTTTTCCCATACATTTTAAAAGCAAAATTTTATTTCAAATATTAAAATTTCATCGGGGATTAAAATTCATCGGGATATATAATATAGGGATCGTATGCCTCCTGGCATTTTGCGACAAGGAAATTCTTCGGTACCAGTATTTTCTTATAGAGAATCTCTGCTTAAAAGAAGGCGAAGTTTCTCGCGTATAACCTAGATTTTTTTTCTATAAAAAAATACTGGTATATTTCCTGGGAAATTCCCTGAACCATGCGAAACCTGCAATATCACAACAAACTTCAAGACGCTAAAGGGACATGTCAGCCTTTGAATTAATTTTTTTATTTCAGTGTTTTAATATACCTTTTTAATATATTGTTAAATGGTTTATGGAGGAAAAATGTTTAACTAAGAAAAAATGCATTTCTTGTTTTAAAATTTTAGGATAATTTGAAAGGTCCCCTCCTTGTTATTTTATTTTTATCTTTTGAAATATTTTTTTTTATGTGTGCTTTCCTTACACGTGTAGTTTATAACGGTAGCGATCACATTTCCAAAATGTTACATAGTTTAAGAAAAATTAAATAAAATGTCATGTCAAATATAAAAATACAGTAAAAAATATTATTTACATAACATTTTTATTTTATAAAAATAAAATATTTAAATGACTAAAAATCCGATTCCTAATTTCATTAAATGCATTTTTAGTTTCGTTAAAAAATATGGAGTCATATGAAGATTACTGTACCGGAAAAAATTAAAGGAAAGAGTATAAAAACTCTCGTAACGTGAATGTCTTTTTTGCTGAAAACGTAGAACTTCTACAAGAACTTTATTTTCTCTCGGTATATAGACAATGTTATAGAAAGTGTTATAAGGAAAATTTGTCTTATACTTTACAACTTTTCAAGAAAAAGCGAAAAGGAATCAAGGTAGCGACGATATCGTCGCTACCATGGCAAACTATCGAATATGAAACTATCGAACTTTTAAAAATGGGCCGATTGTCACTACTAAATTTTATTAGACTTGTTCGGCTAATAATAATACTACTAAAATTTCTGTGAAGAACATGGTTGCCAGTTTGGCCTTCTTTTTTATTCAGAGATACCGAATACATATCGGAAATTTTGTGAATTTTCTATTTACTTTAAGTAATTATTGAGTATCGGTCATTAAAGACATAAAACAATTCTATATCAAATTTCTGGAATGAATTCGTTATTTCTGCTTAGAAAGCGTGGCCAAACTGGCAAGGCTGGTGAAGAATACTATTAACATTTAGTGGTGACAACCAGAAAATTTATAAAAGTAATGAAAAATGCATTTTTTCACATTCGTTAGTTTGGTATGGTAGCTACGATATATGCACACGATAATCTACGAATTCATTCCAGACTTTAACGCGTTCGCTGCCAAGCTAAAAATGCCGGAATTTTCATTTTATTTAGAAAGTTCATACCAGAAAATACTAATCGTAATATTTTCTTTGTTTTATTAGAGACATTTCGTGATTACATAAAATAAAAATTCTTCTTTTGAAATTTCCGGTGCGAATAACTAATTTTAGATTGAAGAAACGTAGATAGCACTACCAGTATAGTCGTAGTTGGCAGCGAACGTGTTAAAAACATATTCACCGACTTCGTTCAAATTAAAGACCACTTCATAAATAGGCAACATTAAAAAAAGTTTATTTCTTTGATAAGACCATAAAAATATTTTTTCCTCTCTGACTTAAGAATATTTATGAACAAGGGGATATATTTTTTTTTTGTGTTGCCTTCTTCTACTTATAATGTGGTTTTTGTTTTGCCTGAAGCTGTTTGGCGGTGTTTCTAATATCTAGAATGAATTAGTAGGACAACTACTTGATAAATAGAAGATGTCAACAATAAAAAATGTCTTTCGTTGTTAAAACCATAAAAATATTTTCACGTCTCTGACTGAGATGTCTTCAGGAACAACGATACTATGTTATTTTATTTTATTTTACTTTATTTGTTTGACTTATTCTATTTATGACGTGGTTCATATTTTGAACGAAGCCTGAAAAGCTGTATTGTGATATTTCTGATGTCTAGAATGAATTATTAGGTTAACATATATATATATATATTATAATGACATTAATATTGCTTAATATGAAGATGTTGAATGTTTAGCGTTTCGATCATACTTATATGTCGAAAAAATACATACATACAAAATAATTTAAAGATTGCAATTTTGATACATTTAAAATAAATGGACGCAGTTAAGAAATTTTTGCACATATTTAAAATTATCGGATCTTTATGTAATTTCACCAGAACCTATTATGAATGTCTAAATACATTTTAAGCAAAAAAATTAAAGACTGCGATTTTCGTTATTTTTAGCAAATTGTAGGCTTGTTATAGTAGTGTTGGGTTAAATTCTGTCCCACTAATGTTAATCAAAAAATTCACGAACAGAGAATTTTGAACTAAATTTTTGCCTTTATAATGCACGCTGGGGGGGGGGAGGGAACTTTTCTAATTTTGTAATAAATCTGTTCTTAAATCCTGGTGTCTTTCAATCTTTTCAACATTTTAGAAATATAAGTACTTTGTGCCTTAACTCCTTCAGGGGCAAGAAATTGTGCTCTTGTAAAATTTAATTCCAACCGGAATTTACAAAAGAATTTAGTTCAAAATAAGGAAAAACAATTTTTCAACTTTTTCCCTTCAAAATTTAAAAAGTAAAATTTAATTAAAAGTTTCTGGTTTGAATCGGATTAAAATTAGGTGGTATATAATATATACCACCACCCTTCAAGGGGTTAAAGGGTTAAGATAAACAGTGAACACATAAAACATATATCATAACAGATGTTCTTACACATATACCAGAATATTTGAAAAATAATTTTTTTTTGGCTTTATTTACTCGCGGAAAATGTTATAGACTCTAGAATTAAATGCAGTGACTACGGATTTTGCTACTGAAGTATTAACACTTTGCTGTCCGGCGACACCACATTAATTGTAATCCTTAAATGCTACATTGGTACCAGAATTTTGGAATGAAAAATTCCTTTTTATCAAGTACATGAAGAAAATATTTTACTTACTTTCGAATAAATTTGTTTCTAAATTCTGGTGTCAATCAATCATTTCAACATTTTACGAATCGAAGTATTTTTACGAGACATGCGGATGGCAAAGAGTTAAATAAAATCTCTAATCTAAAATAGTAGTGGCAGACTAAATGGAAATTTCCGTGTGCGCACATTTCTAATACAATTTTTCAATAGAGTTTTCGCCTTACTTAATTTTGCAATTTAAAATTAAGGAGAAATTTTATTACCTTTATTATTGGTGCCAGACTCCTTGGAAATACCTGGAAGTGTTGACCTAGTTGACTTGGTGAATACACCTTGAGTATCATACGCGATTTAGAAACTAATAAATATAATAAAAATGAAACATTAAAAGTTTCAAAATTTAATAAAATTAAACTGGCTCATATTGAACTTTACTTAAAATTTATATAAAACCCATATGAGTATTTTTGATATATTTGTTGTCTATTTTGTTTGAATGGGTGTTCTATCTCAGAAGATACGAAACTGGAAATGCATTCTTAAATATTTTCCGGAAATATGTGTGAATTCTTGGATTGAACCTTCATAAATTAACATAATTAGAATATTATAGTCATTTACTAAAATTGTTGAATAAAGAAAGTATTCATCGAGATATTAACTTGCTGTCATTTTTTAGGCAATACATTAATCATTATTCATTTTACAAGTACATATTCATTTTTAACACTGGTGAGTTATCGAGAGCAGTTATCGAAACTTCGGCTATTATTAGATATTTAATAAAATTTCAGATTAATTAAAGTAGTTTATATGAAAATGAAATGGTTATCTTTATATACTTCTGATTACGGTGGTCATAGAACCACGGAATACAGGAACCACTATTACTTTATAGTAATATTTACCTTATTTTATCCAGATTTTCGTACTTTATATAAGGTGACTATTACCATACTTAAATACAGGTGCACAATTTAATTTTAAAAAGTTAATTGTTTCTAACCTGACTCAGTGTTGGCATTGGGCTACTTTAAAAGAAAAAAAAAATCAGATTGCTTGATTGACACCAGTTTTTTTTAAATGGTATAAATCATCTTGTTTTCGCCTAATTTAATATGTCATTAAATAAGACGACTTTTACTTTATCAAATAACTGGGGGTAATTAAGAAAAACTGAATTAATAAAGTAGACCACTGGCAGCACTGCCCTCTCTGATATACTAGAAAATTCTTGATAAGACGAAATCGCAAAGGGGGAGAATCTGTTTAAAAGACGCTTCCGTGTTAGCAGATGCACAGTGCTGGTGCATTATAACTGTATTTTATTCTTTTTACCAATGTTTCAGTTAAGGAATTTCCCTTATACACATGCTTCGTTTTCACAAATTTTATTGAATTAGAAAAATATTTTAAAAGTATTAGGATAGAAAAAAAATGTTGTTTTATATACATGGCAACCTCCGGCTTTCTTTAAATGTAGAAAACACAATTTGAACCTGAATTTAATTTCATAAATGAAATCAAATATCTTTAAAATGATTAGAAGCTAGATAGATACTCTGGTTCAAAGAATGTTTTTATATTTTAAAAAAATCTCGAGTTTGGGACATATATTTATTTTTATCCATGTTTTCAGAAATATTCGCCAGTACCCGGAAATATTTTAAAGATAAATAGAAATACTAATTAAAAGAGTGCCTCAACATTTGAATTCTTTAAATGTCAGGTTAGTGCTTGTCATGCGGGAAACACTGTGTTGACACACAGGGTTTTGAAATAGTGAAGTAAGTCAAAAATTTGGACAACCATATTTTTACTGAACTTACATTAATTTCTGTTCAATGCGACAGTCAAATAAGTCATAGTTCACTTAGCGAGTCGCTAGAGGACAAAACAAGTTCGACCACTTAATGGATCGGCAGTACACACGTTTCACAAAACACTTCTTTTCTCAAATTGCTAAATATTGACTTACTCTACTGTCATTCTAACCCCCTCAATTCTGAATGGAAAGTTATCTCATATACGTGGGATTGCCAGTTTAGGCTTCTTTTCTTTTTAATTCAGAAATTACGATTTCATGCCGGAAATTCTGAAAGAAGAATTTTTACTTTATGTAATTACAAAAATAATTACAAAATGTCTGTCATAAAATACAACAAAATTTATTTTATTGAATTCAAAATTTTTTAATAAAAAAGACCGAACAGGCAACTCTGGATCAAAGATGTTTTTGAATAGTTATTGTGTACTTACCATTCTCCAACTATTCTTCCCTGTAGTTTATGTTGACACAGACTAAACAGGTTTTGAAGAAGAAAACTTATTTGATGTATCTATTTATGTTTAATGACATGTTTCTATCAGGTTGATAGTTTTCCTTCTCTTTATATGAACACTAGAACCGCGATGATGGGTTATTTTGAACCGCACTAAAGGAAAGAATGACGATCCGAATAAGAAATTCCTAATACGTAAAAGAAATTTCGAAAATTATACTTTGCCTTAAATAACGGCGGATATTTCTTAAATAAATACATTAACCCTTTTCGGCACAGACAAATTCTGTTCGTAAAATGCGAAATTACTGACTGACACTGGACTTTACAAACGACTTTTTTAGAAAATAAGAACTCCTTATTTTAAGCTTTCATTATAGAAGCAAAATTTTATTAAAATATTCTTGGTGCCGGATGCAAGTTTGGAATTAAATTTAGGTGTGCCCGGAGTGGGACCACTGTGCCGGAAAAGGTTAACAATATTCGACAATTTTTCCTGTAGGTATTCGGAATTTCTAAATAATAAATTAGTCAAAGGAGAAAACCCTGATACATGGAACTTTGTTGAATTTATTCTTTAAAAAAATTCTGTTTCAAAATATGTTTAACTTGGGTCAAATTAACCCACATTTTACGGAAGAATAGTAGGAGGTTAGCATGTATTGTATTATACTGTATTATAGTACACTCAGGATGACTTGGTGGATGAGTAACGCAAATGAGTGTGTTCGTTAATTAAGGTACTAGAAATCACTTCGAGCAATTAGCCGAATCTGGATTTAATTTAAACGAGGCATTTCCTGCACCATTTGTGTCTATTAGCACTTTTTTTTTCTTTCTATGACCACGAGCTCTTTCGAGGTCAGAGATTCCCGAGCCAAGCTATCCCGAGAGAACTACAGAAGAATTAAGCCATACCTAGCCACAATTATTAATAGCAAGTTTGACACCGTATAATCCACAAGTAAAATTATCCAATTAAACTCAGTAGCTCTGACTATGTTGGGGTTATTATATATAAACGCGTTTCAATTCAGCTTTCTTGAAAAGGGATGCTCTTGCGGTTAATTCATTTAAAGTTAATCGATTTGCAATATTAATTTATTTTTTTCAAATGTTTAAAGTTTTTATTTATGAATTGATACAAATTAATCATTAAATTACATTTTTCAAGATTTTTTTTTTCAAATAAATTATTATGAAATACAGCAACACATAAAAATTTACGATTAAAAGAATGATTCAGACACATGCAGAATATTCAAAACAGAATATTCAGAACAGAAATTGTTCTCGAAATGAACAAAATACACAAAAATAAACATAAATATCAAATTCTTGGGCTTAGCTTCTCAATTTCGTCCGAAATATTTTGAACTGCTTTTATCATAGATTCTCTTTTATTTGTTTAATGATTTGCAATATCTACTAGAAGGTTAAACATCACCCCCCCCTCCCCCCACATTTTGCCAAAGAACAACTCACTATAATACCCATTTGCCCGAACTTCTTGTACGCTATCCCAATAACTAATCTTCTCATTAAAAAGTTCATAGAAATACTAATTTTACATTTTATAATTATTATTATTGCCTTTATTTGTAGACTAACTAGAACCATTGAAAAAATAGGAAAAGCTCTAAAGTTATATGCATGTAATTTGTGAATGTATAACAAGGAATGAAGGAAAACATAAATCGAATGAAGGAAAACATAAATCGAAGCATGTGACAGGGAAATAGAAACCATATTCACAGTCAGTGGTATAATCAGGGTTATGATCCGGATGCTCTGGGTCCAATAATTTAGCAAGGTTATTTTCGCCTCATTTAATCATAGAAAATTGTGTTATTAGATAAAGCAATGAATATTATTTTAAAATAGTGCTAACCAGAGCTTCTGGACCCCTAGACTGTCTGCGCCACTGATTGTGTATCACATGAAAATGATAAAGCATTCGTTTCAACATATTCTTCACAGGGAAATGAAATCCTAGTACATTGCAGATGTTTTTTGACAAATTTTAGAAATACAGTATAGGATCTGTTATCCGGAATGCTTGGGACCTAGGGTATTCTGGATAAGGGGGTTTTCCGTAATTCAGAAAACTTTATTATAAAAAATGTACAAAATGACTAATTTCACATTCAGTGATAAGCATGATCAATATATGTACCGTAATTTCCGGCGTATAAGCCGCAGCTCAAAGAGTCGTTTTTCTACCCAGAAATATTATTTTATAAAATGTAACTTAAAAGATCGCTGCAAATATTTAATTGCAATTATTGAATAAAATTTCTGTGTCGAAAAACGACTCTTTGAGCTGCGGCTTATACGCCGGAAATTACGGTAAATACATACTTACAATTTTGTTAATTTAATAACTTATTTACATAGACTAAAAAACATTATGAATTACAATTCAAATTATAAAATATTACATTAACAATTATGAATTAGTTTTGGGACTTCTGAGCAGAATTCTTTGATTGGGATTTTTGGAATATTCCTATTCAGACCTGCCAAGTCTCCGGCTTTTTGGATACCAGTAATTTAGTACAGAAAATGTTGTTTTATTGAATCGGAGCATTTTGCGATTTAGAAGAACAACATTTTCTCAAAAAAATTACTGGTGTTCAAAAAGCCGGAGACTTGGCAACTCTGCCTATTAAAGTTGGTTACTTACAGCATGTCTCTTGTACCCTGCACATTGACATGATTTGCTGTTCATTGAAATAGCTTGACTACTGCGTTCCCCGAATCAGTTGTTCAATGAAAAATATGAGTTGCTCATCTAATTTTAATGCTTTTTATTGTAATATTGCACCATAATTTTTTTTTATATTTATTTATTGAAGCTGTTTATTAATGAATGTAAGCAGTATTATTATATTTATATTATTTATTTGTGTTGACTATAGAACAAAAAGGCCGCTAAGCGGGGAATTCTTAAAAAAGGGCACTCTTGCACTGTGTTTTAACACATATTTTGAGCTCAATTGTTTAAAGTACTTTTCTATCAATAGAATTTTGTAACGAATCGATGAATTTCGCGATTTTTCTGGCGACCGATTAATGAATGTTAATTGCAATATCTGATAATTCCCTAGCGATTTACAGACAAATTTCGAGATATTTTTCCCGCGACCGATCAAAGAACTCCGTGATAACTTTCCGGGACCGAATGACGAATTTCAGAATTTTTTCCAATAATCAAATGACGAATTGGAAGTTTTTTTTCCGCAATCGATTCATGAATGTCATAATATTTTGCTACTATCGATTGAAAAAATTTGTGGTTTTTCTTGCAATCTATTGTCTAGAATCTGGATTTTTTTTTCTGCAACAGATTGACGATTTTCGTGATAATTTCTTTCTGCCGATTGACGAATTTTGCAGTTTTTACTGCGATTGATGGACGAATTTCAAAAATTTCCTTGTGACTGACTGCCGAATTTGGAATTTTTCCAAGATCGATTAACTACCATATTTTCTTGTGAACAATTGGTGAATTTCCGGATTTTTTCTCAAGATTTACTATCGAAACTCGCGGAATTTTTTTATGCGATCGATGGACAAATTTCGTGATTGTTTCCGAGATTGACTGAAGAATTTCGCGATTTTTTTTACATTTTTGAAATGAAATAAATTAAACTTTGGTTATCGTTTTACATTCTGGTCAGACGCCGGATAACGGATCCCGCACTGTATTTAATGAAAACGAATATGTCTGAACGATTATGTAATACAATATTGTAAATATACGAGACACAGGATTTATAGATGTGATTATAATTCACTACCAGTATTTTTAAGCAGTAAACAAATCCTTATTAAATCGCATATTTCTGCTGTTAAATACGGCATACATTGTTGTTAGAAAAGACTGATACTGAGAAAAGTACTTGTATCTCTCTCCGGTTAGTCTAGTTAGTCACTTTAAGGTATACCGAAGTACGCTTCATCCTAATAATATTATAAATCGGATTGTGTGCAAATGTTAGGCTGAAGCCAGCGTCAAAATAGAGCATTTAATGATCCTGTATCTTTGCATATAAGCTGATTATAACCCTCAAATGAACATAGGCTGATTTTTGTTTATTTTACTCAAATATTTTTCTTAATAATTCAAAATTTCGTTATTTTCATGGAGAATAAATGGACATTTTTTAGTATAATATTTTAAAATGGTTAAATTTACTTTACCGTTGCTAATACTTTATCGTTGCCAAAACTAAACTAATTCAAAACCCGGAATAATATTTTTTACTCAACAATTTAGTTTCAATTGAAAAATTTTCGCGTGAAAAATGAAAATGAAATAAAAAAATAAAGAATTAAAAAGAATAGTAAATAATATTATTAGAAATAAAACGTACTTTTTTTAGTTTTTGATAATAATACAAGGTTTCAATATGCGTAACCATAGGAAACAGACGAAAATGACGTCTACATCGAAAATAAAGCGGATATGCTTCGATTGGTGAAATAAAATGATCTTGGGTTTTTTCTTCACTTTTTTTTTCTTTTGTATGGTTACAATACTTGGCGTTTTACCGTCTGCGCATGGCTAATATAACAATACCGTATTTTTTATTTAAATTTTAAATAAGTAAAAAGAAGTTTGAAAAGAAAATGGTTAGCAAATGTCAATAATATGCTCTGCAAAATTATCCATGTCGAAAATGGTGTCATGGATAGCGAGAAATAGTAATTTTCATTCTTAAAACTAAAAGAAATAACTTGATTACCTAAAAAAATGACGAATGTTAATAGTTCCATTTTTGTTGATAAAACCTAAAGATTTAATATAACTTCGTTAAAATAACGTAACTTCCCCTATGCCAGTATTGAAATTAATTGCGTGGAAAAGAAAATTAACAAGAATTATGTCATTAAAAAGGGATTTTTCTGGGGGAAAAGAGACGTCATATTTGAAATAAAACGGGAATGTTCCAATATGTTTTAAAATGAGTGTGAATCAATTCCTTACATTAATAATACAAGGATCAGTAAGTATAGAAAGTAGATAAGTTTCATACCATATTTATAACGAAAAATTTAAATACTTTTTTATCTATACTGATTATTAAGCATGAGTATATCTGTTATATACAGATGAGAGTTTTCTGCTAAAAACCACATCATAATTTTAAGAAAAAGAAAATGAACACGAATTTATTATATTAAAATCTGACAGCGAGTTTGTATTTCGCAACTACTCCTAAGACTATCGAACGCAACGCGATTTACTTAATACCGGTTATCATTGATCCGAGGATATCACACAAACTCTCAGAATTTAAAAAATTAAAGTAGACGCCAAGATTTTTTTCTTCTTTTTTTTTTGTAAATTTTAACGAAGTTTCTCTAAAAACGGAAAGTAAATTACTCCATATTTGTGTATAAAAAAGGAGAAATAAAACAGATCAGTATATTTTTTTCACCATTTTCTCATTAAAACTGAAAAACAGAATTTATTTTCAATTTGAATAGATGGTGAAAACAAAATCTTGATTTTAGTAAATTATCCGAGAAATAAAAACATATTTTCACATATTCAAACTTCATGAATCAATTTATTCTGGAGAACAAAAATTGCCTATCAACATACTGTCATTTAGAAAATAAGATTTGTTTCAGCTATACATTAAACCAAGGAGGCAGAATTGAATTTAAAGAAAAATCATATACTATTTCCAATTAATGTTTTTTTGAAGGATGGCTGTTAAATCGTTTCACAAAAGCGTTAAAAGTAAAATTGTTTATCAGGTAAAATTGACAATTGTTTTTACCCAATTCTTCTATTTCCACGATTTTATTTGGCCCTCTTTTTTGCATTGGTTGCAATTTCATTTTCGCGATTATTTGGCACAAAATTTCACTTTTTTAAGACAGTTATGTCAAGGTTCCTATAACAAAAAATACCGTATTGACTCCTATGAAATGTGATAAATAGTTAGTTAATTTTTAACGTTTTTGATTATCGGGAGTGAAATATTTTGCTTAATTAATGTATTTATTCTTCTTATAATGTTGCGTGAACGAAGTCACGGGTAACAGCTAGTAGAATATAAATTAAGTATTTTATTAATAATATTATGAATAATTCAAGGTATTAACCCGTTTATGCCTAGAGTCGATGCTTTAGTAAAATGGGAAAAAGTGTATTTTCCACCACTATTTTTTTAATAGAAATTTGGTGTCCTATTTTACCGAGGAGTCCTCGATGAAATAAAACACCAAATTTCTATTAAAATAAGGGGTGTGAAATGCACTTTTTCCCTTTTTACTAAAGCGTCCTAAAATTGGGACGCTAGGCATAAACGGGTTAATGAACAGAGGGAATTATATATATTCTCTAACCATTGGATATAATTCAGGTATTGTTTAATCAAATATATCAGCTTTTGAATATACATTAATTTTTATAATTTTGCAAACAATAATTAATATTTTATTCTTAAAGGGCCAAATACGTTAAAGTTACGCCTGCTTATAGTTGCATATGTGCTTTATTTAGAAATATTACGGGATATTTTAAACCAGATGCATCTGCATGAGAGAACGTATTCTGCTTTGGTTGCAAAAATATTTCAATTAAATATAAACGAATTCTTCAAGAGATGAATAAAAAAAGTAACACTCCCAGAGTGAAAAAAAAAACATTTTATGCACCATGAACTATTGAATAAATTCTACAAAGTTGTTCTAAAATATAGATGTTATAAAAATATCCTTTGTAACATATTTCTGTTCTGTAAGTAAATGAAAAGTTAATTTAATTTTCTTTTCAGATTTGTTTTCCTTGAGAGTCATGTAATATTTTATTTAAAAAGGTACTTCTTAATAATTATTTGATATAGTTTGGAGTCATGCGTGATGGAAATTAGCTGCTTTTTCTTGAAAAGCTTTTCATAAGATGCAAGTTTCTTTTTCGTTTGCAAAAATCCTAATTTGTGGAGTATTTTAACATAAAATAATAATAAATATATAATGATAAAAATTGACACACATATAAGTATTTTTTAAACCATTACACGAAAGAATGTTTTAGCTAATTTAATGCTTATAATAACAGTTTATTAATCTTTACAGGGGCAAAGAAATTATGTTGAAAAAATGTTGAAATATTTGACTGCCACCAGAATTTGCGAACAAATTCGTTTGAAACAAATAAATGCTTTTATATCTGTAAGTTATAAAATAAAATTTTACTAAAATATTCTAGCTTGAGATTAAAATTAAGTAGGATGTATAATACACCATCGCCTTTTAAAGGATTAATGAGATATGTTTTCCCATTTCTTTGCTTCTAATCTAAAATTGTCTTTGTTAAGGGGAAATTCTCTTATTCGAACTGGGTATGCCTTTTCCCCCAAATATTCTTTAGTAAAGTTTATTTATAAGTCGTATAAAATGATTTTATGATTAAATACGGCGATGAAAACTATATAGAAAAACTAATGGGAAAACTCGCAGGATTAGAATCTTGTCTCTATGTTCAACAATCGGCAGTTGGTGCCTTTGTCTTTAATTTATGTAATTAAGTGATTTCTGCTACTGGGGAATTTCTCTGGAAGGAAGTCCTTTTCTCCCGGAACGTGAGTCAAAAAGAGTGCTTGTTAGATTACCAAAACTTCCATGTCTTTTAAGGAGGCGTTCATCCTATTCGCATCACAGGAACAGGTACTGTAGCTACATCATCAGATTATTATAATTATTTGTGATAAGCATATGCTAAATGCCACTGAAACAATTTTACATTTCTCCTTTATTTTTTTTAAGTAATTCGTAAAATCGTTTTAAACACAATTTTGAAGAAAAGAGGAATCTCTTTCGCTATACTATTTACAGATCTGAAGAACTTGAAACTCATTTACCAGAATACCTTATAAGAATTTCAACTCAAATTTATAGGAAAACTTTAATCATTTCACTTTGAAATGGATTTTCAGGATATATTTATTATACAGTTTTGGAGCACTTTGATTTCCACTAAACTATATATTTATGAATATTCTTAAATAGGAAATGTAATTGCTTAATATATGATAATTAACAAAAAATTTATATATATATATATATATATATATATATATATATATATAGGTAGAAAAAATGGTTTGTGTAAAACGATTAGATCATTGAAATTTTTCTCTAAAAAAATTCTTCAATTAGAAACTCGTTTTTACATACAAGGTTTTTAAATGATTTTTTAAAGCAACATCAGAGTTTGTGAAAAAAATATTGTTAAAAAATAATTTCATAAAATTCTTAGTAAGTAAGCTAGTAGTTAGTAGCTAGTAAGTAAAATCTGCCGATAAGACAAATTTTATTTTTATTGCCAAAGACTTTATTATTTCACCTTATATATTTTTATTATATAATTAAATACCAGTAAAAGTATCTGCGAGGTATGTCACCATTGAAGTGCCTTTTCTTTCTAATTTTTTATTAACTTCAGTTTTAATTCAAACAATGTGTCTTTATTACTTCAAATGAATTATCAAAAATCTTTAGAAAATAACCCCATTTTCAAATATCATTGCAAAATACTAATTATAATAGCACAGTTACACAATAACATAACTGCCAACTTTTACGCTTTTTTCCTACCACTAAAATTTTATAGTAAATTTTACATTATTAAATCTCCGAAATCACGGGATTCAATAAGGCAAAAATTTCTATAAATTTTTAGTGGTATCAAAAAAGCGTAAAAGTTGGCAGCTATGCACAATAACAGTTAAAAGTATGAAAATATAGTGCATTTCTTTTGAATTTACATTCTATACATTGGACGTTCAATTATAATTTCAAATATAAACAAAAATGCATTTCTACATAATAAAAACTGCGAGATAGTCATACTTTTCATAGTAAAGTGCATACCACAGAAAAGCGCTCTGTTCAGTAATCAAAGCCAAAAAGCATTAACCAAATTCTATTCATGACATGGCTAAAAAACATAAATCGATCAAAGAACGTCCTTCGTCGATTTTTACGAATCCAAAATTGTTTTCTTATGTAGAAAAAAATGAAATCCTAAATCAACAATAAAAATTAAAATTTAAAAAAAATTAAATTAAATATTAAATCGAGAAAAATTATAATTTTTAGTAAAATTCCTTATTCAAAAATATTTTGTTGTTTTAAAAATAATAAATAATAAAGCTCCAATAAAAGTAAATCGACAAATTAATACGAAGATAGATTTTTCTTATTTTATTTATTTATTTATTTATTTATTTATTTATTTTTGTACATTGTTAAAAGCAGTTTGTATAATTGATGAAGTGCTATACAAATATGAATAAAAAAATTACAATTTTGCATTACGAATTATTAAAAGTGTTGTTTTCAAACCTATAATCATTGATATTCTGCATTACTGAAATCGTGTAAAATTTTCTAATATATTTTCCATTAGTTACAAGTCAGAGACAACCCAAACTACTAACTACGAGATGTTTGAAAAATACTAGTTAAACTGTTCAAAATATGATCGTATTTATTTAATCATAATTCGTTCATGCGAGATATTCAGTCATATCATATATCACTTAATTTTAATACCACTGCTACATTTGCAAGAGAAGATTTTAATATAATTTTGATTTTATAATGTACGTGCAAGAAATATTTTCTTTTCTTTTTTTTTATGAATAGGTTTGTCTGCAAATTCTTGTAACGTTCAATATTTCAGAAACAGAGTTACTTAACCCGTAAATTAAGAGATAAGTACGAAAACTCTGTATATTAAACATTTTTAAATTTAACCTTTAAACCATTTAAGAAGCGAATCAAAATTACAGACATCCTGTCAACACCCATTTGTGTATATTTATCTGACAAACTTACGTGAGAACATAGAGTTTGTTTTCTTGATTATTCTCAGTAATATAGAGGAAAAATAATAATGACAAAAAAAAACTAATTTTATATACTAAAATCCCGTTAAATTATTTCTGGTGCGATGAATTTTGTTATTATGCTTTAGGTGGATGGGTTAAAGTGGGATTATATTTTTGTGGGAAAATATTTTGCTGCCAATGAAAAAGTACGTCTTTTAATAAGTGCATTAAAATATTACACTTTAAAAGTCAATGAGATTTAGGGAATTGTATTGTGAATAATGTAATAAGACAGAGTGAGTATATGTCTGAACTGGAAACATTTTAATTTTGATTCTCAAATATTTCTCTAACAAAGTTTAATGAACAGTGTTTATTAATGAAGGTATTTATCTATATCA
Organism: Maratus michaelseni; assembly: GCA_963931845.1. Taxonomy (NCBI): domain Eukaryota; kingdom Metazoa; phylum Arthropoda; class Arachnida; order Araneae; family Salticidae; genus Maratus; species Maratus michaelseni. Next base: position 308,214,490 of record OZ007595.1, read on the forward strand.
GCGCTTCCCAACCTTTTTTCCGTCACGTACCCCTTGCTTAGGCTATTCATTTCAGAGTACCCCCTTTAATAAAATACACCCCCTCCCCTCACTTATATAAAGAGCAAACATGCTTTTTAAAAATTAGTATTGTACTTAATATCAAATACTCATTAAAAAGAAGGAAGCTTTCCTATTAATAAATATTAGTTAGTGACATAACCCCGCCTATTCGAAAATGAAAATAAGGACCAGTTTTTCAATGCGTTTTGAAATAAAGCTGTAACAATAGAAGCTGTAACATAATCAAGGCATTGTGCAATTATTATTAAAAGCGGAGCAATGAGATAAATGTGTTGGAAAAGTATAATATTGTATAATAATTGATGGTAGTTTTTGCGAAGATGGGATAAATATATAAGTACTCATGCAATATGATTATCGATGGGCAGAGCTAGTGACATGAATTATCAATAAATTATAATGAATTATAATGTATAGCGAGCATACCCCTCATTTTGAGTGTAACATATTCGATTTACACATGATTTACATAACTTTGTAATCGAAAAAGTACCAACTTTCTGTATATGTTTTCAGGGAAACAATTTTTCTGATTTCCGCCATTACCGATATTGTTTTTACGTACCCCCAGCAGACCCGCCACGTACCCCAGGTTGGGAACCGCTGATCTATAGCTTTACACAATATTTTACCTTAAAGTTTTAACATTTTGCATTCATTATGCTAAAGGATATAAAATTAATTGCATATTTTTAAAGATCTGACTAATCGTTCTCCAATCACTAGTGGACCGTGACTCGCAGTTTGGGAATCGCTGCTGTAGAACACCAAACAGCTTGATAAAGGATTGCTCAAGCAACTTTTTTTTCTACTTTGTCTACCACTATTTCTATACAATAAAATGAAAAAAATGTTTAAATAATATTTTTATGGTATATTTCCAAAACAAATTTAATATGGAGAAATGTTATCAAAATGATTATGTTTCTATTTTTCAAAAATGGAAAACAATTTCATTCTATGTGTCTTGAATGCTGTATTTTAAAGTCAATCTCAAAACGTGACAGGGGAATTAGACTCTTGGGAGAGATTGCACAATATATTAGAGGTTTCTGTGTTTTACGTAAACAGGAAAATGTTAAACTTTGTCGAGTTTACCCCTTTGTCGAGTTTAATGTCTCAATTAGTCCGTCTATATGTCCGGCCGCATATAAACTACTTTCACTTGAAAAGGAACATCTACAAAGAAATATCTCCATAAATGATAAATATACCGGGTGATTATAATTAAAGTTACGATTTCAAAAATCGATAATTTTAAAAGTACTGGTCAGAATGACTTGATATTTTAGCAGAACAATCGTGAGGCAATGGAATTTTGTTTGGCGATGGAAAAAAATAGTTCCAAATTGTGCCGATAGATGGCGTTGTCAGGGTAATGTCAGGGGAAAGACCAAAAATGTATTCTTGAACCCTTTCCGGCGCGGTGTAAATTTGTTTGCAAAATGATGAAATAATAGACTGACACCGGAATTTACAAACGAATCCATTAGTAAAAAGAAACTTGCTTATTTTCTGTTTCTTAATGAAAGGAAAATTTTAATTAAATATTCTTGGTGCCGTTTGTCAGTTTTAGAATTAAAATTGGGTGTCCTTTTTTGTGACCACCACCCGTTAAAGGGTTAAACGTAGGAATGATGTTGCCAAAAGGAAAAAAATAGAGTTCAGAGATTTACTAAAAATTTATTAGCGAAAAGACAAGACTACGTGTTTACAGCGACGACAGCGATAATGACAAAAAATGAAAAAAAAAAGAGCTTCATGGAACAAACACCTTACTGATTATTAAGGCATAAGTTGCTCAATATGCCCTCCGCCTTGTCCCGCTACTAATTGGAAGCGCAAAACGGCATGCTCCACAACAGATCGGAGGGTATCTGTACTAATGCAATGGGTGTGTTGTGTGATGCTTGCCTTCAAGTCGGCTAGATTTTGAATCCGCCCGCTATAAACAACATTCTTCAGGTACCCCCAAAGCCAGAAATCCCACGGGTTTAAGTCGGGGGAACGTGGCGGCCACGTTGTTGGAAAATGGCGGCTTATGATCCTATCATCTCCGAAAGTATCACTCAGTAGCTGCTTCACAGTAGTAGCAATGTGCGGAGGAGCGCCATCTTGCATGAATATTATGCGATCCACACACTGACGCTGTTGAAGTGCCGGAAGAACATGGTTACGCAAAAGTGCTTCATACCGCTTGCCAGTAACTGTGCAGGTAACGGGACCCGCAGGTGTGATCTCCTCGAAGAAAAATAGACCGACGATAAACGCTGCCGTTATTCCGCACCACACAGGGACCTTTTCAGACTGAAGAGGTAATGGCTGTAGCTGGGACGGATTCTCGGTCGCCCATATCCTGCAATTTTGCGTATTTACAGAACCTTGCAAATGAAAGTGGGCTTCGTCAGACCACAGAATGTTCCATGGCCATCCGTTGTCCACTTCCATCCGGGCGAGAAATTGTAGTGCAAATGATTGACGTGCTTCCAGGTCAGCAGGTAGCAACTCCTGCACATGAGTTATCTTGTACGGATAACAGCGTAAGACGTTCCGTAGGACTTTACGCACCATGCTGTTCGGCATATCCAGCATTCGGCCAATCCCCCTTGCACTGCTGATTCCAGCATCACTGACAGTATGTTCCTGTAATGCTGTAGCCACATCTTCCACTGCCGCAGCTGAAACTGGTTTCCTTCCTCTACCCCGTTTAACGTCAAATGAACCGGTCTCTTCGAATTTAGAATCATTTTTTGCAGACCATTTGTTGTTATTGGACATTTTTTTATGGATTTTAATGTCCGAAACTTCTTAATAGCTGTAAGTGCACAGTCATCGTTCTTATAAAAAAGCTTCAAGAGCAGAGCGCGATCCTTCATAGTCAGAGTCATGATGAAGCATTCAGGCAAAGAGCTGCTGCTCTGCATTTTTATGGTTGCTATGTCTGCGGTGCGCATGTCACGTATTAGTAATTTGCATATCTTCAGACAATGTGAACCCAGACAGCGCCATCTATGGGCACATTTTGAAACTTTTTTTTTTCCTTCGCCAAACAAAATTCCATTGCCTCACGTTTGTTCTGCTAAAATATCAAGTCAATCTGACCAGTAGTTTTAATTAAAATTATCGATTTTTGAAATCGTAACTTTAATTATAATCACCCGGTATTTCATTAAAATTTTCCTTTCATTAAGAACCAGAAAAATAAGCAAGTTTCTTTTTACTAATGGATTCGTTTGTAAATTCTGGTGTCGGTCTATTATTTCATCATTTTGCAAACAAATTTACTCCGCGCCGGAAAGGTTTCAAGAATACATTTTTGGTCTTTCCCCTGACATTACCCTGACAACGCCATCTATCGGCACAATTTGGAACTATTTTTTTTCCTTCGCCAAACAAAATTCCATTGCCTCACGATTGTTCTGCTAAAATATCAAGTCATTCTGACCAGTAGTTTTAAAATTATCGATTTTTGAAATCGTAACTTTAATTATAATCACCCGGTATATATAAATATATTTCAAAATTACTTAATATTCTTCTCATGAGGATATGTATTTCTATAATATATATATATATATGTGTGTGTGTGTGTGTGTGTGTGTGGCGTTTTTACTAAGATGAGATACCACGAGAAATAACATTCCATGAGAAAATGGCAGTCCGTGAAAGATCTAAAATGTTGCAGTCGATATCTACGAACATTGCGAAGAGGTGAGGCAATGCAAAGAGTTAACAAGAGTTTCTCCAGTAAATACCAGCCAATTTGCAGACAAATAGTTTATTTAGAATAAGAGCGATGCAGCGACAATTCCCACAGGTATAAACTTATAGCCCTCGGGCTTCACGATGGTTCACTACATTGTTTAATAGATGTTAAAGCTGATATGAAAATTCTACGGGACTAAAACACCAGATACATATTTGTTATTACTTCCAAACACGTCATAAATCCTTTTCTCCGACGGATGCGAGCGAGTTTCGTTCACTCAGCGGAGTGATCCAGAATACGACGGCACGAGCGCACAAACCAATGAGTGAGAGGCGACTTCCAGTCCAGCGAATGAGGCGAGAGGGAGAAGCTGAAACACGAAAGAGTTCCTTTCCTGGTCGCGTATCAATTTTGAAGTGAAAATTACCTAGCGCGCGAAAATCATGGAATAATAATAATAAAAAGAAAATTGCTTTTTAAAAAACATTCGAAATGAGAAAGCGTCTCGGAATTTTATAGATTGGGGAGCTGATAAAAGCTACGAATGAACTTAAAATTTTAGATTAAGATTTGGAATAAGATAAATATTAATATATGGGTATTTACTTTTAAAAGGACATTAAATAGGAATAAATATTATTAAGAATTAAGAAAATACTGACTATGTCAGAAGTTAGATTAATTTAAAGGACTAATGCGAAATAAATGTGAAGGATTTGCGAAGGAAATAATTTTTTATATAACACACACACACACACACACACACACACACACATATATATATATATATATATATATATATATATATATATATTACAGCGGATACCTTGTATTACGTCCAGAAAAAAAAATCTTTGTCGATATATCAAAAGTTGGCGACACAATAAAATTTCAAAAAATTCGTTTTTATGATAAATACATTTACAGAAGTGGTTTTGAAAAGAAAAATGATTTAAAATTTATTCTGACTACATTATTACACGATAACCTACAATTATTAGAATGATATTAAATCAATTCCCAACTTATTTCTATAGTATCTGCATAAGTTCCAAAACTGTGTGTTAGTCGCAAAATTCTGAAAAATTTATTTCTTCAAACGCTTCCTTTTGTTATTTAATATTTTGAACGGTCTCTCTTTATTTTTTTTAAATTTACAAGTGTTTGAGGGAATATTACATTCGTTTAATTGAGGTATAACTAATGGATGCGTTATTCATTTCAATGAAGGTGTTCTGAAATCCAAATGATTCATTAAAAATCACATTTGAAAGAATAAATTTGCATTTTAGAACTTGTTTTGAAAATATTGTGATTCTGACTACTTTGTCGTACAAAAGTCTGTAATGACTAAAATATCCCAAATATAAGAAATACTCGCAATATTTTAAGTAATCAATATCCTCAAATGCTTTTTTATTTAATATTTAAAAACTTGCGGCGGTTTTTTTCGTCATATTTTTCTAATAGCTATCAGATCACGAACTACTATTTTTAATAGCAATCTTCATCTAATTTATCCGCAGAATTTTTGTCATAAAATAACACTTATGTTACAAAATATTGGAATCTACGCAGATAATTCTCACAAACATTTCGAGGGTGGTGGCACGTTTTTCCAGAGCTAGTTGTTAATTTTTGAACAATATATTTGCCTTTAACATTACGTACTTGAATTGAAGGAATCAATTTCCTGCAAAATATTTGTCTGCAACCACTATTTTAGATTAGAAAATTTCAATCTAATATTTCAATCGCAGAAACCGTTGTCATCGAATTTAATTCTTATATTCATAATATTTTTCTGCACCTAAATGTGGTGAAAATTATTTCTATAAATTGCGGTAGAACGGTATGTAACCTGGGAATGTTATATTCGATTAAATGCACTACAATTAAGGAAGATTTACTAATTTACAGAATGGTGAACTTGGTAGTTACAACATAGCAGTCGATGAAAGAACTCGGGGCTCGTTGGTTTGTGTTTGTGATGGCCGATTATCAGAACGATGAATATAGGTCAACGGAGGAAGCTCACCCTCTGCAGAGGTTTTTATAAGGGAACCTGACTGATATATTCGGAACAGAGGCCTAGCGTCAAGGGGGGCACAGATCACTTTACTACCAGTATTTTTATACACTATATTTGGCCTTATTTAATTCATACCGTTTAAAGATTATATAAGACTAAATATAGTATATAATTATACTGGTAGTAAAAGGATCGTGCCCCCCCCCCCTTGACGCTACGCCATTGATTCGGAAACTACGTAAAATACGAAACAGTTACGCTGCAGAGCGTAACATAGTTCGAAATCAGTATCTCCCGTCTGTCAGTTTTGACAGATGAACCTTTCAGTCACTCGTTGAGCCTAACAACACGAGGTCGAATACAGGTAATCATTTTACCCTACTGAAGATGATGTTCTCCGGGAAAAGTTAAAAAAAATCGAACCTATAAAGTGCTTAAAATAAGGCCTAATTTTTTTTTTAGATCCATTATTTGATTGATTTAATTGTTATGGATTTATTTAATTAAATTATGCCAACAATTAATATGGACCGATGCCATGGTATACAAAGGACTAGTAAAAACTTTAAAGACATTCTTCTTGACACAAATCTTTTTGAAATTGTGTAATTTCCCACGCTTAAGTCGTTAAGCTTCCGATACTATGTGTTGTAATTTGGAATACATTTCATTTTGCATCATCCAAACCCCTTTCTACTTAAAGTGTTGCAAGATCAAAGGACAATTACATCTACGCAGTGTAAAAGTAAAAATGTACTTTGATTTGCTGAAAAAGAGACAATGAGACTGTGACGCATGCGCGCAATGTTTGTTCGGTAACTGTTCAGAATATTTTTATTAGAACTGTTAGTTTAGTTTTGTGATTATGATATCGTTTGTTTGAGAGCGTTTCGCTCAGTTCAAAAACTGTAAATAATTACGTATGTGTTTTTCGTCGTGTGATGTGTTATTAAATACCTAGTGATGTATAATAATAATTTGAATTTTATTTGTGTCAAGAATTGTCTCTCGTGAACACGTTTCGCTTACTGAAAGATATGGATTATTGAAGATTCGGAGTTCCGATGTCCCGTTGAAATTTAGAGGCAAGAAAATTTGTATCTTACCAATTTTATTTTGACCAGGTCATAGAAATCAATATTATCAAACTGATTATTTATATGTTATCAGCTCTGACTGAAACGGAATATAGGCAGTCGGAGTTGTCACACTATGAAAGATTTTTTGCACATTAGAGTTGATTTTTTCAGTTGGAGGACAGATCTTCCAAAAATTAAAATCCTTAGGAATTTTTATATTTTAAACAATTTAGAAAAAAAAATGAGTCTTAAAAACTGACCTCAAATTTCAAACAGACGCCATGTCATGAAATTGTTATTTATCTTATCAGTTTCAGGTGTGGTATCCAACTACATTAATAAGTTTTAGAAATTCGGGAAAATAATTTGTTTCAGAAGATTATAGATTTTATATCATAACTCTAACCCGAGGAATAAAATTTCAAAACTAAAAAGAACCACAAAATCAATCAGATAATAAAAGAATAGTGAATGCATATAACACATTTTATTTCTGATAGTCATAAGAAAAGGGTTAAATATAAATTAATATACAAAAAACAGTGATTTAATAATACATTTTTAGTATAAAAAAGTTCTTTGGTATTATATGAAAGAGCAAAACATCATATAAATCATTCAGTAGATTCATCTGGTTGTTGAAAAATTATTACTCATTTCTGTGTATAATCCATCACAAGTAAGAATTTGCTGACATCGAAAATATTTATTAAGTTTCAATTGAATTAGGATTATAGAAGATTTTAAGTAATTCCCTATTACTTCTAATTTTTTGAAAAAAAATGTGTTAGGTGTATTGTAAAGCTTGAAAATTGTTCCAAGTATTTATGTACGTATGTCACAAGACAGGACTCCCACCATTCCGTGTTGTTGAATACCAGTTTTTTTAAGACAATTTTTCGTGCTAGATTTTTTTTTTACAATATTTGTAACAAAAATACTTCTTGGATAGCATTCTACAAAATTTGTAAGAAAAGTCTAAACAGAATATTTTTTCTTCGGAAGAAAAAAATTCTAAAATCGGATCAAGTGGGAGGTCTACACAAGAGGTATGTAAGCATAGTGAGTGTCTCCTGTTATCATTGTCCTTATAGCTAATTCCTAAAATGTTAGCTTTAGAAGTATGGTTCCAGAAAATATTTTTTTCAAGACGTAAAGAAATTCGGTTATAAAAATGTTGATATGATTGACTGCCACCAGAATTTACAAACATAATTCATAGAAAATAAATAATTGATTTTTTACGTGCAATCGGTTACAAAAAGTGAAAACATTTCCTATGTTTTAACCCTTTAGCACTTTTGTTGTTTTCACACAATAAACTAAAAATGGGTCCGAAACCCCGCTTTTCCCGTACTGAAATATTTGACTTACGTAATCGAAAAATATCTGCCAGATAACAAATCGAAGATTGCAGTAAAATATTAAACTGTTCGAAAGCGGCGTTCGGGTAAAAGTGGTAATTGGTTAATCTTTCAATTATCCCATAAAAAAGGAAATTCAATGACCTCTCACGTATACGCGATGTTCAGTAATTACTTTTTCATACCACTATTTTAAAATAGTAAAATTAGACTTAGAAATTCTGCGAATTCGTGAATAAGGCGAAAATTACTTTAGATAAAAACTGATGCTGAAAATAATTACCGTGTATCGCGTATAAGTTAGAGGTCACTGTAGTCATTTGAATGAAATATGTCTTCTTTTAATTTATGTCAGAGTAAATTTGCGGTGTCGTCTTCACACAGATATTGTACCAATCTCTGAAGTTTTCATTATGAACATAAAATTTTGATTGCATATTTGGCTTTTTGTGTAAATTTTATAAAAGGATACCAAACGGAAACTCATTTGGTCAAATAATTTAGTAATTAGAAACGTTTTGAATTTTGAATTTGCCTAATGTTAAATTCTGTTGCAATCTTTGCAAAGTAGATTGCAATGCGGGTTGTTTTTTTAAGCATAACTCAGAAACTACTTGGCAGAATGAGCTGTATAATTAGATTAGCATATTTAATGTCTCTAGACATTGACTTGTTTAAAAAATATATATAGTTGTATTTCGAATATATATACATGAATTATTAAATTAGTTCTAGAAATAATTTGTAATTTATGAGGTTTTTGACAGAAATTGTTTTCCAGAAGTATTAAATATGTGAATTTAAAATTGCAATTCATTCCTCCAAGTAGTTTTTGAATTATGCTGACAAAACTATCCGCATTGCAATCTGTTTTGTAACGATTGCAATTGATTTTTACATTATGATTTCCAAGTTTTAAACCTTCATAATTTGTAACCTACATGACGGAATGGCTTCCTATTTTGTGTCCCGAGGTAAATCTACTTAAAAAGCAAAAAATAAACGCAAAAATACATGTTGGAAATTAAATATTCTGGTACAATTCCAGTTTGATGACGACACACTTAGCCTATTTTTTAATAAAATTTCCAGATCGCTATTTCCGTTTTTTTTACTATCGATTTGGAGCTTAAAATCTATGGCGTGTTATGTATTTTTTCAGCCAACTTTGCATTAAATAACTAAGATTTTTTTCAAAATTTCTAGTGGAAGTATGGCAGTTGGGCCATAGAATAAAGAATTCTCCTTAAATGAGTTAAAAGAAATTATATTAAAATGTGTTCAACAAATACAACAACAAGAAAAATAATTTTATTCAATCCAAAGTAAACGAGTTATAATACTTCCCATTTTATGATTTTCAGTATTTTATGGCAATGAAAACGGAATGACTAAGATATCTGTCATAAAATTCGTAATAACGCCTTCAAAATTTCAGTTTCTTTCTTTCATTTTAATTTTAAATAATCTACAACCGAAAGTTTTAATAAATAAGGGAAACTACATTTAGAAAACTCATTAGATACTAAAAATATTCCATTAAATATATAAAGTATGTTATAGTTACTATACTTGAAAAATCTGAAAGGTTGGCAGCGGTGAACATAACTTGGTTTAATATTTGTGTTGCAATAAAATGGGTTTATTGTTGTAATTTTAGAAAAGGAAGAAACTTTTCTTAAATATAATTTATAGGACCCACAGACCGTATAAAATGTTTAATTTCGTAACTTTTATAAAAATATTGTTTGACATAAAAAGATTTTAACACAATGGAGAATAACATTTGAATCATTTTTACAATTGAAATTTTAACTTTAACTCAAGAATGACCATGACAACGAATTTGACCATGGCATAATAAATATAATTACACCCAGAAATTTATGGATAAATTACAGAGTGATTCATAAGTACGTATGCTTCAGATGCTGTCAGTGGCGTAGCGTCAGGGGGGGGGGGTGGTACGATCATTTTCTACCAGTATAATTACATACTATATTTGGCCTTATTTAATTTTTAAACGGTATAAATTAAATAAAGCCAAATATAGTATATAAAAGTACTGGTAGTAAAGTGATCCTGCCTCCCCCCCCTTGATGCTGTAAAACAGGAACAATATGAGGCAAGTTCCACAAATACAAGCCGTAAGGTTAAAGTTTTTTATCGTTGCCATGCGAAGTCAGATAGGCGATAACTAGCGTTTTACGCGAATATCAGTAGAAATTACTGCGTCTGCAGTGAAGCAGGCATTTTGTGTTCTAGAATTCAGCAAAACGGAATCTGCCACCATTGCGCAATGTCATTTTCAAACACAATTTGGAAAAGAACCTCTAAACAGAAAATCCATTTAAAATTGGTTTTAAAATTTTAAACTACGGACTGTCTGTGTAAAGAGGGCAGAAAACTGCAGACTTCTCCCCTGCAAACGCAGTCCTTTCTTTTCTTCTGAACATGGTTAACTCTTTGAAACGGAATTGGCATATTATAAATTTCACTTAATTTTAATCCGCAACTGACAGAACTACACCATAATCTATTCTAATAAAATAAAGTTTTTTGTCTCTGTGTGCGTCTGTGTGTGTTTGTTGACAATAGCTAGCGAACTGTACAGTTCGCATTGGTCTGAAAATTTGGATTTAGGTAATCCAAGACGTGTCCAGATACAGCTGAGTTTCCGATTTTTAATAATTTGATAATTAGCCGCAATATTAATTAAAAACTCATCAAAAACAGATCCCCTTACTGTGTGAGCTTGCAAAAGTATTCACGCCTGCAATGAACCTGATTTTCGCATCGGGAAGAAAAAGAAGAGGCGAACACGCGTTGTTTTGAGCATGTGCGTGTTATTGCGTAGTTTTAAATTGATCTAAATCGGCAAATCGTTCTGTACATTTACAATTGGATAAAATATGTAGAAAGATTGTACTCTTACTTCTCAAATGCTGCAATCAATTCGAAAAAATATCCTTCTAAAAATATTGTTGTTGGATATATATATATATATATGTAACTAAACGTCCATATTTTGACACAATCTTTTTAGAGTATCTCGATAGACAAGATTTACACCACCTATAAAATTTTCGAAACATTTGGGCGTACAGAAGTATTTTAAATTAAAAAAAATCTGAAAAATTTTCGGAAAAAAAGCTAAAAATCGTGGTGTTTCGGTGTCGTTTGCTTTGCTTAGACCATGAAAGTCAAACTCTGACCCGCCAGTTACCACTTATTTTCAAAAGAAATAGTCCAATTCTTGAATTGCAGATATTCGACGATTAGATAAGGCAAATTTTACTATCAAATTTTAGTGGTAACCGGCGGGCCACAGTTTAACACACCTGGCACTCATGTTATGACTTCTTAATATAATATGCATACTGTTTCAAAAACTTTTAACGAGAGAGTCAATACATTTATATTTATAACCGAGTAAATAATTTCACAGAGTTCGGAAGATGAGAAATATTTTTTATTGTTATGTTATAGGAGCCGAAGCGAAAACAAACAAAGAAAAAAAAGCAATAAGAAAATATTTCTTTTACAAACAGATAACAATATTTTTTCACGTACCGTAATTTCCGGCGTATAATCCGCAGCTCAAAGAGTCGTTTTTCGACCCAGAAATTTTATTCAATAATTGTAGTTAAATATTTACAGCGATCTTTTAAGTTACATTGTAATAATATTTCTGGGTCGAAAAACGACTCTTTGAGCTGCGGATTATACGCCGGAAATTACGGTATGTCTTACACGGGCGCTAAAACCAGTTTATTTATAACCGATAAAGATTTCATTGAGTTCGGACAACAGGAACTTTTTTAAAACTATGAAACGACGTTACGTCAAAAAAAAATTTCTCACGAGCGTTTTACCACTAAATATCAATTATCTTCTTCGCGAATTTTTCTTTAAAAATATAATTTCATGCAAAATCGGGTTAAAGATATAAAATCATAAAAATTTTAGGTTGTTTTTATAATTTATTATCACGGGTCCGTGTAGGTCAGCTATTTTTTAAATAAAATTTGGTTTTATAAATGTATATGGAAGAAAGTATTTACTTTCTTTCACATTAATTTGTTCGTAAATTCTGGTGTCATATAATAATTCAATATTTTAGCAACATAACTAATTTCTCCCTGAAAGAGATAAGAGGTGCTGCTCTGTATACTATACATTTTTAAAGTCAATCTAACAAGAGCGTTTGGACGAGAGAAAAGTAGGTGGGCAAAATAACATCCTATCATATTATTCTCCGCAAATACGCGTGAATGAACGGTATTTGCTTTCAAGATTGTTTTCCTGAAACTTTTTATCTAACGCGCATGAAATTTCTTAATTAATATATTACGACGTATCTTTATATTATTTCTGGGTAAAATTGAATATTTGGGGAAAAGTTTATTATGTATTTGATGGATGGATATGCGAAAATAGAGTTTGTGCAAAAATGTAGAGAAAACTTTTTAATTGTTTGATTCTGGGTCAGCTCTGGCGTCTGTTTCTATACTCAATCGTTAAATCTGAAAAAGTATGATTATATTTAAGAGTGATTGGCAGTTGATTATGGAAAATATTTAACTGTAATTAAGAGTTATTGTAGCCATCAAGTCATTTAATATTTTATTCTATCTATAATTCTTAAAATAAGGCTTAAATTTCATATTATCATGATTAAATAGTAAGTCACTAAGACAGGACTAGCATCATTGTTGCTAATTAAGTAGATTTTTGTAATAAGGCACTTTGAATTTATTCCAGAAATTCTGTATGATTAGTTAGCTTTTAATGATATACATTCCGATTTTAAATAAAAATAAATTTACTGTTTAAAATTCTGATATGAATTCAGATTTTCTAGCATATATTCTACGATGGACAGTAGAGAGTTAAATTTTTGTAATTCATTTAACTGTAATTGATGGAAATATGAAATATGTGGCTTGTTGTTAGTTTATAAATATTGTATATAGTATTTAGAAAAAAATAGTTAAAAATTTTGTCGATGGAGAGTGATGCCTTAACTCACCCTGAAATAATGCTCAAATTGATATATAAATCTAAATCAAAACACACTCAGTAGCTACTCTATATTCTGCTCAGCGTCTGAAACGCGAAATAAATGATTGCACTTTGCAGATTGGACACAATTTTAAGCTTTTTCACAGTCTAAGACGGTAGAAAAGTGTTGCTATGCTTATGAATTTTTTATACAAAATTATCTACTTCTAGAACAGAATGGTAATATTGTACGTATTTCAGAATAGTAATCTGTCTAAGAGAACTACAATTTAACCTTTCTTTGCATGAATTTTCTTTTACAATTGTTTTTTTATACATATATTAAATATTAGACACCAGAAATTTTGAGATAGATTTTTAACTTTGTTCAGCAACATAGTTCACGGGAAATTTACTAGATTAATATTTCTATATAAATATAGTGGTGGCGAAGAAGTTGATTTATTTATTAAAAGTTAAATAAACAGTGATGGAAATTTCTATCACAATGCAAAGAAGGGTTAAAAAAGGATATGCGATTATTTAAAACCTATTCAGTATGTATACCTGGCGAGCAATGCGTGAATAGTTTCTTGAAAAAGTTTATCTATACTTTTTGAGATACTTCTTTCTCACTTCTTCCATTCTTCCAATTGGTCAATTGATCAATTGGTTACATCACATGGGATAAAACAGTTGCACCATGCAATATATTTTATGTAGGTTTGGTGACGTAGGATGCCAGTTATACATGTCTACATATAATCTCGCTGTATTAATCAAACATTCTTGCAACTTTTCAATGTGTTTTTGATGTCCACTTGAAATCTATCTATTACGGTTATAAATCTCTTACTTCAATTAATATCAAAGACCATAATGCCAGATGCGATCTCTGGATCATTGAAAAGAAATATTCACGTAATTTGTGGTCCCATTGCTCGCCTCTGGTACATTCATCAAAAGTCCATGTTTTATTCTAGAATACATCTGTGTCTTTTTTAATTTCTTTTCTTCGACTATTTTTCATCTACACTCGATGCTCGGCATTAAAAAAGAAAAATATAGGTACAATAGAAAAAGAAATTTAAATTTTCAAGAAAGCTGTTTTTCAAAGAATAAGGCATTTTATGTAATAAATGTGAGTAAAATATTATCAAATTAAAAAAAATTATGGGTAAAAGGAACCCTCTAAAATATATTTTCTTAATAAAAAAATATTTGACATCTGAAAAATTGTAAGTTTCTTTCCTGTATAGAACTTGAAGTCCATTTTTTAAGTTTTATTAAAAATCAGAGATAAATGCAGGGGAATAATAAAATTTTTTATTATTTTAATTATTACTTCTTTGTTTAGATAAAATTCTAAAGAGAATTGTCCCCTTTTTTCAGTGTTGCCAGACTGAAGGATATTGTTTATTCAAAATATCTACCACTTTGTTCGACTGGTAATCTTCTGTTTATTTATCGAGGTTTTCTGCGATTAAATAAGTCAAAGTTTATTATTGAAAAATGAAGTATATAGTTTTAAGAAAAGAAAAATATCCCAAACAGCCAATACTGTTCTTTATTTCACAAAAATGCTTTTGACTTCATTTTAATACATTTTTACTATAATAAAGTTGTATTTTTATTTTCTTACATAACCATAAGAAGAACGTATTTTCTCACGTATGGTTTTTGTTAGATTTACACGCTTGGGGATGTCGTTAATACGATCCATAGAACTGTCAATAAAGAGGAATTGACTTATCCTCAAAATGGAGAAGCTTCAACTGCAACCGGTTCAGCAGAGGCTGATTTCCGCAGGGGCAAACTTCCACCAGTAAATTTGAATAGTAAATTACTACTTATTTTACCCTTTGAGGGGCGGTGGTATATATTATATACCACCTAATTTTAATCCGATTAAAAACAGAAACTTTTAATTAAATTTTACTTTTTTAACTTTGACGAGAAAAAGTTGAAAAATTACTTATTCTTATTTTGAACTAAATTCTTTCCTAAATTCCGGTGGGAATTCAACGTTACAGGAGCACAAATGCTTGCCCCTGAAAGGGTTAAACGCATTAATCATTCAGAATTTCTGAATCAAAAATAATATCTGTTTGTTTTCTATTAGTAGAAGTTTGCCCCGACGGAACTCAGGCCTTGCGGTTCCGTCATATTGAGACTACGTAAACAATCCTACTGCCAATGTAAGTGAGTGGGACTATAATACGGGGCAAACTTTCATCATTGAAAACGAATAGACATTTTTACCTTATTTATGAGATAAATTCTGAACGAATAAGTCGAAAATGTTTATTCAAATTTACTGGTGGAAATTTTGTCCTGGCGGTAATCAAATTCAATTACTGTTACAGGAGGATCGTTCATTTAGTCACAATATGGCGGAACAGCAGGGCCTGGCAACTGCAGGAGAAAACTCACACCAGTAAAAACGAATTCATATTTTTGCCTTAATTATGGCAGAAAGCTTGTATGAATAAGGTGTTTAAATAAGGAGGGAAATTTCTATTCAAATTTGTTGTTGGAAGTTTGCACCGGCGGCGGTAATGACGCCATGCGGAAACGATTACGGTTGAAGCTTCACCATTTCGAGGATATGTCAATTCCTCTTTATTCATAGTTGCATGGTTCGCACTTTTAATCATATCCAGATAAAGACATAAAAGTTCATGTGAAAAATAATAAAAAAATCCACAATGAAATATTTTTCCTAAAAAATCAATTGTAATAAATTATTATTAGCGTACTTCCAAATTTTAAACTTTTTTTTATCGCAATTTTTAAAAGTAACGATCGCTGTAATTTACACTTAAATACCTGGAAAATTGTTCTTTTAGAATTGTGTTTTTTTTAATACTACTTTTTAAATAGCATTATACACCAGAAATTTTAAGACAGATTTTTAACTTTATTTTGTAGCATATTTATGTCTTATGGGAAATTTACACATTTAAAATTTCTATTTAAATATAGTGGTGAAAAAAACTTGATTTATTTATTAAAAGTTAATGAAAATCGTAATGATGTTAGTAAAGGCTATTATATAATTATCTTTCTTAATCTAAATGTGATAATATCCTATTATTGTGTGCATTATAATTCGGTAAATCTTTTTAATTTACGTTCACCAGAGGTAAGTGTCCTACTAAATTAACTTCAATATTCTTATAAGCAAAACATGAAATTTCTAACGTTACTACCTTCATTAAGCATCATTATATCGTTATTATAAGATTTGTTAATGCGTTTAACAACTTTTTTTTCATCTGAAAGAGTCTTTATTGTAATGTTAAAATTTCATATCGAGTCGGTTAATGGTTAATTATGAGAAACTTAATCGGTCGCTGGAAACTTTTATTATATATATATATATATATATATATTATACATATATATGTACATATATATATATATACTTCATATATATATACATACTATATATATATATACACATACTTCATTTCGTCATTATTTTTCGTCATTCTGTTGTACGTCAGCTATTTACGAATCCTCGGGTTACCTGGATGCGATCTGCCGATGTATTATACTAAACTGCGAAAAGTCATTCTCGTCTGTACCTGCAGGAAAAAATAGCCTCCCTATTGCATGGTTTTTAGATTTTAGCTAAATCTATTGAAAATGCAAAAAACTAAAAAGTGCGGAACCCGAATACAGAAGAGTTATTCCCAGTTCTCGTCAATATTGAATTTGAATGGGAATATCACCAAATTAAACAGACATAGCCTAGTTGACTTCATATATGGCAACGTATTTTTGTCGCCAAATTTGGCGATAGTTCACCCATTATCGCCAAGCTTGGCGATAATTTGACGTTGGCGAACATAAATATATAGTGTTCAGCATGTAAGTGTTGAAACAATGGTTACAACAATGAAAGAAAATTTAGCGAAATCATGTTCACTAAAACTCATAAATTAAACCCGTTTATGGAGGGATCCTGCTGTATTGTTTCAAAACGTCAGCCACCCTATAATTGCAAACTGATATATTTCAGCCATTTTTACTTTCTTCTACCTATAATAGAAGAAAGTATTGTAATCAAAATTTTTTTCGACTTCCGGTTTTCGACGGATTTACATGTTTTAGGGGTCAGAGATTCTGAAAAACATGTTTTTATAAAATGTTTGTCACTCCGTCTCTCCGTCCTCATTGTATCATCGAAAAGTGTATGAAGTTATGCTCCAAATTGAACCACATTTTTTTCCTATGTTTTTGGCTATGGCAAGCATGTTCCATTAGAATGTAGGGATATTTCGACGAAAGGGGGCGCTGTGATAGTCATTTAAAGATTTCAAATTCAAAAAGATGTACAAAAAAATTAGAAACCCTAAAAGTTTTTTTAGTTAAATGTTTGACCTTGATCCGGAGAATCCATAACAATTTTTCTTTTGCCTCTATCTTAAAAAATGGCTGAGATATAGCGGTTTGAAATTTTAGGGTGGCTGACATTTTCAAATAAGACAGCAGAATTCATCCATAAACGAGTTCAATTAATGAGTTTTAGTTAACATGGTTTCGGCAAATTTTCTTTCATTGTTGTAACCATTGTTTCTATTATATGCTTATCACTATATATTTATATTCACCAACGACAAATTCTCACCAAACTTGGCGACAGTTGGCGGAATATCGTCAAATTTGACGACCAAAATAGGTTGCCATAAATGAAGCCAACTTGGCTCTAGCCCACATAGCAATTTAGTTTGCAAAATTGCAGCAGTCTTGCTTTGCAAGTCTGCAAACTTGCAGCAAGTTCAGAATGACAAGTCTGCAAGTTCATAGCAAGACTGCAGCAAGTTAACGCAAACTTCGAAGTCACCATACATTGAACTTGCAGTAAACTTGTCGTGCAAGTTACACTCTTGTCATGTCAAATGCACTGCAAACTCATTGCAAACTAGTAGAAAATTTAGCTTTGTCATGTCCAATGTACTGCAAATTCACAGCAAACAAACAGAATTTAGCTTTGTCATGCCAAATGTACGGCAAATTCATAACAAAGTAACAGAATTTAGCTTTGCCATGTCAAATGTGCTGCAAACTCATTGCAAACTAGTAAAATTTGTAGCTTTGTCATGTCAAATGTACAGCAAATTCATTGCAAACTAGAAAATTTATCATTGTCACGTCAAATGTACTGCAAACTAACAACCTTTTCATATCACACTATCTGCAATTGCATTGCAAACTCTGAATCTTGTCATGTCACACTATTTGCAAATATGTATTAATTTCATAGAAACCGTGTCAATATTTTGAATTTATATGATCATACCTTTCAGGGTTTGAAATAATGAGCGAGATTGAACAAAATCCCCTTTTTTTAATACAGACGGATAAACTTTGAATTTTTTTATAGTTGAAGGACTATACTAAATTAAATATTCAATTTAATTTAAAACTATACTATATAATACCAGCGTAAAGCAATATAATAAATATTTACATGCATATTATTTATGTTTCATTGAATGTGCACTATTTGTGCAAAGTAATTGAAAAATTCTAAGGAGTTCAAGAATTTTAAAGGGCTTACTGTATTTTTTTTTTATGTATGCCACCCCCTCGGGCGACAGACACTCCCACTCTAATTTTAATGCCTCATTTGGAGAGATAGACAAGTAGGAATAGTTGATGCTTTAACAGGGTTTGTATGCTTTTACTACAACTTTTTAATAGAATTTTTCTATTTAATATTTAAATAGCAGAAATTGTTGACGCCTTCTTCAATTGCAGGATTTTCAATACTTTTCTGTATTTAAGTAGGGTGAAATATTCTATTAAAAATTTGTGGTAAAAAGATACGAACCCTTTTAAAATTGCACAGTGTATAATGTTAATGGTTTCTTAACGTTGAATTCAAAATCACCAGTCAACTATTTTAAGCAGTGACCACAATAATCATGTATACAGAGACCAGGCAAATCTCAAATACTATATCATGTATCGCATGCATGGGTGCAAGAAGTCCATCCAAGGCAAGAATGAAAATTTTCCTGTGTATTTGTAATAACCAAAGTAAATTGTCTAGAAGATTTTTGTCATCCATTACGGCTAAAAATTGATCTCTTAGAAGAAAAGAAAATGATTAAAAGTTCATGATAGTAAAATTGCTATTATTTAAGTATACACTCTTAAAACTGTGCCTCTGATTTAAGAAGTGCATTCTGAATTTTTGTGCCTCTAAATATTAAGAGGCACTTAGTGCCTTTGAAATTATGAGGCACATAGTGCCTTTAAAATTAAAGGGCATGTGGTACCTTTGAAATTAAGAGGCACATAATGCCTTTGGGATTGAGAGGCACAGCAGCTTAAGTGCTTTTGAAATTAAGAGGCACAGCGTGCCACTGAATTTATATATTCAAGTACCTCTTATTTAAAAATACATTTTGTGCCACTTATAATGGTGGCACATGCATATGCCACCATTATAAGAGGCACACAGACTAAAATTAAATTATATTTCATATTAAATTTATATATTTACAGAAAATTCTATCTACTGCAGAAAGATTTCCCAGCATGGCATATCCAAAGGCAGATTAAATTTTGTCCAAGGCAGAATACTATAATAGAAAATTTTATCACACTTCAATTTATTGAAATAAATATTAAAATGTGTGTCCATGTGGCCTAATTTAGTTCTATGGTTCAATAAAGAACCTTGTCAACATATCATTTTATTCTATACAAACAAAATACATAAAAGCTTTATTAAAAACAAATAAGACAAACATTAAAAACATGAAAAATGATGCAGGTGACACTGAAGTAGGAGAACATCTATCAGTAATGTCCGCCGCCAGAGTTCTAGGGAAGCAAAAAAAGATGGTTTAAGAATAGTTTGTTACAAAATATAGTTTTTTCTCAATCACTGACAATAAGAAATACTCAATGGCAATATGTGGTCAGAGGTGGCAGATATTTATTACTTGGTGTTTTTTACCATCTTTTGAAAAACTATAATCTTTTACCCAAAAAATGCATAGCTAAAAAAACATAATATTTGGGTCTCCATGCCAAATCAACTAACAAATTTCAATATTCAACCTGATGATATAAATGAGAATAGGATTGTATATAGGATATATTTTTATTGCATTAAGTTTTTATACCATTAATTATTTAAATTTTTAAAAATCATTCCCCTTTCTCCCCCTGAAATGCTCTCCAGGAAATTTAGGACTTAATGCTTATTAATGATTTAGAGTTGAAATCCCCATTCCTCAGAACTGACAAATGATAAATCCAATGAGAAGTGTCCTTTCACTCAACAGAACGTGCCCCTTTACTCAATATAAATGCCCTTTTCAGCAAATCCACACACTCAGTATAGGTGCCCTTTTACCGGACAAAAATGCCCTTTTCAGCAAATCTGCCCTGTCATTTTTAAAAGATATGTGAACACTATATTTGAATATAAATGTATATTAATATACGCAATTATTCATAGAAACTTTTTGTACATCAAAATATGTGTACAAAATATAAAAAAGTTCGATGCAGGTTATTTTCTTGGGGCCCATTTTGTGAAAAGTAAAGGTTATTTTTGTGAAATTTATTATATTTTTGTGAAAAATAACATTTTGTAACGAAAGTTGAAATACAGTTAATCAAATTCAAACCATGCATTTATAAACAAAAACTTTTTTAAATCCTTTCGCTGAAGTTTTCCTCTCTGGTGAACTTGTTTGTTTACAAATTAGACATTTTATAACATCACAAAATAATAAATAGTAAGTTTTTATGAAATAGAACTTTGTGAAAGGACCCATTCTATCAAATTGATTTTTGTGAAGGGTCCCATTCTATCAAATTGATTTTTGTGAAGGGGTCCATTTTATCAAATTAATTTTTGTAAAGGATCCCATTTTATTAAATAAGATTTTTGTTAAGGGGCCCTAAATAGGCCCCAAATTTTCCCTGGATCGACCCCTGAATAGGTTCTTTTTAAAACTAAGAAAAGGCTATTTGTCGAAACATAAAATACAATAAATGAAAAAGAAATATTTTAATACTTAAATTTGTTATATCCACATTATTGCACATTGCGAATAATGCAAGCTACACACTTTTTCTACCAGAATTTTGCATTATTGAAGATCAACTAATTAAAAACTTTCACAACTTGCATTTTATACTCACCAAAACAAACTACAGGATTTAGTATCAAGTTTAAAGAAAATTTTGTTTCATATACAACAAAATTTTAAATATGAAATATATACAGTCGAACCCAGATTTAACGAATTGTTCAGGACTAGCAACTTTATTAGTTAAATCGAGATTATTCGTTAAATCGGGATAATCAAAAGAATTTATACAATAGAATAAGTTTTAAAAAGGCTATAAATAAAAAGAACAATGCTCACTTTTACCTTAATAATGATGTTAAACATATATTGCTTTAAGAAATACACTGTATAAATAGTGATTCTTTTTTATGTACCGTAATTTCCGGCGTATAATCCGCAGCTCAAAGAGTCGTTTTTCGACCCAGAAAATTTATTCAATAATTGTAGTTAAATATTTACAGCGATCTTTTAAGTTACATTTTATAAAATAATATTTCTGGGTCGAAAAACGACTCTTTGAGCTGCGGATTATACGCCGGAAATTACGGTACTAATATAAATCACAAGCATCATAATTAAGACAAAATCTCATTTATTCAAATTTTATAGATATAAATTATTTTTTAGAAAATAAATATTTTAGCAATGTTTGTTTTCTTTGTTTAGATTTTGTATTCCAAACTTCTTTATCGTTTTTTTTTCAAATCTGTGAAAACAGTATCAACATCACCAGCTATCAAATACCCTTTCAAAATATCCAAACCAGGATCTGTTTAGGAAAAAATTGGGTCCTTTAAAGGACCCTTCACAATTTTTTTTATTTCAAAACAGGACCCTTCACAAAAAAATTTTTCCTAAAACAGGACCCTTCACAAAATTATGTGTCTTAAAAATAGGTTTTTAACAACATTTTTCCATTTTTAAGCCGAACATTTGACAAATAATTCATTTAAAACTAAAATCTGACCTGTCACTTTTACATATAATAAAGAAAATATATGTATTTTACATCCATGTATCTTTTTAAAAATGTATAAACAAGAACCTGAATATACCGATCATTTCAAATTCACAAAATTATGATTAGATTTTTCACAAATATAAAAAGCTGTTCACAATTTCACAAAAACAGGACGCTGGGAAAAGTGTCTGGACAGACCCCTGCAAACTGTTAACTGCTTCTTCGAATGTTACATGCTTCATATCTATTTCATCTTCTACATCCAATCCAATACTACTGCTATTAATTACCTCGCTGTAATGTACATTTTCGAATGTAGATAGTCTTGCATCACAAGGTACATATTCAGAAAATTCACAATCAGAAAGAATTTCCTCCCGCTCAGTTACTGTTTCCTCATTTTCACTGATGTAATGTAGATTTTTCAGCACATTTTCTGACTGGAAACCTGCTTCAACACAAGAAATAACTTATCTTTTTTAACATTTTTCATTTTCTTATGATTCAGCAATTAAATTTTTAATTATGTATTTATCACAGATTTTTTTCAAGCAAATCGACTGATTTAAACTGAGAGAGTTCTAATGAGCTTTTAATTAAATAGTCTATTCCATTGGCAAAAAGGAAAAATTCGGAAATAAAAAAACTTATGCACATTCAAATAACACGGCAATTAATTATGTTAAAAGAAAGATAAATTTTTAAAGAGTTAAATAAAACTGACGACGGCAGGAAATATCAATAATTTCAATAAAAATTTGAAAATAGAGGTACATTAGAAGGTCATGCTAAGAAGCATGCAGAATCGGCAACTAAAAAAAGTTTAAGAGTTAATGCAATGAAAAGATCATTTAAATTTAAAAAATCATAGAATCGAAAGGAGTTATAGGCAAAAAATAAATATTAATTAAAATGAAATATTAGAAAATCCCATAAAGTTGAGAAAAACAAATTTAAAAATAAAAATTTTCAAGATTGTCTTAACATGGTAACTTAACTTTTGAAAAACGTAAACAGTACTTTGTTTATAAAATTTCTATTAAATTGAAATGTTACTTAAGTTACAGATACAGAGAAAATATTACTTTACAAAAAATAACCATAGTATTTGAACAGTTAAAATCATAAATACCTTTTTCTGAGATTCTTTACTTCACAAACAAACACACGGCCATTGCATATCGTAGCGTCAGTCTTGTCTTTCGTTTCCGCGCATGCGCTCGTTGTCTGCTTGTACAGAGTCCACTCGACGAGCGAAGAAGCTCGTCGCAACTTGCAACAGCTTCATCGCAAACTTGCATTGTAAGGGACGGGCTGGATTTTGTTCCTTCAAACTTGCATCAGTTTCGCTGCGAATGTGTCATGGCAAATTTGTCATGGCAAGGTAATATCAAGAAAAAATCAAAATTGCTACAATTGTTCATGCTATCTGGGAGGACTAATTTGGCGATATTCTCATTGAAATTCAATGTTGACGAGAACTGGGATTGAATCTTCATTAAATAGGTTCCACGCATTTTACCTTCGTGTTTTCCAGTAAAATTAGCTAATATCGTAAAACCAATGATAGGGAGGCTATCTGTTCCTGTCCGTTCAGGCCGGAAGGACTTTTCGTTGTTTAGTATACATCAGTTGATCGCATCCCGGTAACCCGATGATTCGCAAGCAGCTGACATACAACAGAATGGCATGACTTAACCTGACTGAGATAGAAGAAAGTTTTGGGATAGGCACATCCGACTAGTTTAAGATAGAGGCAGAACAAAAAATGCTCCGGAATCTTTGGATCTAGGCCGAAATTTAGCGCAATTTTTTTTTTTAGGATTTTTGACTTTTTTGTATATCTTTTTTAAACTGAAATCTTTAAATGGCAATCACAGCGCCCCCTCCAGGTGCCAAGCGCAATGTCACCAAATTCAACTGGGACCTGCAGCCTATAGTCAAAAACATATAAAAAAATTGGTTCGATTATCTGCATATACGATTTTCAAATATACAATAGTGAAAATGGAACAATACTTGCGATCACAGCGCCCCCTTTCGTCGACACATTCCCAAATTCAAGTGGGACATTCTGGCCATAGCCAGAAATATAGAAATAAAAATTGGTTGAATTTGGAGGATAACTTCATACATTTTTCGATGATACAATGAGGACAGACGGACGGACATAAATACATTTTGTAAAAATATGTTTTTCGAAATCTCTTACTCTTAAAACGTGTAAATCCGTCGAAAACCGGAAGTCGATAAAAATTTCGATTACAATACTTTCTTCTATAAGAAGAAAGTAAAAATAACCACAACGTGGTAAAATATTCATTTTCAGGAATTGCTGTCCAAAGCCGATAATGTGTGCAAATTCTATATCGTGAAATCATGTATATGACAAACACACCTCATAATGCTCTAAAAATAAACATTTTTAATGCATATCATAGCTTAAAACTTAAATAGATACGTTATGGCTCATAATCAGTTCTATAACCAAAATCTTTTGAGTGTCTCTGTAAATAAACGAAATATTCCACCCACTCAATAAATCTACAGAAAACGTGCTATAGTGCATCTCAGTAATGTATATCAATTTCATTAAAATACACATTTAAACGATTTATCCCCTTAGATATTAATGTGATGGCACTTTTGTGCGTTCCTGTAAACGAACTATAAATGCTACTTACACTATATAAACAATGTTGCAAGCCATCTCAGGGAAGCATATAATTTTTACTTAAGTTTGAAACAGAATAATATCATTAAATTTTACTACAAACGATTTTTCCCCATTGACCCTAATGTAATAGAATACGTTTGAGTGTCCCTGTAAACAAGTTATAATTGCTACTTATTCTATAATTTATAAAAAACATTTTGTCGTCTACTTCAGTGACGCATATCAATTTTGTTATCATTGGAATAGTGCAACATTATTAAAATGCACTGCAAATGATTTTTCCCCATTGGCCGTAATGTATCAGAATCTTTTGATTGCCCCTGTAATCTAACCGGAAATGTTACACACTTCATTTTCAATTCCGAACATGCTATGGTCAATCTCAATAACAGAATAACATATATCAATTACATGGCAGTCCGATTGTAGAGCGAATACCGCGACCCACATTACAGCACTGACAGACAGACAGACGACAAACCAAATTCATAAACATTTTTCAACGCTGTTGGAAAGTATTAAAATCGATTTAATAGTTTTGATACTACTGAATAAAGTTATAAAATAATGGATTCATGCAGAGACATATTTCCACCACTCTTTTCAAAAAGTAATTTACGCGTGATTCTTTATGACAATGCTGCATTTGAATAAACTAGTTTTTGAAAAAAAATGGTGGATGTTGGATTAAGCACTAAGTGAGGCCCTGGATTCATGACCACAAATATAGTGCGCCATGTAAACATTGAATGCTACTGTTGGTGTTATTGAATGAGCACTACTCAAATGTTGAGAACTAAAAAGCTCCCATGCGTAATTATATATAAATGTATGTTGATTTTTGGTTTTAAAAATTGTTTTTAATATTATTTACTATTAAATTATCATTTTCCTATTTAGGTTTTTAGATTTGTATTTTGTACTGTCCAGGGGCTAAAAAGGTTTTCTTCATTTCTCCACTGCCCCCTTGCCCCTCCAACGACTAAATCTTCCACAAACCATCGTACAAAAATACAACCAGTATCAATCGATTAGTAATAATTTTTACTTTTAAATGTTGTGCATGAATTAGCTTCTGAGCGCTGCGCCATGCACATTTTAAAAACTGGAACAACATTTTTTTTTCTAATTGTAACACCTATTTTCAATACTTTTTTGAGTTACTTGGATCAAAAGAATCCGAAAAAATGTAGAATTTATATATAATTTCTAAAATCTTCATCGATTTACAAAATATGAAATTTTGTGGATGAAAATGTTAACTGCTTGTGATAATTTCTGATTTATATCTTCCAAAAAATAATCAAATAGAATTTTCTTTTTCTTAATAAGATAGAATGAGCAGAATCAAGCAGATTTAAAGCATTTTTTTTTTTTAAATCCTGAAACATATTTTTAATTATCTATATCAATATTTATATAATAATACAGAAAAGTTTCTTTGTAGGGGTGATATCTGAAATACCGAACCGATTTCATCGATGATGGCGATATATTGAAAGTGACCGTCTGTGCGTCAACATGCGCTATAATTTATATCGGTACCACAACCCCAAACAGGTGCAGTATCAAATCAAAAACTGTAATTGCGAGATCGGCTCTTTTAATTTCCTGTGTTTCTTAATGCGCTATGCCCGACCAGTACAAAATACGAAGAAACGGATGACATATTCTTAAATTCTGTACCTTCATGCTTTAAAATACGCAATCCGTTTGAAACCCTTTCACAAAAATTAATTAGAAGACATAGAATTCATATTTTTTCCAGTTTCTTCCATTTACGAACCGTGCATTTCCTAAACTAAAACAAATACGGAATAAACAACTACGCCAAATTAACGAACGTACGTTGCGCTTTTCAACGCCGCCAATGATTTTTAACCCTACAGTGCATAGTGTAGCTAATTGGCAACACTTTCTATTTAACTTTTAATAAATAAATCAAGTTCTTTGCAACCACTATATTTATATAGAAATATTAATCCTGTAAAAATGACATAAATATACTACTAAATAAACTTAAAAATGTATCTTAAAATTTCTGGTGTCGCATTCAAGTATAAAAAACACAATTCTAAAAGAAAAATTCATGCATTGTAGGGTTAACTATATTAAAATAAGGGCTCCCACTTGTCCGTTTTTTGAAAACCAGTATTGTTTTAGAAATATAACTGTGCATTTGCTACTCTGCAATATTATCCAAGCTTTTTTGAAAAATTAAAACACAGCCTTAAACGTTTCAATATCTGCTTAGTAGCCAAACCACCTAAGAAATTAAAGAATATCATTTGCAGTAAAATTGACCAAATTAATTTTGAGAATTATTCAGGAGTATATGAAATACCTTTTATTAAAGAAGACGGATCCAAGAATTACTACATAGGCATGACCAGCAGGAAATTTAATTGCAGAAAAAAAGAGCATATAGCTGATATTAAATACAATAGAAAAACTACAGTCCTTGGCAAGATTATATCAAGAAGAAACCATCCAAATAAATGTCAATGAAAGTAAAATAATATTTCCCTCCAGTCTATACTATCCATCCATAATAAGAGAAACCATAGAGATACTCACGCGCAAAAATACAATATGTAACGATGCGGCATCTTTTAATTTACCGAAACTGTGGCTAGAATTACTCCATGCACAAAGATATGAAAATAAACAATCAAGTAAAAAATAATAGATAACGTGCGTAATTTTTAAAATAGTACATGAAAATAATAACTTCAAAGCCCGTGCAGCTTTATAATACTCTCATTTTGTTTTTGAAAATGACTCGGAAAGAGTCGAAACATGTAAAACAACTAATAAAAGTTATTTTAATTTATATTATAGTTGTTAATTTTACACCTTTAGCATTCAAAAGTAATATACAGATTAGATGGTTCAAATAACGAAACTGGCAGTCATATATGTCTCAACAGCGGATGATTTTTGGTAGTGCAATATACTACATTACTCTGTAGTGAATAACCTGATTTCCGATAATGCTCCTGAGTCGAACTAACATCAGTAATCGTCTTGTCATTTATTTTACATTGCTACAGACTCTGTGATGTCGCTATGGTAAACCGTCGTAAAAGCTTTAGCTTAATGGCCATTTCATTATCTGGACCGTCTAACGTACCAAAATCATCAACACTTTAATTGGTTAGAAAAATGTGACGCTGCCTTTCGGAGTATTACCCATTACTGTTCTCGCGCGTACTCAAAGTTTATCTTTTTATTAAGATAGATTTTGCAAAAATGCGCTATATACCTACATATTGCGAATCATTTTAAATTGCTATAGATAAACTGTATGATGCTCCAATGGCAAAAATTCCATTGGTATGCCAGACGACTCGGGGTTTCGTTATCTGTTCCACCTTACCTATCATATATACAGAAATCATCGACGCTAGAATTGCTTGAAAAAATGTGTCGCTCCTTCCATGACTATAAATCGTAATGTTGGACTTATCAAAACTTTTTAGGTAAGTTATCAAAATCTTATCGTAAAGGTTATACATGGGTTCTGTTGGCATTCAACGTGTTAAAACTGTTTGAGGAGGTGTGGAACAATGCTATCAAAATTATTAATATTTTGTTTTTAACACTTTCCAACCTAGTTGAAAAGTGTTTATGACTTCGGTTTGTCTGGCCGTATGGCCGTCTGCCGTCTGTCCGTCTGTCCGTGCTCTAACTCCCGTAAATATGCTCGGATTGCTCTGCAATTTTTATATGTTATTGTCGTTATCTATAGCATGTTCCCTATTTCAACGGAAGTGTGTAGCACTTATATTTTTTTTACAGGGACACTCAAAAGAATTCCGTTACATTGCGGTCTATGGGGAAAAATCATTTGCACTTTATTTAAATAATGTTTCACTATTTTAAACGCATTGAAATTTATATATATCACTAAGGTGCATTAGACGAAGCTTAATATGGAATAGGGTGTGCATAGAACTTATAGTTACTTTACAGGGACAGTCAAAATAATTCCGTCACATTACATCTATGGAGAAAAATCGTCTGCGGTTTATTTAAATAATATATCACTATTTTAAACGCATTGAAATTTATATATATCACTAAGGTGCATTACAAGAGGCTTACAACAGAATATTGTGTGTACAGCAGTCATCGTTCATTTACAGGGACACACAAAAGAATTCTCAACTGTCTGTTAACAATAATTCCTAGAAGTGCGTTTTAAGTTACTGAACACGATTTTAATTTTAACTCGCTTTTTGTCTATTACGTGATGTGTATAAATTCTGTAGATCCTATACAGGGAAGCACAAAAGTTCGCGGACACGATTCCGTTTAGTGACAGGAACTCCAGACGGAGAATTTTAAACTGTGCTACGCGTTTCCTAACTGAACTAAAATTTAGCATCCTATGTAGTATATATACAGATCTATAGATCCTATACAGGGCTGAATAAAAGTATTCGGATATTTTTCTGAATATCGTATATGTTGGAAATTCCTGAAATTATGTTTTTAAATATATTATGCGTTTTCCAAATTGTTTACTTAGATGTCATCTTTTAGCTTATTAAACGGTATGATTTGTAAAATTATTTTGGAAGCGTTGGAAAGTGTTACATAATCTATGCTTGACGCATGATTTTTCGTTCTTGTTTGAAATTTGAAGTTAATTTTAATTTTATGATTTTTGAACGCTTCTCATATTTCTTATATATTTCCTATATTATTTATACCGCCAAATGCTACAATCGAGCCAGAATTTTTTAATAAAATTTTGCATACATAATATATTTTTGTTTATTTTTAAATAAATTTGTCCGTAATTTCTGGTGTTGTTCAATAATTTCAACATTTTAGCTGCTGTGGTGCTTTGTTCCTGAAAGGGATAAGAGGCTATACCTATATACTAGTATATTAAAAATAGATTTCGAAAAAGAGTTTTGAGAAATCGTAAGATTATAATACATTTCGGAGCCATTGTAAACATTCATTGAATTTTCTCGCAAACTCGCCTGAGAGGACGGCGCTTGCTTGCTTGATGGCTTTTCAATTTGCCAGAAGAAGTTGCACAATATAAAATATCTTAATATACTATGATTAGATAACTTTATATTTTTTATGGGTCCAATTGAATTTGTTTTAAAAGTTGTTATATATTACACGGATGAATAAATACATACACAAGTAAAATTTGTGTGAAAATCTGGAAAAGCGTATTAATCCTTATGGACCATGACTGGTGATTATTTCTATTTTCAACCACAAGACGAAAATTAATAATAGAAAATAATTGTATTAAAACTTCAATAGTTCATCTCTACCAGTCTCGGTCTTAAAACTACAACCTGAACCACTAATACCTTTTTACAGGGTTCGTACGGATCAGGGAATTTTCTAGGAACCTTATTTTTATAGACAAAAAATGTAGGCTAAACTCGAGAAATTTCACTCTCTTTTAAGGAGATATTTTCTGTCAGAAAATACTGTTACCGAAGAATTTCCTGGTCGCAAAATTCCAGGATGCGTACGAACCATATTTTTATAGTGTTACATTTCATCACCAGGACCTTACAATAACTGGTTTATTATACACTATCTGCAGAAACCGTACATTTATTGCAGAGAGTTACCAGGACGAAACGATTTTGCAATTTCGTAATAAGAGTCAGATTTTAAGAAAATCAATATGATTTGTTCTTAATAATCCAGAGTTACTAAATCTCCAAAATTTTAATACTTCTATTTAAGAACTGAATTATTCCCTTTATATAATTGCATAATTCTACAATTTAATAAATCGAATATTTCTGTTCTGAAACAGTGATCCCCGAAAATTGACAACTATGATAATGCATTTTAAAACTGTCATATAGATAAGTACTATTTTTGTTACCACTTTATCCAAATATTAAACTTTGCCTTATATAATCGCAGAAACTCTGGGATTAAATAAGATGAACATTGCTATTCGGAAATACTAGTGGCTAAAAATCGTAAATGTTGGATGTTGTTGTTAGTTAAAAATATTATTTCATCCATTAAAAAATAGTTCGTACATGTGATAGTTAACCCTTTGATTGCGGTCCAGGACTGGCGACTATATTTATATTCAATCGTACCACCATTTACAAACATTTTTGTTTTTGGCTCCTCGTATATGCTCCTGATATCGTAGAATAAGTGCATGGTACAGATAATATTTCAAAATGTAGTACGAATCTATTAAAAGATAGTCCACTGGAACGTGTCCGTCATGACCCTGTACTCGAAGTGTTAAACAGAAATAGAGTTAATATAGAGAAAAAATTATTCACCTACTGCACGTCAGTAGCATAGTTGCCAACGTAATGATTTTTTTGACACCACTAAAATTTAATAGAAGTTTTTGGGTTATTACACCGCAGATTTTGGCGTTCTAATAAGGCAAAATTTATTATTAAATTTTAGTGATAAAGGAGAGAAAAGGTTAAATGTTGGCAGCTATGTAGTATTTTTATTTCTAGATTTAAATAATGGCGAGGTTTTTTTCAAAATAAAGAATTTATGCGTGATATTTAAACTAAACAAAAGCATATTTCACTACTCATCTGTCATCAGCTTTGGAGAAAATTATACAATTTTTTATGAACGATGTATCTGTTCGCGTGAAATCTGTACACTTAAATCCGTTTTTACTCAATTTTAGGCTTAACGATTTGCGGACATTGAATACAATTTTTTAAAAATAATATTCACCGCTTTATTTAATCACAGAAGTCTGCAATTAAATAAACTGTAGAGCACTATTAAAGATACAGTGATATACAATGCCCGGAAACTAATAAAGTTACCTTTGTTTAAAAGCAGAATCAGGTGTACTTGGTAAGGATACCGAATAATGTAATATTGTAAAACTTTCGCTAAAGAAATAGCGGAAAGCTTTGAATTTAAATTTTCAGATCAGTCTACAATGATCCACTCACTAGTTTTTCTTCCACCTCTTCTTCTTGTCGGGGAAGACCGAGCTATGCTCGATTAAAATTATCTATGTGTTCAACTCAATATAACAATAAATTCTCTCTACAACAAATAATAATGAGTTCTATGTATCCTGATTGGATGAATTCTGTTTTCGAGAAAGTTCTATGGATGCTAAGTGGTTAAGTCATGTATCTAGGCTTCTATTGAGAATGCCTAGAAAATTCCTTCAGATTCTAAAAGCCAATTTTTTTCACCAAATGCCGCCAAATTTTGCGATATTCTTTCATTTTGCGCCAAGCATGCATTTTGGCATTGATAATCTTTAAAGTCAATTTTCCCGCCAAATGTCGCCAATGTCGCCAACCTTTCACCAAATATAGCGAAATTTGGCGTGATGTTACAAACTTTGCGACTTCGTTTACTGACAGCTGTTCAGCAACTATTTCAAACTTTATTGACCCATATTGACCCCAAAATGACACCCTAATTAAATTTTCTCGAACACGTGACCTAGTCCAATGATCTTCTCGTACCCCAAAGCTGTAGGAAACAAAATCTCGCCGTTTTTAAGATAAAACTTGCTTGTATACACACAGACAAGATTTTCTCGTATTATAAGACATATAAGATATAAGGTAGCGCAGACTCTCACGGATGTTTATATATAAAAAATGATTACAAAACAATCATTTATTAAATTTGGTCTTGTGTATGTAGTGAAATATCCTCAGTTACTAAAAATGATGTAAAATCGATAATTTTTCACTACAAACTTCCTTTTTTATTATTTATTTCTGTAACATTTCTCTCTGATACTCTTTTTACTTATATTTCCATTGACAAATTTTTGTCTTTTGATTTTCGTATGGCAAAAGAATAAAAATATTCTACAAAAGTCGAAGTATTTGCATTTTTCAAATTAACGTTTTCCAAAATATTGACTTATTGCCAAAGTAATATACAATTCAATAGTTTTATACAATTACAAACTTGTCAATCTCTCTGTATTTCTAAGATGAAAAAGCATACGTTGAACCAGAAATTGTAATTAATAAATTAAATCATATAAGGCCACATACAAACAAAGCATATACTTTAATGTTTTATTGAATAAATGATCTCGTGTCACATATACGTTTTGACTGGAAAAGTAGGAAGATGTTGGTAGCTATGCATTAAGCCATGTGTGTCTGCTATGCAAATAAATGGGAGAATTAGTCCCGACATTAAACTCTCTGTTAGTTCCACATGCGTTTCCAGCATAGTGTATTGATAATATTAGTAATCTTTCGAGGAATTTGCATTTTTTATTTGCTTATTCCTATATTAACAGAAACTGCTGTTATGCAAGCTGTGCTATATAATCACCTTCTCATTTCTATTCCCAAGCATCGCCATTTTAAAATAAATTATATGTAAAACATAAAAAAACATGCTTTCATTAAAATTTACAAAAAAGTCAATTTATATATTATAAAGCACAAATGTATGTGTCGCTCAAGGCTGACATCGTAAAGATGCTGGCAACAATATGTTTAAAATGGATAAATGTTGCAAAAATGGAGCTATTTTTTCAATTAATGTTAAACAATCGCAACGTTATTTCTATGGGAAAAATTTAAGTTTTGGGCCAACATTGAGCCTCGCTCAGTGTTTAAATTTTTACCAATTCACGTATTTCTCTCAGGAATACATATATATTTCAAATTTCAGATCACTATGTCAATAGGAAGTGTCTGAAAATTGAGCAACAACATTTGACTGCCACATACAAACAGAATTGTAAGTCAAAAGAAGATCGTGTAATTATGCCAGATTAGCATAATCTGCACACATTTATTAATGAATCAGATAATTTTATCCTCATCGTATCATCAGTTTCGCATCCTTATCACTTTTTAATTTAATTATGTGACTGTGATACAATATTTTTTCACACAAGACCAGGTACAAGTGTCTTTAATTTTGAGAAACTTGCAGGCAGTAGTGTGTGGTCCCGAAACTATGGATATTAATATTTTAAATAAATATTTTCCGCTTTATCTAATCAAATAAACAACTTTATCTTCGAATAAACAATGCGAAAATAATTTTACGAAATTATTAGATACAAAGCATCAATATATACACCCACCCTGGCTATGCCAATGCTTGCACAGTCACCAACACTGAATTCTAGGCCTGAGCGCTTCCACAAAATGGCACTGTCGTAGGTCGATTTATTAAAGCGCTTGTACAATCCCCAGAATTTATACATTAATTTCTAAAAGTTTTCTTTGGCTTTGATGATACCAGTAAAAGAAGGTAAAGTAAACTTTTAGAAATTATTGGTGTACAAATTCGAGGGACCGCACAATCGTTGAAAAAAACCCGCATACGACAGCCGCCATTTCTGTAGCAGCGCGCAGGACTAGTATTCAGGGGGTGGTGGCAGGATCATAACAACAGAGGTGCTAATCTCTCACGAATCTTCCGTAATATGTAAGTTAATTTGACCCCGGTTAAATGCATTTCGCACTAGAATTTTTTTTTAAGAAATGGAATTAATTATTTTCTACGTAAAAAATCTGAAAATAAATAAATAAAGCTTCATCAAATAAATTTTCTGGTTCGAAACTATGTTAAACTGGATCAAATTAATCTAAATATTACGGAAGATTAGTGGGAGCTTGGCATCTCTATAACAACATAAGTCATACATTTCTATTTTCAAAAATTTTGTATGTACCAGAAATGTTATACAGTTTATTAAATATATAATATTAAGAAATTTCATTGTTATGCTTCAAAATCTTTTGGAAAATCCTGCTCAAGATACGAAACGTTGTGTTAGTAGACCTTACGTTTCCGGAATAATTTAAGAAATTTTTTTCAGTGCTTAGACCGATTCACACCAGGAATATTATATTATTTGTTAAAGTTTATAACTAAAACATTAATAAAGCTCCGACTAATTATGTCGTTTAATTTTAAAATGTTTTGTTAGAAATTCCAAAATACTGTTCAGTCGTTTTGTAAAAAATCTATTTGCTATCCCTAAAAATATTTGCCTTTTGAATATATTGTAAAAGACTCTTTTAATAGCCACGTCTAACACTAGAACCGCGAGAAATTTTACTCAAATTTTATAAAAATATTTTACACCAGAATTTTTATTTAAAAATATTTAATGTATTTATTTAACATATTTTTGTCCGTCGTATATTGAACTTATTTTATGAAAAAAAAATTGTTTGAATCGACAATTATTCATTTGGTACGAGTCAAAATGACACGTCATCGCAGTTCTAATGTTAATATTAATAGTATGGAGAGTCCTTAATAGCTGAACGCGAAGCAAACAATAGCCAGCTAACTGTTCGTTGACAGCGCCAAATCGTCTTGACAGAGCACTGGTTTTACTGTCTTTCTAAAGACGCACATATAGTCCAGTAAATTTAAACCAAAAAAAGGCTTCTGCCTGAAAGTTTTGGAGAAGTTTTTTTTCCTTCTTCCTTTATGTTTTTTGGGGTGCTGAACACGAATTTCAACTTTGCCACCTCGTATCTGGTCTGCTTAAAAAATTATAAGCAAAAAACACTTAAAAAATTGGAGTTTTTTCGGTTTTTCCCTTGTATTCCGGAAAGGGTTAAATTTTTTTGAAAAAATTATTGCACTAAATTAAACTACATAAAATTTCCTAAATTTTTCATACACAGTTTTTTTTCTATGGTTAATAGTTTTGGCATACGAGTAAAATGAATTTTAACGATATAATTGAAATTCCATCATCGCAGGGCGAAAATGCTGAATGTAATGTTTTTGTGAATGCAAAACGCTTGGGATGGTATTCTTGAAACACCCCCATGGCACCACGCACATGATATCACTCGAGCAACAAGGCCCTACAGCGAAACTGTGGATCCAATACTTTGATATGGTGACTATTGTCAAATAATTCATTGAATCTGAAAAAAAAGGTGATTGGGATTTGCATCTTCAAACTATATACAGAATGTTACCATGCTTCCACGCCAGTGTTCACTATTTGTATTTGAAAAATTCACAACTGATGGGGGATTCACCATTCGTCGTACAGACAAATTCTGGTCAGGAACATGGACTGACATGACGATAGAGCAATCTTTAATTAAGACCATGAAAACAGCAGGTGGACTCACTCATGGGCGTTGGGTCAGTGAAGAAGTTTTGGCAAGATGACCATGGGTATGACGCCACTTCAACGGATATGCGAAGGTATTGAAGAGTTCAGCGGGACAGCTTTTATAACTTCTGAACAATATGTAGAGATGAGAAACTCCAGAGTTGCCCGGGGACAACGCTGATATGAATAAATTATTGGAATAGGTTCACCAACACATTCCTTTCAGAGAAACAAATGACTCTACTGGGGTTTTTGGAGACGAAAGAATGATGGCACAGGAAATTGACACTGCTGGCATATCAAGAATCATTAACAGCGATTTTCTTTCCGTTACATTCAAGCGTAATGGAAGACTGCTGGGATGAATAGCGCTGTCAAGATAGGTGAAGAAAAAATTCACATCAACCCGAGAGCACTCTTCCAAAGAATGACTGTAACAAAGCAATCTGCCAAGAACTTGAGGAATATTTGACTTACGAGCTCTCTGCCTACCCATTGTCTCTTTTTGACGAATCCGGAATGCGAAAAACTGCCAAATCCTCTTTGTACAATGAATTCAC
Organism: Maratus michaelseni; assembly: GCA_963931845.1. Classification (NCBI taxonomy): domain Eukaryota; kingdom Metazoa; phylum Arthropoda; class Arachnida; order Araneae; family Salticidae; genus Maratus; species Maratus michaelseni. Next base: position 308,251,136 of record OZ007595.1, read on the forward strand.
TCCACTCCCACCAGACATCACTTTTGAGAGCAGATGTATATATGTGATACATGGCGTGTATTTACTGCACAGAGTTTTATGGCAGGGTGGTCTATCATTTGGATCAATTTGTGACAGCTATGTGGACTTTGTTAAGTCGAAATACGCAGCAAACGCTCTAGTAATCTTCGATGGATACCCAGAAAACATTACTGAAATTAGCACTAAATTTGTTGAGCTTGATAGATGATCTCGCAAAACGGTATCTAAGGAGGTTGTTTTTAATGAGACTATGGTGCCAATGGTTTCTCAGGGGAAATTTCTCGCAAACGACAAGAACAAAAATCGTTTAATTGCCCTGCTGATGTGTAAATTTGGCTCTGAAAATACTGTTTGCAAGCAAGCAAAAGAAGATGCCGACACACTCATTATCAACACTGCTCTCAAGTTGGCACCTAACCATGAGAATGTGATAGTCATTGGTGAAGATGTAGACCTTGTGGTAATATTAATTGGACTTTGCAATTTCCCCAACGTTTATTTCTTGAAACCAGGAAAAGGGAAAAGTCCACAGATGATCTATTTACCTTTGGGTGCAGTCGACAAATTAATTGGCAAACACATCCTATTTCTACATGCCATGAGTGGATCCGATACCACTTCTGCATTCTACAGTCAATGGAAAAAAATACCTTCAAATGTTGAAGAAATTTGCCGATCTGCAACATGTAGTCGATATATTTAAAAACTCTAATGCTGTAGCCGACGATGTTATTAAAGCTCGGCAGTTTTTTCTGGTACACCTGTATGGATTCAGAGGGAAAGCAACACCTTCCCTAAACAGCCTGAGGTACAGTTGCTACATAAAATCTGCTTTTAAGACCGCTGTAAATATTGCATTGCTCCCTCCAACAGAAGATGCAGCTCGATATCACTGTCTGCGAGTTTACCACTAAGTACAGCTATGGCTAGGTAAGTGTAAAAATGCTGAGGAATGGGGCTGGAATAAAACGAAGAGAGGCATCATACCCATAACAAGTACCAAACCTTCCGCACCAGAAACTATTCTGCGAAAAATATTCTGCAAATGCAAAACAAACTGTAGTGGAATGTGTGGCTGTAGGAAAGCAGGTTTATTTTGTTCGCTCCTCTGCCTGAACTGCGATGGCCACTGTGACAATGTCAGCTCCTTCATCGCCGAAGATGACTTGGAAGCAGAAGTTGACGACTCAATACAGGATATTTTAAGTCACGTCGAGGTACAACCAGAGCCATCAAGTGATGATTATGAAGAAGAAGATACTGATGAACCTCTTGTTGAAGAACATCAACCAGGCCTATCAAAGCGACCAAAACGGCATTAATTGGAGAACAACACTGCATTCCTCTTATTACCTGTTTTTAATCTTCCATGTATGTTATTATTATATTAAACTTACAATACTTATAATTGTACTTAAATCAGATTACTAGAAAAATAAAAATTGGTTCTCTCATCTATGCAGTGTGATTGTGTTTTTATATCTTTCCTAATCACCTGATTTCAATTTATTTTCTTAGTGCTATAAAAGGTTTAAAACTTGGTAAAAAAATGTAAACATATTTGAAATGCAACCAGAAATAACTAAACAGCTTCAAATTGGTGTTTAATATGGATGCATAATGATTGGATCGCGTTTTCGCCCTCCGATGATGGAATTTCAATTATATCGCTAAAATTCCTTTTACTCGTATGCCTAAACTATACATCTTAGAAAAAATAATTGTATATGCAAAATGTAGGAAATGTTCTCTAGTTTAATTTGGTGCAATAATTTTTTTTAAAAAATTTTAAACCTTTTCGGAATACAGTGGAAAAACCGAAAAAACTCTGATTTTTTCATGGTTTTTCGCTTATAATTTTTTAAGCAGACCAGATACGAGGTGGCAAAGTTGAAATTCCTGTTCAGCACACCCAAAACCATAAAGGAAGAAAGAGAAAAAACTTCTCCAAAACTTTCCAGGCAGAAGCCTAGATTGACTGGACTAATAGGTTAAGTGTACAGTCTGGAAGGTTCTTGTCTGCGGGGAAATGATTTAGAAGAGAAATTCAGCGGTGTAAATTTTGCAATTAATGAAAATGTTACAGTCTCCTGAATTTAGTCTTCGCGCTGACACCTAAAATGGCAGCTGTCATATGCGGAATTATTGCAGCGATTGTATGGTTTGCTTGAATTTAAGTACAGTAATTTCTAAAAATATTCTTCGATTTTATTTACTTTAACCCACTTAGCTTGGCTCTAAAATAACTCCACTGTTTGTTCTTCCGGAATCTAAGAAATTCACTTACCAGATAACATCACTGTAAAATGGAACTTCGTGTATTCCAATTACTCTTTATTCTTAGTATATATATATATATATTATATATATATAATTGTAATATCTTTGAATTTCAAAAAGCATATCAAGTTCCTGTAACAATATATATATATATATATATATATATATATATATATATATATTGATGTCGACCTATGTGTTCTACTCTGCTTTTTCGGGTTTGAAAAACGAAACAGTTTAAAACAGTGGTGCAAAAATCTAGGCGCAAATGGGCTGATTCCCACCACTAAATTTTATTAGTATTTTTCGTCAAATTTTATTAGTATACTTTGCCTAAATTTTATCAGTATTCTTATTAGGCGAAGAATAGTAAATATTTAGTGGTGGTAATCGGCCCATTGGTGCCTAGATTTTTGCACCCCTGGTTTAAAAATACTTCTACCGTCAGAAAAACCTTATTACTCCTGTAATGTTTAGTTGAAGAAAATGTTAAATACACTGGCAAGCAACCTATTTTCATAATTAACGGCAGCGATAATATATCACAAAAATTCACAGCTGTTATCTTGACAAAATGCAAAAATTAGTTACAGAGTAAAATGTCTAGAAATAAAATAAAATATATAGCTTTTACTATTGTTACGTCATCTTTTGTTATTATTACTTTTTGAAATTAGGAATTACATTTTAAGGCAAATATAAGTAATACAATTAAGCCTTCATATAAGTACATAATGAATATTCGGAAAATTGCAGGGCAATTCTCGGCTTCACAATATTATATAATAATAATAAGAAGAAATTTCCAAATACGGGAGTCAAAGATAAGTACACTTTCTCAAAACTTCAACTTTAATTTTAACTTAATTTAGAGAGAAAGTATTTCTATCATAAGCTACTAAATAACTCTAACTTAGATGACATATGAAGAAGACATGAAAATAACAAACCAAAACTTTATTTATGAACTACACTGCTCAAAACAATTAAAGGATATTGCAGTTTTAGGTGGAGTTTGTATCTGGGAAACTTTTTAGCTGATTGATACATGGTCGACAGACATAGTAGGTTATATGAGAATAAATTACACATGTTTGGCAGAAAAAAATGCATTTTATTGCGCATTTGTGTACAAAAGGAAAAAAACACAATTTGTGCATATGAGAAAAAAAGAATAAGAAAAGGTGTTTTCTTCAAAGAAAATCATTTTCAGTAGGGGGTATGGTTTCCACGGGCGGCCAGCAACGTTGAACACCTTTGAGGCATGGACTCAATGAGGCTATTAATGACGAGTTGGGGTATTCTGCCCCACTCTTCCAGAAGAGCTCTTTCCAGTTCTTGGAGAGTTTGTGGGGGTTGTTGGCGGCCAGAAACTCGTCTTCCTAGAGCGTTCCAAACGTGCTCGATTGGATTCATGTCTGGAGAACACGCTGGCCATTCCATTCCAACGATTCCTTCCTCGAAAAGGAAATCCTCCACCAGGTTTGCACGATGTGGCCTGCAGTTATCGTCCATTAAAATGAAGTTATCTCCAATTGCTGCAGCGTAAGGGACTACAATAGGTCTGAGGATCTCATCCCTATATCGGCGACCAGTCAGAGCTCCATCTCGAATGATGTAGAGGTCAGTGCGCCCGTCAATGGAGATGCCACCATACACCAACACTCCTCCACCGCCAAATCTGACACTTTCGTGCACGAACGCAGGATTATCCCTACTGCCACGGTCCCTCCAGATGAAAATACGCCTATTATCCGGATGCACAGAAAAACGGGACTCGTCAGAAAACAGAATATTGCTCCATTCATTTCTCCTCCAGTTGACATGCTCGGTTGTCCACTCCCTGCGGTCGCGACGATGCCTTGATATTAATCTAACACATACCATCGGTCGGCAAGCATACAGACCTACAGCATGGAGCCGGTTTCGGACAGTCTGAGTTGAAATCGTGGTGCCTGTAGCCGAGCAAAGGTGTTGTTGGAGAAGAGTAGCGTTCATGTTTCGGTGTCTCCGAGCTGTTAACGCTAAATACCGATCTTCATTGGGCGTTGTTGCCCGTCTACGACTTTGCCCTGGTCTTCGGCCTGCACATCCACTCTCCAAAAAACGGTTCCAGATCCTGGAAATGACACTTTATGACACTCCAATGGCTTGCGCTACTTCGGCTTGAGTTTGGCCCCCTTCTAACCTACCAACAATTCTCCAAGCTTCTGAATCTGTCAAATGACTTCGCTGAGACATCGTACTCATTGAAACAAAGCAATCACTGAATGCCGATCATCCTTGTCTCCATTCTCTTTTATCCAGTTGAAAGTCAAATTTCATTCGCTGCCGCTGAAGCGACGTTTTTGACGCCGAACTCAAAATTTGCATACTCCACAGTTTGAAAACCAGAAAAAGTTGCATTTGTGATTCTCTTCTTCTATTTTCTGCAAAAAAAATTTCGTTTATATCTTTATTTTATATAAAACTTCAAATATCCTTTAATTGTTTTGAGTAGTGTAATATGAATTCTATATGAAGCACAAATTATGCATTGATAATTTTTTACGGTGAAATTAATTAAACTAAAGCACTCAGGGATTTCAAAATGTTTCCAAACAATATTTTACAACTTAATACCTCTGCAGCAAGCATTTATTATCTATTACCAAAGCTTTTTTCATTACAAATTATGTTGTCATTTTCCATTTTAACATCGTAGTTGGATATTTGTGAGAGAAAATTATTTTTAGCGAATATTAAAGGCTTAAAATAATACGGTTACTTGTAACACTTAATGAATAATTTAAACAATATTGTTTTAAAAAAGAGTCTCAATCATCTAAAATTTCTTCGTACAGCATTTATAAATATTTCTATGGCTTAAACGCCATACTGTCAGTTTGATATACGAACAGGGTGATTCTAAAATGTTTGAGAAAAATCAAAGAAGAAATCAGGCGTTAAAAAAAGAAAAACACCGGGGAAAATAAACATATGCGGTATATTAGTGTTTCCCAGCCTTTTATTGGCCACGCCGCACCGAATAACTTGTAAAACCACGATGCACCACCTCCCCCCTACACACACACACTCTATGACATATATATTTTATTATTTAAAAAGTGATCTTTTTCACTTGGAGGAAGCTTATCATAGTCTTAACAATAACTATTCATTTCACACTTTTTAACTTATCAAAGAGGTGTATTTTGCGCAGACGCAAGAATATGGCAGAGACTTTTATTCAGAAACTTTGTAATCGAACTGTTTTTCCCCATTTTTTGGTGCAGGCAGAAGATTTTTCAGAAGATGTTGTCAAGGTTAGCGTTTTTTTAACCGAATTTTCGGACGCGATATCGAGAATAATTTACCTCGTTCAGATATTAAAAATTAAAAGTTGAATATGTTCAAGGCAGTCAGATTTAGTATTTTTACATGTTAACGTTTCTTCAAGTGACATATAGCAGAACGATTATTTTTTATTAACAAGGATTATTTTTTATATTACATAAAAAATAATAGTATTCATATGAAAGTGTCAAAATATTTTTAAAAGTTGTTGAGATAATCATTCTGGTTTTCTCTCTATTTTAAACTTTTAATTGTAACCTTTTTCTTTTAAATGAACATTTTCTTTTTTTAAGTTTGAATGCATTACTTTTAATTTTAGCTCGACAAAAATACTTTTCTAAAAACCACTGACAGCGAATGGGTAAGTAACAAATTTGAAATTGTCCTCTTAAACAGTCAGACCGCCCCCAGTGGGGTTCATGTCCTAAGTTGTGAACAAGTGCTGTATATGATATCTTGCTATATATCCAATAATATAGGAGTATTAACCCTTAATTGCATAGTGATGTAAATTCCCATCACTGTTTATTTAACTTTTAATAAATAAATCAACTTCTTCGCCACCACTATATTTATATAGAAATATTAATGCAGTGAATGTCCCATGAACTATGTTGCTGAACAAAGTTAAAAATCTGTCTTAAAATTTCTGGTGTCTAATATTTAATATATGTATAAAAAAACACAATTGTAAAAGAAAACCTCATGCAAAGAAGGGTTAAGCAAAGTTGACATAGTTTTATAGGTTTTCTGTTATTAAATAAGGCGAATATACGGATATAAGACTGTGTGAAAATACATTTCGCAAAGTGTAGTAAGTCCCACTGCGATCATATTTTATATCTTACATAATATACTAATATATCAATATATATTGTATAGTTATTATTGTATTATTTTATATATTAACAATTAATTTTTGTGTGATTACAAGGCATGTCAATTAATTATCTTATATATTTAATAATTAAATAATTATTAATAAAAACAAATTCGTTAATTAAAAATACACGCAGTAATTAAAAACGTTCGTCGTCAATATTTTTAGCTTATAAGAAAATATTTTGGATTTATTTAATTTTGCTGTATCATAAAGCAAACTATTTCTATGCTAATCAGCTAAAACGGGCAAGAAAAGTAATTTAGTTTCGTATAAAAAAGACATAAAGCATAATAATAAATCACTTATTCATGAACTAGTATAAATAATAAATGAAGCATGAATTATGCGGGGATAACTTTTAATAAGAAATTAATCTAACTAAAGCACTTGATAATTTCAAAACATTTTCTAACATTAATTTTCATTCTTTAACACTTCTGTTTCTGACATTTATTATCTGTTATAAAAGCTTTAATCTTTATAAATTATGTTTTCATTTTAAATTTAAATTTCACTAATGCCTTTTTATGAGAGAAAATTATTCTTTTTTGTGTTCTATTTCTTGATGTGTAGAATATAGAGAATAATTTAATTAATCTTATTTCTTTTTAAGCTTCTTAAAATTATTTGAACTGGATTTGTGATAATTGGTGTAATAGCAGAATTTATATTCATTGTTTTCCCTTCACATTCTTCTTAATATTTTGTTTTCATATTTCAACTTTGAGATCATTAAAATAAATAGATTAGAGAAGAATACAATAAAACAGGTAATAATTTACTGAAAAAAAATCGAAAACTTGGAATTGAAAATAATAGTTTACAATATTATCGTGGTATTTAAAAAAAACCCCACTGATTTAGTTCAATTAATCAGATTGCATATAATTCATCAATGTATCTGTCTATTTATCCACCGCATAATATGTGATTATTATATTTTGAAAGACATTTAAATATATTTTTTTTATTCTAAATAAAAAAAAAACAGTTAAGTCCCCCTAATTTTCACCCCATTTATTAATAATCTGTAATTAATATGTCGATCATCATGTGAAAAGAACTTAGAAGGACATTAGAATCATGTTATAACTTATGTTTAAGGAATACATTTCATCTTCCACTTGTTTTTAGAGATATTTAATTAAAATAATTACATTTATTATTCCAATTGCCTAATTAAATAAGATAATATTAATTATTGAACTCACAATGTGATTTGTTATATGAAAGTACTTACGATAGTTATTCAGGAAATTAAGTAACAGTAATTAGTTAAAAGAAAACTCATGAACGAGTAACAGGGAATGTAAATTAATAGACTAATTTGTATATTTAAAAAATGACTAATTATAAATTTTTATTACACATAATAGAATTTTTGTATTATTTGAAGATAATGTTTTTCTGTGCTGGAAAATAAGTTTATGAAACTGGAACATAACATTTTGCCTAAATTAATATTATGTGGACTATTGAGCACATGAATGGGATTGCCTTGAGTTTTTTGCTACATGCTATTGATTTTTGTGCCAGATTTTTGGTTTTTTTAATGGTATTTAGGCTGATACAATCGTTAGAGATCAAAGTAACTACAAAACAGACCATAATTATTTTCCGTTACCGGTATTATTGAAAAGCAAAATTTCGCTTATTCAATCTCAGAAAATCTATGATTTAATAAGGAATATTTTTCTTTTACAAAAATAATGATACAAAATATCCTAAACGTTTACAGCTATGATGTAATGGAGAGGCGTCTCTGATTACTGATTCAATGCGCATTAAAGAAAGTCTTCTACATTAATCAGAAAAATTTCATGCAATTTTATTTTACATAAACTTACTTTAGTTATTTACATATTTTGTCCAATTTTTATGGTTAGTAATTGAATAACACTGGTCTCATGTGATCTTATTTTTGTTTATCTAAATTTAGTTATAAACTGAAAACAAATCTATTTTATAATTCTATAAGAATTTCAAATACATAAACTATATATTTTACTTGTTTATATGATTTAAGGAAGTCAAATAAAGCATCAAAATTGCGTGTTCGAATTTGAAAAAGTAACGTTTTACAATTTATAATATGCAAGCGAATCCTATTTCAAAAATTGATATTACATTCGGTATGATTCATTATTCCGGGTCTAATTACATCATCATTCTGATTTTATTGTAAACGATCTGCAAATAAAGACAGGTACAACCTTTTCATGCAATAAAAAGACTTTACATTGAAAATACGTTATCCTTATGTATTGTTATGTATGAAATGGGAGTCAATGCATATAATCCCTTTATGTAAATAACTGTATCTGACGAAATAAACTGTATGCGTCCGTTATTTCCTTAATACTCTCCATAAAAAGAACATTAACTAGCATTTCAAATTAAATGAATATCCAAAATAAATTATCTACGTACAAACATTCACAGAAACACAATATTAAACTGGAATAAAACTTTCCAAGATAGATATTTATATATTCGCTTACATAATTATTTAGTTTAAATTAGTAACGCCATTTTTTATTGGGAAATATGCGCTTATAATAATCTCTTTAATATCGTCGTATATCCCATGATATTAGGCAGTGCCGCAGGGACGATTGGTACAAGATGATAAAAGTTATTAAAAACATTCAATAGATATCAATTATACAATATCCGTGTGCCATTTAATGCGTTTTCAGGATTTATAATTTCCGAGCTTTAGTTTAAACTTGAATACGTAAAGAAAATACTGTATCCTAATAATATTATAAATCTCATTGTGTGCAAATGTTAGGCTGAAGCCAGCGTCAAAATGTAGCATTTAATTACCCTGTATCTTTGCATATAGGTTGATTTTAACCTTCCAATGAACATTTGCTGGTTTTTGTTTATTTTATTCAAATATTTTTCTTAATAATTCAAAATTTCGTTATTTTCATAGAGAATAAATGGACATTTTTCCGTATAATATTTTAAAATGGTTAAATTTACTTTACCGTTGCTAATACTTTATCGTTGCCAAAACTAATTTAGAACCCGGAATAATAATTTTTAATCAACAATTTGGTTACAATTGAAAAATTTTCACGTGAAAAATGAAAATGAAATAAAAAAATTAAAGAATTAAAAAGAAGATTAACTATTATTATTAGAAATAAAATGTACTTTTTTAGTTTTTGATAATAATACAAGGTTTCAATATGCGTAACCATAGGAAACAGGCTAATATGACGTCATGCATCTAAAATAAAGCGGATAGGCTTTGATTGGTGAAATAAAACGATCTTGGGTTTTTTCTTCACTTTTCTTTTTCTTTTGTATGGTAACAATACTTTGCATTTTACCGTCTGCGCACGGCTAATATAACTATGCCGTATTATTTAATTTAATTTTTAAAAATGTAAAAAGAAGTTTCAAAAGAAAATGACTAGCAAATGTCAATAATATTCTCCGCAAAATTATCCATGTCGAAAATTATGTCATGGATAGCGAGAAATAGTTTTTTTCCATTCTTAAAACTAAAAGATATAACTCGATTACAAAAAAAAAATAAATAATGACGAATGTTAACAGTTCCATTTTTGTTGATAAAACCTAAAGATTTAATATTATTTCGTTAAAGTAACATAATTTCCCTTATGCCAGTATTGAAATTAATTACCCAGAAAAGAAAATTAACAAGAATTATGTCATTAAAGAGGGATTTCTCTGGGGGAAAAAGAAACGTCATATTTGTAATAAAACGGGAATTTTCCTATATGTTTTAAAATGATTGTGAATCAATTCCTTACATTAATAATACAAGGTTCAGTAAGTATAGAAAGTAGATGAGTTTCACGCCATATTTATAACGAAAAATTTAAATGTTATTTTTTTTTTATCTATACTGATTATTAAGCATGAGTATTCGTTATATACAGATGGGAGTTTTCTGCTAAAAATCACATCATTCGAATCTATTATATTAAAATCTGACCGTGTGTTTGTATTTCGTAACTATTCCTAGACTATCGAACGCAACGCGATTTACTTAATATCGGTTATCATTGATCCGAGTATGTCATACAAACTCTCAGAATTTGAAAAATTAAATTAGATGCCAAGATTTTTCATTTATTTATTTATTTTTAATTTTAACGAAGTTTTTCTAAAAACTGAAAGTAAATTACTCCATATTTTTGTATAAAAAAGGAGAAATAAAACAGATCAGTATATTTTTTACACCATTTTCTCATTAAAACGGAAAAACAGAATTTATTTTCATTTTGAATAGATGCTGAAAACAAAATCTTGATTTCAGTAAATTATCCGAAAAATAAAAACATATTTTCACATATTCAAACTTCATGATTCACTTTATTCTGGAGAACAAAAATTGCCTGTCAACATACTGTCATTTTGAAAACAAGATTTGTTTCAGCTATACATTAAACCAACGAGGCAGAATTGAATTTAAAGAAAAAGCATATACTATTTCCAATTAATTTTTTTTGAAGGATGGCTGTTAAAACGTTTCACAAAGGCGTTAAAAGTAAAATAGTTTATCAGGTAAAATTGACATTTGTTTTTACCCAATTCGACTATTTCCACGATTTTATTTGGCCCTCCTTTTTGCATTGGTTGCAATTTCATTTTTGCGATTATTTGGCACAAAATTTCACTTTTTTAAGACTGAGTTATGTCAAGGTCCCTATAACAAAAAATACCGTATTGTCTCCTATGAAATGTGATAAATAGTTAATTATTAACGTTTATAATTATCGGGAGTGAAATATTTTGTTTAATTAATGTATTTATTCTTCTTTTAATGTTGCGTGAACGAAGTCACGGGTAACAGCTAGTTGTTTAATAAATTTTCTCTATTGATTTTTAGTCATGAAACACTTATTCAACAAACTAGTTTTCCTTATTTAGAAGAAATAAAAAATAAAACAAAATAAATATTAGTTTTGTAATTAAAAAATATCATAATAAAATGACATTCATTCATTCGAAACTACATTTATACTTTCCGAGATAGTGTTAAGAAAGTGTTGTAATCATGTTTTGCGTGTGCCTGTTTGATTGAATACGATCACTTCCAAACGGTACGATACGATACGATACGATACGATACGACACGGTACGATTTTTGATTGAGCTTTTATTTGTCGACTATGTTATAAACCACTGCTACAAGAACTGTAAAGATTTTCGTAAAAATCAGCCGATGCATCAGTTATTAAATTCATTTTTAAACAATTTTCAAACCATTTTGCGACTGGTTCTGTAGAGAAAATTGTCACCTAAGCGTGACTGAGTATAAATAATATTGAGGCGATGGAATCAAACATTAGTAACAAAGAAGCAACGGCTCCAGTTTCAAAACAGGGGGGCAAACATTCAAATCCAGCCAATTCCATTGTTTCAGAAATTTATAAAAATTATATTTATTTATTTCTGTAAAAATATTATAGTCTTCGGAAAGTCGAGTGGAGTCACTCTATATTTTTTTTCCATTCTATGTTGCAACAAAAACTTAAATTGTGCCATATTTAGAAGTGATGTAAGAGCGATAAAAGCGAAAGAGATAGCACCCACCGTGCCTAGAATCGTTGTACATTTCTAAAAGTAGCACACGTTTTGGCTGGCGTGTAAACGTGGAGTGAAATTTTTGATGACTGAAATGTCCGTAGCTAAATAAATATGATTTGTCCCGAAGAAATTCAGAATCTTTATTTTTCTCTCCATCAATATTTAGAAACACTTTAGAAGAAATATAGTTTTTAGAAAAACAGTATTGAAAAACATAGTCTCCACAATCGTTAGATTCCACCGTAGAAACATCTTTCCTTTAAGTTGGATTTCAAATAGATAGAAACAATCATAGTTTCTGAAACTAATAAAATATAATAGTAATAAAATCAACGCAATGCATTTAAATTTTTCAAAAAATATTTCATTTTTATTAACGCATTAATTACAAATAAACATAAATTATTAATCATTTAAAGTAATTTGCAAACTGATGCATTAATTGTCATATTTCACGCGAATATTCGTTGAACTTTAATTAATAATTTATATTTGTATTTACTGATAAATATCTTAATTAATTTTGCTTAATAAATGACATTTTACGTTCAATACGAACAATGATCTTAATAATATTAATAATAATAATGTAATTTAACGTAATAATCTTATTAAATTATGCAATGAGAATAATACATCCAACTTTTTTCCAATTATATGTCATTAAAAATTGATGATGAGAAAATACGATTGTATCAATTACCGTATGATTAAAATCTTATTCTGAATTCCTTTCAAATAGTATGTGCAGTACTAATCCGAGTTCATTAAAATATATTACCGAAATTTCTGGAGTGAGATTTTCATTTCTCTGTTTTTAATGAAAATTCTTCTTTAATTTTGTAAAAATGATATCATAATTAATAAGAATTCAGAGCAAACGTTATCATTTTTTAAAAATAAAATTATATTTAATCTGCTTTCACTTAAAAAATTAGAGCTTAATGGATGTTGCTTAAATGGTTCTTCCTCTGTCTTAATGTATTAAAAAAAGTATCAAATTATTGTTGTTTACATATTACATAGTAATGTATCATAATGTGTTATATCGGAAAACATATAAAGGATTAGTAAATGATGAAGACTTGATAGACCCTTAAATGCAACACTTTTTATTTAACTTTTAATAAATAAATCAAGTTGTTCGTAACCACTATATTTATATAGAAATATTAATCCAGTTAAAATAACAAAAATATGCCACTAAATAAAATTAAAATTCTACCGTAAAATTTCTGGTGTACAATTCTTAATATAAGTATAAAAAACACAATTCTAAAAGAAAAACTCATGCATTGTAGGGTTAAAATCGAGAATATAACAGTTGGTAATAAATCAACTTAGTTCTTTTTTTAATAATATTCCACTCTAAAAAAAAAAAAAAAGTAAAATGTACAGGCAGCAAGTTGTCAGATATTTCTTGTTATTAAAAGAGATTTTTCTGTTATTTGAAGAAATTTACGTCTTTAGATTGAAGAATTTCAGGAATTTTTGAGTTTAGGTTCGTGCATTTTTTGTGTTTTGAGGGAAAAAATCATACGTAAAAATTCCGTTTTTAATACGAAAAAGTAAAATGCAGCCCCCGTTGCCGGTGAACCCCTGTGATTTGACGAAAATGCGGTTTGCAGGATTCTAGGTAATTTTACGTTAGATAGCCGAATTTTTTGTATTTTTGAGGCAAATGAGCAAATCATTGCAGAAAATGTATTGTTTTAAAAAAATATAATCAACGAAAAATTCCGTTTTATTCACGGATTTTTTTAAAAGTTTGATCTTATTTTATTAATATTCGTGTCATCATATCAAAGTAACTGTTAATCATATATAATAAAATTTTCATGTAATGTAATGAAATAAAATCGTCTTTACAGAGACCGTACAAAATAATCCCATAATGAAATGAAAATATGTGAAAGAAGTAATGTTTAAGAAAAAAAAATTGTCTTCAAGAGACCATATCTTAAACCCACGTTTTTGTTGCAACACTTTATTGATATCCACATTAGAGTGGAATAGTAGCACGTGTCGGCTTATATGCAACCAGAAACAGTGTTGCCAGTCGGCTACTTTTTTAAAATTCAGATTGCTTGATTGACACCACTTTTTTGATTTAGTGTAAAACTCCTTGTTTTCGTCATATTTAATCTGTCATTAAATAAATCAAATTTTACTTTCTAAAAAACTGGTGGTAATCAAGAAAACTGAATTAAAAAAAAAGTAGCCTACTGGCAACACTGACCAGAAAACGAAAATTCTGAAGCGCAAATGAAAAAAAAAATCAATCCATATATTTATGCAATAATGGACAAATACTTTATAATTATATCTGTAATATCAGTAACATATTTTTCATTGCTATTAAGGAATTTCTCTTTTTTAATGGGGCGGGGGGGGGAGAGGGGTTCAAAGCGGCCTTCAATAGTGAAATCCCGACATGATATCAAACCAAACCCGAACTAATTAGATTCAACCTGTTCTTCCCGACTTGAAGAAGGAAAAAAATGGCATGAATCCGAAACTTTTCGATTCAACACTAAAAAATCAACAATAATTTTAAATCCCATTTTTTCCAATATCAACACTAGACGATAATATATTAAAACTTTACACAAGGCCCTGAAACAAATTATAAAAAGACTATTTGCGAAACCCAAATTAAATGTAGTGTTATGTGCGTTGACACGATACTCAAAATTCGTGATAATTGGACAATTTTTATAACCCCCCAGTATATTACAGTATAAAAATAATATTTTATGTGTTATAAAGATGTATAAGGATTTATCGCATACTGTGTAAATAATAATTTAGAAATTAACTTTGAAAAGTACCATAAAATATAGTTTAATTAATAAAATATAATACTTTAAATAATATAATATAATATAATACAATACTATGCAATTTTATTTGATATAATACATAGTTCAAATAATTAAAAAAAAAAATTTCAAATTTTATATTCTTCTGTCTAATTTTAAAATATTAAGCTATTAAAACTTTGTACAGGAAAATAGTACTTACGTTCCGTTTACTTACACATCAAATATTTCTTAAAATACAAAAAAATACAAATGATAAAATTCATGTCAAAACGAAATAATTATAATAAAAAATATTTCATTAAAATAAAATTTAGTGGTTTTTATTGTAAGAGGTTAGAAAATGTTAAAATATTATTTTATGCATGTAGATAATGGAATGGAATGAAAATTTTATAGGATACATAATTTAACGCTAAATATATCAACAACCTGTCATTTGAGCTGTACCAAATAAAAATATATCGATTTGAACCAGATTTTTTTCAGAAAATAAATCAAATATAAATCACAGAAATTATTTTTTAACAAAGATTGAGGTGTGAAATATTTTTATAAAACTTGAGTTCAATTCAATTACAGACGTTGGGTGATTAACCCAACGTCTGTAATTGAATAAAGAAAAAAAATATAGTTCAGAAATTTTGGTATGAATTCGGAATTTCTAAGTAAAAAAGAAATTCTCGAAATGGACGCATATATTTGTCTAGAATGCGAATAAATTACAAAAGTATTTTATGCAAATAGTTTAAGGAATTAAATGTGATTTTATATGAATACACAATTATTTTGAAACATAAAATATCTCATAACCTTGACTTTTACTGCATGAATTGATTGCATTTTTCTCTCTCAATATCCTTTTACAAATAATTTAGTTAGAAAGACTTATTATCATTTTAGATGCAGTGTGTCTGGATATATGTTGCGGATGGATGCACTTGATTATGTTTCATACATCATCCGAGACACATAAAATATTACGTCTGATACATCATTTTATATTTGAAACTTTCTCGATATTATGCAAATAGATTGAATCATAAATCTCATGTGATAAGAGAAAACAAATTATGAATTAAATGCAGAAATCGCCGTAACTTAAATACATAAACATTTTTTAAATATGCAAATGAATTTATTTTTATTTATTACTTGCTGTATAGCAACCTGTTGTGTTGAATTCGTATTTTAAAAGATCTTCCGAGTTCATTTTTGGGAGAAATTCTTACAAATCTTTATTTTAAATTAAACTGTACACGTCATAAGTTAAAAATGTAATTAATACCATTTGTAAAAATCTCTAAATTTCTTATTTCTTATTTCTGGTAAGCCCCTTCAAAACAAAAAGGAAAATAAAACTTCTTACCTTTTCTTCAGAGCAAAGGCCGGAGTAACCCTGTTTCTGATCAATAATCCAAAAAAAAGTGTGGTAATAAAAATCTAGAGAAAAAAATGATATATTGAAATCTTTGTTAACATAATTTCTGGCGTATAATCCGCGGATCAATCATGAAAACACCCAGAAGTTTTATTTTATAAGGTACTGATAGCTGTAAATTTTTGCCTTCAATTATTGAATAAAATTTCTGGGTTGAAACAGAATTGTTTGATTTGCGGATTATACGCCGGAAATTACGTTACACAAAATAGTACATCAACGATTATTAATAAACATTTGAAAATTAAATTACAATATTTACATTGTTAAATTAAAGTTAACTTATTCCAGTTCTAGAGTTTAATTACGTTCTAAAGTTCTAATAATCTTAAAGTTTCTAACCATTTCTATAGTTTTAAGATGTCCAGCTATGAACACCTTCCTTCTGAGAGGGTGTGATCTGATCTGAGCTGAAATCACATCTCGAGTCCGAAGTTCCAATTGGGAAAAACATAGTCATTAGAAACAAAAAAACTGGAAGGTTCCACATTATTACAAATAAGCTTGTTCAACATTTAATTGAGTTGTGTGTGGGCGTAAATTGCATCTTGATATGATTACTCTTTTCGATTTATTTACAATAAATTGTTCTGATGAGTTTTAGGATAGCAATTGAAGTATTATTTTTCTATTGAATAATTCTAGTTTTCAAGGGGGGATGCAATTATTGGATTTCTTAAATTAGATTACTTGGAATTCGCAACACCATTTATAAATCTTAAATAGACTTCATTTTAATTAAGTTTTCTTCTAGAATTTTTGAATAAAATTCTTCTTTTAGAACTTATTGAAAAAAAATCTTAAAATGCATTTTCTTATTTTAAATAAAAGTTTACGAAAATTTCGGTGGGAATTCAAAATTGCAGAAACACAATTTAAGCCTCTAAAAAGGTTAAATTTGATATATTAGTTCTCGAGTTTTTAAGTACTGAAAGACTGATTGATTGATTGATTCTTTCGGTTTTTTCCTGTTTTCTCAAACATAATTTTAGATATAGGAATGCGAGAAACTGCAGATTTTAATCCGAATTATCATTTATAAATCTTACTGAGATCATTCACTCACAGTAACATTCTTTAAAAATTATATGTTTTCGACTTTTTTAAATATAAAATAATTTATTGATTGATTGATTCACACGGTCTTTCCCTGTTTTCTCAAAAACTATTTAAGATATCAAAATGCGACAAACTGCATGTTGTAACCAGAAACACTTTATCTCTGCCCTGATAACTTTGCCGTTTCTTATGCAATGTTTTCTAAAGTCTATTCAGGACAAACAGACAGATAGAGCAAAGATATTTGTTTATGTTATTTTTGACAATACTTCGTCTAACTAGTCGAATGAGCTTAGAAATAGATGTTTTTCTAAAACTCACCGAGATACATGCGAATTTATTAGTATAGACAACATATATTTCTGTTATTAAGATGCGTAAAAAATAGCGTTTCATTACTGTATGTTTTAGAAATTATTCCTAATAATAATTATCATTATCAAACCATATCTTAAATAAATCATCTACATGTAAACAAACAAAAAATTTCTCTTTTAACCCTTTCCGGCACAGACAAAGTATGTTCCTAAAATGAGAAATTACTGACTGACACCAGAATTTACAAATGACATTTTTAGAAAATAAAAACTCCTTATTTTATGCTTTCATTCTAGAAACAAAATTTTATTAAATATTTTTGGTGTCGAATGCAAGTTTGGAATTAAAATTATGTGTGCCCGGAGTGGGACCACTGTGCCGGAAAAGGGTTAAGTAAAACACTCATTTAAAAAATCCTAAATTCATTGCCTTCCATCTAAATAATTAAACTTTTAGAAGAAGAGTAATGAAATCAAGATAATTAAATAAAATAACAACTATCATGCTATATTAGAATCCAGAGAATTTCTTCTTTCTCGAAAAAAAAGCAAAAACATATGATTTTTGTTGTTGATTTTACAATTTGTTTGATGTAAAGTAACTCTTTGTAACTCTAAACTTTAGAATATATATTGATTTATTTCTATCTTTCATGAATATTTTAGTAACTAGGGCACATTTCATTTTAGATTAAATGTGTCTTTATAAATGTTCCTTGATTTATGTTGCAAATAGACGTACGTGGTTATGTTCCACGAAAGAACTGCGCCATATACATAGATGCGCTTGATTATGTTTCATATATCATCTAAGAGACATAAAATATTACGTCCGATACATCATTTGATATTTGAAACTGTCTGGGTATTATACAAATGCATTGAATCATAAACCTCTGCAGCATTATTTGATATTGAATATTTTATGTGTTGTATCGATGTTGTATGTACATTACCTTGCACATTGACAATAATTCATAAATTACTCGCATTTTGTTAAGTAAGTAAATTTTTGATTGAAAACCGAGTTTCACACACACATATATATATACATAGTCGTCAACTCTTACGCTTTTTGCACCGCTACATTTTAATACTTTTTTTTTTTCTTATTCAATCAATGAAATTTGCGATTAAATAAGATAAAAATTACTTTTAGAAAATTTGTGGCATTAAAATATGGTAAACGTTGTAGAAAAGTAAAAATATAAATTGTAAAAATAAAGTAAAAAATAAAAATAAAAATAAAGAATGCAATAGATATTTTTTAAATTAAGCTTTAATCAAGTAAAATATTAGTATTAATTAAATTATGATTATACGTGGAGAAATCAATTAAAAATTCATAAAAAGATAGTTTAAATAATCATTTTTTCCTTTCCTGTTACCATACCTTAAACATAAAGATAAAATTATAATTTATAAAAATAGATTCACTAGCTCGTGCTTTCTAGCAAGGGTAAAAAGAGAGGTGAATTTTCTATAATCGCGTTTGGTGTTTACGCCAAATTTATGAATTGTAATGGATATTGTTTTGAAGAATCATGAAATGCAGTCATGAATTTAGGCGTAACTTTCAAGATGAAAATTGAATCCTTATAAAAGAGTGTATTAAACAAACAAACAAAAAAAAAAAAAAAAAAAAAAAAAAAAAACCTATATCTATTTTTATACTTATTTTTATTCTATGTTATCCTCTTTTTAAAAAATAATATCATCTATACACTTATGCTAAGATATTTTCAAGAAAAATGTATCTGTAAGAAAAATTGTTGTAAATTGTTGTACGATTGAATAATAATAATAAATAGTTGGCAGACCTGTCCCGTTTGTGATTTTTTTTATCATTGTAACAGCGACTTCTACGGCCAACATTTTATGGGGGTTTAAGCCGTTAATAATCTCTTTAACACGTTCGCTGCCAACTACGAGTATACTCGTAGTGCTATCTACGTTTCTTCAATCTAAAATTAGCTATTAGCACCCGAAATTTCAAAAGAAGAATTTTTATTTTATGTAACCACGAAATGTCTGTAAAAAAAACAAAGTAAATATTGCTATTATTATTTTCTGGTGTGTATTTGAACTTTCTAAATAAAATGAAAATTACGGCATTTTTAGCTTGGCAGCGAACGTGTTAACTTTCATAACGCGATTACCGCAGTAGCAAATTTCCACCAGTATATTATTATAGAATGATCTTTTATATGGCAGACCAGATGACACAGACAAAAGGTAGAGTAAGAAAATTGTGTCGGCTTGGGTGTCATCCAGATAGGTCCATAGAATAAGGAAACAAAAATATACCTACTTCCTTGGATAAGTCAGATGGTAGAGAATGGGACATTTAACCCTCTGCCTACCAGATGGTGTTCAATAGACCCGACAGATACATTCAAAATGTTCATTCGAATCAGAATTTGTTAAAAAAAATTGTTTAATAAAATAAGTTAAAAATGAACCACAGAGAACTAAAGCGAATAACTAAGTTAAAATGTTTTGAATAAATTTCTGGTTTTCATAAAGGTGGAATAAAATTTCCGGTATTTCCAGGATTAAGCCAGAAAGTACCTGTGTTCAATTCCCGGCCTGCAGAGTCCGATTAACACAGGTGCAAACATTCACCGGAATTTATAAGAGTATTTTTTGGCTTATTGAAAACGAAAATTCTATGTGTTAAGAAGACGAAATTTCTGTACTAAAATACTTGTGGAAGTTTGCCCCTACTGTAATCGAATCCTCCAGCCTATTTACTTTTCCAGTTGGAAAAATGACATCTCCTATAATTTCTTTACTAATCACTATGATTTCGTTTGAATAAAAACTTTTAAACTCACAATTAAAATATACAACCAAATGACTAATGCCGTTGTTATAAGAATCTTTTTTAAAATATTGTACGGGAAATAGGAATAACTCAACTACATTTCAACACATTTACAAAAAATATTCTTTGTTTTTTGCATTTTGACTAACTATTAAAATGAAATAATAATATAAAAATTATTTCATAGTAAACTGTTTTTTGTAATTTTGTATTTTTAAATTATTTACTAATATTATTATGTAACTTGGGTACATAATAAAAAAGCAAGTTGATAGTCCCAAGTTAGTCTATCAGCTCAAGTTGATACACCAACCTCATTCTCATCAATAGGTGTAAAGGTTGAAAAAATTTCACCTCCATCCCTATTGCCAAAATAGAATTTCCAACAAGTTTTGCTTGGGTTGATTATTTATAGTTTTTGAATTGATAATTAATTTTTTATTCCTTTATGTTCTGTTTATTGTACAACATTTCATGGTTTAATTATTTAAAATTGTCTGTCATGGCGTCAGTAATACTGACAGACGTAGAAGTTTGTTAAAATATATGATTGAAATAAAAAAAAAGAAGAAGAAGAAGAAAGTGGTTAATGTAAGATTTATTAAATGGCAATTTTTTACACGTATTATTGCTGATTCGGAAGATAAAAATGCATCACGCAACAACGGATAAAGTAAAAGAAAAGGAAATTAATATTTTCCGCACGGAAAATTTCTGTCATGATAAATGTGTTTTTTATTTGCTGAACAAATGTTATTTCGGTGAAAAAAACTTTCGAATGTGCTTTTTTTTCTATATACGGTAAAAATTTACTCTACGTTTCATTTTATTTTATTTATCCAAAAAAGAAGAATTAGACACGGTTGTATAAACGATCGACTAAAAACTTAGCTAATGGAAAATTCAAGCCATATTATTTTTTGTTTTGTTTTATTCACAACAAAGCAACAGAAGAAAGAATACTAATTATTTACGTATTTTATTTTGGATTAGATAATAATATAGTGACAAGAGTAATTTATTAATAATAATATACAGTCGATTGAGCTGTTCTGTTGTTATACTATTTATATATATTTACGTACATGGCACGGAATATCATTAAATAAAGTAAAAGTTACTTTTTAAATATTCTGGTGGTTATTTAAAAAAACTAAATAAAATCGCGCTAAATTACAGGCATAAATACTTTCTCACAATAATTTTCATCCATGCAACATAAATAACATTTTTTATTTGTAAAATAAAATTAATGGCGATAGACATGGAATCATTCACATAATTGCTGCTTCAGACAGTAGCGTAGACAGACCGTAGTTACCGCCTAAGCAAAGCTCCACCATTTTTTCGAAAAGTAATTTTCGATATATTTTTTACCAGTGATTTGAAATTAAATAAGGTAAAAAAATATATTGTTAAAATACTGTAGCATAGCTGCCAACTTTTACGATTTTTTCCTATCACTGAAATTTTATAGAAAATTTAACCTTATTAAATCGCCGAAATCATGTGATTCAATAAGTTAAAAATTTCTGTTAATTTTTAGTGGTAACAAAAAAGCGTAAAAGTTGGCAGCTATGCTGTAGGGTTTTCGCCTATGAGGTAATCTGTCCCTCTGCTTTGCCAGAGAGTAACCGCGTGGGAAGTGACGTTATATAAGGGGGAGGGAGGCAGAGATCCTACCACTTTTCACGAACACTAATTTTAGCCGTATTTAATTGCAGAATTTTTTTTTTAATTATGCAATTAAATTAAGGCGACACAACTGACAACAAATAGTTTCTTTCAGAAGCGGGATGCTTTTACTATAAATGATAATATGGTTATTGTTCGAGCGAAAACAAATGTATCATTAATAATAAACTGTGTTACAGTTGAACAGTGTAGGCATTTTATGGGTTTCCTAGTTTGACGCTAATTTTTCGCCTAGTTTATTTGCAGCTGTATTTCTAAATCATAGGGAGCCGTGAGCGTATGTACAATGTTAACAAGAAAGTTAAGTTATTGTTTCAGAATTCTGGCAGAATTTCTGAAAGCATTGTTTTTTATTTCGAATATTACTTTAAAAAATATTATTTATGTTATCAAAGATTTAAAAGATAACATAACCCTCTATTACCCAGGTAACATATATGGTACCATCAGTATTAGCAATTTAGTGGATTTTTTCATTCGGATATTCAGAATGTATACCAGAAAACTGAAATAGCAGTATTTGTCTACTTGCAGACTCTTTGGCGCGCAGACGGAAATCTGCGAAATGAACTGAAAAGAGATTTTGTGTATGTAAGAATTTGTTTTATGTTTTTTTGTGAGCGAGAAAGACGAATATAAGACAAAAAGTTTTAAATTACTGAGAAATATCAACATTTCAGAAAACGCCGATTGCTTTATTTAGAATTATTATAAAATATAACTAGTACAAAAAAAATAAACATCGCTCTATCAAATTTAGACAGTTTTTAATAGTTATCAATCTTCAACAAAATTATATTTAGTTGATTATTTTAGTAAAGTTAATCAACTCTTAAATCTAACTAATATAATTAACCATACATAACTTTTGGCGGATCTCATGTATGTATTTATGCATAGAAAGAAACTTTATCTTAAGTAAGTAGCGTGGAAATTAAAAATTTCATTTTATCTGAAGTTTAATTTAATGTAAACATTATTTTAAGATGATCCCGCTCATTTTAGAAATCCGCTGGGCAATTAGCGAAAGCGATGGGAATTTCACAGATGTAAGGTGCATATATTTCAATTTAAAATAAAGAAGCATAATTAATTATAAACAAAATATATTATGATTAATTAAACTACGTATGAAATAGGAGAGTTTATAAATATTTAAAAGATAAACAGTTTCATAAACAAATACGTTTAAAAGATTATATTTGATGTACTTCTCTCCACAAAAAAGAAGAAGAAATTGATTAGTTTCCTTCTTTGAGAGTGGAACTCCAAAAAATTAATTTAAATTATTTAGAAAGAAACAAATGCCAAAAATATTATTTTAAATTCTAATGTTAGTAATACTATGTGATTAAAATTGGAGTTGCATAGTAGCCAGCTTTTACGCCTTTTAACACCATATTTTACTTTTAAAATCTGTTCTATTGAATCGAGAAAGTCTACGATTAACGTTTTGACTACGGAAGGGCTTGATTACTGACGGAGAAAACTTCCACCAATAAATTTGAATAGAAATTTTCTTCTTATTTAAACGTGTAATTTATTGAAAATTTCTATCACAAATGAGGCAAATTTCGATTCGTTTGTCTCGCTGGTAATCAGGTCGGGACCAGGGTTGCCAGTTTGGCATTTTTTTAAATTCAAACACTTCGAATTAGCTCCAGAAATTCTGAAGGAAGAATTTTTATTTTAAGTAGTTACGAAATATCTGTCATTAAATGAAGAAAGAAACATTATAAGGAATTTCTAGTTTGAATGTGAAATTTCGGAATTAAAATAAAGACCAAACTGGAAACCCTGGTTGTGACATACATGTTCCAGTGGATTATTTTTTATTCTATTCGTAACACTTTTTGAAAAATTACCTTTGTCATATGGTAATACTAGGATATTTTCAAGAGAAATCTACCGCAAAGTATTTTTTTTATAAATTGTTGTACGATTGAATGTAAAAATAGTCATTAGTCTTGCCTTTAATGAAAGGATTAAATAAGTCACATTTTCATTTATATAAAAAATGCGTAAAAGTTGTCAGCTATGAAAATGACGAGACTTTGCAATAAATATATTGCTGGTATAATTTATTATAATTGACTTTACCGAAGTATAAGACAATTAATACATTGACGAACGGCAATTTTTATGAAATCTGGGTATAAAAACGTTATAAAGTTTATTCATCAGTAAAATATATGTCAATGAACGATTTTAATATAAAATGTTTTTAAAAAATACGGAAAATATGATATAAATCCATTTTTTGCAAGGTAAAAGCCAGTAATATTTGATTACTTAAACACACGAACTCTCGTTCACGGTCGCTAATGTGTTAACATGGATTTAAAGAAAATAATTCCATAATTTTCCATATTTTAATGCTTAAATAATAATATATAATACGCATTTTTATATAAGGCAAAATGTTTAAATAATAAAACTAACGTAAAAATGTAAACAATTCAGAAATGCATTATACACATTTCAGAATTCCCATACAATACAAATTAAATGAAACACCTACCTATCAAAATAATTTAATTTCTACATAATTAATAATCTTAAACAAAATTATCTTTATTTTATTATTTATGTAAAGTTAATTAACTATTGTGTCTAACGAAAATAATTAACCGTATATCACTTTTAATGAATGCCATAAATGTAATTACTCTGAGAAATGTTAGTCTTAGTAATCGGTATACATGTTTTTGATTGGGCATATTTGTTTAACTAGATTTAAAATTGAACGTTATTGTGAAATTTTTCTGCATATTTAAGTAATCTTGGTAACAGTTATTGAAATGATCAGAATTTCACAGATGTGGTATCCTTTTAAATTTAAAATAAAGAAATATAATTAAATTTAAGTAAATTTTACGATATTTAATTAAAATGCATAACAAATATACGATAGTAATTTATACTGCTTCTATTACTTTGTTAAACAATGTAATAGAAGAAGTATAAACACTACTGCATTTAATATGTTGAAACAGTTTCTGTCCATTTTTATATAGGGCTAAATTGACTCATAAAATTTAACAGAACTATCGTATATACTCGCGTATAAGTCGATTCCAAAATTCGAGAGGAAAAAGTGGTGTATATCAGTAGTGCCTGATGGATTTATTATCGAAGAATTCGTAATAAATTTCTTCAATTAAATAAAGCGAAGATAATTATTATCAAATACTGATATGCAATCTGCTTTCCTCTCGATTTATAATTGTGTCTATAGGGTAAGTGAGTATATACGCTATAGATAGTTAATAGCCCTAATTCATTAAAAATACACAATAAGTTAGAGTTGGTGAAAAATATATCTACCCTAAAAAGGGATATTCAAATAATAATAATAATTATTCTAAAATAACGCCCCAGATAAATATTCTATGAATATTATAAATACATGATGCAATAAATACTTTTTTTCAGAAAATTTGTATTGTAAATAAATTTTATATATTATTTATTATTATATATTTTATATATATATATATATATATATATATTAGTTCACGTAGAAATTAATTTAAGGATGATGCCAGATCTTTCTACATAGTACATAAACAATCCTGGAAACAAGTAGTTAAACCGATGGGAATTCCACAGATCGCGATGTACATTTAAATTAAACATACAGGTCTCCCAAATAGTCCTTTTTTGATTAAAGATATTTTATTAGAAAATTTTTACTTTTAGATTTTTCTTGCAAATTTCGCAAAATTTTTCAATAATTTCAATTAATTCAAGAATTTCGTAAAATTTTCTGTTAAAAAATATCTATTATAATAATGTTTTGGCGGGTCGGAGATTCATTGATCAGGTCTTCAAATATATACAATAACACATTCCAAGATGGAATCACAAATTACAGAGGGAGAAATGCCATTTTAGAGAGGTTTTCGACTTAGAATGTAGATTCGTAATTCCAGAGGTGCCAAACTCTCAGTAATATTCCGTAATATGTGGGTTAATTTGACCCAGGTTTAACACGTTTCGCACCAGAAATTCTTTTAAGAAATTAAATTCCACGCAGAAACCTCAAATTACATAAATAAGATTTTTCCATAATTTTTCTGGTTTGATGGGTTGTTAAACTGGGTCAGATTAAGTAACATATTACTTAAGATTAGTGGGAACTTCGCACCTCTGGTATTCTTTTGTCAGAATCATTAAATTTTTAAGTTTAAAACGAAATTCCGCTGTAGAAAGTTTACGGTTTCAAAGTTTCACTGTATTATTAATTTAGACTGTAGTAAAAATATGATCAACATATAATTTTCCAAATTTAAAGGGGAAAATGGTTAAAAAAGATATAAGTAATTCAAGTACTAATAAAATTTGCTTAAAGGGTGGTTTGAGGCTACATTTAACAAATTTTAAAGTTATACAAGAATCTATGATTGGTTCTAAAGCGTGTCATAATCAATCTATTATCCGTTGCGTAGTAAATAAAATTTTCCATTTGAGATTAGTCTCCTTTTACACCAGGATTACCTATTAGTGTTTGGTGTAATTATGTGTGGAAAATGTCGTCTTCACCGTAGGATAGATTAAACTAAATTCTCTACAAATCTATATATCAGATGGGTCAAGTAACAATAATGCTTAAGAGCTCATAATATTATCAGTGATGGGACAATAGCGCACCAGAAAAGAAACTGACACCGCTAAATTTAAATAGTATTCTTCGGCTTATTAAAAAAACAGGATTGCTGTGAATTTTTTTTTATTTTTTTAAGGTGAAGTTAAAATTTGGTTAGTATTTAGTTACAATTTATTAGTAACAATCGCTCAAATGGTGCGCCACTGTTCCATCACTGTAATATACTAATTTATATTATTAAGTATGTTTGATTATAATCTATCAATTAGAAAACACGACTTTTGAAAGGATTTTTGCTTTTCCTGCAATTTCTGTAAATTAAAATTTAATTTAATTAAAAAAAATAAATATTAATTATTACTTTGAAATTGCAATTAATTATCAATTATTAATTAAATATATATTTTTGTTTCAAGAAAAATAAACATAAAATTAAAGAAATACGAATTTGAATAAAAATCAAAGGTAGTTTAAATTCATAATTAATCATATTCATTCTTCATTAAGCTCAATCAATCTATGCATATGTTTACATTTACAAAACAATAAGAATATTATGCCTAAGCAGCATGCAAGAATATTTTTATATTACTAGAATGTGCTGCAGCAGTTGTTATTTTTCTCACGTGTCCTATGCATTTCTTTTTGTTTATCTTTCTAATAACAGTAGGTATAACTTTCAAGTTAAACACAGATATTTCCCCATATTTCTAACGTTTGTTTATTGTTGTTGCCATGAAGCATGATCGATTGTTGACATATCCTGTTTTTTTCTACTTTCTTTTAGTACAGATTCAAAATGTGAGGTTCAAAGAGTTATTTCCAAAATGAAATAAAAAGCAGATTATTATTTTTTTAGAAAGATTTTATTAGGTGCCATGTGTGGTTATAGCTTTAATTGTAAGAAAAATAAGAGTAATCGATACTGATAAAATAAAGTTTCGCTCTGTGTGCGTGTCCGCAATGGTTAGCGAAGTCTACTGCACGTAGAAGTCTGACAATTTGGGTGCGGATCGTCCAAGGCAGGTCCTGATACACGTGAGACTCAGATTTTAAATTTTTTGATAATTAGCAGAGATATTAACTTAAAAACTCATCAAAAAAGCTATATTTTTCAGAAAAAAATGGCGGACGCGCGCTTGCTTGCGCAAAACCTGATTTTTGAGAGGAATGCAATGAAGAACGAAACATGTTTTTTTTTTTTTTTTTTTAACCTCCATGGACCAAACCGTTCAGAATACGGTAAAACGGAAGACATATTCTTAAAGATTGCACTTTTACATCTTAAACGCCGCAATCAGTTTGAAAAAATATAATTTTTAACCATCTGAAAAGAAAAATTAAAAAGGGTCGTTTTCGCAGTTTACGTTTTCCACCTTACCGAAAAGCTCCGTTAGGACGCAATTTTAGAGATACTGACAAATAAAAGATATGTTGTTAAAGCTGAGACATTCTTCATTTGGACTGTGAAATGAGTTTTCAAAAATATTAATTTTATTCATTCAGAAACACTGGCGACCGCAGATGACTTTGCGCCTCCCCGAGACGATCTTTTTTCTACGCTAAATGTAACTAAACATAAGCATTTTTACAGAAACTTTTTAGAGCATCTCGGCAGACCAGATTTACATCACCTCCAAAAATTAGAGATATTTAAATATATATAATCTCATAAATTTTTTATCAACACGGCAAAACGCAGGCTGTTTCGGCACGGCTTCGGGTTTTGTTTTCACTAGTAAATATGAATGTTTTTTTTGCGAAATTTTAAAAAGGGCTTGTACATGTACAAAGTTATATGTATAATCGATTAAAAATCTAGAGAGTTAGGTCGAAAAGAAGTGTTTTGTTTTGTTATGTTTAAGGACCCGACGCGAAAACAAGAAAAAACAACGAGTATAAAACATATTTCTCTTACAATTAATTATAACTATATTTTCGCGAAATTTTTACGCGAATTGAAAAACTTCTATAGTTAAAACCGATAAAAATTTTAAAGAGTTCGGTCAACAAGAACTATTTTTTTAACTATAACATAACGCTACTTATAAAAGAAAGTCTTTTTACGAACGCTAATATCAATAAATACCAATAAATTTTCCTGATTTTTTTCATTTAATAATATAAATACGTACAAATAAGGATAAAGATATAAAATCATACAAATTTGAGGTTTGTTAAAAATATTGTCAGGGATGCGGGTAACGTCGGGCGGGTCAGCTAGTTTACAATAAAAGCACCCATATCATCAAAATCAAGAAGACGAATTCATGCATGAAGCAAAGTTTATTGGATTACTACGAAATTGATATATGAAAATCAGATTTATTAAAGCATTGAAGCATTCCCTATTGAAAATGAATTGTGTAGCACCTAGATTTTGTTTACGGAAACACTCACATTATCTTAGATATATTACGGTTTACATGCGATAATTGTTAGAGGAACATTCTACGGGTGTTACATTATTTCAAACTTTATGAAATCGGTATTCAATATGCATTTTCTTATGTAATATGTGTCTTAAACCTGTGGCTCACGGGTCACCATGCTACCACTACTTAAGAACACACACATTTGCCTTATTTATTGACAGAAATGACATTTATCCGAAAAAGTATGAAGACACTTATTATAGAAAATGGTGTCCTTAGCAATTATTATTCATTTGCAATTGCACACAAAGGTGCAATCCGCTGTCTTCTTTAAAATATGTTGCATGTATACAACTCTATATACCATAAAAAGTGCTGTTTTTTAAAAGAAATTGAATACACTATAAGGTAGTACTTGCTAAAATTGGTCTTTCAGGGATGTTTTGTGTTTTTTAAATGAATTATTTACGCATCTCCTATAATCTTATAAATAAATGATCAGAGTTAATATATTCTGAAGAAATACATTCTAATAGTACAGGTAAGTGTTTTAAAATTTTTTCGTAAAGCTGGATTTTTTTTCTTGTTATCTTCATTCACGTCCCGTTTTATTATGGGAAAAAAAAATTTTTTCTTTGAAAAAAAAATATATTAAAGAAACGTCTTCTTGCGATAAACGTCTTTCAAATATTCTGTAATAAAAATGCAAATAAAGAGCTTGCATTCTAAAGTTACTTTAGGAAAATCACTCTTTTCGAAATTACAAACTACATTTTTTTAACTGTAAAATAAAGGCGGATTTTAATAATCTTTCGTCCAATTTCAGAAAAATTGATAGATAATGCTCTCAAAATGTATCTAATAAAGTTTCAAAGATTTTAATGTTTAAAATAAATAGGAATTTATCTTTAAAATTTGCATCAAATAAGTATCTTAGCGTAATGAGATTATATTTAGAAAAAAGTATCTTAAAATTTGTTTTAAAAGAAATGCAAATATGTAAGTACTCCTAGTTCAAATCATAATTCATTTCTCTTGAATCTTTTTAAAAAAATAAAATAAAATAATGTTTGTTAAATTTTTTTACAGATTATATGATTTCTGCAAAATATCGAAGTAAATCGTTCATTCTAAATAGGAAAGAAAGTAAGGGTTTAATTAAAAAATAATAATAATTCTGCAGTTATGTATAATATATTTTTACGAGTAACCGTTATAGATAATTGAAACCTATTTTTTCAAGAAAAAATTACTTATTTAATGGAAGGAAATTTGTTTCTGAAAGGACAAAGAGATTACTTATTATATTTCTTTAATTACAGATCAAATAAATGGCAATATTTAAACCAAGACCTCCTTATCATAGTATCAGACCTCTCAATCAGCAAGTTGCCTTTGACCGCTATACTTGTCCTGCTACTAGCGCCATCATTCGTCAGTAATAGTATTTACGACACGAAATTACACGAAATTTTTTCACAGCTCCATTTGTTCTATGCATTTGCTTATGAACTAGTAGTTTTCCTACCACTAAAATTTTATAGTAAATTTTATCTTATTAAATTGACAAGATCGTGTGATTACATGACGAAAAAAATTCTATTAAATTTTAGTGGTAAGAAAAAAGCGTAAGACTTGGCAGCTATGCGGTAGCAGACCAGCTAGATTTTTCTATAGATTTTTCTATTATATTTTTGGATACCAGTTTTTTAGTAGAGACAATTTTGTTTTGTTTGATCGGAAAATTCTGGGATTTAAAAGAACAACATTTTCTCTAAAAATATACTGGTGTTCAAAAAGCCCGAAACATGGCAACTGTGCGGTAGTATCCACCACGCGGCGATACTTTCCGGAGAAAGTCAATTAATAAGTTGGCAATTACCGCGGACATTTTCTCCCATAGACTTTCTCCGGATTGTCAAGTCTGATCTATGATAAGGGAGTCTTGATTTAAACAATATTTAATATGCAGACGTCCGAAAAAATAAATAAATAATAGCACATCCTATGCATATATATTGCTAAATTGTCACAAAGAGATGTAAGAGGTACTGTTCTTTTTGGAGTTGTGGACTTGTGCCATCAAGATGCAATTGCTGATGTGAAAAGAGATAGAACTCTGAAGGGACCATGTCGGGGCTGTATGGTGGATGTTGCATCAAATCCTATTCCAGCTTGTAGAGCGTCCAGCCGGTTATCGTACTAACATGTGGCCGGGCGTTATCTTGATGAAAGAGAACCGCCTTCCCTCTGAACTCGTTTCTTCGTTTTTCGCGGATGGTATCGCAAACTTTGATTAGCATGTTGCGGTATATTGCACTGTTGATCGTTTGTCCTATTTTCAGGCACACTTTGTACAGAATTCCACGACAATCCCACTAGATGCAGAGGAGCACCTTGTTGTTAGTTAAGGCAAGTCTTGCAACCGAGCCAGCTGATTCCCCAGGTTCTGACCACCTTCCTTTATGGCTTGTATTGTTGTAGTACACCCATTTTTCATCACAGGTCACAATTCTGTCCAGAATGTTCTCTTTTCTTTGATCTCGGAGCAGAGCCAAACAACAGTTTTTTTCTCCTGCGTTTGGTCTTCAGCAGTCAATTCGTGAGGCACCCAGCGGTTGAACTTAAACGTTAGGTTTATGCGTTTCAGAGCGTTTTTGGCAAACGTTAAGCTCTAACACAATAGTGTGTGTTGAAACATTTCTGTCTTGATCAAAGATTTGCTTTAACTGCTCACAATCAACTTCAATAAGGCGGCCGGAACGTGGTTCATCTTCACTGCCGAAATTTCCAGCTTTAAACTTCCGAAACCAAACTTTGACTGTATCATAAGAAACAGTATTGATTCCTAAACGTTCACACATCTTTCTGTGGCATTCAGTTTTTTACGGAACTCATAGTAAATAATCGTTCTGATCTGCTGACTTGATAGCTCCATTTTAAACACTTTTTTGAAGCACAAGATAATAAATTTTTAACAAACAAATTACACAGTCATATAGGCCCTGGGCTCTGCTTTCGAATGCAAAAATTGGTTGGCTAAAAAGTTAACAAACGCACGATTGTCAGCTGTTTACGCGAAGGTATCTCTCCTTGGCGGAAAACTTCTTACTCAACGTAATATTTTTATATTCCAATTCGTACCATTATTTTTGAAGGCAAAATTTATTGCAGATTTATTTTCCATAATTTGTAAAACCATTGTATATGTTAAAAAAATAATTGCAGAATGTGGTACTAAACGAATAAAAATATCCTTCCCAGTAAGTGATAAAATGTTGCTAGTATACAAGGTGGCCATAATTAAACTGACGGTACTCAGAGTGTTCTGTAGCGCAATTCTAATTGAGAGAATGGTGCCAAATTTTGTAGGACGAAGGATTCCACGAAAAAAATGCTATTTCCAAAAGTCACCGCCAGGGGAATATGTGGCGCTGTGTATTCGAAAAAGAGAGTTTCAAAAAAGAAGAAATAATACTGAAATAAAATTACCATTTATTTAGCACATCCAACTCAGATTTGATGTAGCCACCGTTTTTGTGGACCACATATTGCATTCTGTGCACAGCATTTACAACAGCAGAGAATAACATGTCTGCAAGAATTTTCAGTACAGTTCGCGATATGTTACCTTCAACGTAGCCAGGTCCTGGACACCTGCATGATGGACTTTAGGTAACCCCATAGCCAAAAGTCGCAGGATGTAAGATGAGGGGACCGAGGTGGCCATGCAGTTGGAAAACAGCGGCTAATGAATCTTTCTGTTGTGAATTTCTGTCGTAGCAGCTACTGTACCCGCAAAGCAATATGTGGAGGGGCTCCATCTTGCATGAAAATGATTCTCACCAAGCACTGTCTTTGCTGAAGTGCCGGAATAACAAAGTTGTTTAGCATTTGGCGATATTTGTCTGCGGTAACAGAACAAGTTACAGGTTTGTCGGAGTAATGTTCTCATAGAAGAATAGACCTATGATCATATCTGCTGTGAAACCACACCAAACAGTTATCTTTGGTGAATGCAAAGGAATTTCCTTGAATGCTGTTGGTAACTTGTAATGTCAAATTCGGCAGTTCCGGGTATTTACAGTTCCATTCAAGTAAAAGTGGGCCTCGTCTCCCCATAAGATTTTCCATGGCCAAGCATCATCCAACTCTATTCTGGCAAGAAAAGTGAGACCAAAAGTCAATCTCTTATCATGGTTGGTGTGACGTAACTCTTGTACACGGCTGATCTTGTACGGATAGAAGTGGATAATCTTTCGTAGGATTTTCCATACCGTAAAATAAGGCAAATCCAGATTCCGAGCTATCCCACGAGCGCTGGAAGTGGTAGCAATATTGTCTGGTGCTCTGTCGACAATCGCCTTTGCCACTTTTTCGATTGTATCCTGTGATACGGGTTTTCGTCCTCTGCCTGACAACATTTAGAGAACCTGTTTTCTCAAACTTCTCAACCATTGCTTTTAAACCATTAACTAACAAAGGACCGTTACCTTTATGCATTTTTTGTGGTTTCTAAAAGCACGAAGAGCGGCTGGCGCATTGCACTGGTTGAGGTAAAAGAATTTGACTAGTAGAGCTCGCTCGACTAAAGAAGGAGACATTATGAAAGATAACTTTCAATGAAATTGCTTTTAACAGTAGCACATTACCTTTTAAAGCCGAGCCGAACAAGCTGGCACTGGGCCAAAAGATGTAACATGAAATTTGAATAAATAACTTCTTCTGCTGTTGCTTTCTTTGGGGCTCTGTAAGTGAAATTGCAGATACAGAAACTTTAGCAGTGTTTATGTAAATTTTAACTTTTTATAAACTGTTACCATTTTGAGCTTGGATTAAATTGCTAAATTCGTTAAATAAACGGTAATTTTATTTCAGTATTGATTCTTCATTTTTTGAAACTCTCTTTTTCGAATACACAGCGCCACATATTCCCCTGACGGCGACTTTTGGAACTAATTTTTTTTTCGCGGAATCCTTCGTCTCTCGTCTTGTTTAATCTTCCTACAAAATTTGGCGCCATTCTCGCAATTATTCGCGCTACAGAACACTCTGAGTACCGTCAGTTTAATTATGGCCACCTTGTATATGTGTACCGTTCGAGAGGAAAGCGTTAAGTAAATATTACAAAAATGCAACTTTTTTTTTCTTTTTAAACAATCAATGGAAGAAAAAACCCTCAACGAAATGGGTTCGTGAGTGTAATGAAAAGTTTCCAGAAAGATTCATAATTTCTCCTGAATTTTGCTATAAAGAAAATTAAAGCTAAAAATAGTATCAAGTTAAGCTAAATTCATTCTGTTATCAGCAAAATATTTAAGAACTCATTTTGAAAGAAGAAATTGCAGTTTTATACTATAGTAAAAGGTATCAATAAAGTTAATATTTATATGGGTAAGATCTCCAGTCACAATTACAATTTAAATGCTGCATATTTAGAGAAAAAATAATCGCAAACGGAAATAAATTTTATACTATTTGAAGAAATACCTCCTGACAGACTAATCTACCTCAAAAACATAGCCAAATATTCTAATTATTTGAACATTTTTACAGTGCAATTTTATCTCGCAATATGTACCAAATGGGTATCCCAACGGAAATCTATATACGATATCAAAAATATATCAGAAGAAAATACTTTGTTTAACATATAACCAACTACCTGTTCAAATAATTTGAACATGTTGTGGGTGAGAAGAAGATAATAAGAAAATAAAAATATTTGTACACTTTTCATATGAACTTTTTAAAAACTACACATAATATATGTATATATTTTGTATATATAAATAAATATGTATAATGTATTTATTATTTTTAATGAAAAATACTATGCTCTACATCAATTATATATTCAAATTTAAAAAATCCATTTGATGATATGATTTACAAACACTATTGATTATTAACTTTAAAAACAGAAAAGTTTTCGTATGTTTAAAATTTATATTTTAAATAAAATGTATAAACGATGTACTCAATTTAACATTTAATTTGATTTCAAGATTTAATCGGGAGCTTTCTGTTCTCCGATTTACATTTCTAAACAATAAATGCTCTACCAAATATTTTGGTAAAGATGTTTAATTTGCAAAATCATGTATCAACAAGATGGAAAACATGTGGTATTAAATACACGTTTTCTAATAAAAAATGTCGCTTGATTCTCCTTGAAAATCCCCAGTAACGTATGCACCTTAGGATCGAATGAAATTTCTTGCAATTTACACTTTTTAGTTACATATCTTTAAAAATGTAAAAGTGGCTCTCTACTGTATGTACATCATAATTTTGATTGCTCTGTTTCAAGCAGAAATCAGGAATGCTGTGGGTCTAAATTGTTATACTAAATTCAGAAAACATCCTCTGACTGACTGAAAAATTTTCACATGCAGAATAGAATACATACAGTGCTGCCAGTTCACTACTTTTTTTTTTAAATTCAGACTGCTTGATTGCCACCAATTTTTTTTTTAAAGTAGATGTATTGGCCTTGTTTAATGATTGATTAAACAATGCGAGATTAAGGCCAATTGCACCATTTTAAAAAATGATCGGAATCAAACAATCTTTATTTAGAAAAAGTGCTCTGCTCTCAACACTGGATACCTATAATTAAAAGCAAGAGTCAAAATGAATCAATACTAATTTCTTCTTAATGCATAAATTCGAAAATACGAATAAGTTCAAATTACAGTGTCTTTAATGAATATTCTGAATAAATTCTTTCAAGAACAATTGTAAAAGAATATTGGTAGCCAGTTTAAATACTAAAATCCTATACATTATGTATAGATTTTCATATCAGATTAATTAAATGAAGCAGTACAAAACTTATTTGCTTCCATCGACGTCTTTGGTGAAAGAAAATAGGTATCTAACGAAGAATTATTTTGAACAAAGATTATTTCATATTTGATTGAAAAAAAAATAACATTTACGAATAAGTTTAAATTACAGTGTAATTAACGAATATTCTGGATAAATTCTTTCAAGAACAATTGTAAAAGAATATTGGTAGCCCGTTTAACAGTAGAACTACCGGAAATTTTACTCAATTTTTTTTAAAACTATTTCACACCAGAAATGTTATTTAAAACTACTTAACTTGTTCCCTTAATGTATTTCTGTGAGTTTTAATTTATTTTAAAAAGAAATTTCTGGTTCGAATCGGAATTGGTAACCGTCAAAATGAGGGATCATGGTTGTTCTAGTGATAAATGCTGAAATCCTATAAATTATGTATAGTTTTTCATATCAGATTAATTAAATGAAGCAGCACAAAACTTATTTGCTTCTATCGACGTCTTTGGTGAAACGAAAAGGTATCTAACGAAGAATTATTTTGACCAAGGATTATTTCATATTTGATTGAAGAAAAAAAACCATTTACGAATACGTTAACTTTACAGTGTCATTAATGAATATTCTGAATAAATTATTTTAAGAACAATTGTAAAAGAATATTGGTAGCCCATTTAAATACTGAAATCCGATAAATTATGCGTAGTTTTTCATATTAGATTAAGTAAATGAAGCAGTGCAAAACTTATTTGTTTCTATCAACGTCTTTGGTGAAACAAAATAGGTATCTGACGAAGAATTATTTTGAACAAGGATTAATTCATATTTGATTGAAAAAAAAAACACCACTGCGTATTGTGGTGATCGCGAAATGTGACAATGCGTTTTGAACGATAACTAAAGCAGAAGAGAAAAAAACCTAATTAATTTTCAATTATTTGTTATGATTTCTGGTAGACAGCATGTCTCAATAAACTACTGAAATGAAATACAGTTATTTCCTTTCATTATTTTTGTGTATGTTAGGAAAATATTCTGTGCAACAGCTGTGTACGATGAGTTGACTATTTTTTAAAAGATTCAATTCCATACTCTACATCAGAATACTTTACTCATTTTTTGGAAAAGAGTATTATCTATTACAGGGGTGTCAAACTGTGGCCCGTCGGATACTACTAAAATTTTACAGTAAACTTTTCTTTAACTAATCATCGAATTTCTGCGATCCAACAAATCGAAAATTTCTTTTAAAAGTTAGTGGTATCAGGTGGGCCACAGTTTGACACCCCTGCTCTACCTCAAAAACACAAATTAAATACTATTTGAAAAATTTTAAAGTGATTATAGATCGCAGTTTGTACGAATTCTATGGGTTTCCCAGCTAAATCTATATACGGTAGGAAAAATCTATTAGAAAATATATATTCTATTTGACTTAATTATTTATTCATATAACGCATTAATTTTAGAATCTTGGGAGTGGAAAAAATATCATAGAAAACAAAATATTTGTAAAATTTTCATATGAACTATTTAAAAACTATGTCTGAAATATGGATATGTAATTCAATATGTATAATATATTGATTCTTTTTAGAAAAGAAAATACTATTATCCGCATGAACGATATATTAAAATTTCAAGAAGTTCGTGTAATTTGAAACATTTCCTGATACGAATAACACACATTATTGATTATTAACTTTAATGCCAGAAAAGTTATTGTAGTTTTTAACTTTATTTTTTAAATAGAAAATTTGAACACTAGAGGGCATTTCGAATGTTGTTTGATTTCAAGACTCAATCGGTAACCTTCAGTTCCCCGATTTAGATTCTTAACACTAGACCCACCGAAAATTTAATTCAGTTTTATAAAACTATTTCTCACCAGAATTTTTATTTAAAACTATGTGACATATTAGTTTAGAATATTACGGCGAGTTTTCTATTTAATTTATTTTGAAAAGAAATTTCTAGTTCGAATCGGAATATATTCATTTCATAGCCGTCAAAATGACGGCTCATGGTAATTCTAGTGTTAAAAAAATTATTTCATCTTTCACGTTCATCTCATGAGCCATTTTGTTTTTCAAAATCGGACTTAACTAGTAATATTTAAATTATATGTAGCAGTGTAATTTATTTCTTATGTTACAAGGCACACAAATACTTCTTGGCATGTTTCAACAACTATGCGTGGAAGACTGCGAGTTTTTCTAGCCCTCTCCCTGACAAGCCCGTCTTAACACATTCACTAAGCTCCAGGTTACACTGCAATACAAGCAATTTTGAAATTAATATAATTCGACAAAAATAATGCAGTTTTAATACATTGAATAATGATTCATAACTTCAAGATTTAAATTTATATATATAATTAAGTTTTTATGTAATTTTCGAATAAACACCTTTTTTTAGCATTTAAATTAAAATACAGAGAAAACAACATTACAAATTAGCCCTTTTGCTGGACAGTCAGAGGTCTAGTATGTGTATATTTAAAGAAAATCAGCTCTAAATAAACACTACAAAAATAGATTTATTATGCGTTAATTCAGTATTAGCATGAATCAAAAAAGTAAATATTGATTTTGTTTTGATAGCGGTAGAACGTCATTTTACATCTGAAATCCCTTGAAAACTAGGGCCTGCACGCTGACAAAAATTGCGGCTGTCGCAGGCAGATTTTTTTTTTCGGCGTTTGTACGGTCCCTCGAAATTTAACACCAATAATATCTAAAAGTTTTATTTGACTTATTTGATCTAAGAAAAATTCGGCGAAGAAAACTTTGGAAAATTATTGGTGTTGAACTTCAAAGAATAGTTTAAACGCTCAAAAAAAAAAAAAAAAAAAAAAAAAAAAAAAAATCAGCCTGCGGTGGCCACCTATGTTGTCAGCGCGCAGGCCTAGTATTCAGGGGGCGGTGATTTGAAAATGAAAGATAAATACTTTCGAAACAGTGGCGTAGCCAGGGAGGAGGGCCTAAATGCTCTGGATACAAGAAATATTGTAAAGTTTTCCTTTGTCTTAATTATCGCAGAAAGTACTCCTATTATATAAAACAAAATAAACTTTACAAAATTAGTGGTATTCAGAGCATCTGGACCCCCTACCAGGGCTACACCACTGTTTCGAAACACTTTCTAACTCCTTCGGGTATTTCAGTAGGTTATTTCAGTAATGAAAGAAAACCCATTAAGAATTATCAATTATACATTGGATATATATATATATATATATATAAATCCTGAAAGTAAACATTTATTAAGTAATAAAGATACATTTAGTTTGTAAATATGTATACGTCATGTAAAAGCAATGAAAAGAAATATAAACGCATTATTGAATTAAATATTTGAAAAGTAAACTATACCATATATGAAGAAATGAAAATCATAAAAGATCCATATTAATACATATTACTAAATAAAGAAGATATTTTTCTAAAAATCATACTATTTTACTTTTTCATATTTGAAAGTTAATTTGTCTCTATATGCCATAAAAATAATATATATTTGATAAGAACAACTAAGACATAAACAAAAATTCAGAGTATTATCTTGCTATAAATTCTCATAATTACTTGATTGTAATTTTTTATAATGGTACGTTACAAGATATTATCTTCACATTTTATTCTATTTATCTATAAAGAAAACAATGGCAGATAAAAATAAATCCCAAACTAACATTTGTTCTAAGCCATTTACTAGGTAGAAAGAATTCTATTGAGCAATATGTTACGTTGTAAAGCAATAACATAAAACGAAGAATTATAAAGCACCAATTTACGGGAGAGCGCTTCCGACAAATCTGTCTATTTCGAATCGCTTGGGAGGGAGGGAAAAATCGGGATATGGAGGTTGGGAATCATACAAGTTTTTCTGAAATTTACATCAATGTCAAAATAAAAATAAAAATTCGGATTGCAACAGAAAATTCTAGATTTCAAGAAAAGATTGTAGATTTAAGAAAAATATTGACCCAGATTAACACCTTCTGGGTCAAAGTAATTCTGTATCTAAAATGTTGAACTCATTGACTGCTACCAGATATTACGATCAAATTCATTTGTAAATTTATAAAATGCTTTTCATCATCTGCATTATAAAAGCAAAATCTTATCCAAAAGATGTGATGCAAGTGTAGCTGTTGGGCATTTTATTGGTTGAAGTTTGCCCCGGCGTTAATCAATGCGATATCCTGCGATATCTAAGAAACATCCGAAAGATTTAGCCAATGTACGCGATTGTGTTTGAACTCAGCCCCTCCCTTCTACCAGCTTTGAGAGCAGAACCTCTTGGCCGCTGGTCGAAGCGAAATTCGAGTAAAATTTATTGCACATTACACTTTTTTTGTTGTTAAAAAATCACAAAGAATAAATAGTTCTTTCTTCAACAAAGCAATCAAGATTAGGGACAATTACAGTTGTTACTTACTAATTGGTGGCTTCAAATTATTTCAAATTGCTTCACTGCTGCTAATCTTTCGGAATTTTTTTAAAGTCAAATAAACAGAATTTGAACCAGAAAATTTTTTTATTGAAACGTATGATGCCTTTGTTGTTGCGTAGTTATCTATATATTTAAAACGCTAAGCGTTTTGTTTCGACAATCCGTGAGTACAAA
This sequence comes from Maratus michaelseni, assembly GCA_963931845.1. Lineage (NCBI taxonomy): Eukaryota > Metazoa > Arthropoda > Arachnida > Araneae > Salticidae > Maratus > Maratus michaelseni. The sequence goes on from OZ007595.1 coordinate 308,291,814, forward strand.
CTACTACATCAAATTACATCATTCTTTTTTTAAGTGAAAGATATTTGGCCACAGATTTGTTATCGTACATTCGTTTGTTCGAAAATTTAATTAATTAGCCGTAATCTTAAATTAAAATTTTACTTCTGCTTATGACGTCATAAAATCGGCAATCGGATTAACGCCCACTGTTGCGACGTACAGAGTTTATTTTCTGAACTCAATGATTGCGAGCATAAAAAATAAATATTAAATATTAAAAGCACGTGACGTTTAGGCCGAATTTTTTAATTTGTAAGTTAAAATATACTTAAAATGTTTAAGTATTTCGGTAAAAAAAATTTTCCGCGTGTTTTATAAGCAAATAAAAATTCATATTTACTGTGACGTCACGGAAATATTGTCCATTGGGTTCATTTTATCATTAAGCATTATAACTTTGTTGATGCCATTTTTTTCATTACAATTAAATGCAAAATATATTTTTATTTGTATGTATGGTGCTTAAGCATAAATGTACGTGTGAAAAGTTCTTACCGGTGAAAATGTCGTTATGCTTAGCTTGAAATGCATTTTAACATTGATAAAACTAAAAAGAAAAATTTATATGATTGTGTCAACATGGCGTAATATTAACTGATATTTCAATTTTTAATTTTAAAGATTAGAACTGGAGCCTTTATTGGTTGCTTCATCTTGATTGCATGCCTTGATTACATGTTACCAATTACTTTTTTTTTAATTATAGGATTAAGTTATAGGAATTATAGGATTTAAATTATTAAGATTTCCTTTTTTAATAAAAAAATTCACAAAAGTAAAGAATTTCAGGGGAAAAAAAACTTGAAATAATGATTGTATTTTTAGCTATAATGAACAATGTAAGGCTAATATTTTATAGGAATTATTTTGGTAGGTTTGTTATAAGTTCATTTAACAGTTCCTTATTAGCGGCAAAGTCTTATTTCTTTCACTGTGAATTTTTCTTTCGATGTCAAAAAATGGTAGCCTGCTTTTGGACGCCAACCAAAACACAGTGGCAATATTTAGAAATGTATAACGGTTGTGACAAAAAACGGCACTATCGCTTTAGCTTTCATCGCGCTTACATCACTTCTAAATACTAAAAATTTAATTTTTTTACTACATTTTACAATTTTAATTTTTACATCCTCAATTAGAAAAAAAAATTAGCTTTCGATTGAAATTTATTTGAAATCTGTCCCTTAATTTAACGACTTTTTAAATAATTTTCAAGCATGAAATATTTTTCAATTTTACCTCAACAATGTCCACCCGTTTGTTTTAATAATGTAAAATAGCCCCTTGGAAAGTTGCAACAATTGAAAATAGGTATCCCTAACCTTCATGAAAAGTGAAAAAAATAAAAATAAAAACCTGATAAATCATAAGATCAGATTATCCATAAGATAGAGTATTTTGGCGCTAATATAAAATCTGTCAAAAGAAAAAAAAAACTATTTTTAGTTTATGATTAACATAAAATTGATTTGTTGAATTCGTTGATGTATATGTTGAATCAGAATATGCTAGGAACTGTTATTTATTATTTTTTCAAAGATATATTTAACTGTATAAGAGACCGACTGTGATGGAAAAGGAATAATAATCCTGATTATGTAAACGGATAGAAGAAACCATACACATAAAGTACAATTGAAAACATTAAAATTCTCAGTCATCTGCATATTAATTTATTATTTTTAACAAAAATTCTTCATTTTTACATAAAAATTGATTAGCTTAAAACAATGGATGCGTTATAAAAAATATGGATTTGAAACGAACAATGATTAAAGAGGACATTTTAAAACTTTTAATTTAAACATTTTAAAACTTTTTTTAACATCGAATTTCAACGGTGCCTTTGGGCAGATGCAATACATATGCGCATAGGAGCTCATTCGATTGCATTATCACAGGGGGGGGGGGGTGCTTATACTATGTTCTTTTATTTACTGAATATGAGATGAAAGTAAGGAATTTGTATGATACTTTATGATACGAGTATTTGTATGATACTTTATAGTTCCATGACCTTCTTCTTTGTTTCTTTTTTTTTTTGTCGTGGGGAATATTACACATTTGTTTACGGAGTGTTCATTTGGAGTTTGCATCGGAAATAGCATTTCACTGGAGGGAGGGGGGGATTTTTTAAAATAAAATATTTGAAAGACTGTTTCATACGAAGCCCTACTTAAATAATAAATAAGCTTATTTTACTGATATTGTTATAGTATTTTCTTCCGTCACGTTTTGACGGGTTCCATCTAGTTGTATTTAATACTAAAACTTATGGTTTTATTTGTTATGAAATGAAAAAACGGAAGATAGACAGCGGCGTTGCTAATTTTACCTTTTTTACAAATAAAAATATCTACTAGAACTTTGTGCAGTAATTTCTCATTTATTGAATCACGGAATGTCTGGCATTAAATAAAGCAAAGATCACAACTGAAAATTTTTGGTAGATGTTTTAAGTAAAAAAAGGTCCTAAATTTTAAACACTGGTTGGCAGGTATATTAATGGCAGGTTAACTCCAGTACAGTTTCAGTTTATATAGTTTTGCTATATATATATATATATATATATATATATATATATATATATATATATATATATATATATATATATATATATATATATATTAGTTTTGCTTTTAGTCGTCCCGGCACTTGAATATATTGCGCAATTTTTGAATACGAAATACCAGTTTGCAAAGCAGGTGTGTTTTGATGCACTTCTTTACAAAAATATTACGTAAACATCACTTGTCTAAAGAAATTCCCCTAACAATTCGCACACTCACAGTGCGGTTTTTTCAAAAATTCAAGAATAATCTCAAGAAATAATTTTTACCTGGAAACTACGCCATAGTGTAATAATGAAAAAAATCAAATAAGTAGCAATCGAAATAGCATAGTGAAATGTGTTTTTTTAACACACAAATTATTTTCCCTCGTCTCCTCGTTATCGAGATATAAAGTCCTAAAGTTTGCTAATTTATTTGTTTAATTAAGGGAGAAAAGACATGAATCTGATTTAGAAATTTAAGAAATCAGATTAAAATTAAATAAAAACTTATTTAGACATCTATACTAATAAAATAAAGTTTCGCTCTGTGTGTGTGTGTGTGTTTGCGTGGTCGTGTGTGTCTGTTGGCGATGGCTAGCAAAATCTAGCCCACCTAGAAGGCTGGAAATTTTGATTTAGGTAGTACAAACCCTCTCCTGTTGTACCTGAACGTCAGAATTTTTATATTTTAATTACTTTCTGAAATATTAATTAAAATGCACAAAGAACTCTCATTAAAAATACGCTTTTTTTCTTCGGTTGGTTGGTTGTATAGAATATCTTCTCAGAAGACATTAAATATATCAGAGTAACGATGCATAGATAAGGACTTATAATGAAATAGTGCCAACATGGATTGGAGTTAACAGCGAAGCTAATGTAGCGCCATCTACTCACGGCAAATTACACAAACGCCACCTGTTTAAGACATTTCGAGGCACGGTTTTCTTTATTATAATTATCTGGGTTTAAGGTTTTCTTAATACAGGACATATATTACTATGATAGAGACTATTAATACAGAAAACTTTATTTAACAGATTATTTGTTATATATTTGCGGGAATGGCGAAGGGTAAATGTCTAATTACATTTAACAATTTTAAGATTTTTAGCTTCACCCGTAGCGTTTAATTGTTGTATTATATAGAGAATACCGCTATTTTAAATCTCAGTTTCTCAGTAATATCTCAGTAATAATGCTCCGAACTGCTCCATTTAGTTCCATTTTTACTAAATTATCGTAAAAATCAGCATCCATTGCTTCAAGGTGTATTTCTAAAAAGCAATTACCAGTATTTTCGAATAATAGCCTAAGCCAAATTTAAAATTAAGTTCCTAGCTTAACCAAATGAATCAATCTTTAAATATGTATAGTGATCCTCCTAATTAGTTATGTGCTGAAGGTCCCTTGAACACCCCCACCCCCACCCTCAGGGGCCCTCCTTCAAAGGTTTCTCTAACTATTCCCCGTTTCCATATCTCAGCAACTATATTTCCAATTTCAACGCGATTCGAAACATTATCTATATATTTAAAACGAAAGAGGCATTCTGTCAAATATTTCACAAAATATCGTCTCTTTACGCATGCGCCAACGTTTTTTTAGAATGGTCTTTGTCTTTCTGAGGGGTTCCCCTCTGAAAGGGGGAATCTATACATTTAAAACGAAAGACGCATTCTGTCAAATGTTCACACGAATATCGTCTCTTTACGCATGCGTGAACATTTTTTTGAAGGATTCTCCCCTTGAAACTGGAAACTTGATTGATTAGCCTGTTTAGCCTAGGGAGGTTGAAAAGGGTTGATTTAAAGACCTTCTAATATATTTTTGCTCTGAGATTGAAAGTCAAAGCTTTTTTTTTTTTTTTTTTTTTTTTTTTTCTTTAAAGAACTCATGTTTTCACTACTAAATATGCATCTTTGTTGGCAAAATTTTAAAGAGAACTTGGTATCATGGTTTATCTGAGTTTTAGAATCAGGCTGATAAAAGTAAAATTAATGAAAAATTTTAAAGGCCGTTATATTAAAAAAAAAAAAAGAAAATACTAAATATTGATATATATATATATATATATATATATAAATTTTTAAGACTGTAGTAAGTAAAAATAAATCATCTTTGTTTGCAAAATTTTAAAGGGAGCTTGGTATCATGGTTTATCTGGGTTTTAGAATCAGGCTGATAAAAGTAAAATTAATGAAAAATTTTAAAGGCCGCGTAATTAAAAAAAAATAGAAAATACTAAATATTGATATATGTATATATATATATATATATATATATATTAATTTTTGAGACTGTAGTAAGTAAAAATAAATCATTCGATTAATATTTTTAGTTAAATTCTTGCTGAAATACTTCAAGTATAATAGGATGTAAATTACAAGCTTAAAATTATTTCACTTCATTAGTTGAGTAAGCTGGACTGACAACACAATCTATCGTTTTACATCTATATAAAAAACGCTTACACAATATAACAATTCATAAAATTTTCATTATTTAATTAATTTAAAAGCAGCTAATTAAAAATAAAAGTATATTTTCTAAAGGAGCTTTCAAGTTATTTGTCAAATGTTGACGGGTACCATCTAGTAATTAATTTAATCGTCACCCTTTCTAACATTAAACTAAATTTATGAGTAGCGGTTACCACTATTTCTGAATAATAGTTTAAGCCAAATTTCTAATTAAGTTCCTAACTTAACCAAATGAACGAATTTCTAAAGATGCATAGTGATTGTCCTAATTAGTCGTTTGCTGAAGGGCACTTGAACATCCCCTCCCCCCGGCCCCTCCTTCAAAGTTTTTTCTCTAACTATGCCCCGTTTCCGTATCTCCGCAACTATCTTTCCGATTTCAATGCAACTGATTCCAAACATTATAATTAACTTAATAGTCACTTTCTATAACGTTAAAGTAAATTTATGAGAAGCGGTTACCACTATTTCCGAATAATAGTTTAAGGCAAATTTGTAATTAAGTTCCTAGTTTAAGCAAACGAATGAATTTTTAAAGATGCATCGTAGTCCTCCTAATTATTCATTTTCTGAAGGACACTTGAAAATCCCCTTCACCCGGCACCTCACTCATGTTTATTTTCTCTAACTGTGCCTTATTTCAATAACTCGGCTTATAATGTTCCCATATTCTCAAAACCAGCTCAATTTTGTCGCACTCCTACTATACAGTACTGTAGGCAACGTTGACCTGTCTCAGAGGTTATTTACGAAAGAGGTTGCTCCCCTAGCGGTGGAAGTAGGAAATAAAAGATTTTCCGGAGCGTGCGAGCGAGCCAGTTTTACGGTGTCGAAGCCATCGGAGATATTGGCCAGAGTTTCGTTTTTTAAAAGATTTGAGTTTATTACACGGGCTCGGGCAACGCCGGGCGGGTCAGTTAGTACTAATATAAGAAAGAAAGAAGCCCACAAAAATGCAATTGACAAATATGGTACTGAACTAAAAAATGATTTAAGCATAGTCAATATTTTCACAAAAGAACATTTCATGAACTTAATTCTAGTGCAATGATTATCTGGTCCATGGTCCACTTCCCGCGAAAAACAAAATTGCAAGGGCATTTCAAATGGAAGTTTGCACTAACACATACTTTTACCAAGCATACTAATTCATGTCGGATTATTGCAACGCACTAAACTGGAAATAGACAAGTGACTGGAGTTTGATGATGTTGTTACGATGTTGAAAATTATGTTATTACGATGTTTGATGTTGAAAAGTAATGACTCCTCCTTCCACCCTATCGACTCCTCCTACCATCCTATTAAATCAATAAATTAGCAAATTTTAAGACTTGTTCTAGCTCGATAACGGGGAGACGAGGGCAAATCACTTATGCGTCAAAAAACACGTTTCACTATGTCCTTTCGATTGCTGCTTATTTAAATATTTTTTTTTTATTGTTACACTTTCCTGGTTAGAACAAAATACACTTTATAGCAAAGGTAACTTTTCTACTCAGATCTTGTCTATGATGTTACGAATGACAAAAGTAAAGCCTACTTTTTTGGAGAAAAATTGTAAAATTATGCTTTTTTATTTATTTATTATATATATATATATATATATATATATATATATTAATGCCTGAAAAACCAGTAGAAAAGTTTTATAACATGCTTCTTTTTTGTCGTTACAAGTAAAAAAAAAATTTTTTAAGTAAAATAAAAAATGTAGATCAATCCTCCTGTATGATTAAAGAGTAAACATTCGAATATCAATTATTAATAATTGTTGATTATAAAACCAGAATTTTTTGTTGTTATTTTGTTGATTTTAATATTAAATTGCATGTGCTTTATAAAGGAACATAGCCCAGGCCTTTATTTAGTTTCGCTTAAAAGTCGGAGAATTTAATTGTCCTGACTGAGCGTTTGTAGATTTCATGGATTTTGTATATTTTGTTCGCAAAGCAATATGGGTCAAAAGCAGCGTACCGTTCTTCAAACAAACAAAATAAAATGCACCGAACGATGGCTATAACTCCAATTATACTTAATGCAAAAATAAACGAAAAGTAACGTTTAAACTCATATGAAACTCATTAAATTCGTATTTGATTTCTGTCATAAGTCGTTGTCTGCATATGAAAAACTGCATAATCCATTATTTGTCAAATGATAACACTAACTTTTGATATCATATTTTAGTTTCGTGGATAATTTCAGCCCGGAAAAAGGTATAGTTAGCAAGCTCTCTTTATATACCTTGATATTTGATATTTTATAAATCTGAATTAAATCCTCCGAGAATTACAAGAAATTTTGACATTTTGTGAATGCTAATGTTAAATCCATGTGTCAAACATTAATTTATAACTTTTAATAAAGATTAGTACCGTAATTTCCGGCGTATAATCCGCAGCTCAAAGAGTCGTTTTTCGACCCAGAAAATGTATTCAATAATTGTAGTCAAATATTTACAGCGATCTTTTAAGTTACTGTAATTTCCGGCGTATAATCCGCAGCTCAAAGAGTCGTTTTTCGACCCTGAAATATTATTTTATAAAATGTAACTTAAAAGATCGCTGTAAATATTTAACTACAATTATTGAACAAAATTTCTGGGTCGAAAAACGACTCTTTGAGCTGCGGATTATACGCCGGAAATTACGGTACATTTTATAAAATAATATTTCTGGGTCGAAAAACGACTCTTTCAGCTGCGGATTATACGACGGAAATTACGGTAACTTAATTTATAATAAAAATCATTCAATTGAATTTTCTTTTACTAATGAGATACAATGAAAAGACTGTAACACATTTTTTTTTTTCTTTTTCAGAAACATAATTTCAATTACTTTTATTTGCCGTAAATTAATTTAAATATATATATGTAATAATAAAGGAAGACTTTTGTCTGTGTGTACGTGTATCTGTTGGCGGTGTTCTGAAGAGAGCTACAAAATTTGGTAGGAAGGTACTATATATGTAGTCTTGCTCCTATATATATATCTAGTCATACTCTATATATGTAGTCTTGAACATCGATTCCCGATTTTGCAATTTTTGATTAGATTTATTTATTTAATTTTGTATGCGATTTTTAAAGTTTTTTCACTGTCCCGCTTTGAATGAAATGACCGAGGGATTTGAGGGGGTTGTCTTGAATTTACTTCAGTTTCAGAGTCTGTCTCTCTATTTAGTAACCGGCTGACGAAATTCTTAAAAGAGGAACGGTTTCGTGCAGCGATTTTTAGAGTGTTGTTGTGTTTCGTAATATTTTTAACGGAACCGGGCAACTCCGGGCGGATCAGTTTCTAACTATAATAAAGAACGAATTTTGTCTGAGTGTCTATCGACTGTTCTCTGAAGAGACCGCTGCACGCAGAGGTACGAAATTCGGTACCTCTATGTATGTAGTTTTGAACCTCGAAGCCTAGGTTGGGGATTTCTGCTTATATTTTTTTAGTTTAACATTTATACTATTTTTAACGTTTTTCCACGTTTAGCTGCAATTTTCTCACACGAGTAACAAGAAGCCGGTTCTAATGTTTCATCCGAATATAGTAAATTTTATCTTCTTTTTAATAAAATTTAACGAATTTCGTACAGCGATTTTTAAATTGTCGGCATTTTTTTCTCCTTTGCAATAAAGAAAATTTCCCATAATACTTGATCGGTTGCCTACATTTCGACATCAGTTATATCCAATACGCCTCCCCCCCCCCCCGCCGCTGTTTGATAATTATTTAAAGATAAAAAATCATGATTTTAAAAGAGAAAGACGGGTTACTAATTATTCCGATTTTATTTTTGGATTTTATTTTTTTTTATTTAATTTTTTATGCAGTCTTTCACGTTTTAGCACGTTTTGTGGCGATTAATTATACATTATTAAAATGAAACCAAATTCAATCTTATTGTGAAATATAATACATTTTGTCATAGCTGCCAACTTTTATGGGGTTTTTTTTGTTACCTCGAAAAATTAATAGAATTTTTTGCCATATTGAATCACATGATTTCGGCGATTTAAAAAGGTAAAATTTACTATAAAATTTTATTGTTAGGAAAAAAGCGTAAAAATTGGCAGTTATGCATTTTGTCCTCTTTCCAATAAAAAATATTACGAAGATAGCTGATTAGCCCGGGCTTAAACTCCGGGCAAATCAGCTTGTAACTATAATAAAGAACGAATTTTGTCTGAGTGTCTATCGACTGTGCTCTGAAGAGGCCGCTGCACGCAGAGATACGAAATTCGGTGCCTTTATGTATGTAGTTTTGCAGCACCTCGAAGACCAGGTGAAAGATTTCTGCTTAGCTTTTTTTAATTTAATTTTTATGCTATTTTTAATATTTTTCCACGTTTAGCTGCGATTTTCTCATACAAGTAACAAAAAGCCGGTTCCAATGTTTTATCCGAATATAGTAAATTTTATCTTCTTTTCAATAAAATTAATCGGAATTCGTACAGCTATCTTTAAATTTTGGGCAGTTTTTTTTCTCCTTTGCAATAAAGACATTTCCCCAGAATACTTGATCGGTTGCCTACATTTCGACGTCAGTTATATCCGAAATTGTTATTTTTTCCCCCTGGTTGCTAATTCTTAAAAAAAAAATAAATAAATAGAAACATGATTTTGACAGAGAAAGGCGGGTTACTAATTATTTCTATTTGGATTTCTGCATTTTATTTTTTTTTTAAATTTTATTGGTATTGGCCTGGTATAGATGATTTTCTGTAAATTCAAAATCGTAACTTTTATCTATGTTTGTTTAAAAACGTTGTAAAACTTTAAACCTGTTTTTCTAGAAACTCTGTTTTACAAAACCCGCCAGAGAACCATTTTTCAACCAATTGCCAATTTTTTTTTTCAACATTTCATGGTATGCTCTTTCATTAAAACACAAAGCAATTATTATTACTGTAGAATAGCGCTAAAAGTTAGAAAAAGTGAAGAAAGTTTAGGTAATGTTTAAAAAAAAAAGTTATAACATGCCTTATTTGCCGATTTTGTTTTTTGTCATAACTGGCGTAATTGTAGGGCATTTTTTACGTGGTTTCTTTTAAAATAAGCAGAATATTTTGCTAATACATTCATATGTTACGCAAAAAAAAAAAAAAAAAAAAAAAATGCAGACATAAGAGAATTTAAGAAAATTATGTGACCTTATCCTTAAAAATATTGTCGTTGAGGTGAACGCAATTCTGATTAATATGAAAAACACACAATTACTGTTTAATAACTTTAATACCAGAAATGCTTGATTATTTTTATGATACCTTTAGTTTAGATAAACTACAACAGAAGCTTACAGCTATAATTTCTTCTCTTTTATTTCAAGATGAAATTGGAAACTTTTTTAGTTAAAATAGTCGGTCATCTAATGCTTCGGCAAGCTGTTTGTTTCCTTTTCGAATAAAACTCAACTTGCCAAAAAATACAAAGTATCAATAAAACTTTTCGTTATGTAAATTTCATTTATAAAGAGAAATAAATGTGAATCGCAAAACATTCGTAAAATACAGCGCATTTATTATTTTAATAACATTAGCTTAATAATAAGTTTTTTAATAACATTAGCATTTTTTTATTTTAATAACATTAGTGAACGCATTTCTGATTCATATGAAAAACACACATTACTGATTAATAACTTTAATACCAGAAATGCTTGTATATTTTTATGATATATTCAGATAAAACTACAAAAGTGGCAACGTGTTGTAGTTTCTTTATTCTATTTCAAGATGAAATCGGAAGCATTTTAGCTGCGATTTGGTGTTTAAAAATGTCGGTCATCTGATGCTTCGGCAATCTGTTTGTTTCCTTGCCGAATCAAAGTGCCAATAAATTTCAGATTAACAAAAATTGAAACGGTATATAACTTTTCGTTGTGTAAATTTCATTTGCAAAGAGAAACAAACGTGAACCGCAAAACATTCGTAAAATACAGCGCATTTAATATTTTAATAATATTAGTTTCTATCTTATGAGTACAGTTTCATGTAGTAAATGAAGCACGTGTTACAGGAAGCGTACAGTTCATTAACAATTTTTAACAGAATATTTCGTATTATTTATTCGAATTAAAATATTACAATTTCATTTGCAAAAAACCCCCATTATTATTAATGTATAATTGCGCTAAAATCTGCAAAAAAGTGGAGAAATTTTAAGTAATTTTTAAAAAAATAATAAAATTATAATATGCCTTAAATAATTGTTTGCTGATAATATTTTATATGTTTTTGTCTCAACTGGAGTAATTGTAGGACATATTTTATTCTTTTAAAATAGGCAGAAAATGTTGCTTATACATTCATATGTTACGAAAAAAATGCAGATATAAGAGAATCTAACAAAATTATTTGACCTTAAAAAAATATAGCCGTTGAGGTGAACACAATTCTGACTAATATGAAAAATGCACATTACTGATTAATAAATTTAATACCAGAAAACTTGTATATTTTTATGATACCTTTAGATAAACCTACAAAAATTATATGAAAATATTATAACTTTAATATTTTTCAAGATGAAATCGGAAGCTTTTATAGCTACGATTTGATGTTTTAAAATGTCGGTCATCTGATACTTCAGCAATCTGTTTGATTCCTTTCCGATTCAAAGTTCCAATAAATTGCAGATTAACAAAATTTGAAACGGTATAAAACTTTTCGTTCTGTAAATTTCCTTTGCAAAGAGAAATAAATGTGAACCGCAAAACATTAGTATAATACAGCGCATTTATTATTTAAATAACAGTAGTTTATATCTTATGAGCACAGTTTCATGTAGTAAATAAAGCACGTATTAGAGAAAGCGTACAGTTCACTAACAATTTTTAACAGAATCTTTCGTATTATTTATTCGAATTAAAATATTACAATTTCATTTGCAAAAAAACCCCATTATTATTAATGTATAATTGCGCTAAAATCTGCAAAAAAGTGGAGAATTTTTAAGTAATTTTTAAAAAAATAATAAAATTATAATATGCCTTAAATAATTGTTTGCTGATAATATTTTATATGCTTTTGTCTCAACTGGCGTAATTGTAGGACATTTTTTATGTGGTTTCTTTTAAAATAGGCAGAAAATGTTGCTTATACATTCATATGTTACGAAAAAAAAATGCAGATATAAGAAAATCTAACAAAATTATTTGACCTAAAAAAATATTGTCGTTGAGGTGAACGCAATTCTGATTAATATGAAAAACGCACATTACTGATTAATAACTTTAATACCAGCAATGCTTGTATATTTTTATGATACCTTTAGATAAACCTGCAAAAGTGATATAAAAATATTATTTCTTTTAATATATTTCAAGATGAAATCGGAAGCTTTTTTAGCTAAGATTTGGTGTTTAAAACAGTCGGTCATATGATGCTTCGGCAATCTGTTTGTTTCCTTGCCCAATCAAACTCAAAGTGGCAATAAATTGCAGATTAGCAAAAACTAAAACGGCATAAAACTTTTCGTTATGTAAATTTCATTTGTAAAGAGAAATAAACGTGAACCGCAAAACATTCGTAAAATACAGCGCATTTATTATTTAAATAACATTAGTTAAATAATACGTTTTTAAATAACATTAGCATTTTTTATTTTAGTAACATTAGTGAACGAAATTCTGATTGATATGAAAAACACACATTACTGATTAATAATTTTATTACCAGAAATGCTTGTATATTTCTATGCTATCTTTAGATACACCTACAAAAGTTGCATCATGTTGCAGTTTATTTTATTCTATTTCTAAATGAAATCGGAAGTATTTTAGCTACGATTTGGTGTTTAACACTAGAACGACCGAAACTTTTACCCAAGTTTTATAAAACTAATTCACACCAGAATATTTATTTAAAACTAATTAACTTATTCATTTAACATATTTCTGAGAGATTTGTATTTAATTTATTTTAAAAAGAAATTTCTGGTTTGAATAGCGATATATTCATTGCATAGCGTTCAAAATGACCGCTCTTGGTCGTTCTAGTGTTAAAACAGTCGGTCATATGATGCTTCGGCAATCTGTTTGTTTCCTTGCCGAATCCAACTCAAAGTGCCAATAAATTGCAGATTAACAAAAATTGAAACGGTATAAAACTTTTCTTTGTGTAAATTCCATTTGCAAAGAGAAATAAATGTGAACTGCAGAACATTCGTAAAATATAGCGCATTTATTATTTTAATAATATTAGTTTCTATCTTACCAGTACAGTTTCATGTAGTAAATGAAGCACGTATTACAGGAAGCGTACAATTCATTAACAATTTTTAACAGAATCTTTCGTATTATTTATTCGAATTAAAATATTACAATTTCATTTGCAAAAAAAAAAAAAAAAAACATTATTATTACTGCATAATTGCGCTAAAATTTGCAAAAAAGTGGAAAATTTTTTGGTATTTAAAAAAAAAATAAAATTATAATATTCCTTAAATAATTGTTTGCTGATAATATTTTATATGCTTTTGTCTCAACTGGCGTAATTGTAGGACATTTTTTATGTGGTTTCTTTTAAAATAGGCAAAAAATGTTGCTTATACATTCATATGTTACGAAAAAAAATGCAGATATAAGAGAATCTAACAAAATTATTTGACCTAAAAAAATATTGTCGTTGAGGTGAACGCAATTCTGATTAATATGAAAAACGCACATTACTGATTAATAACTTTAATACCAGAAATGCTTGTGTATGTTTATGATACCTTTAGATAAACCTACAAAAGTGATATAAAAATATTATTTCTTTTAATATATTTCAAGATGAAATCGTAAGCTTTTCTAGCTAAGATTTGGTGTTTAAAGTAGTCGGTTATCTGATGCTTCGGCAATCTGTTTGTTTCCTTGCCGAATCAAACTCAAAGTGGCAATAAATTGCAGATTAGCAAAAACTAAAACGGCATAAAACTTTTCGTTATGTAAATTTCATTTGTAAAGAGAAATAAACGTGAACCGCAAAACATTCGTAAAATACAGCGCATTTATTATTTTAATAATATTAGTTTCTATTTTATAAGTACAGTTTCATGTAGTAAATTAAGAATGTATTACAGGACGTGTACAGTTCATTAACAATTTTTAACAGAATCTTTCGTATTATTTATTCGAATTAAAATATTACAATTTCATTTGCAAAAAAAAACCCCATTATTATTACTGTATAATTGCGCAAAATTTGCAAAAAAGTGTAGAGTTTTAGGTATTTTTTTTAAATAAAATTATAATATGCCTTAAATAATTGTTTGTTGATAAGATTATATATGTGTTTGTCTCAACTGGCGTAACTGTAGGATATTTTTTATGTGGTTTCTTTTAAAATAGGCAGAAAATGTTGCTTATACATTAATATGTTACAAAAAAAATGCAGATATAAGAGAATCTAACAAAATTATTTGACCTTAAAAAATATTGCCCTTGAGGTGAACGCAATTCTGATTAATATGAAAAACGCACATTACTGATTAATAACTTTAATACCAGAAATGCTTTTATATTTTTATGATACATATAGATAAACCTGCAAAAGTGGTATAAAAATATTATTACTTTTAATATTATTCAAGATGAAATCGGAAGCTTTTCTAGCTACGATTTGGTGTTTAAAATAGTCGGTTATCTGATGCTTCGGCAATCTGTTTGTTTCCTTGCCGCATCAAAGTGCCAATAAATTGCAGATTAGCAAAAATTAAAACGGCATAAAACTTTTCGTTATGTAAATTTCATTTGTATTAATGCAGAAGGAGGCTATTATAAAGAATATTAACTGTCTGTAAAATTATCTTCATATAAACGAATTTTATGGAATCAGTCTCATTACTTTCTTGACAGACCCTGTATGTATTATTTCTCTTGTCAACATCCTTTTTTCTATGCATTTACAAATATTACAATAACAAATGAGACATCATTCGAAAGTTTTCTGAACTGGCTTCTGACATAGTACACTCACATTTCATTAAAATATGCTTTTTGATTTAAAATTGCAGTCAATTAAAAATTAAATCAGCATTGTTTCCATAAATGAATGAGATACTTTTTTTCAAATCAATAAAGCCACACACACACACACACACACACACACACACACACACACACACAAAAAAAAAAAAAAAAAAAAAGCTGAATTATACCGTGCTTAAAATGATTATTTAAAAAGATAATGTGGGACGTCTCGTTCGGGTTTATTTTACAGTAGCGATCAAAAAACAAAATTCAAAATCAAATGTTTAGAAGAAATATGCACCATTGATCGATCGAAGCAGTAGTATTTTACGTGCAGCCAAAAATGTATGCTTGTTTATATCAAATTGAACATTTTGTGTATTTTATGAGCATTCAATTTATTTTTCTTTGTCCTGTGTTTTTCGCGAACTGGATGACGTTATCTTTTAACGCAGTTAAAATACGACTGCTAATTTTTTTTCTCGCACGTGCCTTTTGATATATTCGATTATTGGTTACTGTAACTTTAATGGAATAAAGGAAATGGTATTTTGCTTGATTAATGTTGTTTGCAGGTATTTTTATCCTTAATTTTTCTTTAGACCTTTCAACCTGCATCTAAAAAATATTAGATATTGCTAAAAAAATATTATACTGTAGTGCGAGGTCCTCGCACTGGCCCACTGGTATATGTATGAAACACTAGTGAGCGGTCCGAATGACATTGCCATTTCCTGACGCTGTTGCGTCAGGAACTGTATATTTTATGCTTTTGGGATCGTAATTCTGAGAAGCTTGTTAAAATGTTCCATTTCGAACGTTGTTGATCTTTGGTGTATCATGATTTGGTGTCAAAAAAATGGAACACAGTTTCAATATTTAGAGCGAAAACATTGAAATTTCAAGTATGAAGCCACCGATGTATTAGTTACCTAATTTTCCCATTTAATTCAAAGGAACTACTAGATTTATCCAGAACACACATGTATTAATAGCCCGAAGCACATAATGAACTTTGTCCATCACACACATGGTCACTGAAGCACATCGCGAGCACGCTGCCATTCAAACTGACACACAGTAAAACATACCATTGTATTGCTATCTGCAGAAATCGTCTGAATTTTAGCATTAATAATTTGACGGAGGGATAAATTAAAAACTGAGTATAGTTTATAAATATTATTTCTATTTGCTCTTGACAAAAAAAATAATAATAATAAAAATAAAAATGTTTATTGACTATGGAAAACACTATATCATATTCAAATTTTGCCACCAGTATTTTTAAAATCACAACGTTACATTAAACAAAAAACAAAACAACTTCTGTAAGTCTTACAGATAATGAAACTTAACACGATGGAACCTGATTTGCCATTTTTGTGTTCTTTTTTTATTCAAAAAATCCGATCTCATTCCAGGAATTGCAAATTGTAATATTTGCTTCATTTAATAACAGTTACTTCGTGATTACCTAAAGTAAAAATTTTACTTTTGTAATTCGGGTTAAAATTCGGAATTTTTTAATAGATATGGAGACCAAAATAGAAAGCTAGGTTGGGATTTATCTCGAAACAGAGCTCTATAGGATTCGTTAGCTTTTAATGTCAGTTCCACTAGTACTAATTGAAAAGATTTATGTCAGTACTGACGATGGTTAAGGGTAGTGAAAACGGTTCAATCCACTGGCAAGCTTTCTAATCAAAATATTTTTTTTAACAACATATAATACTAAAAAGTTATGCATTCATTGGTTATTTTAATGCAACACTCTAAACATGAAAAAAAGCGAGCAAATTTGACATTGCTTTCTTCTTGAAGGTGCAGTGCTAAGTATAATGATACAGGAATAAATCAAGCGTCTCTTCATTTGATGAGAAATATAGGGTGTCCCAAATGTCTCCGTACAACTTCAAAAATTATTACAAAAAAAAATAATAGGCCTACAGCAAAAATAATTACAATAGTGCATAGAGTAACTTAATAAGTTTTTTTCTACTGCCTTAGTAAACTTCAAAATGAGATCCTTTCATAGCACGAAGAATATCAAGAGGATATTCCAATTCAATCCACGAACGTTTTTTATGCTAGCATCAACAGTAGCTATTGCTGTTTGGATCTCTTGTTTCAATTTTCATGAGACTATTCACTATTGTTCGGATTTCATCAAACAGTTGTAACTACTGTTGATGTTAGCATGCTGAAACGCACTTGGATGGAATTGGAATATCGACTTTATATTCTTCGTGCAACGAAAGGATCTCATGTACAAGTATACTAAGGTAGTAGAAAAAAACTTTTTAAGTTACTCTATGTACTGTTGGAATTATTTTTGCTGTAGGCCTATTATTTTTTTTTTGTAATAAATTTTTGAAATTGTGCGGATACTTTTGGGACACCCTGTATCTCTTAGCCTTTTCAGGCATTGTTGCCATTTGCCAGTTGGCTACATTTTTTCCTATTCAGATTGCTTAATTTCCACCACTTTTTTAAAATAGAAATATTCGCCTTATATCACAGATTAAATAAAGACTATGAGGTCTCCGATCCTAACAACAGTAAACGCCCTAAATATACTTTATTAATTGATGATGAAGATTGAGTTTTTCTCTCTCTTCAGTTAAACTTCTATTCTCTTTTGTATTTGTATTAAAATATAAAAATCTTTAGTTTGTCTAGTCTCTTTTATTTTTGATAAATTTCATTATTTTTGTAACTTTTAACCCTTTGTGGACGAGCGACACGTATACGTGACGCATAAGATGCTCAGAATCTTCGATTATTTCCACCAGTTATTTTTTATTGTAAGCTTTGCCTTATTAAACTTTTGCATTTCTGCGATTCAATTAGGCGAAAATTTCTGTTTTGAAAAACCGGTGGTAAAAGATTAAAAATTCTGTAAAAGACGCTCGTCGCAAAGGAGTTAAAGTAGTAATTATAAGTATCACCAGGATAAAAAGGGTTAAACTAAATGCATGGTCTCTGTAAAGAATCTTTTTTTTTTTTTTTTTTTTTTTTGATAGAATCGACTTTCCATAGGTTTCATCTGTCACCTTGGATCTAATGGAAATTTTTTAGTTATTTATTGTTAAACTTCTATTTCTTTATTATATTTTAAATATTTAAATTTTCGTTTTAACTTTTTATATTTCTCACGGCTCCCTATTTGCCTCGCAAGTCACTTACATTTATCCTGGAAGTTCAGTTGATACGCATCTAGGTAGTATTCCATTCAGCTAACTACATTGTTCCATTGTTCCATTGCGAGAATAATGCCAGTTACACTATTTTAAAAAAGTGGCAGGAATCAAACAATCTGAATTTTTAAAAAGTAACCTACTGGCAGCACTGTTTTCAGGGACAATGTCTTACAAAATACAAAGTTGGATGAAATTCCGCGCATACGTTCTTGAGATATAGCTAGAAATCATGAAAAATGCACCATAGCAGCGCCATCTGTCGGATGATTTATGTCCAAACCTAATCAGCTCCAATTAATGTCAAAGACTAACTGAATCTGAAGATTGATTAAATTACGTGCATTAGTTCTTGAGATAGAGCGCCCACAAAATTTGTGTCACGTGCAGACACACAGACAGACAGTTGCACAGACACAAAGGCAGACATTTTGTAAAACAGTCAAATCGTATACAGAGCCATCTAAAACGTAAAAATCCGTCAACAACTGGGAGTCGAAATTGTTCATAAATTCAATACTTTCTTCCGTATAAAAATATAATAAAGTAAAAATTATCACGTACAACAATTTGCGGGCTTGTGGGAGGCAGAGGGTTTGATATATTAACACTAATATTAAAGATATTAAATTGGTAATAATAATACAATACAATAACTGTTAAAGTATATTTGTTATTAAACATAAAAATAGAAGATATAGTAAAATAAAACCTACTAGTAAGACGAATGTTAATTCAGAAAAAAGTACTGACGGACAAAACAATGTGATATTTTTTTCTTATAAAGGGAAATGTCCAATAAATTCTTTAAAGCACGGAACGTTACAATCAACAACACGACACTGAAAGACACGTGTAGGTAATGATAGATTTTCTAAGATTTCTATGTATTTTTCTCTTAGAGTGTTCTATTTAATGACAACTCAAAAAAGACTTCGGTTCTTGTTCACTTAAATTAACCCGTTTGCTGCCGGGTTAAAATTACCGGAGTTTTATTTTATTTAGAAAGTTTGAATTCATACCAGAAAATACTAACACTTTTATTTAATTATTTTATTCTTCTATTTTATTCTTTTATTTTATGATTTTATTTAATTGCATACATTTCGTGATTACATAAAATAAAAATTCTTCTTTCGAAATTTCCGGTACGAATTCGTAAATTTAGATTGAAAAACCACGAGTATACTCGTGGTTGGCAGCGAGTGGGTTAAAAAGAAAATCTGTATACAACATACAGCGTGCGTATATTTTTACCACAATTTTTTAAAGAATTATTTGCCTTACTTAATCGCAGAAAAATACTACATTAGATTATTTAAATGTTAAATTGCAATTTTTAATGAGAAGTAGTGGTGCCAGACTATATGTCTTGCACCATTTTCCAAGCTCAGCAGCTCCAAGCTCTAATTTACTCTAAGCAGTGTTGCCACTTTTTTAATTCAGAAATTTTGAATATACACCAGGAATTGTGAATAGTATTTTTTTACTTATTTTAATGAGAGACACGTTGTTATTATATAAAATTAAAAAAAAAAAACCTTCTTTAGGAATTTCCTGAGTGAATTGAAAAAAAATATACACGAAACTGGCAGCCTGATTCCAAGTATTGCACCATCTATAATGTATACCTTAAATTAGAATAACTATTACTTAAAAAGAAACACACATACATAAAATATGCGATGATAAATGTATATGCTCTTTGATGTGCAAAAGCACATCACAAATCGCGTACACTATATGGAATTGCCAACGAGATCACCACTAATTACGATTAGAGAGTTTCTTTTTCAATTCCTACTATTAGCTCACACTCTCTATATATTTATATATCTTGCACAAATTTTCAATCGTTAATAAAATATTTTCTATTCATCCACTCAAGTTTAAATACATTTTTTCAAACTTGTAGTGGATGACACTTGATGTTAATGCAGTTTTTTTTCAAATATTAATTCATTCATTAAATTTAATTAATTAATTTTAGTTTTATACGGGAGAAAAAAATTCTCCCTTTGTTTCCACAAATGAAATGAAAGATTTTTCTCAATAGAGTGATGCCACAAAAATAAAATACCGCAACGATGATTATAAAAAAATGATCAATAAAGATAACGTGGGACATTAATGCTGCACGAGATTATTTTATATATTTATGATTAAAAAGTAGGAATTGACTTTATTATATATATATACCGGGTGATTATAATTAAAGTTACGATTTCAAAAATCGATAATTTTAAAACTACTGGTCAGAATGACTTGATATTTTAGCAGAACAATCGTGAGGCAATGGAATTTTGTTTGGCGAAGGAAAAAAAATAGTTCCAAATTGTGCCGATAGATGGCGTTGTCAGGGTAATGTCAGGGGAAAGACCAAAAATGTATTCTTGAACCCTTTCCGGCGCGGAGTAAATTTGTTTGCAAAATGATGAAATAATAGACTGACACCGGAATTTACAAACGAATCCATTAGTAAAAAGAAACTTGCTTATTTTTCTGGTTCTTAACCCCTTAATCGTCGTGCCCGAGACATTCACGGGCAGTGTAGATTACGCCTATTTTATTGAGATTGTTTGATTCCCACCAGTTTTTTTTTAAATAGTATTATTGGCTTTATTCTTGCATTATTTTATTTGCCTATTAAATAAGACGGACATTTCTACTTAAAAAACTGGTGGTAATCAAGCAATCTCATTTTTTAAAAAGTAGCCTACACTAAAAGGGCGCGACGATTAAGGGGTTAATGGAAGGAAAATTTTAATTAAATACCGGGTGATTATAATTAAATTTACTTTTTCAAAAATCGATAATTTTAATTAAAACTACTGGTCAGATTGACTTGATATTTTAGCAGAACAATCGTGAGGCAATGGAATTTTGTTTGGCGAAGGAAAAAAAAAGTTTCAAAATGTGCCCATAGATGGCGCTGTCTGGGTTCACATTGTCTGAAGATATGCAAATTGCTAATACGTGACATGCGCACCTCAGACATAGCAACCATAAAAATGCAGAGCAGCACAGCTCTTTGCCTGAATGCTTCATCATGACTCTGACTATGAAGGATCGCGCTCTGCTCTTGAAGCTTTTTTATAAGAACGATGACTGTGCACTTACAGCTATTAGGAAGTTTCGGACATTAAAATCCATAAAAAAAGGTCCAATAACAACAAATGGTCTGCAAAAAATGATTGCTAAATTCGAAGAGACCGGTTCATTTGACGTTAAACGGGGTAGAGGAAGGAAACCAGTTTCAGCTGCGGCAGTGGAAGATGTGGCTACAGCATTACAGGAACATACTGACAGTGATGCTGGAATCAGCAGTGCAAGGGGGATTGGCCGAATGCTGCATATGCAGAACAGCACGGTGCGTAAAGTCCTAGGGAACGTCTTACGCTGTTATCCGTACAAGATAACTCATGTGCAGGAGTTGCTACCTGCTGACCTGGAAGCACGTCAATCTTTTGCACTACAATTTCTTGCCCGGATGGAAGTGGACAACGGATGGCCATGGAACATTCTGTGGTCTGACGAAGCCCACTTTCATTTGCAAGGTTCTGTAAATACGCAAAATTGCAGGATATGGGCGACCGAGAATCCGTCCCAGCTACGGCCATTACCTCTTCAGTCTGAAAAGGTCAGTGTGTGGTGCGGAATAACGGCAGCGTTTATCGTCGGTCCATTTTTCTTCGAGGAGATCACACCTGCGGGTCCCGTTACCTGCACAGTTATTGGCAAGCGGTATGAAGCACTTTTGCGTAACCATGTTCTTCCGGCACTTCAACAGCGTCAGTGTGTGGATCGCATAATATTCATGCAAGATGGCGCTCCTCCGCACATTGCTACTACTGTGAAGCAGCTACTGAGTGATAATTTCGGAGATGATAGGATCATAAGCCGCCATTTTCGAACAACGTGGCCGCCACGTTCCCCCGACTTAAACCCGTGTGATTTCTGGCTTTGGGGGTACCTGAAGAATGTTGTTTATAGCGGGCGGATTCAGAATCTAGCCGACTTGAAGGCAAGCATCACACAACACACCCATTGCATTAGTACAGATACCCTCCGATCTGTTGTGGAGCATGCCGTTTTGCGCTTCCAATTAGTAGCGGAACAAGGCGAGGGCATATTGAGCAACTTATGCCTTAATAATCAGTAAGGTGTTTGTTCCATGAAGCTCTTTTTTTTTCATTTTTCTGTCGTCGCTGTAAACACGTTGTCTTGTCTTTTCGCTAATAAATTTTTAGTAAATCTCTGAATTCTGTAATTGCGTAGAAAAAATGTTTATACATATCCGCACATCTGAGGACCAGAAATTTTGCTGATTTTAGTTTATTTTTTTTAGAGTTACTTTAGTCATTTGCAAAATTATTTCTACTAAATATTCTTTAACTAAATAAAATATATTATACAAAGTTCTCTTATATAAAATACAGTGATCTCTCATTTATACGCGATATTCAGTAATTTTTTTCATACCACTATTTTAAAACAGTAAAATTAGATTTATAAATTCGCCGATTTAAGAAGAAGAAAATTACCTTATAAAAAAACTGGTGCGGAAAAATTATTTCCGTGTATCGCTTATAAGTGAGAGATCACTGTGATTATTTTGAACAAGGATTATTTCATATTTGATTGAAGAAAAAAACACCACTGCGTATTGTGGTGATCGCGAAATGTGACAACGCGTTCTGAACGATAGCTAAAGCAGAAGGAAAAAAAAAACTAATTAATTCTCAATTATTTATTATGTTTTCTTGTAGACAGCAGGTCTCAATAAACTACTGAAATTAAATACAGTTATTTCTTTTCCGTATTTTTATGTAGGTTAGCAAAATGTTCTGTGCAAAAGCTGTGTACGATGAGTTGACAACTTTTTAAAAGATTCAATTCCATACCCATAGCCAGGGGTGTAAAACTGTGGTTCGTCGGACACCACTAAAATTTTACAGTAAACTTTTCTTAAACTAATCATCGAATTTCTGCGATTGAAGAAGTCGATAATTTCTTTTAAAAGTTAGTGGTATCAGGTGGGCCACATTTTGACACCCCTGCTCTACCTCAAAAACACAGTAAAAAATAAAATACCATTTGAAATTTTTAAAAGTGATTATAGATCGCAATTTGTACGAATTCTATGGGTTTACCAGCAAAATCTATATACGGTACGAAAAATCTATTAGAAAAAATATATTCTGTTTGACTTAATTATATATTCATATAACACGTTAATTTTAGAATCTTCGGAGTAAGAAAAATATCATAGAAAACAAAATATTTGTAAACTTTTCATATGAACTATTTAAAAACTATACCTGATGTATGTATATGTAATTAAATATGAATAATATGGTGATTGTTGTTAGAAATGAATATACTATGCTCTGCATGAATGATACATTACAATTTCAAGAAAACCGTGTACTTTGAACGATTTGATGATACGAATAACACACATTATTGATTATTAACTTTAATGCCAGAAAAGTTATTGTAGTTTTTCAATATATTTTTTAAATAAAAAATTGAACGCTAGAGTGCATCTCGAAATAATAAAAAATGCGGTGTGAATCTCCTCGGAAATTCCAAGACAGTGTGGTCGAATTATGGCGGTCGATTGTCTGCACGAGGGGGGTGGTCTTCGTGGTGGTCTTTCTAAGAGAACCTAATCCGTATTTACTCAAGGTTATCCAAGGTTCGAAGAAACATCCGAACGATTAGGCCAATGTGCGCGATTGTATTTGAACCCAGCACCACCCGTCTACCAGCTTTGAGAGCAGAACTACTTGGCCGCTTGTGGGGCCCAAATTCTAAGGAAATACGCACCTTAGGTTCGGCTAAACTTTCTTGCAATTTATACTTTTTCTGTTGTTAAAAAATCAGAAAGAATAAATGGCTCTTTCTTCAACAAAGTAATCAAGATTACGGAAAATTACAATTGCTACTTACTAAATTGGTGGCTTCAAATTATTTCAAATTGCTTCAGTGCTGTTAATCTTCCTGATTTTTTAAAGTCAAATAAACAGAATTTGAACAAGAAAATTATTTAATGAAATGTATGATGCCTTTGTTGTTGCTTATTTATTTTATTTAATAAAATATATGGTTTTATTTGTTATGGAAAAACAAAAGATTGACAGCTGTATTGCCAATTTTACACCTTATTTTAATAAAAATATGTACTACAATATTGTGCAGTAATTTCTGTTTTATTGAATCACGGAATGTTTGCCATTAAAGAAAGATAAATTATAAAATCTTAGTTGTGATCTCTGATAAAGCAAAGATTACAACTGAAAAATTTTATAGATGTTTTAAATAAAAAATGATCTAAATTTTAAACACTGGTTGGCAGGTATATTACTGGCAGACTAACTCCAGTAGAGTTTCAGAATATATAGTTTTGCAATATATATATATATATCAGTTTTGTTTTTAGTCGTCCCGGTACGTGAATATATTGTACAATTTTTGAATACGAAATGTCGCTTTGCAAAGCGGGTGTTTTTTGATGCACTTGTTTATATAAATGTTACGTATACTTCACATGTCTAAAGAAATTCCCCTAACAATTCGTACACTCACAGTGCGGCGTTTTCAAAAATTCTAGAATAATCTAGAGAAATATAATTCTTAGCACATATGCGTTAAGTAATTGCAAAGACAACTTTATTATTCAAAATTTGTCTATGACGTTACGAATGACAAAAATAAAGCTTACATTTTTGGAGGAAAATTGTAAAATTATGTTTTTTTCAATTATATTTTTTTGAAAGGCCTGAAAAACTAGTAGAAAAGTTTTATAATATGCTTCTTTATTGTCGTTACAAATTAAAAGAAAAAATATTTTTAAAATAAAATAAAAGATGTGGGTCAAACCACCCGTATGATTATAAAGTAAACATTCGAATTTCAAGTATTAATAAATGCTGATTATAAAACCAGAATTATTTTTGTTATTTTATTGATTTTAATATTAAATTGCATGTGCTTTATAATGGAACATAGCCCAGCCCTTTATTTAGTTTCGCTTGAAAGTCGGAAATTTTATTTGTCCCGACTGAGCGTTTGTAGATTTGATGGATTTTGTATATTTATGATGTATCGAATACTCTGATCACAACAGTAGGCTAGGTTTTGAGTGAGAACGTAGTTTTTGTCCACTAATTGTCCATGTGTGTAGAAGTTGATCAAGGCTATCTCTCTTTAACTTTCGACGGCTGACTGTGAAAACATCGCAATTTGGGAGTTTCTGCTTTTCATCGATATTTATGAAAATTGTTATAGCTGGTCAATCGATGTTTGACTATATAAGCTTCAGAATGCGTTGGAAAGTTGGAACTTGGGTCGAGTTCTTCCTCTGTAAGGGATAATTTATATCCGGCTATTGAGTTCATCAATCTGAAGCTGAAAAGAGAATAAGCGGTTGGTAAGAGTTATTATTATTTTTTGTTGCTATAAGGGTTGGTCCTATAAAAAACTACTTGTCAATATAAAAGTTTTAGGTAATATTAAGATGATTTATAATAAATTTAAGCGGATTTGATATCTTGTGAATTGACGGAGTTATGACATTTTTCTTCTAAAAGCCCCTCCCCCCCCCCTTTGAGCCATTTTTAGTGATATCAAAAATCTGTCATACATAAATTTCCGGCCTTTTTCCTAGAAGTAATAATAACTTAAACGGATTCGATACGTATCATAATTAAGAAATTATAGGAGTTTTCCTGTTTTCACAAAAAGCCCCCTACGTAGTTCGATTTTGCCAAATAACGAACTTGACCGAGATTTTATGCCCCTTGATTTTATGTATCAGTTTGGAAGAGATTTGTGCAGAAATATGGGAGTTATCGTGTCCATAAAGAGTGTCACAGATAGATAGATAGATAGATAGAGAGAGATAAAGTTTTGAACTGGGGGTGGTTTTGGGTTCTAAGAGTCATAATCGGCGTAGATCTGCAAAATTTTTTCAAAAATTCCAACTTAGGGGAGAATGTAATAGGTAGTATTTCTTACGAAATCTTCCTAAATGCAAATAAAAAGAGATTGCGTTCTAAATTTACTTTAGTAAAATCAGTCTTTTCAAAATTACAAACTACATCTTTAAAAATGTAAAATAGTTTTAAAAACAAGATTTTAATAATCGTTTGTCCAATTTCAACAAAATTGATAGATAATGCTCTTAAAATATATCTAATAAATTTTTAAAGATTTTAATGTTTAAAACAAATATGAACTTTTCCTTCAAATTTCCAATAAGTAAGTAATTTAGCATTATGAGATTATATTTAGAAAAAATATGTTAAAATCTGTTTTAAAAGATAGACAAATATGCAAATACTTCAGCTTAAAATCTTAATTCATTTTTCATGAAAATTTTTTTATAAGAGAACGTTCATTTAAATTTTTTAACAGATTATATGATTTCGGCAAAATGGAAGAAAACTTTTGAGATTCTTTTAAGAATAAAATAAATATGCAGTTATGAATAATATATATTCTTACGAGTAAGATATTGAACCTTTTTTTTTCCAGAAAAATTTTAGTTATTTCATGAGTGGAAAATTGTTTTTGAAAAGCTGAAGATCTTACCTAAATAAATGATTTATATATATATATATATATATATATATATATATATATTTAATTACTGATCAAATTAATTAACAATATTTAATGTACAGCCATTGAAAAATAAAAAAGGACACACCTGATACATACATAACGCTAATTTGCACAAAAGTATGCAAGAAGTACTGTTCAATTCGTAATTGTGTCTGTTTATCAAATATAAATAAAATTCTTAAATCAGAGGCTTTCTAAATATTAAAAAGTATACCAACTTTGAATTTTTAAATGAAACACCTACTTTTGACAACATATTTGAACTTGTTGAATTAAGGCAGCCTGGAAAAAGTTATAGTTTTAAAAAATTTCTATTAAATTTTCAAATTTACAACATGAAATGTTTTAGGGGTTCATCTATAAATTTAGAAAAATACAATTATGATCTTATGAGTGAACATTCGATAAGTTAGTAAAAATCATAGAAGCCCGCCGACTTCACGGGCGTGAAAAAAGCAAACAGAACTTGAACCATTAATTTTTTAAAGGTTGTTTGATTTATTGTATCACTGTTATTAATTAAGACATAAATGAGGGGTTTAGAATGTCAGTGGAGTAAGTCAATATTTAGTAATTTTAGAAATGGTTTTGTGAATTTATTGTATTGCCGTTGCATTAAGTGATCCAACTTGTTTTGTCCTCTAGCGGAATTATAACTTATTTGAATGTTACACTGAACAGAAATTAATATACGTTCAGTGAACATATGCCTACTAGATTTTTAAAATTTTTGACTTACTCTTCTGTCATTGTAACCCTTTCAAATAATATGCTAAAATTAGCAGTAGGAGGTTGCTGATTGCTCCCATCGCGTCCGCTATATCGGCGACTAAAATAAAATTATATTATTCGGAAATTTGTATACTTAAACTAAACTCATTTTATAAGAATAAAAATTGAAGACAATTTGATTAGTTATTGTCATAGGTGTCAACCTCTCATTAATATTCGGTAATATGCGGGTTAATTTGACCCAGGTTTAACACGTTTCGCACTAGAAATGTTTTTAAGTAATGAATTTAAATAAATTCCACTTATAAACCTGAAATTGAATAAATAAAGATTCATCCAATATTTTTTCTGGTTTGAAGCTTTATTAAACTGGGTCAAATTAACCCGCATATTACGAAATATTAATGAGAGGTTGGAACCTATGGTTATTGTCAAAGATTCCCTTTTGTGTGAAAACTACAGGCAACAGGAAACGGTTAGGTCATCGAAAAGTAAAATTTATGATTATCTGGGAAACGCACGATTTAAATGCAGTGTAAACTTTCACACCCATGTTTTTGAGAATTGTACCGTAATTTCGCGCGTATGCGCCGCACCCAAGTTAAGTCTTTTTCAAACCGGAAATTTTATTGAAAATAAGAAATCAAATAAGTGTTAAGCAGAAGCAAGTCACATTTTATTTAAAATCAATTCTGGTAGGAAATCGAAATGTCTGAGGTGCGGCGTATACGCGCGAAATTACGGTAGTTCCTTTTATACAAAAAATAATGTAGGTAATATTTCCTATTTTAAAAAGAAATAGGAATTCATTAATAATTTTCATAATTAAATGTATGATTTTGAATTACAAAAATGCCTGATATAAGTTTTGGTCAATTTATAGTATCTAATGATAAAGAAAAAAATAATAAATCGGATGTCTTTTATGGAGGAAATATATAAATGTTTGTCTCGTAGATTGGACATTAGCATCCTCAAAATATGCACTCTTCTAACTGTATGAACAATTTGGGATAAAGTATATAAACTGTACATTTTCCGAGATGTGCTGATCCAAGGAACTGAAATACACAGTCAATCATGGGTGTTTAAATTTGAACATTTAAAGTTGTCACCATATTTAATATATAGACAGTCCTTTTCTCAAAGCATTCGAAATTCGAGTATATCCACCTACTGCATAGCTGCCAACTTTTACGCTTTTTCCCTACGACTAAAATTTTATAGTAAATTTTACGTTATTAAATCTCCGAAATCACGTAATTTAATAAGGCAACAATTTCTATTAAATTTTAGTGGTAACAAAAAAGGGTAAAAGTTGGCAGCTATGCCAGAGGTGCCAAGTTCCCACTAATCTTCCGTAATATGTGGTTTAATCTAACCCAGTTTAACAACGTTACAAACCAGGAAAATTATTGGATGAATCTTTATTAATTTAATTTCAGGTTTCTACACAGTGAATTTATTTTATTTAATGTCTTAAGAAATTTTCTGGTGCGAAACGTGTTAAACCTAAGTCAAATTAACCCGCATATTACGGAATATTAATGAGAGCTTGACACCTCTGAGCTATGCTACTATGACGTAGCCAGAGTTGGGGTTCAGAAGTTTTTTGATACCGCTATTTTAAATAAATATTCCCTACAGGATCTGCAAAATAAATTATCTTTGTGGTAGATTTCAACAATACTTTCATTAAAAATCTAAAACGAAGATTATTTTTAAATTACTACTATTAGCTCACACTCTCTCGATATATATCTTGCTCAAATTTTCAATCGTTAATAAAATATTTTCTATTCATCCACTCAAGTTCAAATAATTTTTTTTAAACTTGTAGTGGATGACATTTTATGTTAATACAGTATTTTCAAATATTAATTCATTAATTAAATTTAATTAATTAATTTTAGTTTTAAATGGGAGAAAAAAATTCCTCCCATAGTTTTCATAAATGAAATGAAAGATTTATCTCAAATTAGTGATGCCACAGAAATAAAATACCGCAACGATGATTATAAAATAATGTTCAATAAAGATAACGTTGGACATTAATGCTGCACGGGTTTATTTTATATATTTATGATTAAAAAGTAGGAATTGACTTAATTTTTTTTTTATATTACTTGTTTGGAAATAAGTCTCCAAACAAATTCATCGCAGCGACCTCTGAATGAAGGTACAGTAGCCTCCCTCGTAACCGGCCTCCTCTTAACCGGAACTCCGCTTTATCCGGAAGACTTTTTTCCCAAATCAGGAAAAATTCAGATCGAAAGGAAAATTTCGGTTATAAATGGATACGCGTTGACCTTCACAGCAAAGGAAACTGGAATGACAGGATTATCTCATTCGACGGGGAGGGGGAGTTTGGAAGAATACCTCTACAAGTAGCTGACCTTGAGAAGACGAATAGGAAAATAGGATCTTCCTCCCTTTTCACCAAGCAGAATGTAATTGGCACTGTTTCACATTTTCTTTCTGTCTCCTCGTGAAAGTAATTTTTTCTCACTCCTGGTGTTTTCAGTTTTTGATTGAGATGGATAGTTGTGGGGGAAAAAAGGAAACGTGTTGTTGTGTCGATGGAGAAGCGATTAGATGCTTTACATAGAATTGATAAAGGTGAAAGTATAAAATCAATTGCGTTGGAATTCGGTGTCGGCGAAAGTACTGTTGGCGATTGGAAAAAGGAAAGAAAAGAGATTGAGACATTTTCTTTAAGTCTTACGAAAGCTGCGCTGAAATCCCGTTCCACTTTGAAAAAGCCCAAACAAGAGAAATTAGATGAGGCATTACTGATATGGTTTAATCAAGAAAGATTGAACGGAAAGCCAATCAGTGGACCGATACTGAAGGAGAAAGCGTTGATTCTGCATCAGAAAATGGGAGGAAGTGATGAATTTACAGCAAGTGAGGGTTGGCTAAATAGGTGGAAGAAGCGACACGGGATTCACCAACTAACGATTTCAGGTGAAAAGTTATCTGCAGATGTAGTAGGGGCAACAATCTTTCAAGAAACGCTCGAAAACCTAATACAGAAAAACGGTTTAAAAAAAGAATAGATTTACAACGTAGATGAAACCGGTCTGTACTACAAAATGTTACCATCCAAAACTCTAGCCTCGAAGAATGAAGCTGCTGCACCAAGCTTCAAGAAAAGCAAACACAGAGTAACTGTATCGTTATGCAGCAATGCTACTGGGACCCATAAGCTACCACTCATGCTAATCGGTAAATCAGCTAAACCCAGGACATTTAAAAATGTAAATTTGAAATCTCTTCCTGTCTACTATCGCTACTCGAGAACTGCAAGGATGAACCAAGAGCTATTCAAAGAGTAGTTTCATTCTCAGTTTGTTCCATCTGTCACAAAGCATTTACAATCAAAAAATTTGCCGGTAAAGGCCGGTAAAGGTTCTTCTGCTAGACAATGCACCATCTCATCCAAGTGAAGATGAACTTAAAACAGGAAAAATTTAAGCAATCTTTCTACCACCAAATGTAACGTCACTCATACAGCCAATGGATCAAGGCATTATAGAAAGTTTCAAAAGAAGATACAGAAGAAAGCTATTGACTACTTTAAGCTTGGAAGATGATACCAATGACTGCCTTGTCGATTCTCTGAAAGCTATCTCTATAAAAGATGTTGTCTACATGGCAGCTGCAGCGTGGACAGAGATCTCTGAATCAACACTAATAAAGTCTTGGAGAAAACTTTTTACTCAAGAACAATCTGAAACTGAAGGAACTCTCATGGAACCTGAGCAAACTGAAGGAACGGATCCTGATCTATCTGCAAACTGTTTTGTAAAAACATTTAAAAAACTTGAGGGATGCGAACAGATCACCGTAGAAGATGTAGAAAAATGGTTTGAATCTGACAAAGATCTCAAGCATGAAACATTATTTGATGAGGATATAATTGGGACTGTAACTGATGTTGTTCAACACGAAGACGATCCTGATGATGATCCAGATGAAGTTGACACTGCTAAAATTCCTCATACGGAAGGGGTAAAAGCATTAGAGTTGGCACTACGCTATGTTGAGCAGCAGCCAACAGCTTCCTCGGTTGAACTTATGATGTTTAAGAAATGGAGAGATTATGCTGCAAAATGTCGGGCATCTTGCCTTGAACAGAAAAAGGTCACTGATTTCTTTATGGTTGATTAACTCAAATTTACATAATGTAGAATAATTTCAACTTCTTATAAAGGTATGTGACACGATTTTCAGCAATTTAATTTGTATTAAATATTTTTCAGTATTTGTTATTAGTGATAATTTTTCTTTCAATTCAGTTAATTACAACTTGTGTTCATTTCAAAAAATATATAGAAAGTACATACTTTTTTAAACTACACAAATTAAAAACTAAATACATCCTACGCACTTAATTAAATAAATATGCAGCTACTTGTTTAATTTTTTTTTTACTTCTCCGGTTTAACCGGTTTTTCTCTTAACCGGCTAACCCTCGGTTCCGTTTAGGCCGGTTAAACGGGAGGCTACTGTAATTATGTAACAAAATACAAACCAAGTGTTTCAATTTCTAATTACAGGGATGAGATTTTTCCGCTTTTTTTCATACCAGTATAATCTTACAGAAAATGATTTTTTATTTAATCGGAACATTCTGTGATTTACCAGAACAACGTTTTCTGTAAGATTATACTGGTATGAAAAAAAGCGGAGAAATCTCATCCTTGTAGTTACAAAAGAATATTCACGTTATTTGATTGTAGCCTTTCTGTTATTAAATAAGGTGATTCGTAAAAAGTGGTCTTTAAATTGAAGAAACTTACGAAACCATGTGTGCTTTGTATCTCCTCTGTTCCATGGTACTATTATCCCGTCAGACATTTGGTATGTTTGATATGTTTTTTTGTTTGTTTTTTTAAAGATTTTATTGTAAAATATATGTAAATAAAAAAATAGAACGGACCTTAATAAATACTAAACTTTTATTTTATTTATTTCCGAGTTTTCTTGATGAATTTAAACAATCGTGAATACAATCTATATACGAGGGCATTTCGAAAAGTAAAGATACAATGGCTCACATTCCTTAAAAAAAACATTTATTTAGAAAACGTAAGTTACATCTTATTAACTGGATTATTTATTATTTTTCGACATAATCACCCCCGTTATCCAAACATTTGTTAAGTCGGGGTGTCGGATTTCACTTCTCCGTCCACACAACTTCGAAGTATAATCCGGTCTTTTGATATGCTGCCACCACCGATATGAATACGGGATATCGGACACGATACGTGATGTATATTCAAGAAAAACCTAACTCTTTCAATTAAACTTAAACTAACACTTTATTAACAATATTTACACTTAAACTCGGATGTAAATTATCCGGTTTAATATTAAATCAAAATAATTACAGAAAACGCTTTACGTGTACCGTTAGGCTACGTTAATTCACTCCTCTCCGAGATTTCTATTAATCTCACACCCGCTATATCTCTTCCTTTCGAGAGATACTCCTACCTACACGTGTCTCAGAGTACCAACTGTGAACGACCTTACACCTTCGCACCTCCGTTAGAACTAACTTCACTCCCTTGTCATCCACCCGAGAACCTTTCTGTCTACGGGGCTCCTGGTCTGTTTCCAAGGGTCTGTCTTCCTAAATAATGGGTGCAATATCTTTCTTATCTATGAAAGACCACATTGCAAAGGAAATACTTCTTTCATTATATCCAACTCGCTCCCCTCCGGATTAAGATTTTTCTTAAGCAAGCCTCTAACGGTACACAATAGATACATATACAATAAGGTAATCCCTTAAGAATAGCTTTTAACTTTTGCAGCTAGCAGATAACCTGCCACCCCCCACCTTAGCGGAAAATATGCCTTTTAGGGGCTAATTTTCCTCAAAACTATGTAATGTCTGAGAAGAGTTCAACAGTTCCTTGATAGGTTTCTTCATTACTACAATTAAATAAATATTTCAAGGTGTCTGAAAATTACCTACTGACATCTCTAATGAACCATATACTAATGTGAGAAATACCGAAAAAAAATTACACAATATGCTAATACACTGTTATAAACACATGATGCAAATACAATTATAAATACACAAAAAAAATAAAGTTACACTAGTATTATGTCATTTCAATGTCAGTCCTTAGGCTGATATTACTGGTGGCGGTACAACTTTTTCCTTCCAGTCCTTCCTCGTTAACTTAATTCGTACATCCTTTTCCGCAATGCACCCGCTTGAATGGCTAACTTCTGCCTCTGAGGTCTTAATTAAATTTTCCTCTAACCAATCAGGCTCTTGCCTGTCCAAGTCCTCTTTGTACGTATTAAAGACATTGTACCATTTCTGCTTTATCTTACCCCTCTCCGGTTTACGACCAATCCGATTCTTCTCCATTTCTACCAGTTGGATAGGACCCACAAATAATTCCTTATTTTTCCTTAAGATTGATTTTATGTCCCCAACTTGAATATTTGTTAACCCTTTTATTTCAAATCCCTTCCTGTCTTTATTTTCCGGTTGTTCTCTGTCTAACAACAGATTTTTCCCATGATTTTCAAACTCTCCGTCACTATCAAAGACAATATCCACTACTTTATTTTGAGCCATAAATTCTCTCATTTCGTTTTGATACACCAGTTTCTTACTCCCGTCCACTAACTCAACTATAACTGCAGGTCGACATATTTCCTCTTTCTCCTTAATACTCACATTCATTTCCCTCGTTAAACTACATTCTACACATGATTCGCAAAACGTTTCAGCTTCCTCTGCCATATTTTCCCAATAAAATGAATGCTTGATTCTTTCTAACATTTTTTTAACCGCGTGATGTTCTCCATATAAGGAAGTATGCGCTAGTTTTAGAATTTTCTCCCTTCTAATTTTAGGCATTACTAATTGAGCTACCTTTTCATCTACCAATTTCTCTTTATGATATAATAACCCATTAACAAGATAGTAAGACCCTTTATCATTTTCAGCTAATTCCCAAGCTTTCTCTAAATCTTTACAATTCATTTGGGATTTCTGAAATACATTTGAACTACTTTCCGTAACTTGATCAATCTTACTTTTCTCCCCCTCGGCTTTTTCCTTCTCATGACTTTGTAAATTTACCGATCTCGTTTTTACGGCATAACAGTCACTCTTATCATTTCCAATCTTTTCCCCTTCCTTCACTTTATCCCTACTATCTTCCTTACATTCCCTTTCTACTGATTCTCTTAATGATTTCTTGTTGTTTAACCCTGACAATTCATTAGCCACGTCAGGATGTAAAATTACCTGTTCCTTACTATTATCAATCATTGCGCAAAGTACATCCTCATGAATTACATTAGTTTGACCGCGTTTTGGAATAGCTAAAGGTAATTGAATTAACGGCGATTTAACTGCCTTACCAAATATCCCTTGTAAGTAGATGCTACCAGCCCCTCTTAGTTTTTCAGCCGG
Source organism: Maratus michaelseni (assembly GCA_963931845.1). NCBI lineage: Eukaryota > Metazoa > Arthropoda > Arachnida > Araneae > Salticidae > Maratus > Maratus michaelseni. The sequence continues at coordinate 308,326,851 of OZ007595.1, forward strand.
TACTAAATCTTTATGAACGACACTTATTTCGCAACCAGAATCCACTAATCCTTTTTCTATTTTCCCATTTACACTAACTTCCACTTTCTCGAGTTTATTTAACTTCTCTCCAATAACTTTAGTTCTCCAATTCCCTTTTGCTCCGATTCTTGCCATACTCGCTCCCGTTGGTCATTCTTTAATTCCTCGCACTGAGACATTATTGATACTAGCCCTTGGTTCTTGTGGGTTATTAATTTGATTACTTCCCTCATTATTTCCTTTTGTACAAAATCGCTGGACATGGCCTCGTAAACCACACTTGAAACAGATAGGCGTCGTATCATTAGGTTTCTTATATTCCGGTTTTCTACCCAAAAATGGACTAACCTCATTATTCCCATTTTGTCTCCAATTACTACTACATCCCTCATCTTTTGCCCTTCTAGAATCTTCATTATTAACATACCTTTTTTTACCTTTATAATCCTTATAAGTTACCGCATAAGATTTTTGTTTAGCATCAGAGAAATTATCACATTCCCTAGCAATCTTAGAAACTTCTAACCAATTACTGTGCTGAGTTAATCCAATATGCGTCGCTGTTTCCTCATCTAAAGTATTTAACAATTTATCCGTGACAATTAACTGATTAACCTTCTTATACGTATCTGTACCTCTAATCTTACAATAATTTTCCCACGTTGCTATTAAACGCGATACAAATAATACATGAGTTTCATTTTGATTCCTTCTAGCCTTCTTAAAGTTTTCCAAACACGCCTTCGGTGTCGGCTCGTGTTCCCTTAGAACTAATTCCTTTAATTTCTCATAACTCTCAATTTGTTCCCTAGTAGTGTATATTAGCAAGTTATCGGCCTTATCTCCTAACATATTTAGCAGAATTTCGGCCTGCTGGGTTTCCGGTACATTTTTTGTTTGGAATGCCCGTTCTAAACTGCTAAAAAACAGATTCCATCCCTCAGTCCCTTCTGGAACTTTGATAGACAAAGTTTTAACACTTTTAATCAATTTCTCTAGGCTACTCTCATGATTAGATTCTCTAGTCGCATTAGAGTTATTTGCCGAACTCTGAATTTTTATCCTTTCCAACTCTAACTCATGTTCCAATCTCAATTTTTCAGCCCTTTCTTCTCTATCTAACTTTTTACGGTCTATCTCCCTTTCTAACTTTTCTCGTTGTAACTTTTCCTCCTTTTCTAACGTTTCTTGTTCTAACCGCTCCATAACAATAGTGTTAGATAATTTCATAACGGCCCCCTCTTCATATTCGTCGCTCTCCACTATCTTTTTCTTAACCTTAAACCTGGTATCATCTTCCGAGACTTCAATTCCTAACTCTTCACATATCGCCTGAAGATCCACCCTTTTTATTTTTAGTAAGAAAGCCATACCTTCTACTGATAATTATTACCACCCTACAATAATACCGAAGCACAATATCAAACTAATATTTCCTCAAATCCTACCCTCATAAGTTACCTCCACCTATTATACTATTTAACATATATCCAAATAAGTAATAATAAAATGATAAATTTCCTTTAACAATTGTACCCCACAATTTGCTTCCAATAACAAAGTAACAATAATTTCAATTTGATTAGTATGCAATACAGATTTTAAATTTATCATAAATAATAAAATACAATTTACACAATAATACTGATGCGTTGCAATTTGAATAAAACACTGATGCCAATTACTACATAAAAATATTCACCTAACAAAAATTTGCATGAAATACCCATAAATTCCTAAATTTAATCTCAATAAAATATTTCAATTTCAAAATTAATTCTCACATTAAAAAGTAAATCACAGCACTTTTTTTCTTTAGACCTTAAATTCTTCCTTGAAGGTTATTTCAATTTCATTTAAATTCTACCCAAATTTGCTTTCCTCATTTATTATCAATGTTTCAAACTTAAAACAAACACTATCACCTAATTTAAATATTACTTTAATAATAATTTAAATTAAAAAAATTTCAATTATTCCTTCCAACTATTAACACATAGCATTTATTTTAATCATTAATCCTATCCGTTTAAAAAATTGAAAATCAATTCTAGTAATTAAAATAAGATCCTTTTCTTAAAACAATAGTGTAAAATGGCTGTTAATATCTCATTTGATTTAGTCCAATTATTATATTGCACATAAATTATCATAAATTATCCACAACATTAACTTAAATTACCTTTAATTATACACAATAAAAAACAGTAGGTTCGAGAATGTCAGTAGAGTAAAATTATCAAAACACCTTACCTCGTACTTTATTCGCTGGGGCAATTCTCTGCTCACTTTTACACCGGGTAAATCTTGCACTCTCGGGGAACAATCACTGTATCTTGCTTCACTATGCACAAAAACACTACACATAACGCTATACTAACACCGCACAACCACTAGTTCACTTCACTGTAATGACGATAGGCTAGCTGGCACTGGTCTACGATGATAGGGCACACACACTTCCGCTAGACGATCCGGCATAAACTGACTGTAACACGGCTAACTGGCACTGGTCTACGACGATAGGGCACAAACACTTCCGCTGGGCGATACGGCACAAACTCTCTGTAACACGGCTAACTGGCACTGGTCTTCGGTGATTCAAATCCCGTCGCTGCCAACATTGTCGGATTTCACTCCTCCGTCCACACAACTTCGAAGTATAATCCGGTCTATTGATATGCTGCCATCACCGATATGAATACGTGATATCGGACACGATACGTGATGTATATTCAAGAAAAACCTAACTCTTTCAATTAAACTTAAACTAACACTTTATTAACAATATTTACACTTAAACTCGGATGTAAATTATCCGGTTTAATATTAAATCAAAATAATTACAGAAAACGCTTTACGTGTACCGTTAGGCTACGTTAATTCACTCCGCTCCGAGATTTATATTAATCTCACACCCGCTATATCTCTTCCTTTCGAGAGATACTCCTACTTACACGTGTCTCAGAGTGCCAACTCTGAACGACCTTACACCTTCGCACCTCCGTTAGAACTAACTTCACTCCCTTGTCATCCACTCGAGAACCTTTCTGTCTACGGGGCTCCTGGTCTGTTTCCAAGGGTCTGTCTTCCTAAATAATGGGTGCAATATCTTTCTTATCTATGAAAGACCACATTGCAAAGGAAATACTTCTTTCATTATATCCAACTCGCTCCCCTCCGGATTAAGATTTTTCTTAAGCAAGCCTCTAACGGTACACAATAGATACATATACAATAAGGTAATCCCTTAAGAATAGCTTTTAACTCTTGCAGCTACCAGAGAAACCTTCACGGGGCACAAGCTTTTGTATCCCACAGTCATAGAAGCCTGTTGTCGGAACCACATTTCAACTTCATCTTTGATCTCATCATCGTCGTGGAATTGTGATTGACACTTCCTGTATGATCTGATGCAATTCTTTCAATTTGAGACGTCTATTCGCACTAATTGCTTCCTCCGTTCTCTGAAGAAGGGCATCGGAGATCACAGATGGCCGACCTGTTCTTTGTTCGTCATGAACATCGGTCCTACCTTCAGAGAAATGACGACACCATTTCGTTACATTTTGTCGATTCCTAATGTTCCCCTAAACAGAAACAACTTCTTTGTGAATATCCGCTGGTCGCTGACCTCTTGCATGAAGAAAACGTATGACGGAGCGCACATCGCATTTGGCGGTATTCTGAATCGGCGGAACCATTTTAAACACGACCTGCTCCAACCAGAATCAACGTTGAAATGCCGAACGACCGCGAGGAGAAAGCTAACGGTTCAAGGTTAACACCTGTGCTGCCAACTTGCTTGCCAAAACTTTTCTTTTCCTCCGGCGTACGGTGTATCTTTACTTTTCGAAATGCCCTCGTATCTAATGGGAATTCTGCAGATGTAGTTAACTTATTCTCATAATGAAAATTTTGCTGTAATTAATCACAACTTAAAGAAAGTGAGCGATTTTATTTAAAAGTCGGATTCCAATAAAATTTTTGTTCCTTTTATGAAGTATGAATTTATTAATCAAATTCTACATTATTTACTTTAAATAAATTTTAATTATGAGATGGAGGTTTTTTTAATCTTGAAAATAAATGTAACGGTCTAATAATAAGTCGTTACGATAATGATGAATTTTTAATACAAGAAAATTAATAGAAATTTCAAATTAAAAGTTAACATGAAAATTAATTTTTCATTAAAATAATTTTGCCTTTTTAAATTTTAATAAGTGAATTTAATTATTCTAGCTCTATTAGTAAACTTGATAAAAATATAAGAAATTTGTTTTTCTAGAAAAAAAATATTCAAATTGTATAACTAAATTTCATATAGGACATATTTTAACTTGTTTGCTACTTATTAGACTAATTTCGGACTTATTCGTAATTTGTTTAAGACCTATTTAATTATATTTATAAACTGTAATGTTTCACCAGCTGTCAAGTAATCATCATAAAGTTCAATGTAAAATTCACTCTGATTATTAGTTTTGTGAAATTATTCAAATAAATATTTAACTATCATTGAATTATTATTTTGTTGCAGCATGTACTTAAATTAAAATTATGAATAATTATAATAATTTAATTTTTTTAATTCAAATTTCCTTGTTTAAAAAAAAAATAATTTTAGCGATATTGAGTTAAATAATGTTTAACTAATAACTTTTTTAGAGACACCTGCAATCTAGTACTATACGTGAATCACGAAATACCCAAATCACGTAAGAAATGTCTGGAACAAAAAACAACTTATGTGTCATGTTAGTTTCAATGGCATGCGATTTGTTTTTCTTTTGTAATGTTTACCTGTATGAGAAACTGCAACCTGGTTTGATAATATTTTCTTCATAGTAAGGGAAAGAATAAGATGATTTTAACTTTCTTACTGGTAATGAAACAAAAAATAATTTTGAATGGATAATACAAATAAAAATCTATTTCGTATTAACCTTCCTACCCTGAATGGGTCGAATCGACCCACTTCTATAATTTATTTAATTCGATTCGAACCAGATTTTTTTTCAAAAAGTAAGTTAAGTAAATGCTACAAAGGACTACGTTAAATAAATATGTTAAATCCTTATCAAAAATAAATTCTGGTGTGATTTGTTTTGATCAACGTTCCGTAAAATTCCAACAGGGTACGGAGGTTAATCATTATAATTCTTTTAGTAGTACCATGAATGTATATACAGGGTGTTCCGTTAAAGGGGTCCAATATTAATAGGGGTAATAGAGGAGATCACACGGAGCATAAATCAGTATATAATGCCTGGCCGGATCTCAATAATTTTCAAGTTACAGCAAATAGAATGAAAAATCGGAAATTTGTAAAAAAAACCTCATTGCTAAACTATCGATAATGCTACATAAAAACGAAGCACATATTTAGAAAGAGCAGAAAAAATCCTACGAAATGACATAAGTTGTTTTAGAATATTGATAATTAATGGCGAGTTACAAGCCCTGAAACAGTGAAAAAATACAAAATCAAATATTTAGCAAAATAGTTAATCGTTAATTCCAAAAATGCAACTCTACCTACATCAAGGAAAATGTTATAAAATTTGGTCCATTCCGAAAGCTTTCGAAGAAGCTGACAATAAACCATATCAGTTTAATTGTATGGGAGAAATCAAGCAGTTCCCTAGTTACAACTCTGTACTGTTGCACGCTCGGAAAGAGCGAAACTCCACCCATGACGATTGTAAACACCCCGTTTTAATATCTTTCAATTATACATTTCTGATCAACCTCTATCAATACCCTTTCATTATTCAGTCTGGTCAAGTGAATAACATATTGTGCAGCTCTCGCCTTGTCTTAACCCTTTCAGGGGCAAGCACTTGTGCTCATGTAACGTTGAATTCTCACCGGAATTTAGAAAGAATTTAGTTCAAAATAAGAATAAGCAATTTTTCAACTTTTTCTCGTCGAAGTTAAAAAAGTAAAATTTAATTAAAATTTTCTGAATCGGATTAAAATTAGGTGGTATATAATATATACCACCGCCCCTCAAAGGGTTAAAGCAAACTCCGTGACTGCTGCGTTTCCTCCATGAACTTTCAGGATGATGAAGAAGAAGTACTTTTTTATGCAAATTTTCTATGTGTATAGGAAGAAAAGTGTAATAAAACAGCAGTCATCAGTGGGCGTTATGTTAAAGGGAGGCTGTTGTAAGTGGGATTGTAGTAAGTTGATGTATATTAATTATGCCGGAATACTCTAACGAAGAATATGCGGACATGCATCTGATGTACGGGCAAGCTCATGGAAATGCATGTCTAGCACAGCGCATGTACCGTGAGCAATTTCCAAGGAGACGTTGCCCAAGTTCGAAACTCTTCATAAAAATCGATAGACGATTACGGGAGACTGGATCGTTTAATACAGCAAGCATTGATGCAGGGAAACCTCGACATGTACGAACACCTGCAATGGAAGAAGATGTACTGAATATTTTTAAAGATAACCCCTCCACGAGTACACGAGCTGCTGCGTCTGAAGTCGGTGTTTCTCACCAAAGTGTGTGGCGTGTTCTGCGTGCAGAAAACATGCACCCCTTTCATGTGCAGCGGGTACAACTGTTATCAGTAACAGATTGCGCTCAGCGGACAGAATTCGTACGCTGGTTGCTTAATGTAACAGAAAATAATCCACAATTTCTGGAAAATATTTTATTTACTGATGAAGCAACATTTACGAGAGAGGGCGTGGTAAACACGCACAATATGCACACATGGTCATATACAAATCCGCACACTGTTTTCCCGTCGAACGCACAACAAAAGTTCAGTGTGAACATATGGGCAGGTGTCCTCGGCGATTATCTCATAGGACCATATTTACTCCCAGATGTACTCAATGGCAGTACTTACTTGGTTTTCCTACGGGATATCTTACCGCAGTTACTGCAAAATGTGCCAGCAACATTGCGCCACAATATGTGGTTTATGCACGATGGCGCACCGGCACATTTTTTCATAGGTGTTCGCAATCACCTCAATTCAACATATCCTGGGAAATGGATTGGACGCAGTGGACCTGTTGCTTGGCCTGCACGCTCTCCAGACCTCAATCCGTTAGACTTTTTTGTTTGGGGACACCTGAAATCGCTGGTGTATGAAACGCCTGTGGATACACCGGAGGATTTACTAGCGCGAATCTTTGTCGCTGCAGGAGACATTCCCAACTCCGTCGGAGTTTTTCGGCGTGTTCGCCAATCTTTACGACGTCGCTGTCGGCTGTGCGATTCTGTTAATGGGCGCAACTTTGAACACCTATTATAATAATGTCCGTTCGTCTGCCTTCCGACATTGAACTGTGCAGCGCAGGCCAGAAGACTATGCTTCACATATGTCATAAAGTACGTGGAATGTAATTCTTTATTTGTCATTTTTCTTTTATTTTCAACACTTTTTGGCACAGTATTTTGTAAGTCACAGACTGTGGTGTACTCAAATTGTAAATTACAAAGTTTGTATGAATTAATTTAAAATTTAGTGTCTTTTTTAAATTTATAATTAATAAAATTATTATGCTATTTGTTATTATTATTTCCTATCATAAATTATGATGCACATATACATACAATAATTGTCCATGTAAAACATGTACTGAAACTTCTTGCATAGTTACAAATCGCAATATTTTTAATTATTTCCGAATTTTCACCACCAGTTTAATTTGAAGGAATTTAACTTAAGCTTTATATCAATAAAAGACCACTTTAAAATGTAGACTATTATTGTAAAGTTATTTTGGTTCATTCAACTCTTGAATAATTAAAAATGTTGCATCTCAGAAGAAGCATGATCGAAAATGTATTGTTGAGAGTAATTAAAAAGGCGGTGTTTCCAATCGTGATGGGCGGAGTTTAACCTTTGCTAGTGTCAAAGAAAGCGGAGTTGTAACTAAGAAACTGATTAATTTCTCTCACACAATTAAACCGATATGGTTCATTGTAAGCTTTTTCGAAAGTTTTCGGAATGGACCAAATTTTACTACATTTTCCTTGTTGTAGCTAGAGTTGTCTTTTTGTAATTAACGATTAACTATTTTGATGTATATTGGATTTCGTACTTTTTTCACTGTTTCAGGGCTTGTAACTCGTCAATAAATATTGCTATTTTAATACAATTGATGTCATTTTGTAGGTTTTTTTCTGCTCTTTCTAAATATGTGCTTCGTTTTTATGTAGCATTATCGATAGTTTAGCAATGAGGGTTCTTTTACAATTTTCCGAATTTTCATTCTATTTGCTGTAACTTGAAAACTATTGAGATCCGACCAGGCTTTATATACTGATTTATGCTCCGTGTGATCTCCTCTATTACCCCTATTAATATTGGACCCCTTTAACGGAACACCCTGTATATATTTTTAAATACAGAACGTCTCTCGCAGTTTAAGGAACCCATTTTCACAGTTAATAGGCATGCGTAAATTAGATATGTTTTTTAGACGTTTTGACGTTATAGAATAGCCTTTACTCTTTTTAATAGTTCTGGCTTGAATTTTACATGATAGTAAACTATATTTTAGAACAATCATGTCAATATTTTCCACAATTCTTGGGTGGTTTTCAAAATTTTTTTCAAAGTTTGTGGGTGTTCTCTTCCGAACACTCATTTTAAGAATCACAGGAATGGTCGCAAATAAAAATGTTAGTACCACTGACCGAAGCAGGGCTTTATTTAAGTGGCTGTAACAAATAAATAAAATAATATTTGTTTATAAATCAATGTATAATTTTTTTAATGCAGAATATCACTAGCACTTTAAGGAAACAAATTTCGCAGTTAACAGGCTTGCGTAAATTAGATCTATTTTTTAGACGTTTTGAAGTTATTGAATAACCCTAACTCTTTTTATAGCTCTGGCTGGAATTCTACGTGATAGTAAACTTTTTTTTAAACAATCATGTCAATATTTCCCCCAATTCTTGGGCGGTTTTTAAAATTATATTCTATGTGGGTGTCCTCTTCCGAACACTCATTTTAAGAATCACCTGGATGGTCACAAATAGAAATGTTAGTACCACTGGCCTAAGCGTGGCTGTAACAAATAAATAAAAGAATGTTTGTTTGTAAGTCAATGGAAGAAACAAATCCCAGCTATATGGATTCGTGAGGGTAAAGATACGTTTCCAAAAGGATTCATAGTTGCTGCTGGATTTTGCTATGATGGAAAATTAAAGACAAAAAAAGTATCAAGTAAATCTAAATTCATTCTATTATCAACAAAAAAATTTAGAGTTCATTTTCTAAGAAGAAATTACGTTTTATATGTATTAGACATAAAAAATGTTTAGATTTACGTGGGTAAAACCTCCAGTCACACTTCCAAATCTAAAGCTGCACATTTACCCCAAAAATAATCTGAAGTGGAAATAAATTGCATCCCTATTTACCTTATATTATAGCTGCCAACTTTTACGCTTTTTCCGTACCACTAAAATTGTATAGTAAATTTTAGCTTTTTAAGCCGCGGAAATCATGTTATTCAATAAGCCAAAATTTTCTATTAATTTTTAGTGGTAGCAAAATAGCGTAAAAGTTGGTATCTATTCTTATATACACATGAAATCACCTATCGACCCCATGAAATTTTTGTGCATTTGACGTGTTAAATAAAAAGCACTATCAACAAATATTGAAACGACTTCGGAAAGTCTCCCAAGAGTTTGGGGGGGTGGGGGGGATTAAAATAACCTTATTCAGAAAAAGTCTTATCATGGAAAATTTAATCTGGAGTTATAACAAAGAATCAAAGCTGCCCATCAGAGTCTAAATGTTGCATTGAATGAGCATTTCTGCTTAGACACCAACTGTGAAAATTGTCCATCAAAATTGGTACCACGAGCTTTGAATAAAATTTGTCTTCTATATATTTTTTTTAAAATAAATCAAATCTCATTTTTTATTTTCAAATAAAAGTTTTTAAATTTTTTGTTGAGTGTTTAACATTTTAGAAACACAATTACATGACCCTGAAACACAAGATTTCTGCGATAAAAAAAACAGAGATTAGTAATCGGAAATAGTGGTACTAAAAAAAGCACATCTAAGCACGCTGTAATACTATGCAATAATGTTATCGTACATAAATATACACTAGTATACCATAAATTATGCTTATCATATGGAAAATGTTTTGAAACGAAGATATTTATTTGATCTTCTTATCGTACATGAAATAATACACGCTTTTTAAACACAATAATACACTATAGTTTTCCTATAGAGAACATTTTAAATACAAAAACAGTTCTTCGGATTGAATTTATTTCTTTTGCCATCAAAACATCCAAAGTAATAAATTTATTACTTACTATTTATTATTACGCAACATATAGAAATTACTATACAACAAACCTTCTATAAAATAATATTTATTAGTTTTAAAGTGCCTTTCTGATTGAGTGGTTTCGACACGGGAAGTACAATAACCTTATTATACAATATTATGCAATATGCATATCATATAAAAAAGCTTTTCGACTTACATTTATTCATTTTGTTATGCGAGTATTAAAACAAAAATAGTTTATAAAACTATACTTAAACTTTAATAGATACGTTAAATAATGAAGCTGGTTTAAAGAACAAAATAAAAACTATTTGGAAGAAAAGTCAAAGGATAAAAGAGATTCTGAGGAGAAAGAAACAAGAAAAGAAATGTAATATAACTAATGAAGGCGAAAAATAAATGAATTACTCTCCGATAAAAAAGCCACTTGAATTTTTATGAAAGTAATTTGTGGTTTTATAATAAAACAAAGAAGGAAGTCAAATGTTTTGAGGTGCCGAAAAACTATTGACAATTCTTCTACAATTTTTTTTATTAAATTAAATTTTAAAAATATGTTTCTTAAATTATGTTGACGATAAAACATTTTGATACCATTATAATTTAAAAATGCAACCTTTAAATATTAAATGAGTTTTAGAAATTAAGCATTATATTTATAAATGTTAATAATAAATTTAAAGGTGAAATCATTTTACACAAAAATTGGTGCGAATTATCGAGAGAGAGATGTTTTATATTCAAAATTTTAACGTCCTTGGATTAATTAAAGTTTTGTGTAATGCGTTTGAAAATTCATCTTAGACATTCGTTAGAGAGGATAAAGCAGCAAGTACCGTAATTTCGCGCGTATGCGCGCCGCCTCTTAGTTAAAACTTTTTCAAAACGAAAATTTTATTGAAAATAAGAATTCAAGAAAGTGCTCAGCAGAAGAAAGTCACATTTTATTTCAAATAAATTCTGGTAGAAATCGAATTGTCTGAAGTGTGGCGTGTACGCGCGAAATTACGGTAGTAAACAAAATAGCAAAGTGTGTTTCAAATGCTTGTCAATATAACATAATACGTTCAAGGTGCGTCCAATTATATTACAACTTTTAAATAGAATTTCGCCACTTATTTTTTTTCAAATTTGACAGTTTGGCTTTCTTTCTTATTCAGAAATTCCGAATTAAAACCGGATATACTGATTTTATTTTATTTATTTATTTATTTATTTATTTTTTTTTTTTTACTTTAGATAATCGCAAAATGTCTGTCATTCAATAAAGAAAAAACTAGTACAGTCAAACCTCGTTAACACGAAATCGCTTAACGCGAAATTTCGCTTAACACGAAATAATACTGAGGTCCCGTCAAATGAGTCTGAAAATCAATGTTAATTAATTCGTTTAACACGAAATTGAATTTCGGAAAATCCCACTTAAGGCGAATTTTTTTTTCTTTGCTTCAAAGTCAAAACATGATTTCTTAAGTAAGTTTTCGATATTTCAAACTTAAATGTCACATACTCTTATTAAAAGTGGAATTTTCTCATGGTTTGAAAAAGATTTAAAGTGGGAAAGTGTTTCATAAAATCCTGAAGTACTGAATTCCTGAATAATCCCTGCTTTTCTTTGATATGCGCAAGTATTCCCACATTAACCATATGAGCAATAGATTAGACACAATGAAAGTTTGCGAGAGGGAATTTCCTTTTTGAAAGTGATTGTTCCATTACTCAGTTGACTGTATTGACAGTAACATAAACCATATACGGGGGTGTCCGAATTCCCCTATCTGTGAGAGAAAGAAATGACAATCTCTACTTCACTACCTGAGTAACATAAGTGAAATGCTGTTCACAGTTCCTCTATAGAATTATATGAAAGATGAGTCGAAAACAGTAAGCTTTATGTTTAGAAACCAAGCGAAATTTTTAAACGAAGTTAGTGATAAAGTGCTGAAAAAATCAAAAAATGTGGCGAAGTATGGGATACCTACAATAATTCTACAATTGGTCCTCTCTACAATTTTAAAAAATCGTGAAAAGATTGAAGCGACTTATGCTTTGAGTCAATTCAAACCAGTAAGAAAACGAATGTGTAGAAGAAAGAATGAATAAATTGAAATTGCTCTCTTACGGTGGATAAAAGAAGCAAGAAGCCAGAACATTGTTTTAACTTTTGCAGCTCTGCTTGAGAAAGCAGAGACTTTTGCTGATGCTCTAGGTGAGAGCGATTTCATATTTTCTAACGGATGACTGACAAGATTTAAACAGCATCATATACTTGTCTGCAAAAAGATATGTAGCCAAAAAACGGGAAATTATTTATTTGACATTGTTTTTTTCCGAGTACATTTGCATAGATGAAGATGTGCTGACTTCGGATGTGACGACAGATGAAGAAATAATTGCTGAAAAATAAAGATGACAACATTGAAATGTCAGACGAGGATGAAGAAATTGACACAGAACGGAAAAGTTTGGTGTCAATAAATGAATCTACCGCAGCATTGAAAACTGTACAACGTTTCCTTATGGATCCAGATGATGCTTCCCGAGCTTTGGACAAATTAGATTAGGTCCATACGTTCCTACAAGAAGTACTCTACAAAAATTAAAGCCAAAGTCAGTAACTGAGTTTTTAAAAAAATGATTACCATGTAAATAAAATTATTATTGCCTAAAAAAAGGTGATTAATTTGCTAATGCAATTTTCTATTTCTTATTAATTCATGATTTTTGAAGCAGGGATCTATTTGTAGGTTAATTTATTTAATTTTTATATCTAACATAGATGGGGCCACTATTATGACGGTTAACACGAAATTTCGGATAACACGAAAAAAATTCGCAGTCCCTTCAATTTCGTGTTAACGAGGTTCGACTGTACATGTATACTAGAACACAAGCTATTTCAAGTTATTTTGATATTTTTTCCAAACTACACTTTTTAATTTTATGGATGGTTTTGCGATAAGGTATATATTGAATTTGCTAAATTTATATATGTAGTAATATCGGTCTAATAATAGTTGGCTATTTTGAGCACCTGCTTTTTTTACATATATGATCTCGTGATCTACTTCTTTTAATTTTATTTTCAAAAATTGTGAGGATAGTTTGTTTATCGTTATAGTTCTTGATAAAGGCGTCGTTTGAGCGTTAAAACATATGTCGATCTTTATATTAAAAGATTTTTATAAGCCTTTTTGTGTTCTGTTTGTATGACTTAAGCATTTTTATCTATATTTTAATTGTTATTAGTGATCTTATTATACGATTATGTAAAAATGTTATGATATGAAATGCACGTATGTATTGTTAAAATATAATTATCTCCAAATTCTTTTTTAAATCAACGATTTTCTTCTTTTCACTATTTGTAGTAAAAGTGATCATTCCAGTGGTTTATCCTGTTGGTGAACTCTTTATTCACCGTACAATTTTTTCAACAAATTGTGTATTAAGGCATACTTATAATGCAACAATTTCAACCAGAAAACATGTATAGCACATTTGGTTAAGCATTCTATAAGAATGTCCGTTCATAAGTATAATAATATTACGTCATCTGGAAAGTTCCGAAGTTCTGTTATATAATTTGATTCCATAAATGGCACATTACCACCTGAATTTTGAAAGAGAACTTTGATTTTATAATGTAAGTTAAAAAACTGCTTTTACTTTTTTTAAAAATAAATTTCTTTGTAAATTCTGGGAGTTTGAATTATTTCATCTTTATCTGAACAGAAGTATACCGCAGAACTTTCTGGATGACCCAATAAATATATAAACGATAAGTCTCTTCATTTGATTAATATGAGAGATAAAAATAATTTATAATTTATTTTATAAACCTTGCCGTCCTGTCGTTGCTCTATCGTTTTTTTCTTTTAAAAAAATCATTTAAAAAATCAATTTTTCTCATGATTGTTATTTTTTTTCCCTTTGAAAGTCTGTGAAAGAGCCAAAAATAGCATATTCTGGCAGTCGACCCTGGGATCAATTTAAATGCGAAAATTCAGTATCAACAAGACTTGTTTCAGACCACTCAAGCCCCCAAGTTCCACCCTGCACAAGATCGCTTCATAGATCTTTAGACCCGAAAGAGGAGGAGCACTAATGTGGTTCAGCTCATTTCAGATCATTGTAAAGCTACAGGGATGATAATGACAATATCTGCTACTACGGTGCACAGACGTCTTTGTAATTAAGAATTCTATTCAAGACGATCCATTGTATCCATTGTACATTGACGATCCATTGTACCTCTTTCTTAAATGGCAACACAGAAGTGTTCGTTTATGTTGGCCAAGAGAGCATATTACCTGGCAGTGGCACAGCTAGGGTGCGGGTTTAGATTCTCTGGATACCACTAATTTTGTAAAAGTTTCTATGTCTTATCTAATCGGAAAAATTTCTGCGATAATCAAGATAAAGAAAACTTTAAAATATTACTGGTCTCCAGTGCATTTGGACCCCCCCTCCTTGGCTACGCCACTGTAACTTAGAACAGACAATAAATTAGGCTTCCGTACTGTTCATAAACGTGTCCCGGTTTGCTTTGTAGAGTGATTCAGTTAGTGTGCTTATCTGGAGAGAACAAGGCATCATATTATACCTATGAAACATTGTTGAAATACACAGGTATACAGGAGGTGGAATCATGATTTGGGCGGGAATATTTCTGGTGGTCACAGTTAGTTCCATGTGTGCCATGGGAGAACTCTGACTGCTATGGAATATCGGGAAGAGGTCTTTGTTCCATTTGCCACACCGTATTCTAGTGCTAATGGTGATGAATTAATATTAATGGATGGTAATGCCCGAGTGCATTAACTCTTTAACGGACATTGGTTTCCCTAGGAAACCATAAAATTTTAATTACGAAATTCAACAATGACAGCAGTATTTTAATAGAAATGTTTTCCATTTATTATGTATGTGAAATATCGCTTTTTTATTATATATAAATAAACCTGTTCATAATTACCGGTGTAAATCATTTATTTCAACATTTTAGCAATTGAAGTGCTTTATCCGTTAAAGGGTTAAGCTAATGTCGCTGATGGATATCTTGAAGATGAAGGTTTAAAGCGAATGGATTGGTCAGCTCAATCTTCAGGCACTATTCTGATAGAGCATCTTTGGGACTATCGAAGCAGATTGATGGATCCTCCGAAATCGTTAAATGAGCTGGTACAAGCGTTGATACATGTACTGGCGTTGTTTCCTATTTCATTGTCCAATAACTTAATTGAAAGTATAGAAAGTCGATGTCACAAATACATTACAAGTAGGGCAGGGATGAAATTTCTACGCTTTTTTGCATACCAGTATAATCTTAGAGAAAAAGTTGTACTCTTAAATCGCAGAATGTTCCGACTAAATTAAAAAAAAAAACATTTTCTGTAAGATTATACTGGTATGTAAAAATGCGGAGAAATCTCATCCCTGAAGTAGGGTCGTACACATGCCTTATTAAAATCCGTTTTTTTTTTTCAGAACACACTGCAATTTATTTTTGTATAAAAAAATGCAATGTTTTATTTGTAAACCATGTTTGATGTTAAAATTTAGTAGAATTCGATAAATAACTGTTTAAATCACAATTCTCCTAAATTTCATGTTTTTAAGTTCATTTGTTTTCAAATTAGATATAAAAGACTGTTTGTACCTTACATTTTGGAGACCAGTGTATTAATTCTATAAAAATATTAATTTGGTAATAATAATGCAAACTATAACTGTGCGGGTATATTTCAGGGTTCGTACGCTTTTACCACAAAATTTTAATAGACTTTTCGCCCTATTTAAATGCAGAAAAGTATTCAAATCCTGCAATTAAAGGTGTCTAGAAATTCTGCTATTTAAATATTAAATACAATAATTTTATTACAAAATTGTGGTAAAAGCGTACAAACCCTGTATATTTTATTAAATATAAAAATAGAAGCGACAGTAGAATAAAATCTAGTAAGACAAATCTTAATCCAGAAAAAAGTACTGAAGAACAAAACAATGTGATTTTTTTTTGTTATAAAGAAAAATGTCCAATAAATTCTTTAAAGCACGGAAAGTTACAATCAACAATACGACACTAAAAAAAAATATACGAAAAAAGGAAGAAAAAAAAGAAAAACACGTGTATGTAATGATAGATTTTCGTGGATTTCTATGTGTTTTTCTCTTACAGTGTTCTATTTAATGACAACTCAAAAAAGATTTTGGTACTTGTTCACTTAAATAAAAAAAAATTAAATATGTGTACGACATGCAGGGTACGTGCGTTTTTACCGCAATTTTTTAAAGAATGTTTGCCTTACGTAATCGCAGAAAAATACTATAAATTCGGATTTTAAATAGGCAATTAGAAATTCTATTATTTAAATATTAAAAGGCAATTTTCTAATGAGAAATAGTGGTGACAGACTCCTTGTTAATTTCAAATAGTGTTGGCACTTTTTTAATTCACAGATTTTGAATTCACACCAGAAATTGTGAAAAGTAAATTTTACTTTTCTTAATGACAGACATATCGTGATAATTTAAAATATAAAACTTTCTTTCTGAATTTCCGGTGTTATTTCGGAATGTCTGAATTTTAAAGAACTAATTGGCAGCCCTGATAACAAAGAATACCTTGAATATGTACCTAAAATAACAATAACTGTGCTTAAAAACAAAGGCAAGTACGTAAAATACGTGATGATAAATTTCTATGTACTTTGATGTACAAAAGCACATCACAAGTCACGTACACTCTTTGTAACTTTCAAAGAGTCAGGCATCACTATTTCATATTAGAACATTTCTATTTAATGTTTCAATCGCAGACTTTGTAGTTATCTTTTTTAATCCTAGAATTTATAATATTGTTCGGTATTAACCCATTTTCCTGTGAGTGCGTAGAAGAACCCTGTATTTCAGAGAAAATATTATTACATTTTTGCTCTTTTGCTAGAAAGCTAGAGAGATATTTATGCTAACGTAATAACATCAAACAAATAACTTCTCAGAGCCATATAAATTCTCTCATTTAATTATATTTGTCTACGGTTCCAAATAGCAATTTTATCCCGTTAAACTAGTTAAGAATGCATCTAAGTACCCTTAATTATATTAATAATTTCACATACATAAAATAGATGACTTTACTTTTATGAATAAACACATTTATTTCTATACAGTACATCATTTTCTTAATGAGATAATTTGTTTGGGTGAAATTTGGTTCGCGTATCTTGGTCTGTAAAATATGCTGCATATTATACAAATTAAATATATGCGTGGAACAAAATAATTTAAACGTTAGTTAAAATGCATAAACGTGTTTATTTTGGTTATAATCCACTATGTTCTTTTTATGACAGTTCGTAAAAGGAGTTAGTTGTGCGAGAATATAAGATTGTCTTTTTCTTAGAATATTTTATTTTCTGAAGCGCACCAAAAACAAAGATAAATCATTTCTTTTTTAAAAATTGTAATCTGAATCATTTATTTGTCAGGTATATATTGTATGATATATTTTAGTTTATATACAGGGTGCGTCAAAAAATGCATAGATACACTTTTTAACGGGTCATAACTTTCAAATTTTTCTTTATTTTCAAAGTGTAATTAATTGTAAATAATAAGTGAACAAAGATTAACTTTTGAAAAAAGAAAATTTATTTTAATCCATTCGCTGCCAACCACGAGTATACTCGTAGTTTAAATTGGGGTTTGTAACCTAAAATTACGAATTCGTACCGGAAATTTTGAAAGATTTTTTTTTTTTTTAATATCGAAATGTCTGTAATTAAATAAAGTAAATTTTGCTATTAGTATTTTCTGGTATTAATTCGAACTTTCTAAATTAAATAAAATTCTTGTAATTTTAACCCATCAGTGAACGTGTTAAAATACTATTGTAAGTATGAAAATGTAGCAGAAGTACTGAAACAATATCGCAGGGAGTTTCAGGCAGATTCACCTACGCGACTTACAATTCATCGGATAAAAGATATGTTTGAAACAAATGGATGTTCATAAACTCTCGTTACAGAACGGAAATTGAGCGCAAGGATGCTCCACGACACCAAATGGAATGTTTGTTGAAATTTGTGAATCAATAGCCCACCGTTATAACAGTGTATTGGCCAGAATGCTTATAATTTTGAACATCTGCAGTAGAAATAAAATTCATACACTTTAGGTGGATTATTTTGCAATTTAAATATTAATTAGGTGAATAAAAACTGGAGTTATAATTATTCAAAGTGTGTATACATTTTTCTGACGCACCCTGAGTAGTTGAAACGTTTTTACTTTATTCGAACTGTCAAATGCCATAAAAATTATAAAATAAATTCATCTGCAATGCTCGGCGCTAAAAATGAAGTTTATATGACAATTATTGTACAAATCTACCACGTAGTTCATCGCTGGTAGCCAGGGAAGTGACCGCGCCGATGCCTGCATCTAGTATAACAAAACATATACCGTAATTTCCGGCGTATAATCCGCAGCTCAAAGAGTCGTTTTTCGACCCAGAAATATTATTTTATAAAATGTAACTTAAAAGATCGCTGTAAATATTGAACTACAATTATTGAATAAAATTTCTGGGTCGAAAAATGACTCTTTGAGCTGCGAATTATACGCCGGAAATTACGGTAAGTTCTTTTAACCTGTTATCGGCTGTCATCGGGTTTATGTGACGGTCAAACTATTGGGTTGTTCGGAAAGTTCGTTCCGTTCGGGTAAACCAATTGGTAGCAGAAAATTTTACCTGTCGACTATTAAACGTTTAGTAAATATCCCGGCATTCTGCATCCGTCCGGCATGACTTCGCTACACTGCGCAGTACTGAACCTGCCAACTAAGAAAAAGCAATTAAAGCAGCAAGACGCACTGGAGCCACGTCGGTCTATAGATTTATCAAACACATCTTCAACCCGTTAAGCTGGGTAGTTAGGGGCCTGGTCAGCGGTCTAAAAGAGAATTTATATCGGAGTTGATGTCTAATAATTAAATGATAGAATTTTCCGGTACGAACCACCTTTCCCAAACAGAAGAACTTTCCGAATAACCCAATAAAAGCGTCTCGAAAATTCATTACAAAGCTACCACTATTTTAGAATGATAAAACAAAAATACTTAATGACAAGAACTTTGCGATTAAATAACGCGAAAATTACCTTATCAGGATTTGTAGTGGCAAAATACTTTTAGAAAAAAGGTTGAAAACACACTTAACTTATAGTGTTGGCGGTTAATGGGTAAAGAAATTCTCAAATAAAGGATTTTTCTCGTATCTCGGCCTGTTATATATGTTACCCACTGTACAAATTAAAAATATGCCAAAAAAGGGATTTAATGTTGGAAAAAATATGTAAATGCATATAAATGTTTTTATTTATTTAAGACATCAGAGTAGAAAATATGTGTGAAATCTTTTTCAAGTTCGATACATTCAATGTAATTTGGAAAATGTTAAATTTTGCTATAAAGAAAAGTTTTTATTGTATTGTATTAATTTTCTTTTTTTTTTTTTTTGCGGCAATATAGAAAAAAGAGGTATATGATAATACAAGATTGTTTATTTCTAGGAGTGTTTCTAATTTAGGGGAAAATTTTACTCAGATACCTACCAGTATTTACGAAAAGTATTATTTGGCCTATTTAATAACAGATTTAAGAAAGTGAATAGTAATATTCGTAAGTAGTGTTAAATATTTTCAAGACTTCCGCTAAATGGAAACAGTTTAGTCTTTTCTAGAATGTTTTTTGAGTACTTGTATTTCAAAATTAATGATAAATCATTTCTTGTTGTTCCAAATGTCATCTAAAACAGAGCTGTCCAACCTGGCGCCCGCTAGTCACCAGAAAATTCTTATAGAAATATTTGCCTTATTCAATCTCCGAATATACAAGTAAAATGTTTCTGTAGGAATTTTCTGGTGAATAGCGGGCGCCAGGTTGGACAGCCCTGATCTAAAGCATTTAATTTTAAAAAGTGTATCGCCAATATATAAGGGAAAAGTTTTATTCGAGTTCTTTAATATTGTAAAAAATTAAAGAATGGACACCGTAATTTCCTGTGTATAAGCCGCTGCTAAAATAAGTCTGTTTCAAACGAGAAATTTTATTTAATGAATGAAGATAATTAAGTACCAAGTCAAATAAAATCTAGGTAGACAATATACATTTTATTAAATAAAATTTCTGGTCAGAAACATATTTATTTGAGCTGCGTTTTATACTCTGGAAATTATGGCATATCTGGTTTCGGAAAAATTATCATTTATATATAAAATAAATTCTTTTCAAAAATTCTATAACATAATTTTGTTCTAGAATCTCAATCTGTAACATAAGCTACACATTTTACAAATTACATATTCGTCTAAAAAATGTTTTAATATTGGAAAAATTGCGTAAATGTATAATTTATCTAAATCCATTAACACGTTCACTGCCGGGTTAAAAATTCTGGAATTTTGTTTTATTTAAAAGTTCAAATTCATACCAGAAAACACTAATAGCAAATATTTATTTTATTTAATTACAGACATTTTGTGATTACATAAAACAAAAATTCTGCTTTCGAAATTTCTGGTACGAATTCTTAATTTTAGATTGAAATACCACGAATGTACTCGTGGTTGGCAGCGGATGGTTAATGACCCCTCCACACACAGACACAGTTTGCAGAAAGTATTATTTCACAATAAATATGCATTTTGTTGAAGTACACTAAGAAGACGGATAAATCATTTCTAATTAAAAAAAATTATGTAAATCATTTATTTATCAGAGGATATCACTTATACGCCAGGAAAACGTTTTATCTGAATTCTCCAAGATTGTATAAAAATATGAAATAGATACTTCTGATTTTAAAACAGATATTACTTACGAATAATTTCCGAATAGAATGCTAAAAACATTGGAACGTACTGAAACATAGTACATTCACAGGACGCTTTATGATGTCATTGAACGTCGCACAAAGCAAGGTAACTCTGTTGAAATTTTAGTTAAAATATCTTCATTATTTATGAGCCAAGTCATGAGCAAAAATACGGGTTGGTTTGAAATGAGAGACACCCTGTAGGTTTCACTGAATAATTGGATTACGACCCCTACACTGTAAAAAGAAAATATGCATCAAACTTCACAGTCCGTTGTTGTAGATAACAGCTTCAGCCCATATTATGAAGCTTTCTCATTGGTCAGAATAAAAATAAATTGTTTTGTAGTTATGTAACCATTTCCTATAAAAACGATTGAATGACTGGGCAGTTTGCTGCGGAATTTTAATAGTGTAAGTTTTCTTTACAAGAAATGTTGGTTGCAGTGTGTTCTACCACTCAGTAATGTTTGAACGATGAATTATGGATCCCTCTTTATAATCTAGAAATAGAGCAGAATATAGGGATATTATTTTCTATTTTCCGAGGTAAACCTAAAAGATAGATAACTTTTTATTAAAAACTATCGCGTACATTGGCATGTCCGGAAAATCCGTGCCTTTTGGGAAAATTTATTTGTACCGGAAAATTCTATCATTTAATTATTAGACATTAATTCCGACAGCTAATGACCAATAATTTGGTGTTGCTTTACGCTCTTACTGCTTCACTTATAAGCGAACGAATCTCATTTTGTAACAGTTAAACATACCTTCACTTCATCTTCTCACTTATTTTTATTTGAAATTATGCTTTTTTAACTCATTTCGCTCAGCCTACTCATTATTATTATCCTTATTCAGTCTTAAATTACAAGTAATTTCTGATTGGCTGCTTTTCGAGAGCTAATCTTGATTGGCTAGCTTACTAATTTCGGATTGGCTGTTGAAGTTCACAGTGTAATCCACAGCTTCTTTTTCTTTTTTCATTGCATTTTTGCTACTTTTATACTTTTTTTACATTGCTCCTTTAAGATGTGATACACAATTACTCATACACAGGCAGGGATCCCAAATGGTCCGCTTTTTAAATACCGGTATTTTCTCAGAAAATTTTTATTTTAAATTTTTCTTGCAAATTTTGCAGAAATCACCTTCGGAGGTAATTTTTGCGTAAATGTTTCAGAAACCTACCATGACATTTTCTGTTAAAACATATTAGTATACAGTTGGTGGACCATTTGGGACCCCTTTACAGGGAATGGCGTTGCTTGCCACTGGGTATACCCTTGAATTGATAAACTGTTTACGGTTTATTGTTCAATAATTAACGTGCAGAATTTTTCGGTAAGAATTGATTTTTTCGAACGACACGAATTTTCCGCGGACAACCCAATATACTACGAAAATTATTTTATTGGTTAAGATCAAAAGTGATAAACTAAAAGTATGAACAGAAATTCGTGTGTGGTTTGGAATGTGAGACACCCTGCAATTTAGACTAAATAAATAGATTACGACCTTAGTTCAACAAAAATTGTTGTTTGTAGAGTGTTCTACCATTGCTTAATGTTTCAATGATGAATTCTGAATCCTTGTGTATAATGTAGAAAATAAATAACAGAATAAACGTATTATTTTCTATTTTCTGAGGTAAACCCAAAAGAAAAGTAACTTTTTTGTTTTCAAAAATCGTCATCAAAAGAATTTATTTGTCAAAAATTATGTTACGAAAAAAAAATTATTTTTTGTGATCAAAAGTTATGAACAAACGATATGAACAAAAATCCGTGTTGAGTTTGGAATGTAAGATACCCTGTATTTTTGACTGAATAAATGGATTAGGGCTAGTTTAATTTTTCTTAAAAATTTTGGTTATAGTGTGTTTAACAATTTCTTAATGTTTGAACGATGAATTCTGAATCTCCTCTGTATAAAGTGGAAAAAGAGCATGATATACGTATAAAATTTTCTAATTTCCGAGGTAAACCTAAAAAAAAGATAACTTTTTATTATAAATTATCACTTATATTGGCATGTCCGGAAAATCCGTGCCTTTTGGGAACACTTATTTGTACCGAAAAATTCTATCATTTAATTATTATAAATTAATTCCGATAGCTAATGACCAATAATTTGGGGTTGCTTTACGCTCTTACTGCTTCACTTATAAGCGAACGAATCTCATTTTGTAACAGTTAAACATACCTTCACTTCATCTTCTCACTTATTTCTGTTTGAAATTATCCTTTTTTAACTCATTTTGCTCAGCCTACTCATTATTATTATTCTTATTCAGTCTTAAACTACAAGTAATTTCTGATTGGCTGCTTTTCGAGAGCTAATCTTGATTGGCTAGCTTACTAATTTCGGATTGGCTGTTGAAGTTGACAGTGTAATCCACAGCTTCTTTTTCTTTTTTCATTGCATTTTTGCTATTTTTATACTTTTTTTACATTGCTCCTTTAAGATGTGATACACAATTACTCATATACAGGCAGGTATCCCAAATGGTCCGCTTTTTGAATACCGGTATTTTCTCAGAAAAATTTTATTTTTACATTTTTCTTGCAAATTTTGCAGAAACCACCTTCGGAGGTAATTTTTCCGGAAATGTTTCAGAAACCTACCATGACATTTTCTGTTAAAACATATTGGTATATAGTTGGTGGACGATTTGGGACCCCTTTACAGGGAATGGAGTTGCTTGCCACTGGGTATACTCTTGAATTGATAAACTGTTTACGGTTTACTATCCAATAATTAACGAGCAGAATTTTTCGGTAAGAATTAATTTTTTCGAACGCCACGAATTTTTCGGACAACCCAATATACCGTAATTTCCGGCGTATAATCCGCAGCTCAAAGAGTCGTTTTTCGACCCAGAAATATTATTTTATAAAATGTAACTTAAAAGATCGCTGTAAATATTTAACTACAATTATTGAATAAAATTTCTGGGTCGAAAAACGACTCTTTGAGCTGCGGATTATACGCCGGAAATTACGGTACTACGAAAATCATTTTATTGGTTATGATCAAAAGTGATTAACTAAAAGTGTGAACAGAAATCCGTGTTCAATTTGGAATGTGAGACACCCCGTAATTTAGACTAAATAAATAGATTACGACCTTAGTTCCCCTACAAAAATTGTTGTTTGTAGTGTGTGCTACCATCACTTAATGTTTCAATGATGAATTCTGAATCCCCATGTATAATGTAGAAAATAACCAGGGATGAGATTTCTCCGCTTTTTTGCATACCAGTGTAATCTTACAGAAAATGTTTTTTTATTTAAGGGGTCTTGTACCTTTTAAACTCGCCGAAAATCAACTAAAACTTTCAAACTTTGAATTAGTGTAGCTGCAAAACGTTTTTGTGTATAAGCATACAATTTTGGCAATTGATTAAGCAGATCGTGCTTTTTAATATATTACTATTAGAAACTGACTAATATTTTGCTGATTTTGTGCATTGTTGAAATTAAAATAGCTCTTTTTTATTCCGTAAGTCATTGCGCGCATAATATATGACTGGATTGTTATGAAATTTTATGTAAACAATAAGCGCAAATCTGTGTTTAAAATTATCTACTTTTAGGGCAAAATTATTTCATTAAGAATGTAAAAAAAAATATTTCTGTAAAAAATTTCAAAATTTTACTTTTTTTAATGAATAAAAATAGTTCTAATTAAAAATCTTATCATTGTAAATATTTTAAAGTAGATCATTTTAAACACACATATGCGCTTCTTGTCTACATAAAATTTCATAGCAATCCAGCCTTATGTTCTCAAGATATCATGCGCGCAATGACTTACGGAATAAAAAAAAGAGCTATTTTAATTTTAACAATGCACAAATTCAGTAAAATATTAGTCAGCTTCTAATAGTTTTATATTACAAAGCGCAATCTATTTAATTAATAATCAAAACTTTATGTTTATACATACAAAGGTTTTGAAAATACACTAATTCAAACTTTGATTGTTTTTTCTAGATTTTCGTCGCGCTTAAAAGGTACAAGACCCCTTAATCGGAACATTCTGCAATTTAAGAGAACAACATTTTCTCTAAGATTATACTGGTATGCAAAAAAGCGGAGAAATCTCATCCCTGAAAATAACAGAATATACGCATTATTTTCTATTCTCTGAGGTAAACCCAAAAGAAAGGTATATTTTTTTGTTTTCAAAAATCGTCATCAAAAGAATTTATTTGTCAAAAATTATATTACGAAAAAAATGTTATTTGTTATGATCAAAAGTCATGAACCAACGGTATGAACAAAAATCCGTGTTGAGTTTGGAATGGCAGATACCCTGTATATTTGACTGAATAAATGGATTAAGGATAGTTTCATTTCTCTTAAAAAATTTGGTTATAGTGTGTTTAACAATCTCTTAGTGTTTGAACGATGAATTCTGAATCTCTTCTGTATAAAGTAGAAAAATAGCATGATATACGTATAAAATTTTCTATTTTCCGAGGTAAACGAAAATGAAAGAAAGTCCTTCCGGCCTGTACCGGGAGGAAAAGGATATCTTCGTTTTAAAATTTTAGCTAAAGTTACACGAAAACAGCAACCTAAAATGCAAAGAAACGTTTACAAAAGATTCGTTAATACTGAATTTGAATACGAAATTCGCCAAATTATTGAGCAATAGCCAAATTGGCTTCATTTATGAAGACTTATTTTGGTCGCCAAATTTGGCGATATTTCGCCAAATTTGGCATATTTCGCCAAATGTCGCCAATTTTGGCGAGAATTCGGCGCTAACGGATATGAATATATATTTTTATGCGTATGATTGGGAAAATTATTACAACAATGCAAGAAAATAATTTGCGATTAATCGCGTTAATCTGCTGTTTTGTTTCAAAATGTCAGCCACCCTAGAATTTCAAACTGCTCTATCTCAGCCATTTTTTAACCCTCTAAGCGTGTGGAACGTAATATTCCGTTCACTAAGCTCCAGGTTTCACAGCAATACATGCGATGTTTAAGATAATATAATTCTATAGATTTAATGAATTTTCAAAACATTGAAGAATGATTAATACTCTCAAGGGTTACATTCATATTTGTAATTATGTTTTATTTATAATGCTGAAAGAATCATATTTTTTTTAGCATTTAAAACAAAATGCAGAGAAAAAAACATTAAAATTTTACCCTTTTTCAAAACGCTCAGAGGGTTAAGATAGAGGTAAACCAAAAAATGCTCTGGAATCCTTGTATTAAGGCCTAACACGTAATTAAAAAATAAATTTGAATTATTATTTTTTTTGTATATTTATTTTAGTTTTAAATTTTTAAATGGCCGCCATCTTGAAACAAAATGGCGGACCAATCTGGCCAACGAACTCGGTCGAGACATTAGTGACCTTAATACACACAATTAGTTTCATCAAAATAGATTCATAAATACGGGCGTTGTCGTATGACATAGGTCATATATATATACATATATATATATATATATATATATATATATATATAACCATAAATGAAACATTATATATATATATATATATATAAATCAACATTTGAACGGAGGGTGGTTTTGTGGTCTGGGGGTCATGATCGGTGAAAATATATCAAAATTTTCCGGAACTGCTTTCCTCCGAACGGCTACAATAGGTAGCTTTATACTTTTAGGTAGCTTTCAATACAAAAAAGTATAAAGCTACCTATTGCAGCCGTTCGGAGGAAAGCAGTTCCGGAAAATTTTGATATATTTTCACCGATCATGACCCACAGACCCCAAAACCACCCTCCGTTCAAATGTTGATATATATATATATATATATATATATATATATATATATATATATATCCATATATATATATATATATATATATCTGACCTATGTCATACGATAACGCTCGTATTTATAAATCGATTTTGATCTTGCATTATTTTAAAACTCATTGAAGGGCGTTGGATATTTTTATGCCACTTAATTTAAAACTTTTTTTTTTTTGTAAATCATATGATGGATAGTTCTGTTTTGTTTTATGTTCTTATATGTTTCTTGCTGTTTTAAAAATTTAATTTACGATTAAATTACGTGTTAACCATAGTGCCTATTTCGTTAAAAAATAATAAAAAATTGCGAAAAGTATAGTGTTATTATTTTGTAATATATGCTTTTCCACAAATAAAAGATGCTAGCGCAACGCATTTTGAAACAGTTGATCGTTCTTCTCCACGCGCAAAAATACGTCCTACCGACTAACTGAACAAATTTGATATTCTGCTTTTGGAGTGTCACGCAAAGTTAACAATTAAGGAAATTTAATTTATTCAGAAATCTAACACTATTTTAAAATTGTTTAAAGATTAAATAAAGAAAATATTACTATTCGAGAATAGAGGTAGATATTTGAATGAAAAATTATCCACTCATTTCGCTACACTGGTGGTATGACGTCTTTTTCCGCCTGTAGAAATAATATATATATATATATTTCAAAATAAGTTGCTGTAGTTTTTTATTATTCCATTGAGCTAATATAAAAAAGTTTAGATTTGTAAGGAGAAATGACAGTATATATATATATACATATATATATATACAGCGTGTCCACGTAACCTGATCGACCTTTATTTTCGCAACCGTTGGTCCTAGATGCATACTTCCAATTACAAAAATGGTTTAAATAAGGTAAAGAATTACTTTTAAAGCGATTTGAGTCAAGAAAAATATTTATTAAAAAAATACGAAAGTTAAATTTTTATACTGTCCCCCGGTCCTATAAGTGATATTTAGTAAACATTTACTGTGACACTAACAAGTACAACAAAGAAAGTCCCATTCATCTAACATTAAAATTGACCGAGTTATGAAACTTTGAAATGCATGACTTATACCACTTTTTTGCATCTAAAAAGAGATTATTTCGGACATGCTTTCAGGGGTCGTATATAAAGTATTTAAACTTATTTCAAGGTATCTGCGCCTTGAAAGAAATCGTACAACTATTACGATTGAGTTAATTTTTATTAGTTAAGTTTCAGATTAATTAAAATAATTGTATTTTAACATATGTTTTATTTTGAAAGGATTTGAGCCTATGATTTCTTTTAACAAAAATTGTGTTATTTTCATAAGGTTTTATTTAACTTGCAACGATCGTTTTTCCAGTTTAAAATTTGTACTCGAAGTTTAACTCACTTTCAAATGTCCGATAGAAGTTAAATTTTACATACTGACTTAAATCCGATGACAATGTAATATTATTATGATTTTCAACGCTTACTATCTTATACATACTTATATTAGAGGATTACACAAAAAAAAATTCGGATAGATTATTGTCAACAAGTTTAAGAAAGAGTTTTAGATTAGATAACATAAATCTGCAATGGTTGTGTTTTTTAACTTTTATAATTACGTTTTATGTATTTTTTAACGCTGAATAAAAAAATTACCTTCACTTTTAACCATCATGTCAGGATTTTTCGCAAATCGTAAATTTCAAGGTTTAATTTAGCGAAAAATCTGATACTATAAAATAGACGTAAGACATTTTTTTCAGTTTAGTTTTATTTAATTCAATAATTAATTCAATTTTTTGTCTTATACTGTTTTCTTAGAGCTAAACAGCTCAGAAGTCCGTTTTGAATTTCCCCTATCCTTATTATTTCAAAGCAGTGCGCAGTACTGCGGGATTTGCAGGTTCCTATGCAATTTTCACTCACTGCATACCGATTGGTAGACAAAAAATGACGAAAGCCCTTCATTGCTGAATAAAAGTGACTTACACCAGGTGTATTTAGTTGATTCGTCAATGCTTGTAGTTAAAATGTACACCACGGAACAGTACGTAGAAATGGTATTTCTGTATGGCCAGTATAATCGGAATGGACGAGAGGCTGCAAGGCAATACGCAATTAAATTTCCAAATGATAACCATCTGTCTAAAAACACGATTTTAAATGTTGTAAAGCGCTTACGAGAAACGGGTAGCGTTAACAAATATCCTCGATCTGGAAGCTCAAGTATGCATGTCTCTGACGAGGAGATTTTGAGATATGCTCTTGCGTATCCACAGTGTAGTGTTAGAGATATTAGTGAAGTTTGTGGCTGCTCAAAATCCCATGCATGGAACGTTTTAAATATACACGGAGCACATACTTATCGACCGCTATTGGTACAAGCGTTTTTGCCAGGAGATGAAGATAGACGGTTCGATTTTAGCAATTTCATTATGAACAAGCTACAAACAGACTCGTCATTTCTGAATGACATTCTTTGAACAGATGAGTGAAAGTTTTCAGACACTGGTGTTGTGAATAGGCAGAATACACACTTCTGGTCTGTGCAAAATCCGTATGTCATACGACCCAACAAGCATCAAGTGCGATGGTCTGTTAACGTTTGGTGTGGCATCTGGAAGGGAGCGTTAGTGGGGCCCTTTTTTATGGCACTTTAACAGGTACAAAGTACGTAAATCTGTTACATGGACCATTATCTGACTTCTTAGATCATCATGTTTCATTAGCAGACCTCACCAAGATGTAGTTTCAACATGATGGGGCACCAGTCCACAAAACAGCCTCCTCCCGAACACTTCTACGTAGCATGTTTGAAGATAACATCATAGGTTATGGAGGCTTGGTAGAATGGCCTCCTCGATCGCCAGATCTAAATCCCCTAGATTTCTTTCTTTGGGGTTATTTAAAAAGCAAGATTTACGAAGTAGAATCAGTAAGTCGAGTAGATTTGCAGAATTGCATTTTATCCGCCGTCAGATGTGTCACGCCTGTAATGCTGAAAAATGTTCAAGACGAATCTCTGTCACGTGTCCGTCTATGTATCGTAGTCCAAGGAAGACACTTTGAACACATGTAGTGAGAAAGTTTGAAAGACGATATTTATTCACATTGTTTATTTCTATTTCATTTTTATTTGAGTTACTTACTATGTTACGAGTTGTAATTTTCCAACTGGACGAAAAAATGTCCGGGCCAGGATTCGAACCTGGGATCTCTTGGCTGAAGCCGCCACGCTCTACCAACTGAGCTATCCCTGTCGAATCTGGAGGGCATAATTCATCCAGTTAACCTTATTGATTATAGCATCTGGTCTGATATTTTAATCAGCTCAACAGAATAGATCGCAGGAATGGAAACTCCAGTAAACGATGGATACGTGATTACACTAGATTAATTTTAACACAATTATTCAAATTGGTAAAGAAATCATAAGAGTTTTTCGTCCAGTTGGAAAATTACAACTCGTATGATTTCTTTACCAATTTGAATAATTGTGTTAAAATTAATCTAGTGTAATCACGTATCCATCGTTTACTGGAGTTTACATTCCTGCGATCTATTCTGTTGAGCTGATTAAAATATCAGACCAGATGCTATAATCAATAAGGTTAACTGGATGAATTATGCCCTCCAGATTCGACCGGGATAGCTCAGTTGGTAGAGCGTGGCGGCTTCAGCCAAGAGATCCCAGGTTCGAATCCTGGCCCGGACATTTTTCGTCCAGTTGGAAAATTACAACTCGTATGATTTCTTTACCAATTTGAATAATTGTGTTAAAATTAATCTAGTACTTACTATGTTATTATTTCAAATTACTTTATTAAATTTGTATGAGCTTGTGCACTGAGATTTTATGTATTATACAAAATATACACTTTTATTTTCAATACCAGTGATTAGACAAATATTATACTGTTTTTTGACTTGAACAACAACCTTTTTGTCATGATCATATCTAACTCTAAAACCTCCTTGTCTTTCTGATAGGTGATATATTCGCATATCCATTTGTATACGGTCCCCATACTATGCATGATAACTTTGAACTCAAATTTCTCAGTGAATATTGGTCGTACAGATACGGAACTTTTTCTGTTTACAATATTTTTGAATAAATAACACGTTCCTAAATATAAGTATAGGGACCTGGGGCTGTATAAAAATTTAGATTCTGTAATTCTTCACTACATTGTTTTTTTGCTTCAAACTTTTTTTATCTTAACTCTGCACCTAATTTTGACCACTTTTGTACCGTAATTTCCGGCGTATAAGCCGCAGCTCAAAGAGTCGTTTTTCGACCCAGAAATATTATTTTATAAAATGTAACTTAAAAGATCGCTGTAAATATTTAACTACAATTATTAAATAAAATTTCTGGGTCGAATAACGACTCTTTGAGCTGCGGCTTATACGCCGGAAATTACGGTAATTGGAAGTATGCATCTAGGACCAACGGTTGCGAAAATAAAGGTCAGTCAGGTAAGAAAGAGATAATATAAATTTAAAATCAAATGATACTACAAAATTAAAGCGGAAAGATGAAAATAAGAAGATGAAAATCCATACCTGCCAACATCGCACTGAACTTCCGTACAATGTAGGTTAATTTAACCGGGGTTAAATACATTTCAAACAAGAATCTATTTTAAGAAATACATTCAAATAGGTTCCACGTAAGAACATAAAACTAATTATATAATTTTTCTGATATATTTTCTGGTTAGAAACGTCTTTAACCTGAATCAAATTAATTCACATTGTACAGAAGTTCAGTTGAAAGTTGGCAGGTATGAAAATCAAACATGAAGTACTATTAACAACTTATGGATTCAACAAAGCAGCATCATAAGTATAAGTCTTAGTAAAGCTATGTAACTTCCTCAAATATTGTCAGCATTAAGCCTGAAAATGGCAGTATTATGCCCCTTATAACATACCAAAAAACCTAATGAATGTGAAAATAATAATAGATTCATAAAATAAATAAAAATCTAGTTATAATATATAAAAATGCATAACTCACCAGTGAAATAGAAAGAGCCGATGTATTACAGTGATTCAAATATATGAGCCATGTGCTGGTCCAAAATGCCGGACTAGAAAATACTATGTCATGACACAAAATAAGAAAAAGGAAAAAGAAATTATGTAGCGTTGCCATCTATCTTTAAATATAAAAAGGGAAGGGATTTAGCAATGCTGCATTTATCTTTAAATAAATGAAGGACATACCGCAATAACACAAAAATTGAATAGATATAATATAGATAATATTAAAAATAGAAATAAAATATATAAATAATATATGAATTTGTAAATGTCATATTAATATAAATTAGTAAAAATTTAAGGGGGAGAAAGTATATAACCATGCATGAAGATACATTACGTAAGTGATAAAATGAGTGACTCATTGTAATAATTATAAAAAAAAAGTGTTACATGAATGATACCCGCTGTGTTTTTAATAATTATTTAAAACAATTAGCAGTTCCACCTCAACCCACCGTAAAATATTTGAATTTTATAAATTTTGTGGGAAACTTCGTTAGTTTTTTTAATTTAGTTTTTAATAAAGTCTTCATAATATTTTTCGCAATTCACGCCAAACATGCATAATATTTTTTTTCCGAGTTTATAGTTTTTATACATATTCAATGCCCATACTGGTAAGATAGATGAATGTTTAATGTTTGATACATGAAGAAATAAAAGAAAGGGGGTAGTTATAAGACATAGCTGTATGTTTTAATTTTAATAAATTATAAGCATTATAAAATTGGAGGAACATAAACGTTTAAGACGATCGCAATGATATACAAGAATATTTCTATAAAATGAAATACGTAGACATAAATGAAAGTTTGTAAAATTGATAACACTGAAAGAAAAATCATTACGCTTATCATAAATATTGAATATTAATGTATCATCAGAAATAATAGAAATATTAACGTCGATAAAATTAACTGTAGAATTATTTTAAAATGTAATACTAAGTTCTACATTAGGAGGATGTGCTACAGGTACAAATATAGAAGGATTATCATTAACAGAAAGAATAATTATGCCAACTATATTTCTATATAGAAACATATTATTGTGAATATACTTTCATACTTAGAAATAAATATATAAATCCGAAAGCATACTGGAACTAGCTGAGCCTTGTGGAATCCCCGGTGTATGAATAAGAATAGCATTATTTTGAAAGATAAAGTTATGAAAAAGTAAAAAATTAATTAAAATTTTGAAGTAATCAATATCAATGTTGTAAGGTAATTCTAATGAGGAGAAATTATCTATAAAAAGTGAATTAATAGTAGAGTGTAAATCTGCCAAATAAATATTGTTGAATAGGTCTTTAAAATCATATATAATAATATTGTTAACATTTGTTAGTGCCTTGATTTTATTAACTAATACAAAACTATTTTTGAGACAATGTAGCATTTTAAGGACATTTTGATTGAGTCAAACTGATTTTTTTCTCTTTTGAAAATGCCACCATTTTTAGAAATATTTAAGATTTGAAAACATTTTACTCCACGTCATAGCCAATACGATTAATATTAATTGCATTATTATTTTTGAATATTTATTTTAATGTTTCAGTATTACCCGGTGCATGCGGCCATTTGACCCTGCATTTGCAAGGCACTCTCGTTCGCACAGATGCGAAAAATAAAGTATGGAATTTTTTTTTTCTAAAAAAAAAAACATAACTTAATTAGTTCTAAAAACCCCCAACAGTTTGGGTTGATATGGACACACACAAAATATTCCAATTTTTTTATCTTTATTTCGACGTTGAAACTGGTGTCATCCTTCTTTAAGGGGTGTCATACCTTTTGAAAAAATTCCACCGTCATTATTTTTTTAATGAATAATTAATTAATATTTTTTTATAGTCTTCAAATTTTATTGAATGTTCTTGACAGATTTCTCGCTCGCATTTCAATATTTTTAAATGATTTTTTTTATTTATTTATTTGCATAGGATAGCTGAGGCCGATCCCAAACGTTGTAAGTTTTTACTTTTTCGCTTTTGGTTCCAGTTTTTCTATATAAGGGTCCTTTCACTTTCAGAACCTGTTGGAACCGGTTCTGAAATTGAAAATGTACGCTTAAAAAAAGCTGTAACAAAAATCAAAATAGTAAAAACTAACAACGTTAGGGATCGTCCTCAGCTATCCTATGCAAAAAAACATTTAAAAATATTAAAATGCTAGCTAGAAATCTGTCAAGAACCTTCCCATAGACTTAACATTAGCGTTTGAGTTTTTTCGGATGACTAGCGTTGGCTCTTAACCCTTTAACGGATAAAGCACTTCAATTGCTAAAATGTTGAAATAAATGATTGACACCGGAAAGTATGAACAAATTTATTTGTATAAAATAAAATAGTGGTATTTTACAAACATATTAAATAAAAAACATTTCTATTAAAATTCTGCTGTCATTGTTGAATTTCGTAATTAAAATTTTGTGGTTTCGTAGGGAAACCAATGTCCGTTAAAGGGTCAACATAAGTTTTATGTTCAGATATCCATTCTAAACTCGAAACCACATCACATTTCCCTGGTGGTGGACAGATTTCAAAAGGTATGAGGCGCCTAAGAGTCTACAATAGTAGATAGTGATTGTGATTAGTAGATTGTGACGCCAAAGAACGTGTGCCGAGTCGGCTTCTATACAGTAGCATAGTTGCCAACTTTCAACTAAACTTCCGTACAATGCAACTAAACTTCCGTACAATGTGTTAATTTGATCCAGAATAACAAAAAAAAATATGTATTTAGTTTCATATTCTTACGTGGAACCTATTTGAATGCATCTCTTAAAAAAAAAAAAAAAAAAAAAAAAAAAATCTTGTTTTAAACGTGTTTAACATCGATTAAATTATCTTACATTGTACGAAATTCAGTGCGATGTTGGCAGGTATGCACTAGTCACGCGAAGCGAGGATACTCGCTAGCAAACCAATGGCAGCGTTCCTTCCCAATTTCTCGTTTGCATTTCAATATTCAAGGCTCCCAAATGGTCCGCTTTTTGAATACCGGTATTTTCTTTAACACGTTCGCTGCCAAGCTAAAAATACCGGAATTTTCACTTTATTTAGAAAGTTCAAATTCATACCAGAAAATATTAATAGCAATATTTACTTTATTTCATTACAGACATGTCGTGATTACATAAAATAAAAATTCTTCTTTTGAAATTTCCGGTGCGAATAACTAATTTTAGATTGAAGAAACGTAGATAGCAGTACGAGTATACTCGTAGTTGGCAGAGAACGTGTTAAAATACATTATTTTTAGATTTTTCTTGCAAATTTTGCAGAAACCGACTTCGGAAGTACATTTTTGCGGAAATGTTGTAGAAACCTACTATGAAATTTTCTCTTAAAAAATATTGGTATTCAGTTGGCGGACCATTTGGGAGCCCTGAATACTTAAAATAAAATTATTTCTTGTATAAGATAGCTAAGGTATCCGAATGTTTTTTTTTTTTTTTTTTTTTTTTTTTTTTTTTTCAATTTTGATTGCAGATTTTTTATATGAGGTCACTTTCAATTTCGGTACTGGTTACGAAGTAAAAATAATATCATCTTGAAACAAAATCTGCAATCAAAATCGAAAATGTAAAACCAAAAAAAAAAAACATTCTTTTACAGATTGATCTCAGGTATACTATACAAAACAAAATGTTAAAATGCAAACGAAAAATTTTAAAAGAACACTGCCGTTTGTTATACATTAGGTAGCAAGTGTTTTCGCATGACTAGTGCCGGCTCTTAATGCTATGCTCCCTATGGCTATGGGTCGGAAAATATACATCCCAGTGGACCATTTTCTTTATTCTATTCGTACACTTCTTGAAAAATAATATCTGCCACATTTATACAAGGATGTTTTGAAGAGAAATCTACTAGTAAATTTTCTTTTGTAAAATGTTGTATGATTGAATATAAAAATAGTTGCCAGTGCAGGCCAATAATCAAAGGGTTAAGAATACATTAGTCATGCGAAAACACTCCCAAGCTAATGTTATTCCTATGGCAGAGTTCTTTCAAATATCTCGCTTAAGTTTTATTTATTTATTTATTTATTGCATAGAATGTACGTGCAAAACTTACATCTAACGCAAAAACATACATCTAACGTTGTACGTTTTTAACTTTTCTATTTCGGTTGCAGTATCTTTATAAGACGGGGTTCGTATGCTCTTATCGCAAATTCTTAATAGAAATTTTTTATTTAATATTTAAATAAGCAGAAATTGTAAACACCTCGTTTAATTGCAGGATTTGTAATACTTTTTTTGGTTTTAAATAAGGCGGATAATTCTATTAAAATTTGTAATAAAAGCCCTGTATGAGAATACTATACTTTGCAGAACCGGTTCCAACAGAGAAAGTTGCCACATATAAAGGAACTCTAGCCAAAATCTAAAAAGTACAAACGCACAATATTAGATATCGACGTCAGGTATCCAATGCAAAAAAAACAAGGAAAAAAAATTAAAATATTAAAATGCAAGCGAGTTATTTGTAAAGATTTATCCCATAGATTTAACATTATCTTTTGAATTTCATCGAGTGACTAGTGAAGGCTCTTACAGAGGCTTCTTCACTCAGGCGAAAACACCCGCTCGCTATTGTTAATCCTATGGTTGGAAATAATTTACAACATCTCGTTCGCATTTCAGTATTTTTTAATGATTTTTTTTATTGTTGTTGTTGCATTGGATAGCTGAGGTCAATCTCTATGCACGGTCCTTTGTACTTTTTAAATTTGTGTTGCACTTTTTTTATTGAGGATACTTTCACTTTCAAAACCGGTTCTGAAAGTGAAAGTATCTTAATAAAAAAAAACTTGTTACCAAATTCGAAGAAGTACAAAGTAGCGTGCATAGAGATTGACCTCAACTATCCAATGCAAAAAAAAAAATTGAAATGCGAACGACATATCGTAAATTATTCCCCCCCCCCATAGGATTAACATTAGCAAACTGCTGTTTTCGACTGAGCTTCAATCTATATAAGTCACGCATAAATGAAACGTGAATAAAACATCTTTTAAATTAGTAAACCATTTTTTAATTGTTAATAATCAATGTCTACTACATGGATACATAAACAAAGATTCATTGCTATACAATGAATTAGCCTGTCGAATAGCATAGAATGAATTAAATGCGGCTTCCCCCATTTAGCTCTATGAGAGGGTTGAATCTGTCACACTTGTCAGACTTCGTCATGCTCCAACGATGAAGGTTACGGATGAACAGTCACCCTCTATGTAGTTCAGCTGCCAGTATGAATGCGGGATATTGGTTTTGAAGTATTATTGGAGTATTATAATCAAATATAGTGTGAAAAAGAATGCATTTAGACAAAATATTCTAATTAAGATATCGGAATTTAAGCAAACAATTAGAAAATTGATTGCAAATGATGCCAACACTTCGGATATAGTTATTTTCGAATGGATTTCGCGTTATTTAAAGCATAATTTTTTCAATTGAATAAGAAAAGGTTTAATTTGCTGAAATAGTGGTGCACTGTTCCCGGGAAACGCACTGGAACGATGTTCCAATACTGATTTTGGAGGATTTTCTTTCTTTCTTTCGTTTTATTTATTTATTTGAATTATTCGGACTGTTTCAATGAAAATAAAACATTTTGTACTATTATATGTAAGAGTAAGAGATTAGAAAATTTTGAGTGTTTTGTTGTAATTCCACAATAGTTGCTAAGTTCTGAATATATGTTTCTATTATAATTTTCTCTTGTTTTGGATAATAAAATTGTTTGTTTTGCTTATGACCCTCACATAAATTCATTTATATGTTATTAACAAATTATGAGCCAATAAAAAATATAACCTTTGTTATAAAAATCAGAAACTACGAAA
Organism: Maratus michaelseni; assembly: GCA_963931845.1. NCBI lineage: Eukaryota > Metazoa > Arthropoda > Arachnida > Araneae > Salticidae > Maratus > Maratus michaelseni. The sequence goes on from OZ007595.1 coordinate 308,364,771, forward strand.
ATGGTCAGTTTATTTGGAATATCCATGATTTTCCCTTGATTTGTCTGCTATTAAAATAAGTCGTTGAAATCAAAATACCCCCCCCCCCCCACACACACACACACACCATCACCACCACCACAAAAAAAAAAAAAGAAAAGAAAAGAAAAGAGAGAGAGAGAGAGAGAGAGAGAGAGAGAGAAGACATAGAAAAGATAGGTTTTTCTTCTTATCATTGTTAACCCTTTCCGGCACAGACAAAGTCTGTTCGTAAAATGGGAAATAGGTGACTGACACCGGAATTTACAAACGACTTTTTTAGAAAATACGAACTCGTTAATTTAAGCTTTTATTATAGAAACAAAATTTTATTAAAATATTCTTGGTGCCGTATGCAAGTTTGGAATTAAAATTAGGTGTGCCCGGAGTGGGACCACTGTGCCGGAAAGGGTTAACAATGAAATGGACAGGGCATTTTTCATAGTATAGTTATGTAACCAGCCGCCTGTTGCCCTGAACGAGGGTTGTCAGTTTGTCCTTTTGTATTCAGAAATTCTGAGCTCATACTGGAAATTCCGAATAGTAAATTTTGCTTTATTTAATTAGAGGCATTTCTTAATTACTTAAAGTAAATTTGTTCTATTCGGAATTTCCAGAATGAATTCGGAATTTTTGGTTAAAAACGGAGACTAAACTGGCAAACACGCTATGGACGATATTCTTGCATTCTGTACAAATACAAAGTCACATGTTCTGTTAGTTGAAAATTTTAGACTCCACTCCTAGTACCGTAATTTCCGGCGTATTCTCCGCGGATCAAACAACCATGTTTCGACCCAGAAATTTGATTTTATTAAACACAATCTTCCAGAACGCGAAAAATATTTAACTTTAATTATAGAATAAAATTTCTTGGTTGAAACCAAAGCCATTAAATAATAAGCCCAGTCAGATAAATGGGAAACTTTTCGCAAGTTGTAAATAGCGCCATCTAGCGGTTGGGAGTGCTGCATTCGGCACCAAGAATATTTTAATAAAATTTTGCTTCTAAAATTAAAGCTTAAAATAAGGAGTTCATATTTTCTAAGAAAGTCGTTTGTAAATTCCGATGTCAGTCAGTAATTTCACATTTTGCGAACATAATTTGTCTGTGCCGGAAAGGGTTAATTGCATAGTGATGTAAATTTCCATCACTTTTTATTTAAATTTTAATATATAAATCAACTTCTTCGCCACCACTATATTTATATAGAAATATTAATCCAGTAAATTTCCACATTTTTTTTCATTATAGTTTTAGCTTTAATGTAAACGATCCCAATAATTAGCAAGCTTTTAAAGGAAGTGCAAAAACAAAACTTCGATAAAAATCGTATCGTTTCTCTGCGACCCACTTCTGTTTTGTCCTCCTTCCGCAGCAGAGGTTTGGCGCTAGTGTGTCGCTAACAAATTTAACACTATCTGACTGGGCTTATTATTTAATGGCTTTGGTTGAAACAGAATTGTTTGATCCGCGTATTATACGCCGAAAATTACGGTAGGTATTTACGTACTTTGTAAGATGTATCTAACTATATCAGATATATGTAAGCATGTAAGATGACTTTTAGTTTGTAACATGTATATATGTTCGTATATAGTATGTAAAAAGACGGATGTGTTTAGATACGGCGATAATGTATTAATATAAAAATAAAAATATATTTATTAATCTTACGTAACTGCTGTTTTGTAAATAAAAATTGTCTAAAAATTATTTACAAATGCAATTTTGTTATTGTTTATACTGAGCTCCTGCTAAATCTACATGGACTATAATGTATTTCAAAAACTACCGTAATTTCCGGCGTATAATCCGCAGCTCAAAGAGTCGTTTTTCGACCAAGAAATATTATTTTATAAAATGTAACTTAAAAGATCGCTGTAAATATTTAACTACAATTATTGAATAAAATTTCTGGGTCGAAAACGACTCTTTGAGCTGCGGATTATACGCCGGAAATTACGGTAAATTATTGATTATCAGATCAATCCCTATTAAATACAAAACATTCTATTAAAGACAGATCTTGTCATGTTTATATTGATTTCAATGTTATGTAATTCATAAACGCTTCCAATGAAGTCACGAAATGCAAATTTTAGCTAAAACACTTACAGTTTAGTCGCTTATTCCATAAAATTAATAAAATGCATTATCTTGTTGCGGCGAAGTAATAATTTACGATAGATTATTAATTCCCTTTAATAAATTCACGGTACCATATATAGTCAGATATGATAGATAGATGCTGAACGGTTGCAATAAATTAATTAATTAATCAAATTAAACAAGGATGTAAGAATAATAAAAATATGTGCATTAAAATATTTTATATTAGCAGTAAACCGGCATCACGGAGAGAATGAAAAGAAAAAGTATTCAGCAAACCTAACTATATAGAACGACGCGACGTAACGCTTCCATCAATGAATTTGACATACGTAAAAGTATATCAGCAATGTCATCTATAAAAATGAAGTATATAACATCAATTGCTAAAATAAACTTTTCACTTTTATTTTCAGTGTAGACTGTGACTAAGATTTCACATCACAAAAGTATTTTTTTTAACTTTCAGGGATGAGAATTCTCCGTCTTTTTGCATACCAGTATAATCTTAGAGAAAATGTTTTTTTTTTTTATTTCATCGGAACATTCTGCTATTTAACAGGACAACATTTTCTCTAAGATTATACTGGTATGCAAATAGACGGAGAATTCTCATCCTTGAACTTTGTATGAATAAACCAAGCAGTGAAATTATTATAAAGGCTAAATGACTAAAATTTATCAATTTTCAAAAGGAAACGTTGATTTTCATACATGAATTTGAAGGATGTTACTTACGAATGCGCGAAAATGAAGCATTAGCGCATATGTGATTTGCTATTTTTATTCCCCTCCCCCCCCCAAACAAAAGCATCATTATTAGTGTCTCGGGGCTGTGCAAAGAAATGAAGTAATAATATAATAGTTTGCAGTTTGACATTTATTGAAATTAAAAACAAAACATTACACTTAAATGTTTAGCATTACTTATGTTTTAAATTGATTATTAAAAATTCACAATTTATGTTGCAGTTTTTAGACACACTTTATCTGAAAGCGCCCTTATATTATTCTGTGCTATAAATACTGAAATGATGTGATATTCAGAAACAAATATACCAATGATGAAGAAAAATACGTAGTGAAAATTCCAGTAAAAAATACCTTAAAACTTAATTTTAAAAAATGTAAATCGAATTTTAAAATTATCTTCTAGAGGTTCTCCGGCGCTGGTTTTCTCGAGCACAGCGTAGGAGCGTACGCAGACAGACAGAGTGACAAACTTTTTTTATTATTTATATAGATATCGAGAATTTTTATTTAACTTTTGAATTTTTATTTAATTTTTATTGGTTTATTGTCACACTCTAAAATACAAAAAAAAAAAAAAAAAAAAAAAAAAAAAAAAAACAATGAACTTGTTATTTAATTTATAAATTAGGATTTATTTACGCTTGGGACTATCCAATATCTACCAACAATTACAAATTTTAGCTACCTCTATTTCTCAAAAATAACATTTGTGTTATTTATAATCACAGAAAATCTAAAATTAATTAGGACACATTTTGTTACCAAAAATCCGTAATATGTGTTGTGAAGTCAGTTTTAATTGATATGGCTATTTTGAATTTTTTTAAAAAAAAGGAAAGAAAAAAGAAAAAAAGACAAAGAAAAGGAAAAGAAAAGAAAAGAAAAGAAACAAATGAAACAAAATAAATAAAATGCAGCAAACATATTCTAAGAAAAGTTGAAAGGTATTTTCAGTAATTATAAAAGTCCATATGTATATTTCTCTTTGACTGACAAAAGTTTATTTTCTCTCCTATTCTATGACTCCTAGCTTTGATAAAACTGAGCATTTTACGTTATCCTTTAAAAGCGACATAAATTGAAAGTAATGTTAAAGTTTGCAATTTCGAAATGCTACAATTCAAGTACTTATATTTATACGTAAGTGGAAAGGATTACGGATATTGAATACCACAATTTTCTTAAAATTTACCGTGTCAATTACTATAGCGTTTTTGGATGAGTGCTTTAAAAATGTATTTTTAATTGTCTTCTTTAATAGCAATTCGTACATGGTCATGGCATGACTTTTGGCCGTATAGTGTATATACACATATCTGCTAAGGGTTATGGATATTTTATACCACTATTTTTTTAAATCTTCGCTATATTTAAATGCAGAGTTCTGCGATTAAATAAGTCAACGAATTAAAATAAGAAAAAAAACAGTGATATGCAAAATCCGTAACACTTAGCATCTATGTGTATATACACTACATGGGTAAAAAACCACGCCATGTCATGTACAAATTGCCATTAAAGACGATAATTAGATATATATTTTTAACCCAACTATTTATCCAAGAACGCTATGGTAATTCACAAAGCGTTTCTTACCTTGAGACGTTTAATTCTGCTTGGGAATATTGCAATTCTCGTCTCACTTTTAAAATGTATATATCTACTAAATAGTGTAATATTTACGGTGAAATTCTTTATTTTGGGAAAACCTTAAAAAAAAAAAAATATTTTATTGCTACATGGCCAAAAGTCACCACAAACTTTCAATTTCAGACGTTCGGTCGAATATCTAAAGGAATAGCTATGAAATGTTCCTGAACTTCCGGTCTATTAGCATGTATATACAACATATATATACATACATACATACGTATATATATATATATATAGAGAGAGAGAGAGATAGAGAGATAGATAGATAGATAGATATAGATATACATAGATATATATTATATAGGGCTGTTTAATAGCCTCAGCTTGTTAACTAGGAGAAGACCCTTTAAATGCCTCATAGGAGGACTTAAACTTAAAGGAATCGACTGGTAGCAGAGACTTAATGTCCACCGATGCAGTATGTTAGTACCCTTGCCTAGTGCATGGGGGATGAACACGGATGGGCTTCCTCCAACGCGCTTGGCCAGCATGGAGGAATTTGGCCACCTCCCCCTTTATTTTACCATGAATTTACAAAACAAATCACGACCCTCGATTCCCGGCAATCTGCATGTCCCTGGTTACGGCAGCGATCAGAACGACATGAAGATAGGGGGTGCTAAGAATCACCAGGCTTGGCTTGGCTGCCATAAGTTGATGACCTTGGGCAGGGGTGCAAAAATCTAGGCGCCAATGGGATGATTCTCAAAACTAAATTTTATTAGTATTCTTCGTCAAATTTTATTAGTATACTTCGTCTAAATTTTATAAGTATTCTTATTAGGCGAAGAGTACTAAAAATTTAGTGGTGGGAATTGGCCCATTGGCGCCTAGATTTTTGCACCCCTGACCTTGGGTATGTATAATGTACGATCCCTATCTTCGAAAAGACGTTTACGGGAACTTGAAGAAGAATTAGAAAGAATCAACTGGGACATCCTAGGATTATGCGAAGTAAGACGAAAAGGTGAAAAGAAGATTGATCTTGACAGTGGACATATATTGTACTACAGCGGTACAGAAGATGGAAAAACAAGTGGTGTAGGATTTTTTATTCATAAAAGGTAGAAGAATTACATCGTAGAGTATGATAGTGTATCAGATAGAGTTGCAAGGTTCGTTATAAAAGTGTCAAGAAGATACAAGCGGTAAATTACCCATGTGTATGCACCAAGAATTAGCTATACTGATGAAAAACATGAGAATTACTATGAAGAAGTAACTTCAATGCATCAAAGGAGAAAATGCTACATAAAATTAATAATGGGATACTGAAATGCTAGAATTGAGGAAAAAAGAAAGGTGAGTTCTCAGTAGGAAATCATGGGTATGGAGAGCGTAATGAAAGGGAAAACAGATTGATTGAGTTTGAAGAATGCGAACAGATGTATATCATGAATTCAATTTTCACGAAAAAACCACAAAGAAAATGGACATGGTGTAGTGCAAATGGCTCAACAAGTGAAATCGACTACATCTTGACAAACAAAAAGCATCTTATTCAGGATTGCAGCATTCTCAATAACTTCAATACAGGAAACGATCACAGGTTGGATAGATGCAAACTGCTTTTACATACTAAAGTGGAAAGAATGAAGATTTTACAACACTCAAAGAAATGAGTCGAAATTATAAATTTACAGAAACATAAAGAAGAATTTAATTTAGAACTTAAAAATCGTTTCCAAGTACTTCAACCAATCTTAGAAGAAGAACAAGATGTTACAGTAGTGAACATGAAAATAACAAATACTCTACAAGGACGATAGCTGGTGAAGCACAAGTAAAGCAGATAAAGAAAATAACCGAAGAAACAAGAAGATTTATGAAGAAACGCAGATAATTTAAAATAAAGAAAAACTATCCTAATTCAAGAGTTGAATATGCAGAATTATGTAAAACGGTAAGAAAATATGTTACAGAAGATTTCAGAAAATTTAACTGTGATCTTGTTAAGAAAGTTCTAGAAGATAACAAAAGTTTAAAATCAGCTAAGCGCAAACTGTGTGTTTGAAAAAAAGTATTTTTGCACTGATGAGGGCAAATGGAACAATCACCAAAATCAATAATGAAATAGTACACATTGTCGAAACATTCTATAACGATCTATATAAATGTGAAGATCAAAGGGAAATCAACCTACGTCAACCATGAGTGAACATAACAGAAACTGAAGAGATAATCCCAGTGATGACATATGAAGTTGTACAAGCCATTAGATGCATCATCAAAATGCCCTGGCAAAGATAGAATTACAATTGACCTTATCAAAGAAGCAGAAGAAAAATTTGCCAGAAGATTGGAATAATGCTGTGTAATAAATAGTAAATAATATAATTTACCTCTCTGTCTTGCCTTTATTGATTATGAAAAAGCATTTGATTCAGTATACACATCTGCAGTATTTAATTCTCTAGAGGAGATTGGTATAGACAAACCTTACATCAATATCATAAAGAAGATTTACAAGAAAGCAACAGCCACCATCCGTTTGCACAAAGAAAAACAGAAGATCAAGCTTAGAAGAGGAGCAAGACAAGGGTACATCATTTCGCCTAAGCTTTTTACTGCTGTCTTAGAAAATATTTTCAAGAACCTGGATTGGGAAAACAAAGGGATTAGAATAAATTTAAGCTATCTCCGGTTTGCTGATGTCATTTTAATTTTCAGCAATAGCCCTGAAGAATTGGAAAATATGCTAAAAGATTCGGCAGAAGCAAGCATTAATGTGGGATTAAATATAAATTTGAAAAAGACTAAGGTGATGTTCAATTCATTTGCATCGAAAAAGAAGATCGTCAACAACACAGATTAAAGAAATGCAAATTTATGTGTACCTTGGACAAGAAATATCATCGGACAACAGTATCATGAATGAAATCAATAGAAGAATAAGAAATGCATGGAGTGCTTTTGGGAAGAACAGTATCATTCTGAAGACTTAACATGTAACATGACTCTTTGTTTGAAAATAAAGATGTTTAACCAATGCGTTTTGCCTCCACTAACTTATGGAGCATAAACATGGACGCTAACAAAACGGATGGTACAAAGATTACAAACAACACATCGAAGTATGGAAAAATGTATGATAGGTATAACCAGAAGAGACAGAAAGAGAATAACTTGGATAAGAAGTCAGACTAAAGTTTTTGACATCATTGAGAGAAATAAACGACTAAAATGGAAATTGGCTGGGCACATTGCAAGAAGACAAGACAATATATCGAGCACAAACACCCTACAGTTGTATCCCAGAGATGTAACACGACCAAGAAGACGACCTCAAGTAAGATGGAGTGACGAAATCAGAAAAATGGCCGGTTAATTGGATGACTAAAGCACTAGACAGGCAACAATGGAAAAATCTGGGGGAGACCTACATCCAGCAGTGGATTGAAAACGGTTGTTGATGATGATGATACATTATATATATATATATATATATATATATATATATATATATATAATTTAACGTCTTTGCGATGTCTTTTATAAAAAATAAAATATGTAACAGATATATAACAGAAACTGAAGAGATAATCCCAGTGATGACATATGAAGTTGTACAAGCCATTAGATGCATCATCAAAATGCCCTGGCGAAGATAGAATTACAATTGACCTTATCAAAGAAGCAGGAGAAAAATTTGCAAAAATGCCTTACTGTTTCCCAAATGTCTCGAGAAATCAGATGTACCAGAAGATTGGAATAATGCTGTGTAATAAATAATAAATAATATAATTTACCTCTCTGCCTTGCCTTTATTGATTATGTATATATATATATATATATATATATATATATATATATATATATATATATATATATGGTTTGTATTTGATATATTATAGAGAAAATGCATTGACATAAAAATAATAAAAAGTAAATATTAATATTTGGTAACTACTGATTGGTAAATTAAAAGTACCAGGAAAGTATTTATAAATATTTTTATCTTCTTTATACTTAAAATCTACAGGCACTAAATTAATTTCAATTAAACGCACAAATTAAATCTACAGGCACTAATGAATTTCAAAATCTAAATTATTGAACACTTAATAAATACAAAACAGTCGATTAAGCGCTACTCTTGTCATGTTTATATTGATTTCAATGTTATGTAATTCACGAGTGCTTCCTATAAAGTCACAAAATGCAAATTTTAGCTAAAACACTTACATTTTAGACGCTTATTCCATAAAATCAGTAAAATGCAATATCTGATTGCGCCGAAGTATTAAGTTGCGATAGGTAAATAATTCCTTTTAATAAATTAATGGCACCATATATAGGCAAATACGTTAGATAGACACTGATAGGTTACAAATAAATAAATAAATTAAATAAGTAAATAAAAAATGATGTAAAATAACAAAATTAGTGCGTTAAAATTAGCAGTAAATATTAGCAGTAAACTTCTTCTTCGCAGGGAGAGTATGAAAAAAAAGTACTCAACAATTCTAAATATAGAACGACATAACGCTTCCATAAATGAATTTGCCATAACGAAAGTATATCTTGGCTTTTGGCCATATAGTGATATATACATAGCTATTAAGGGTCATGGATTTTTCATACCCGTTTCTTTTTTGACTTTCTTTAATTGCAAAGTTAATTGCAGATTAAAAAGATCAAAGAATAAAAAAAACAAAATAAAAAACACAATGGTATGCAAAATCCGTAGCCCTTAGTACTTACGTGGTACATAGTATAGTACCGAGGCTAACGAAAAAGAAAGGCTACCGCGGTGCTTTACGCATATCTTTTTTTACAGACCGCGGGAGTCACGTGATGCTCGAATGCACCAATGCAGGTGTACGAAAAGAGCATCACGTCACTCTAGCGGTCTGTAAAAAAAGATAAGTGGAATGAACCGCGGTAGCCTGTCTTTTTCGTTAGCCTCGTATAGTACCCTATATGGTCAAGATCCACGCCATACCAGGTAGGAATTATCCTTAAAGTCGACAGTTGAAAATACATTTTTTACCCAAGCACTCGTCCAAGAACGCTACGGTAATTCACCCAACGATTCTTAGCTTGAAACGTTTAATGTTAATTTATTTCAAATAATACATGTTTTATTTTATTTTTTTTTTTTTTTTATAAAGCTGCAGAATTATGTAATATTTCCGGGTGCAGTTATTTATTTTCGCAAAAGCTGGAAATAGAAAATTAATTTTATTTCTATATGGCCAAAAGTCACCAGATACTTTCAATGCTATACGTTCGTTCGAATATCTAAAGGAAGACTTACGAAATGTTCTCTAAATTTGGGGCTGTTATCATGAAATATGTACGTATATATGTAAATACACATATATATGTAAATACGTACGTATATATGTAAAAACAAGGATGTGCGATATGATCTATTGTGGAGATAATGTATAAAATTAAAATTAAAAAGTACATACTAATATTTTTTAACTACTATTTCATAAATAAAAAATACCAGATTATGTTTATACTGAGCTCCTATTAAATCTACACGTATTAATGAAAATTTTTATTAAATTATTAATGTTTCAAAAATTCAATTATTTATCATCTAATTAATCACTCTTAACCCGAAAACAACAAGAGATTTTACAAAAAAAAAAAAAAAATACACTACAGTTTTTGTTTTAAACTATTTAACTTATTTATTTATTTTAGTTCTCTGTAGTTCATTTTTAACTTATTTTATGAAAACAATTCTGTTTCGAATAGACATTTTGAATGTACCTGTCAGGTTCACTAAACCCGTTGGATTCAGCCTATCCATTGGATTCAGCCTACCAGACGTGTTCAATGGACCCGTCTGGTAGGCTGATAGTTTACTACAAAACAGATGATCGAGCACAACTCTTGTTATGTTTCTATTCATTTCAATGTCATGTAATTCACGGGCGCTGCCAGAAAAGTCACGAAATACAATATTTAGCTAAAACACTTACAGTTTAGTCACTTATTCCATACAATAACAAATGCAGTATCTTGTTGTGCCGAAGTTATAATTTACGATAGATGATTCATTCACTTTAATAAATTGGCGTTAGAATATATAGGCAGATAGCAGGTTGGGTACATTTCTATCAATATTCTTTAACAGGATTTTTCCCCTTTATTTAACTCTAGAAAAAAATACTACAAATTGTGCGAATAAACTAGCTGCTTGCTAATTATTTGATTTAAAAATTAAATAGAAATTTTCGTATGATTAATAGTAGAGCCAGCCAGGGCTTGATTACTGACAGGGCACACTTCCACCAGTAAAATTTAATAGAAATGTTTATTTTATTAAAACGCAAAATTATTCATGCAAAATTAATGCCATGAATAAGGAAAAAATTAATATTCTTCTGGTGGATGTGTTGCCCGTTGCACGGTGGGATATTTGCCGATTCTAGCTGGCCAAAATTATTTTTCAACTTCTATTTGATGAAATCTATTTTTCGTTTGTATAAACGATATATTAGGCTGATTTAAAGAAAATGTATGAAATTTTAAACGGTAGTTTAAAAAGAAATCATTATATTTAACTAAAAATTATTAATGTACTACATTAGACGTGCAGAGTCGCTAGTGGTCAGGGAAAAATACGGTCAAAAAAAGTTGAAACACCAGTATATTTTTATAGAAAAATTCATGTTAATTATTTGATCGAATAATCAACATGAATTTTTCTATGAGAATATACTGGTTTTTACCCTGACCACTAGCCACCCTAATGTGAATTTTTTTATTATATTACTATGATGTACCATTCAGTTAAATATTTAAATTATTTACAGCTTTAAAACATGTAATGAATGAGTTAATCTTTTACTTGATAACTAAAAAGGACAATATTTATGAACTTTTATAATATTATTAAGATTTAAGCGATAGAAATATATTTATTATATGATACCAAATTATAAAAGTGATTTTTTATAATAATCTACTAGAAATTGGGATACAAAATAAATATTAAAGAGTAATACTTATATATACAAAGGAATAAGAAAATTTCGTAGAAATTTTGTGACAATTCACCATTTAATAGTTCTTCATTCTGGCTTTCCTCAGTAAGTTACGAGTACTCATCGAACGAGGTATTTCAAAACTGCTTTGCAGCCAAGTTTCATACTTTTTCAGAAATTTCTCATGTACTCTATGTACAGCAGTCCACTTTTGTCTAAACTGGGTCTTCTGTATAATCATTTCCTGCTTGAAAACTTTCATTTGTACTTCGTTATAATTTTCATTTGTCAACAAAACATTTTCAGCCAATTCGATTTTTTCGTTAAATGTGGAAGATTGGTGCTGCTGTATAATATTATAAAAGCTTATCACTTCTGATGACCCTGGTAAAAAGAAAAGTGATCTTAGAATAAAAAATATAATAATAATTTTAGACTTCGTATGATAAAAACAGCTTTAAAATCTACGGAAGCATATAGAAGCAGACAAGTAAACGTTTATCCAATATCTAAGACTCTAAACTATTTACTAAAATTGAAAGTTGAGATTTATCTAGCTTTATCATATAACTTTTTGAATTTTCAAAATGAAATTTATTAAAAATACATAAAGTCATTAAAAACATTAAATGTGAAATAACTATTGACAAAAGAAAAAATTATGCATATAAATTAAAAAAAATAAAGTACATGCCTTGTTCTAAAGCACTCATAATGTACAATTTCTTTCAATTTCTTCAACATTCACATAGTAAAACAATATACTAGAAATCATCGATTTATTCTCCTCTAATAAACGCCAACTTCATACTCACCTACTGGCAGTACGGTTGCATTTATATAAAAAACATCTGCAGTGTCCACTACCTGCACATATAAAGTACATGTGGTAAAAAAAAATTCCAGTTGGATAAACTTTGAAAAATCGACTTTTGGCCAGCTAGAATTGGCAAATCTTCCACCGTGCGTTGGTAATCAGGCTCTGGTGCCAGCCAGCGTTGCCAGTTTGACCACTATTTTTATTCAGACATTCCGTATTCATACCGGAAATTCCGAAGAATTAATTTTTATTTAGGTAATCAGGAAAACATTTGCTATTAAATAAATCAAAAATTACTATGAATTACTATATGATGAATTACTATTATGGTATGATTCTGGAATTTTAGAATAAAAATGTAGGCTAAACTGGTAAGCCTCTTTCAGATTTCTTGTAAATGTCGAAGAGTGTACGCACGATAGATAAATCATGATAGATTACAAAAAATAAACAAGAAAAGAAAAAAAGAATTGTAAGAATAAGAAAATTACATGGCTAAAATATTTTATACTAGTAGTAAATCCGTTATTCGCATGGAGAGAAGGAAAAAAAAAAGTACTCATCAAACTTAAATATAGACCGACAAAACGCTTCTATCGATGAATATCACAAAAGAAAAAGAATATCGGAAATTTCATCCTTAAAAATTAAAAATAATACATCAATGTATTTAAAGTAAAAAGCGCATTCTGTAAAATTCCACATTATTTTTTTCCACACAAAGATTTTCTCATTGCGAATGCTTCAATATTTTTTGACGGCTTCTCCCCTCAGAAACGGGAAACCTGTTCAGCTCTCACCTCCTTAGCCTAGGGGGGTTGAAAAGCGTTGATTGAAAACGCATGGCGTCGTAATATGGCCAATGCGTTGAAAACTAAAGCTTTGTTTTTTAAATACTCATGTTTTCACTACTAAATATGCATATTTTTTCGCAAAATTTTAAAGAGAACCTGCATACAGTTATATTTATAATTGAATGAAATTTCAGAGAGTTCGGAAGATGAGAACGATTATTTATTGCTATGTTAAAAGAGCCAACGCGAAAACAAACAAACAAACAAAAAAGCGAGTAAACATTTCTTTTACAACTAGATAACAATATGTTTTCACGAAATTTCTTCACGGGCTGTAAAACCGTTTTATTTATCACCAAGAGAGATTTCAATGAGTTCAGACAAAAATAACTTCATATTTTAAAGCTATGAAACAACCCTACGGGGAAAAACAAGAAAATAAGCGAATGTATCACTAAATATCAATTTTTTTTCTCGGATTTTTCATTTTGAAATATAATTTCATACAAAATCGGATTAAAGATATAAAATAAAAAAAACTTGATTTTTTTAATGTATTATCACGGACCTGCGCAACGCCCGGCAGGTCGGCTAGTTGATTATTTAAATGAAATGTACATTTCACGTTTATTTTCAGTCTAGTCTGATATTAAAGTCCCATATCACAAAAGTATAATTTCAACAGGCTTGCTAAGAGTTAGGGAAATTTTCATGCAAAATTGCCGGTAATTTCTTATAGAAAAACTTGTCTCATGTATTCGCTGGATTTTAACCCTTTCAGGAGGCAAAATACTTCTATTCGTAAAATTCTGAAATAATTGAATGACTTGAATAATAACCAGTGAATTATCATTCTGCTTTTGTAAGCGTAAACCGACAGAGTGAAAAATGTCCCAAGCCGGGAATCGAGCCCGGGTCCTCAGAATAGCGATCTGAGGCTCTACCACTGAGCTACAAGGAACGATATCCCAACTCGGCATCTTTCACTCTTATATATATGGGACGGCTGCAACCGCAGCACGAGGTGGAAATGTCATCATGAGCAGGCAAATTTCCGCGGCAAACATGAGACGACATAGAAAGCCCAGCATACGATAACACATAGTTAATTTTAATTCATTTTCAGCAATGAATTACGCCTGTAATCCTTGAATAATACCAGGGAATTTTTATCCAGCTTTTCTAAGCGTAAACCGATAGCGTGAAAATGTCCCAAAAATGAAGTGAAAAATATCACTGGAATTTACAAACAAATTTATTTGAAAATAAATAAAAGCTTTTCTTCACGTACATGATAAAACGAAAATTTTCTTTCCAAAATTCTGGTGCCAATGTGGAATTTAGAGATTAAAATTGAGTGGTACAAAAATGAACCACCGCCCTTGATAGGGTTAAAAAGCGAGTTTTTCTATTAGAAAATACTGTAATCCAACTGAAGAATTTCCTGGCCCGTAGCAATACTGTTTTAAAAATTCTCACGTATAAACCAAACAATGAAGCTATTAAATGGGCTAAATGCCGGAAAAGTAATGTCGTCATGTAAACTGATTGTGTAATTGTCAAAAGAAATCGTATATTTTTATACATGAATTTGAAGTATTTTACTTATGAGTGCTCTAAAATGAAGCATTTACCCTCTGAATTCTTACTATAATAAAAAAAATGTCGCATTCATGTTTTGGATTTTTTTTAATTTTAAAAAAACTTAGAAAAAAACAAATAAACGAACAACGTACCATTATTAGCGTCTGGGTATTGTGCAAAAAAAAAAAAAAAAACAAGATTGAGAAATTTAACCCTTTCCGGCACAAGAAAAGTCTGTTCGTAAAATGAGAAATTACTGACTGATACCGGAATTTACAAACTACTTTTTTGGAAACTAAGAACTCCTTATTTTGAGCTCTCGTTGTAGAAAGAAAATTGTATTAAATATTCTTGGTGTCGAATGCAAGTTGACGTTGTAGTGGCGTACATTTTAGTTAATAAAAATTTTTTTATTAAAGATATTTTTATTCAAGATATTCAAGATATTTTTTCAAGATATTTTTATTAAAAATATCTTGTCGATGAGGGATTTTCCACAATTTATCGTTATTCATCATAAAACAAACAAAGCTGTCTAATTTTACATATTTTGTGACACTAATTCCGAATAAAAATCTTCGCTTTTCACAATTGAAGAAATTTTTTGATTAAGAAAAGAAGCTCCGGTGAACTTCGGACGAAATTATTAAAAACAACAACAACAAAAAAGGAAACTAATTAGACGGCTTAAAATGTTTTTATTTGAGAACAGGTGATATCTCACCAGGAGAGTGTCAAGCTTTGTAATCAAAGATTGATTATTTTTATATATGTTGTAGCTGGTTCGAGTTTCTTCGGATGACTAGCGTTCCTACGCTAGTCACGTGAAGAAAAGCTCAAGCTAATGTTAAGTCTATAGGAAGGTTCTGGCGCGATTTCTCGCTCGCATTTTAATATTTTTGAATGTTTTTTTTTTTTTCATAGGATAGCTGAGGTCGATCTCTAACGTTGTTAGTTTTTACTTTTATATTTTGGTTACAGTTTTTTTATAAGTGGACATTTTCAATTTTGGAAAGGGTTTGAACCGGTTCTGAAAGTGAAAGTATCCTTATATAAAAAAACTGGAGCCCAAATCAAAAAAGTAAAAACTAACAACGTTAGAGTTCGACCTCAGCTATGCTATGCAAAAAAAAAAAAAAAAAACATTTAAAAATATTAAAATGCGAGCGAGAAATCGCGCAAAAACCTTCCTATAGACTTAACATTAGCTTGAGCGTTTTTTCTCATGACTGATGTAGGCTCTTAATACAAATAATTTACAACAGTTTTCTTCAGCAGAGTCACTTCGCAAGTTTTTTGCCTAAATTAAGAGCTTACACTAGTCACGCGAACAAACGGTCAAGCTAATGTTAAGTGTATGGGAAGGTTATTTTCAAATTTCTCGCTCGCATTTTAATTTAAAAAAAAAAATTTTTTTTTAAGGATAGTTGATGTCGATCTCTAACGTTGTTAGTTTTTACTTTTTTGTTTTTGGTTGCAGTTTTTTTTATAAGCGGACGTTTTCAATTTTGGAACCGGTTGGAACCTGTTCTGAAAGGGAAAGTACCCTTATATATAAAAACTGGAACCAAAATTTGTAAAGATTTCTCCCATAGGTTTAACATCAGCGTTTGAGTTTCTTCGCAAAATAGACGTAGATATTTCTGTAAATGTCTGAAAAAAAATACTGATAGACTGCAAACCTTCTGGGGTTTTTTCGAGGTTCAAATAAAAATATTTCAACCAGAATGTTTAATTAATGAATGAAAATAGATAACTACTACGTACAGGGAATGTAGCATTTTATTTTTTAAAGTTCTGGTCCAAAGTATGTATATCTAACTTTTTAAAACCGTAATGCTGCAAGCTGTGCTGATGAGTTGTCTTTCTCTATATAATAGTTTGAATCTTATCCAGATGTGTTAGCCATAAGTTATCACTTATGATATGCTCAGGGCTATGCTTTCAATTATTCAATGCAACGTGACAGTTGATGTCGATCCAATGCAGTTGCCGTGTTAGAGTAATAATAATAGAGTATACAATAACACTGAACTTGTTATTATGTTATATTTAATGTTAACCCATATCACAAATATTCAAACGCAAGTTACGTAATATATAATTGAGAAGTATCTACATGTTAATGAAAAAAAATCATACATTTAAACAGTGGTTTAAACAGAACAAGAAAATGTCTTGATACTAACCTATATATTTTACGAATATTGTACGAATAGTAATAAGTTATCAGAGCTGCCAGTCTCCGGCTTTTTGGATACCAGTAATTTAGTACAGAAAATGTTGTTTTATTGAATCGGAGCATTTTGCGATTTAACAGAACAACATTTTCTCAAAAAAATTACTGGTGTTCAAAAAGCCGGAGACTTGGCAACTCTGAATAAAGATTTATATAATCATTATCGCTTGAATTATGTTTTTTGTCACAAATAATATAATAAAGAAAACTGTCAAAATACATATTTTACAGATTAAGATTATTTATTACACAAGTTAAAATTTTATGGAAAGCGTATATAAAAATAAAATTAGGAACATTATAAAATTTAATATATATATTTTTTTTATTTGGCATCTTTGGAAGAAGAAATGTTTTAAAAATAATATACATATATAAATGCATAGCACCATACCTTTTATGTGTGATGCATGTGCAAAAAAGAAAGAAAGAAAGAAAAATATGTTCCGTAATTTCCGGCGTATAATCCGCGGATCAAACAATTTTGTTTCAACACAGAAATTTTATTCAATAATTCAAGTCAAATATTTTCAGCGATCTAATAAATTACTTTTTATAACAGAAAATTTCTGGGTCGAAAAATGATTGTTTTATCTGCGGATTGGATTATACGCCGGAAATTACGGTATATATATTTCGTCTTTTTTAATAGAAAATACGTATTCAAAATACGGCTCTGTCCGTTGACATACATAATTCACTCGCACACACACACACACATACATAGAGGAAAAACTAAAGATGCGTTGATTTGACACACTGTGTTTATTTCGTAAAAAAATAAAAAAATAAATAAATAAGAACAAAATATAATGATAATCACAAGATGGCAGCACATTATGAGCCTTTTTAACCAGTTAATGTTATTTTTCAGCCATTTGTAACGATAATAACAAAATAAAGTGTATTTTTGCAATCCCTCTCCCTCCATTCCCGTAGAGAAAAAGTATGTTTTCGATTTGCCAGTTGTAATATTCTATTCTTTTGTAAATAAACTTAAAAGACATATTTTTGCTTTATAGTGTACTTTATTTAATGGTCTAAAAGATAAGATAGTTTATTAGAACTTGGTATAGCTATAGTTGTGTGTTTATACACATATTTTTTTTTAATGGCAACTGCGGGATTTTTTACATACGATATTTGGGGATGTTTGACCTCGAGCAATTTTAGCTTGTATATTTGAACACATTTTAATAATTAAGTTTCATTTAACAAAAATAATTTTACTGAACTTATTTCAGTAATTAATATATAATATACCTTAAATACGAACTATAATACAATATTTAGATTAAAAGAGAATGAAAAAAATGTATTAAAATATGATGTGAAGTACAAATTCAAGCAAAAGTGCTTTACGATTTGGAAAAAATTACTCAGAAAACAGGTACATAAATCATAAATATGCATGTTGATTGTATAATATGTACGTATCACGGCTTGTGCTAAACAAATTGCGTTAAAGTCTTATGGGGTCTTAAAGTATTTCTTAAGTTTCCATATCCAAACACAAGTCATAAGAAGAAGGGAAAATCATGCGTCAAGCATTGATTATGCATTTCGAAATCTTTACAGTTTCATAAGGTCTAATTTTTGTCAAAGTAAACAATTTGGAAACGCATAACATATTTAAAAATATAATTTCTGAAATTACAAAAATATTCGTTAAAAACATCCGAATCCTTCTGTGCTGCCTTGTATATGATCTATAAATTTGTATATATAATAAAAACAGAATGCTAAAATTTAGTTCAGTTAGGAAACGCATATCGCGAAGTTCAAAATCCCCCTCCAGGAATTTCAGTCAATAAGCACAAATGTACTCGCAATGTTTGTTACTGCCCTGTATATGATCTATAGAATTTGTACATACAAAGTAATAGGCAAAAAAACAGTTAAATTTAAAAACGCGTACTGCAAATGAAGACGCACTTCCAGCAATTATAATTAACAGACTTTAACCGAATAATTTTGTGTGTCCCTGTAAATGAACGATGAATGCTACACACACAATATTCTACAGTAAGCCTCTTGTAATGCAACTCAGTGATATATAGGAATTTCAATATGTTTGAAATCGTGAAAAATTATTAAAATAAACCGCAAAAGATTTTCCCCCATAGACCGTAATGTAACGAAATTCTTTTGAGTGTTCATGGGAACTGTACGTGCTACACACTTCATGTTCAATACCAAACATGATATAGCAAATATCAATAACATATATCAATTGCATGACAATCCGAGTATATTTAATATAGTTAGTGCATGGACAGACAGACAGACAAACGGCAGACAGACAGACAAATCGAATTCATAAACACTTTTCAACTATGTTGGAATGTGTTAAAAAGGGTAGCTATAAAAATTAAATTTAACTTCCCTGGTTATAAAAATATTTATTGACACGTAAAATTATAAAATTGAGATAATAACACATTAAATGTTATTATCTGTGCTTAGTGGTCAAGTGAAATAAATATGTCAGGTCAAATAAATATGTAAAAGAAACAGAGATTTTGCCGCACAAGAAGTAATTTACAAAATAAAATTTCTCGCTGCAATATATTTATGTGATTTACTGGGTCAAACCACCACCACATTGAGGGAAGTTGGCCTAATTTACACAATAATATATTTATGTGATTCGTGGGTCGAACCACCGCCACAGTGAGGGAAGTTGGCCCAATTTTCACACTTATGGAAAATACTTTTTTTCAATATAATCGTTAATACATTTTCAAAATTATGACGCTGTCAAAAGATAGAATACATAACAAACTAATTATACAAGGTACACTGAGGTAATATTGCTTATGAAACATAAATTGTGCGAATTTTAGTAGTAAAAAGTAGTTCAAACATCTCCAGTTATCCCTCTCTTTGTATTTGGTATTCATCGTCATTTGGATTGTTTGTTCGGATTTCGACTGTTCGTAATTTACACAATGTTATACTATATATATATCCTAAGTCAGAACCAGTTTTTCAGTACATGAAGTCTTTTTTGATCTTCTATTTTTCAAAGTTACAAATTTTCCTATTTTAGGGAATGATAGTCTCTCTCATTCTCTCTCTCTCTGTATATATATATATATATATATATATACATACATTGTGATGAGTTGATGTGAATCATCTAATCCCTTACTTGTAGAAAATGGATATTCTCTCTGGAATGAAAATAATCTGATAGATTGATCTCTTTTGAGAAAAATTCTATTGAATGGTGAATTTCATTGTCACCTTAAGATAAGCCAGGCTGGAATGCATGCGTTGTATTGAAAGCAATACTCTCTGAATGAGTGGATAAGAAATGTAAAAACAATTCTTTTTGATACAAAAGAACTAAGCCCCTATGAAGTGTAAATTATAACTTGGTAAGTATAGGATTAAAGGGGACTGTCAATCATAGGAGGCTAGAGGGCGTTTCTTTCCCTATAGAGAAAAAGACCAGTTTTCCGGAGAGGAAGTATGCTAGGATAGGATACGAGAGACAGGAGTTGGATCTTGAACAAGTTGGAGTGAGGTTCTTTTTTGAGCGGACGTCAGAATCTTGGTTTTTCTGACATTGTAATTTTACAGCATGGATATGATTATCATATTTTTTCCTTTTTATTTTTATTTTTTAATGGTAATTTAAAATAATTTTTTTTTCGTTTCAAACGATAATGTATCGTATTATTTATATATACATCGTCTCACGTTACCACAGCTATAGTATATATAATTAATTGGTGGCAGCAACTGGGATATGTAATCTAGAGTAAATTAGATTACGGATCTATGTGTTAACATGATTAAACAGATGAAGAGCCAGTGGCAAATGGATAAGCAGAATTGAGGAGTCTCGATGTCTAATTGGAGTCGTGGTTTTTTTCTCGGAGTTCTAGCAAGTAGAGAACTGGTAAAAGAACTTTATCGACTAAAGTTGTGAGGTGTATGAACAGTCAACTATAGATTTGGTGTTACGTGTGTGCGCTTCAAAATATATCAGTGGAATGAAGATATGCGGTACCATCTGAGTTGTCCACATACGGATCTAAAGTGAAATTAGTGCCTCATCAGTGAAATTAGTATCTTTAAATCTTCAAACATCTGTGTGTGTGTCATCTTTAAAAATGCTTGGAAGCCTGGTATCAGTGTGGAGGAAATATCTGCATCTGGAGGTAAGCTCTTTTATGATATCTTCTATAGAGGTCTGTTTTAAATTAAATTTTGTGTATAAATTTTAATTTTGGGGAACAAAACTCTATGAGAAATTTAAGAATTCTAGGGAAGCTATTAATTTGGTATTTAAATTCTTAGTTAGAATTTTTATGTTTGTTGATTTTCTGGTATCTGTTAGGTATAATATTGGGTTAGGAAAATTATATACTTATGTATATGTTAAAATTTACTTGGGGTATAGTAAATTGTTATTGATTAATTGAGAATATTAATCATGGTATTTTAATCATAATATTGTATAAAACTTTTGGAAATAAGAGTTTTGTTTATATACATTTTATTTATTACAGTAATAAAGTTATAGCTTAATTTTATGGGTATACTGTGGATGATTATGATTAATGTTTCAAAATAAATTGATGTTATACTGTACTGTTGGGTATAAAATTTATTTTGGGGGATATACTCAGTTTGAAAGATGCCACTGTTGCATGAGAATTTGTTATATTGAAATTGTGTCGTTTTTGAATACATTATTATACGTATAGTGAAGAAAATTCTATTTCTGTATTTATTGTATTATTGTAAATTGAATATATCTGTTATTTTGAAATTTATTATATTTTGGGGGAAAATATGGCAAAATATTTAGTAAAATATAATAAAAGCGTCTTGCTATTATTAGCAGAGGAATTTGAGACATGTCAAAAACGTGTAAAAATCAAGCTATAATTCAGGCTATTGTTAGTGCTGAGGATTATAAAGAAAGTAAGCAAAACTTCGCTTGCAATGTATTCTTGAACAGGAGGCAGAGTGGAAAGAGCGGGAAAAAGAAATTGAAAAAGATCGTAAAGAAAGAGAGAGGCAAATTCAATTAGATAGGATTGCGCAAGAGGAAAAAGATAAACTTAGGAAATTTGAATTAGATAAACTTGAAAAACAACTTGAGGCAGATAAACTTGAAAAGCAGCAACAACTTGAGGCAGATAAATTTGAAAAACAACAACAACTTGAATTACAAAAAATTGAGAAACAACAGCAATTTGAATTAGAAAAATTGCGTATTCAAAATTCTGCGGATATTGTTAGCGTCTCATCTAATGAATCAAATGTAGATTTTCATAGAACTCCTAAGTTAAATTTAAAGGATTTAGTTCCGCGCTTTGATTCTAAGTTAATTGATATAACTCTTTTCTTTATGATTTTTGAAAGGCAAGACGTTAAAGCTAAAATTTCTCAGGAAGATTTGGTTAGTCAATTACCGTAATTTCCGGCGTATAATCCGCAGCTCAAAGAGTCGTTTTTCGACCCAGAAATATTATTTTATAAAATGTGACTTAAAAGATCGCTGTAAATATTTAACTACAATTAATGAATAAAATTTCTGGGTCGAAAAACGACTCTTTGAGCTGCGGATTATACGCCGGAAATTACGGTAATTCGTTTATTACCTTCTGATATTGCCGAAATTATAGTAAAACAACCAGCAGACAAATGTGATGATTTTCAACACATAAAGAAAGTTTTGTTAGATAGGTTTACAAGCGCCTTAAAACAAAAATTTTAAACTCATCAAAGAAAATCTGGTGAATTATGGGTGGATCTGATTTATGAGTTAAGGGGTTATCTTGATAATTGGTTAGAGTCGTTAGAAGTGAGGGATTTTGAATCCTTAAAAGAACTAATGCTCACGGAACAATTGAAAAAACGTCTCCCTTTTGAGATAAAAGAAAAATTTATGGATGATTGGGAGGAAATAAAGATTGCTTTTAAGCTAGCGGAAAAATCAGATAGGTATGAAAATATAAGAAGGAAATTTAAGAGGTCAGATAGAAAACCTTGGGAAAATAAATCTTTTCAGGATAAGCAAAAAGACAATTTTAATTCTAAAAGTAGAAATTAAACTAAAACTAAATCAGAAATTGAGAGTTCAAAAGAGAGTGCGAAAACTGACAAAATTAGGTAGGACAATGCTTTCGAAAAGCAGAGACAAGTCCAATGTTACAAAATTGTTCGGCAGTTGGTCACATCCGTCCAAATTGTCCTGAATTGTTGAAAAGTAAATCCATTTATGAGGATAAAAGCATAGCTGGGATTATTACTAGTGATGGGAAAGGTATAAATAATAAGGGAGGTGTGGAAACCGAATTACCTATGGTTGATTTATGCGTGAATAGTAAGAAAATTAAAGCGATTAAGGACACAGGCGCGCAAATTGCGGTTTTTGATGCTAATGACATTCCGTGGAGTGCGAAGAAAGTGGGAAATGTCTTTCTTATACCGGCCCTCGGAAGTAGACAAAAGGCGGATTTGGTGTCCGTGCCGGTTGCTTTAATAGAAGATGAAAAAGAGTATGTTGAAAAGAATGTGGTGGTTGCAGTTGTGAGAAAACTAAATTCTCCTCCACTAATAACACCCGCTGTTTATGAATTCTTAAAATTTGGAAGTATGGATAAGCAAAATTCAGTGTGTAAACAAGTGGAAAATTGGAGAGAATTGAATGGGCAGGAACCTTCAGATTATCTAGCGATCATAAGCAAAAATTTGTTAGAAAAATGGTTGTAAATGAAATCTGTGAAAGGGATAATAAGCCTGTTAATGAGATGGAGGTAAATTCACCGGGAGACGTGACTGATAGGAATTTGGAAAAGGATCTAAATTGATCGATACAAAAGAGGATGCGTCTAAAACGGATGGTGATAAAAGGTCCGGTAAAGGAGGTCAATTTCTGGAAAAGAACACTGAGCATGCTGTAAATATACCCAGGTATTTTGTTGGTAGTATGGGAGTTGAACATGTTAGAAATATAATTAGAAAGAAATTGAGTTCACCTATGACTGTGGCCAGAAAAAATAACTCTTGGATGAAGGTAAATAATAGAGTAAAATGAGGGGCTAAATGCCAAGAAAATGGATATGGAAAATCAAAGTTAAAAAGAATGGAGCATTCTGCTTTTAAAACGGATCACAAAGAAAGATTTATTAAAATCAAACAAGATTTTGAAAGGAAAAATTATGATTATGAAGTTGTAAAACGAAATTTATTGTCGAAAAGATTTTCTGATAGAAGTAATTTAGATATTGGTTTTTGGGAGCATTCTCTAAATTAAGTTTTATTCTAAATTAGGGAGTATTCATTATTGTAATATCTATATTGGGTTTATTTATCATTTAATGCTTAATATTTTCGTAATAGTAAAACTTCATTAATTTAATAATTGCATAAATTAGTATGCGTTCTTTTTGTTTATAGAAGCGTCTAAAATTAGGCTTTTAAGCAAAAGGTTTTTGGGAGAATTGTATTAGGCATTGTGTTATATATGGATTTATTCTTTCTTTTTATTATTATTTTTTGTTAGAATCATGTAAAGTGTAATCTGTATTTGGTATTATATGTCTATGAAATATTTCAAAAGTGTTTCTTAGGGCATCAATTGTATAAATTATTCCTGGAATTATACTTAGGTATTATAGGTAAGGGATTATTGTAAATCCTATTGACAGTGTGGTCTATCAAATACTGAGTATGGGAATGTGTTTGTATTCTATAGGGATTTCGTGTATTATTCTAAATTCCTTTATACTTTGATGACCTCTTTAGAAGTTGATTGAAGGAGCTTATTATATTCATGTCTATGCCAAATTTCTTCCAGAATTTTTTCCTTAGGGGGGAGGTGTTGTGGTGAGCTGACGTGAAACAGCGAATTCCTTACTTGTAGAAAATGGATAATCCCTCTGGAATGAAAATAATCTGATAGATTGATCTCTTTTGTGAAAAATTCTATTGAATGGTGAATTTCATTGTCACCTTGAGATAAGCCAGGCTGGAATGCATGCGTTGTATTGAAAGCAATACTCTCTGAATGAGTGGATAAGAAATATAAAAGCAATTCTTTTGGATACAAAAGAACTAAGCCCCTATGAAGTGGAAATTCTAACTTGGTAAGTATATGATTAAAGGGGACTGTCAATCATAGGAGGCTAGAGGGCGTTTCTTTCCCTATAGAGAAAAAGACCAGTTTTCCGGAGAGGAAGTATGCTAGGATACGATACGAGAGACATGATGTTGAACAAGTTGGAGTAAGGTTCTTTTTTGAGCGGACGTCAGAATCTTGGTTTTTCTGACATTTTAATTTTACAGCATGGATATGATTATCATATTTTTTCATTTTCATTTTTATTTTTTAATGTTAATTTACAATTAAGTTTCTTTCGTTTCAAACGATAATATATCGTATTAATTATATATACATCGTCTCACGTTACCACAATATATATATATACAGAAACTACGTATCACCAGGCACAAATACATATATACATATATATATATATATATATTCTTTTCTAACATATTATTATTTTTCAATTCGTTTTTCCCATTAATTGATACACATAGTAATGAAATACATTTTAATTAATTTATTAATATTTAAATGACATAGTTAAATAAATTTATTTCGCAAATGTAAAAATTGCGTAAAGCTCATAGAAATGAATAAAGATATAAATTTAAAGGACAATATAATTTAACTTAACAGGGGATGTTGTACCTTTCGTGTCCAAAAATGTTCAATATAAGATGCTTCTTGCGACTCGACATAAGTCAGTAAGTTTTCTCATTTTACAGTGAAATTTTTACAGTGCTTATAACAAAGTAATAATATAATAAATTTAATTCAGTTTTCTCAGAGTAATTAAAAGATATTTAAAAAATACATAAAATGTATACATAAAAAAACATTTAATGACTTTTGCTTATTCGCAAGCTAACTCTAAAAAATTACAGTAGAATCCTAAATCTAGTATCAAATTGTATCTTAATAATTTATTTATTAGCGGAACAAGAATTTTTAAAGAGGTTCAAGAAATTGAAATTTTTAAAATTTTTAACTTTTATTATGTTATATATCCAAAAATCTATTGTTTAATTTTTTTCACTAAACTAATGTTGATTTTTGCACTTAATTGAGGCACTCTATCGGTGATTTTTGTAACTAAATTGTTTTATTTCGTTAATTTTAATAGATTGAAATATACATCCTCCAAAAAGGAGGGCGTTACGTCTATAGGTTGTCTACCAAACATATATACATTAATTTGAAACTTCTGGTATATTACACTTTTAATAAATTTATTTCATTAACCCGAAACCAGCATAAAGCGCATAACAAACATTCAAGTAAATTTTAAACACAATTAACTTAACTTATTATGATATCAGGTTTTACAAAATAAATAAATGATTAATTAAATAAAAATATGTTTATTTGGATGATAAATGTGATAAAACACATACTACGCTAATTCTAAGAAAATTTTGTATTTTAGGGCCTTTAATTTATTTTAATTTATTTTTATATTTCTAAATATCACTTTTTGTTTAAAATTATTTTAAGAATATACTAATTGTATACTTCATAGGTCCACGAAATTTTCTTTCTTGCAGTGGTGAATATGGCGGTAATGTCGAACTGATTTGCATTACACAATTGTTTATGGATTGTTTGTTTGGACTTTGTATTGAAAATAGTACTGTATTTCACTAGGGGAAAAATCCTTTAAAATAAATTTTTTAAAACACTGTTTCATACCCCCCACCCCCTATTAAATATCTCCCCCTTATATAAAAGCGTATTTTACTGATATTGTTAAAGTAATTTTTTCCGCCAAGTTTTGACGGGTACCATCTACTAATTAATCTTTAATTAGATAAAAAATGAGTAAGGCACATAATTTTTAGTAAATTTAGAATTTTAAGACAAACAGTTTAATTTAATTTATTATTGTACACTGAAGTAGGATTTTTTATAATAAAATTAGCTTTAAATATATTATAAAATAGTAAAAGCGTATAAAATACTTCTTTTTAAGCACATTTTAAATTTTATTTATTTATTTTTTTAATATATATATATATATTTAAAAATGAAAACACATGTGAAAAACAAAGGATAAGGCATTATAAAAAGCAATGGAATTGACACTTCAGAAATACTTAATAGGATGAAAAAGTAAAAATTAAAAAATTAAAAATTGGAAAACTATGAATATCTTATAGTATCTTCAGAAGGCTTTATAAGAATATTCATAGTAAATATATCTTATTTCCTCAAATATTGACAGCATCCTAAATCGACAATAAAATCGACAATATTAATCCCCTAATAACATATACAGATGAAACAAGAAAATTAATAACCTACATGAGGTTCAAATAACAAAATAAATAAACAATTAAATAAATAAATATGCATCTTAAATAGAAATTAGACAAATAAACAATTATTCAACTTAAATAGAAATTAGATCATAAAATAATGTGCAAGACTCACTAAAAAAGACAAATCTTACTGTAGATTGAATAGGACTATAAGTACTTGACTATCAGCCAGTTATCATTAACTCAAAATGGCTGCTATCCATGCTGAATTCCATAGAAAAAAAAATGAGTATATGTATTATTATCTCCTTTTTTTTTTTTGGAGGTAAAAAATATATTAATAGTTGATGAATGGCTGAAACCATGTAAGTTAATTTATGTAAACGTAAAATTATTTTAAGGATATTCCATTTCATTTCATTTACCTATTTTGCCAAAAACATGATTTTTGATGAAAATGATTCTTGAATAGATAATGAGCACATAAATTAATTTACAGTAAGCTTTCAATTCTAAGGACATTAAATTGAGTTAAATTCATTATTATATTTTGAAATATTATTATTATATATGTAACATATGTTATAAATATATATAATAATCATTAAGAAGAAGATAACAGAGCCAATGTACACAATTTTCAACTTCATTATTATATTTTTTCCTGAAACCGAAATTATGTTTTAAAGTTTCAAAGATCAATTAATCGAAATTTCAAAAATTAAGAACATTTATTTAGCTTATTATTATTATTAACAAATAATTTAGTTTATTATTATTATTATTATTGCTAAAAACGGCATTTGATGAATTGAAAAATGAGTTAAAGCATATAACATAAGATAATTTATTTTTAAATTTTAAGGATTAATTTAATTTATTATAATTATATCTGGAAATACGATTTTCTATTTTAAATAATTTTTAACTATATAATAAATATGTTGCAACACTTGATTTAATTTTTAATACATTTCAAATTTTAGAGGTATTTTATTTGATACAGTTTAAAGGGTGGCTGGCCACCAATCAGGGAATTTTTCAGGGACATATACCAGTATTTTCTTATTGAAAAAATCGCCTATTTTAATCGGGCGATTAAATAAAGAGATTTTTTTTAAATAAGAAAATACAGATACTTATTTCCCAGTAAAATTCCCTAACCGATGGCTATCCTGAATTTTTTACTATCTCCCGAAATAGTTTTTTTTCATAAAATAATCTTAACTTACATGATTAATGAGTTTATTTTAAGTAAATTTTGAGTTTTTAGAACATTTAACACGTTCACTGACGGGTTAAAATTACCGGAATTTTAATTTAGTTAGAACTTTCGAATTCATACAAAAAAATACTAATAGAAATATTTACATTATTTATTTACAGACATTTCGTGATTACATAAAATAAAAATTCTTCTTTCAAAATTTCGAATTCGTAATTTTAGATTGAAAAACCACGAGTACACTCGTGGGTTAATTTATTATTATATTTCGAAATAACATAATTCTTTAAAAAAAAAAAAAGAAAGAAAAAAAATCATCTTTAAATATGAGATAAATAAATTAAAGAGCATACTTAATTTAAAATACTTTTATAATTAAAAAATAATAATAATTTAATTAAATAGAATTTGTTATCTTACAAAAATGCGCTTTTCCTTTTATTTGTATAGCATCTTTAATTTACTTTATTATTTTAAACCAAAATATGATTTTTGTTAAAAATGATTTTTAACTAGATGATAAATAAGTTAAAGGCATACTTTTTGAAAATAAATTATACATATTAAGCACATTAAATTAAATCAAATTTATTAATCTACCTCAAATTATAATTTTTTGCTAAATCTGGCAAATCTGACTCTTTAAGCAAATGGTAAATGAGATAAAGCACATAAGATATATTTAACCCTTTGAAGGGCGGTGGTATATTATATATACCATTTAATTTCAATTTCAAACTTCCAGTGGACACCTAGAATTTTCCAACATTTATTTATTTTATTTTATTCTATTTTCATTTTTATTATTATTTTCTTTAATAGTGTACCAGATGAAAAGTATTTATTTATTTTCAAATACATTTCTTCTTAAATTCCGGTGACATTCAATAATTTCAAAATTTTAGCCAACAAAATTATTTTGTCCTAAAAGGATTAAAACAAATTCGTAATGTGAGGATATTTAATTAATTGAATTGAATTTTATGTCTCGAAATATATTTTTTTGTAAAGAATAATATTTAATTGGTTGGTAGATGAATACACATTTTGAACTATTAATAAGTTCATAGTTGAAATTAGATGTTCATAGAAATTAATTTAAGTATATATATATATATATATATATATATTTAACGTCTTTGCGATGTCTTTTATAAAAAATAAAATATGTAACAAAATCACAGTAACATAATATCAATCTCTTAAGTATATCTTCTTTCCTTTTTCTTTTTTTTTTTCTTTATTTGACTGTTTATTTTCAATAATGAGTAAACAAATAAAAAAAACGAAAGAAAAAAACTTCATGGTCCCATTTTATTTATGACGAAAATAAAACTTATAGAGGGATAAGTTACAAGAGAACTTTAAAGTAAAAATTCAAAAGAACAAACATCTTTCTTTTAAATATCCCTTGCTTTCATTCCTATACTTTTTATGCCTTTTCCCATTACTTTCTACCCTTTTATCGCCAGTATTTTAAAGTATTTTGGACAAAAGGGAAAATATTTCTTTTTTAACGGAAACCCAAACAAGAGATGCCGCAAATTAGGTCTGGGCGGAGGATATTGCAATACAGTTCGCTAAAAAACTCATAAAAAAAGGGCAATGGATTTTAACCCTCCCAGCCAAATACGTAAAAAAAAGAGGAAAAAAACAGACTATGCGATCATAAATTCTAACCACTGGGTCAGCGCTAGCCCTGTCTCCCCCTCTTCATTGAACAGTCCCCTCGCGCATGCTCAGAAGATACCATGCGCTGTGATCTGCTTTCGGAATATGATAGCAGCTTGCTGGATACTCAGTCCGCCATTGTCGATGTGCTATGCGGTGAAGCCGACTTGCATACGTAATAATGCTACAAGGTGTATGTTGAGTTCTACTCATAGCATTGCATTAAATGCAAATGTTTGAACTGATTACTTGAAAATGTGTTACTTTCACATGGAAAGATGAGGTGAGTTGTTCTATTTCTTCTTGAATGGTCGTTCTTAGGATATATTGTTTTTCAAGGATTTGATAATAGAGTTTGCTGTACATCTGTTAAATGTTTACTAAATCTTCATAAGCCTTTTCCATAATGTTTTCGATTAATTAATATGTCGATTTACTCAAATTTTATTATCTTTCTATTTCAATATATTTTACGGCACAACAAATAGATGCCATATGAAATATATGTCTACATATATTAATAACAGAAACATAATTTAAAATAAACATTTCGATAACATGAAGCACTTCTTTAAATCTTAGAAAACATTTCGAATTGATACAAAATGTTACGGAAGAATCATAATAAATTAAGATAAATTATTTATGTTAAATCTAGACATTATAGATAATTTATAAAAGTAAAACTGAATATTATTGATTTTAAAATGTATATTTATCTTGCTTTTATAATGCAACAAAGAATATAATTGATCATAGTCTTCCGTAACAGTTAGTATTAAATAAATAATACATTTATTTTATTATCTCTGTCTTTAAAAAAAATAATATTTATGAACAAAATATAACCAATCCATGTATATATATTTATATCAATTATTATATTATTTTTATCTCATGATTATTTTTTAATTGCAAGATAAATTGGGATGAACAAAGTGCGTACACTCTTTGAGATTCCCACCAGATTTAATCTATTTTAGATTAGAAATTTTCTCGATATTATAATTAAGTTATAAAAATCAAACTGAAGATTACTAATTTTAAAATGTATATTTATCTTGCTTTTATGTCGCAATAAAGGATATAATTAATCATAATTTTCCGTAACAGTTGTTATTAAATAAATAATACTTTTATTTAATTATCCCTGTCTGTACAAAAATTAAATAATATTTAAGAACACAATATAACCAATCGATGTATATGTATTTATATCAACGTTAATCACTTTTTATCCCATGATTATTTTTAAATGCAAGATAAATTGGGATGAACAAAGTGCGTACACTCTTTGAGATTCCCACCACTATTCTAGATTAGAAATTTTCTCGACATTATAAATAAGTTATGAAAGCAAAACTGAAGATTATTGATTTTAAAATGTAAATTTATTTTGCTTTTATAATGCAACAATGAATATAGTTAAACATAGTCTTCCGTAACAGTTATTATTAGATAAATGATACATTTATTTAATTATGCCTGTCTTAAAAAAATAATATTTATGAACAAAATATAGACAATTAATGTATATCTATTTATATCAGCGTTAATATATATATATATATATATATATATATATATATATATATATATATATATATATATATATTATCGCAAGATTATTTTTAAATGCTAGAGAAATTGATATGAACAAAGTGCGTACACTCTTTATGATTTCCACCTTTTTTTTAGATTATAAAAAAATATTTAATATTTTAACAGTCGAATGGCCTCATTAAATAGTAACATTTAAAATGTTTCCTGTAAATAAATAATTCGAAAAATTCATTCAGTAAATTCTATTAAAACTGAATGCACCCTGAATGAAGTGGTGACAGTTAATCCTTTCAAGGACAGCGATACATTATATATATTACTTAATTTTATTCCCGAACTGCCAATTGACATCCAAAAATTATTTAATAACATTCTTCTTTTATAGCGAAGAAAATAATTTGTATATTTTCAAATCAATTTGTACTTAAAGTCTCGTGATATACAATCATTTCAAAATATTAACAACTTAATTGCTTTGCTCCTGAAAAGGTTAACGGAATGTTTTAAATATTTTATATTGTTTTTTCCATAATTTTCCCCATTAAGTGATGACATTTAAATTATGCAGTTAGTTTGATGTTACTGCATGGTGACGTAACTTCGTGATATGTATATCTTTTTCAATGAACGCATGCCAGAAATAGATTTTTAAATAAAATCATATTATAAATAGAGATACTAGTTTGTTTAAAATGCTTACATCGAAGTAGTTTAAATGTTACGGAAAGTTTCAATAATAACACGCAATTTTTCTATTAGTATATAATTTTCAATAAGATTAAAGAATTTGTAAATAGATCACAATTATAAATAGAAATTTTTTATGCAATGGTTATGTATAAGTAGTTTAAAATTGAATGTAATGTGCTGCGTTGTTAAATTCCCATGGAACGTTTTTATTCTGTATAGAATATTTCGTTGATATTTACTTTACCATTTTATTTTTTGAAGGTTATACTTTTTTTTTCTTATAATGTTTAAAAAGTACAACAGTTTTAACATCATAACATAATACTTCAATTTTTATCTTGAAATAATAAATTTTAGTGTATTATGTCAGTTATTTAGTAGTAGTTTGTAGATTATTTTAGTCTATGTGCCTAATTTTTTTTTTATTTTTTAAATTGTTATTCCTCTTGATTACGTAATTATTCGGATGTTGTTTCAAATTTAAAGAATTGGGTTATGTTGTTTGATTTATTTTTA
Source organism: Maratus michaelseni (assembly GCA_963931845.1). NCBI lineage: Eukaryota > Metazoa > Arthropoda > Arachnida > Araneae > Salticidae > Maratus > Maratus michaelseni. The sequence continues at coordinate 308,397,695 of OZ007595.1, forward strand.
ACTTTGTTATCATATGATTAAATGTTAGTCTGTATTTCTTTTAAAATATTTTTTTTTCGAATTCTTTCTTGTTAAATATACAGCAGATTAATTTTAATTCTATAATGAATTTATTTTTATTTTTATTTTTAAATGCAAAATTCAGAGGGATTCGATACTCCTAATTTTTTAATTTATTATTCTGCTTATTTATAAATTATTTCAAATTTAACCCTTCTTTGCATGAGTTTTTCTTTTACAATTGTGTTGTTTTATACATATATTAAATATTAGACACCAGAAATTTTAAGATAGATTTTTAACTTTGTTCAGCAACATAGTTCACGGGAAATTTACTGGATTAATATTTCTATATAAATATAGTAGTGGCGAAGAAGTTGATTCATTTATTAAAAGTTAAATAAACAGTGATGGAAATTTACATCACTATGAAATTAAGGGTTAATGAAATGTGTTATGATTTTGAACTCTCTTTTAACTCTATTATAATGCGTTTAATGTTCACCGGTATTTCTTTCTAAAATACTATTATAAATATTTACATTTCGGTTTATTTTCCATTAAATCTTCTACAGATCAGTTTTAATACTATAATGAATTTGTTTTAATTTTAATTTTAAATTACAGAGTTTAGTGAGATACCACATTCCAAATTTTTTTATTTATTATTCTGCTTATTTAGAAAATGTTAAAAAGTTAATGAAATGTGTTATGATTTTTTAAACTTTCTTTTAACTCTGTTATCATGTGTTTAATGTTCGTCGGTATTTCTTTTAAAAATACTATTGTAAATATTTTTCTTTCGGATTATTTACCGTTGAATCTACATCAGATCAGTTTTAATACAATAATGTATTTGTTTTAATTCAAATTTTAAATTACAAAATTTAGTCGGATAGTTTAATTTTCTTTTAAATTATGATTCTGCTTATTCAGAAATTGTTCAAAATTTAATAGAATAGATTATGTTTTTATTATTTTTTTTTTTTTACCTCTTTTAATTCTGTTACCATCTGCTTGCATATTCGTTGGTATTTCTTTTAATAATAATAATAATATATGTTTTTAAATATTATTTTTTATAAAATCAAAAACATGTCCGTTATAAAACTATAATGTATTTGTTTAAATTTTTATTTTAAATTACAAAATTTAGTGTTATATTTTATGCCAAAATGACGTCATTATAACCTGTGTAAGTTATATGTTTGAAACTTTGTTATCACATGTTTTAAATAAAAAAATACAAACATTGTCATTTTCAATGAAAACATTACAAAAAACACTAAAAAATAAATCAAAATAATTCCTAATGATATCTAAATCAAATCACTTTAACGCTATAATGCTATAATTATTTGTACTTTTATAATTTGAAAAAAAAATGGTATTATCTGCTAAAATAACTCAATTATAATTTTAGTATTCTTATTTTTATAAACTTATGATTATAGACATTTCCATTTTCAGTAAAACTTGTCTACTACAAAATTTAAATTAAATGAGTTTTAACGTTGTAATATGATGGAGACTTTCTTATTTTTTTATTTTGAAATTATAAAATATAGCGAGTTACTATATTACAAAAGTCATTTCATTATAACTTGTTTATCGTGTGTTTAAAACTTCATCATTTTATTTCCATTTTAGCACAAACATTTTTTATATAAGCGAAGGCATTAATTTTATGTAAATTATCCTTAGAAATGTGATTTATTTATTTTCCTTTATTATTTCGTAAGGTTGCAGCATTTACACTATTATATCATGCTGAAAAATGCCATTACATCTTACGAATTTCAAGCTTAATTGATATATATATATTTTTTACATAAAATTATAAATATTTTTCAGTTTTATTGAATACATTAAGCTAATAACATTCGAACTAAATTGTTTATAATATTTCAGTGTGCTTGTTTAATTTTTTTTTTCATTATAAAATTTTATATATGTTTAAAAAAATGTAAAATGTTTTTTGCATACATGAAATTTCGATATTATTTATTTTAAACGTAAGTTACTAACATACTTATGCATAGTTGTCAAGTCTGTCGATTTTGGAAGACGGCGTCTTTCGTAATTTGAGTACCACTTCATATCTACAGATATTCGCTTTAGATAAACGCAGATTTCGTTGATTAAATAAAGCAAATATTTCTAGCATGAAAAAGAAGAAGAATTGACATTAAATTGAATATTTCTTTGAAACATAAAAACATAACTGTTAAATTTCAATAAATACATTCCAATAACTTAATTTCAGGTAAATGTGTATTAAGAAGTACAGTATCTGTTTGTATTTCATATTTTAAAATATTATAAATTTATCTCGGATAGCAGAAAACATTATTATAACAATCTTATCGTATGTTCTAAGCTCTGTTATATTTTCTATATACCTAAACTATATGTACTCATTTAACGCATTTCAGTAAGATAACTGCAAAGAAATCTGTGTAAATAATATATTGCATTAATCTCTGTTATCCTATATCATACCTTTACATCTTTTATTATATTTATTTCTCATATCCTATATTATACTTTTACATGTTTATTATATTTATTTCTCTTATCTTATATTATACTTTTACATGTTTTATTATATTTATTTCTCTTATCCTATATTATACTTTTACATGTTTTATAGAATTATAGTTATTTTCCTTATACTATATTATACTTTTACATGTTTTATGAAATTAAAGTTATGATTTTTATTTTGCAATTGTGTAAAATTATAAATAATATATGATACTGAAATTTCCCCATTAATATTAAGTTGTTGCATTTAAACTTTTATTGAAATTTGTTTTAAATACGAAATCATAAGCAATTATAATTTCGATGAACGTATTTGAATAATATATTTGTAAAAGAAAAAATATCAATACAAGTTGTTATCAATATTCTTCATTCTGAGGTATTATAAAATTTACTGCTTTTTTTGAGAAATAAAATTGTAAACTTTTTTTATTTCTCAATGAACACACTTTAATAATAATAATAATACAGTATGTTTAAAAAAAAAAAACAGAAAAAAACGACGTTTTTCAGATATAAAGAAACTAACTAGAAAATGCTGTAAGAATAATCTTTACCAAAGCTGCCAGATACTATTATAAATGTTTAAAACTTTTTAATTCGTTCATATATTCGTTAAAGTTATTTCAGTTTTATAAATATGAATTTTTTCAGAAATAACAAAAACTAACTGTAAAACGCCTAATAATAATAATAATAATAATAATGAAAACACTATTGAAACTGCTATCAAATGCTTAAAACCACATTTTCACTCCATTTAAAAATGAAATTATAACTATAATCATTAAAATTTATTCATTAAAAGTTTGATTTTCAAGCATTTGTAGCGAAGATATTGAATATTTTTGTGAATATATGTTTTTCATTTATTTCCATATCTATTGGTTTAAATTGAAACAATACTTTCATAAAAATTTTCATAAAAACTTTCATAAAATCAGATTACAAAACAATGCAGTATATACTAAAATATGTCCCCAGTACATACTAAAATATTTCGATTTTTATAGAAATCAACCTATAAACGATAGCGTGTATTTTCCAAAGTGTGACTTAAATACTGGGAGCTATTATAAACCGAGAATATGCTTCAAAATGCGTACGTTTTGAATATTTTTTAAATCTGATTTTTAAGAGAAAACGTTTGTTGTTGATTTCGCATAACTAACAGTTTAATATAACCTGACATATTTTTTATATCCAACATTTTCAGTCAAGAATTACCAATCAGTCTTTTAAACTCTTTATTAAACCCATTTTTTTAAATAAAAATAAAATATCAAAATATTCTCCATATTCACGAATTAAAACAAATCCATTTGATTAGCAGCATACTTTTAAGAGCACTTCTGTGTTTTTATATCAGGGGTGATTGTGTTCTGGTATTTTCTACACCACTAAATTTATATAGGAATATTCTTAGTATGTAATCGCAGAATTTATCAATTAAAGAAGAAAAATATTGCTACATAAATTTAGTGGTGTACAAAATACTGGAGCACAATCACCCCTGTTTTATACTTCATGTATCTACGTCCATGATACTCTTTGGCACAAAGGAAGCATTTTTCAGTTTTTATGAAAATGTTTATGCTTTTTTACTGTGACATTACGCCGATTATTAAATAAGTAAATAGATATTTTCAAAACAATCAATTTAAGGAATAAAATAGTATTAATGAAATATTAATCTGCGAACTGAAGGGAAAATGCACGGCGTATACCTCCCATCTCGCATCTTCTGCTACCTGGTATATAGGTATAAGCAGCTATGTTTGTATAAAAAATAATTTGCTGCTTCAAGTTCTATTTTAAGAAAAGAAAATTTCTTTTACATATTGTATACAAAATATTTGACTACAATAGTTTAGCTATGTCATCAGAGATTTATGATAAACACGAAAACAATTATGTTTTAAGTAGAAACTCAATTGTTTTAAGTAGAATTGTTATAAGTAGAATTGTTTCAATTAGATTAATCTTTTAAGTAGAAATAAAAATAAAGTGTCAAAAATGGGTGTTACTAATTGAAAAATCAATTTTGGTATAATTTTTAATATGTAGGCGACCCTTGTTTAAAAGACTATATTCCTATTCGAAAATTAGATAATTTTCCAGTCTAATGATACCTCCCGCATCCCTTTCCGACAACATAATAATAAAATAGGATGTTTTTTTTTTTTTTTTTTTTTTTTTTTTTTTTTTTTTTTTTTTTGTTTACGAATTGATAAAATTATAGAAAAAAAAATATTTGCCGATTTAAACGTGATATAATTCTTCTAATCGATTTCCATACCTAATGATGAAGAAAATCGTGTTCCTTTATCTGAAAGGAAAAAATTAAAACTAAAATCATTAATGAAATAAAACCATATTTAAAAAAGCACTATCATAGTTATTTATTATAAAATGCTAAAGTTCTGGAAACACATAATTAACCCATTCGCTGCCAACTACGAGTATACTCGTGGTTTTTCAATCTAAAATTACGAATTCGTACCTGAAATTTCGAAGAAGAATTTTTATTTTAAATAATTACGAAATATCTGTAATTAAAATAAACTAAATATTGCTATTAGCATTTTCTGGTATGAATTCTAACTTTCTAAATAAAATAAAATTCCTGTAATTTTAACCCGGCAGTGAACGTGTTAACCCATTAGCTGCCAACCACGAATATACTCGTGGTTTTCCAATCTAAAATTACGAATTCGTACCAAATATTTCGTAAGAACAATTTTTGTTATTAGTAATCACGAAATGACTGTAATTAAATAAAGTAAATATTGCTATTAGTATTTTCTGGTAAGAATTCTAACTTTCTAAATAAAATAAAATTCCGGTAATTTTAGCCTGGTAATGAACGTGTTAACAACCTATTCTTTCAATCGAGTTTTATTGCTAGAAATCTTTATTTTCAAGCTAGTAATTCTATTTTAGAGCTGGCATCCTTGATGATTTAATGTCAGTTTAAAAATATAGTTGAATATATTTTCAATTGTCAAAGTTAGAAATTTTTGTGAAGGTGACTTTTTGAATCAATTCTGCTGTTCCGTGCTTTATAGGTATAAGCAGCTGCGTTTGTAGAAATATTCATTTGTTGCATCAAGATCATTTTAAAGAATATTTGGCACTTTCACGTATTGCACACAAAAATATTTGACTACAATAATTTAACTGTTTCATCAGAGATTTATGATAAACCTGAAACAAAAATCTGTTCTGATTAGAAAGTCATATGTTTTAAATTGAAACTAAAATTTTGTTTCAACACGTTCACTGCCGGGTTAAAATTACCGGAATTTTATTGTATTTAAAAAGTTCGAATTCATACCATAAAAAATTAATAGCAGTATATACTTTATTTAATTATAGATATTTCGTGATTACATAAAATAAAAATTCTTTTTTCGAAATTTCCAGTACGAATTTGTAATTTTTGATTGAAGAAACTTAGATAGAACCACGGGTATACTCGTAGTTGGCAGTGAATTGGTTAGTGGAATCGTTTTAAGTAGATTCATCTTTTAAGTAGAAACACAAATAAAGTTTAAAAAATGGGTGTTACTATTTGAAAAATCAATGCTAGTATAATTTTTAATATGTAGACAACCCCTGTTTTGAAAAAAACTATATTCATATTCGGAAATTAGAAAATTGGCAGTGGAATGATACTTCTCGCATCTCTCTGGGATCATTTATTAATAAAATAGCGTGTAGTGGCACGTTTTCATTTTTTCACTACTGTACACTTTTTCATTACTTTATGTGTGTATTCGTATCTTTTTAAAATTGAAATCTTAAATTTATTTATTGTAAAATACATAGATGGAATAAAATTTATAAAGTCTTAAAATATTTATTATAAATAACGTCTAAAGTTAATTTCTACAAATTGATAAAATTGTAGAAAAAAATTAACTTATTCAAACATGATATGATTCCTTTAATCGATTTCCACACCTAATGATGAAGAAATTCGTGTTCCTGTATCTATATGAAAACTCAAATTATTAATCATTTAGTATCATACTGAAAAAAAAAAAACCCTCTTAAAGTTATTTATTATAAATTGCTAAAGTTGTAGAAAAACATAATTAACCTTTAACCGATTTAAACCTTAACCGATTATTTCGAATTTTATTGTTAGAAATCTTTATTTTCAAACTATTAATTCTATTTTAGAGCTGACATCCTCGATGATTTAATGTCAGTTTAAAAATATAGTTGAAGTTATTGATTTTCAACTAGCAAGCTACGTCCGCTACGCTGGTCAATTTCTTATAACGAACTTTTAATCCAACAAAATATTGACATTTCATAATTCACTTTTATATTTTAACAGAATAATAAGGCTACTATAATTTGTGACTCGTGCTATAGCCAATATACACCCCAGGACACGTCGCCCTTATCATTATCTTTTTACGCATGAAGGTTTTGCTATGGTACTCCATTGTGAAATTTAGTAATTTTTCAAATTCAATATTTGAAAAATGGCATAATCATTAGATTTGTGATTCATATCAAGAAAAATACAATTTTTTACCTTTCAAAAGCAGTTTGCCTAACAATTTTCTGACAAATACTTTTCGCGATACTATTTTTTTTAGTAACTTCAAATGTTTCATTTTCCGAGATTAATCTGTGGCAACAATTAGCGAAAAACCCAGTCGTCAGAAACGCATAGTTTTTTATTAAAGAGGCTGTTGGAGCAGGGATTGTCACCACCAATTTGCCACCATCACTTTTGAAATCGGTTCTATAGATCCAGAGATTCCATAGAAATTGTAATTTAGAATGTTTTTAGAACGCTTTTCGCTTATTTCACCCTTTTAAATTTCGATTTTTTTTTGTTTTTAGAGAGCATTTACATCTTATAAGTAACTACAATGCCAAATTTCAAGATTCTAGCCCCTTCAGTATAAAAAAAATCGCAATTTTAGAAAGTTTTTCGCTCCTGCACCCCCCCCCCCCCCCGGTTAGTGACACCGACATAAAATATAGCCTATGTTGAAGCACGGGTTGTCTCCATCAATTTGCCACCATCACTTTTGAAATCGGTTCGGTAGTTCTAGAGATTCCATAGCAATTGTAATTTAGAATGGTTTTAGAACGCTTTTCACTCATTTCACCCTTTTAAATTTCGAATTTTTTAAAATTTTATTCTTAGAGAACATTTACATCTTATAAGTAACTACAATTCCAAATTTCAAATTTCTAGCTCTTTCAGTATAAAAAAAATCGCAATTTTAGAACGTTTTTCGCTCCAGCACCCCCCTGGAGTTAGTGACACCTGCATAAAATATAGCCTATGTTGGAGCAGGGGTTGTCACCATCAATTTGCTACCATCATTTTTGAAATCGGTTTGGTAGTTCCAGAGATTCCATAGAAATTGTAATTTAGAATGTTTTTAGAACACTTTTCGCTCATTTCACCCTTTTAAATTTCGATTTTTTTTTTTAAATTTTATTCTTAGAGAGCATTTACATCTTATAAGTAACTACAATGCCAAATTTCAAATTTCCAGCTGCTTCAGTATAAATAAAATCGCAATTTTAGAACGTTTTTTGCTCTTGCACCCCCCTGGGGATAGTGCCACCCACAAAAAATGTATCCTGTGTTGGAGCAGAGGTTTTCACCATCAATTTGCCACCATCACTTTTGAAATCGGTTCGGTAGTTCCAGAGATTCCATAGAAATTGTAATTTAGAATGTTTTTAGAACGCTTTTCGCTCATTTCACCCTTTTAAATTTCGATTTTTTTTTATTTTGTTCTGAGAGAGGATTTACATGTTATAAGTAACTACAACGCCAAATTTCAAATTTCTAGCTCCTTCAGTATAAAAAAGATCGCAATTTTAGAACGTTTTTCGCTCCTGCAACCCCCTGGGGTTAGTGACACCGACATAAAATATAGCCTATATTGGAGCAGGGTTTGTCACCATCAATTTGCCACCATCACTTTTGAAATCGGTTCGGTAGTTCCAGAAATTACCCCCTACAAACAAACAAACAAACAAACAAACAAACAAACAATCTTTACTCCTTTATAATGTTAGTATAGATTTCCAGAATTAGAAATATTCCTTAGTTTTCTTAAGGTGACTTTTTCAATAAATTTTGATGTTCCGTGCATTATAGGTATAAGCAGCTACATTTTTAGAAATTTTCATTTGTTGCATCAAGATCATTTTTAAGAACAAAAAATATGTTTTCATTAGAAACTAAAATATTTTAATTGGGATTGTTGTATGTGGCTTCATATTTTAAGTAGAAACTCAAATAAAATATCAAAAGTAGGTGTTACTATTTGAAAAATGAATGTTGGTATGATTTTTAATATGTAGACAACCACAATTTTTAAAACTACATTCATATTCGGAAATTAGACAATTCCTAGTCGAATGATACCTCTCGCATCTCTTTGCGACAATTTAGTAACAAAATAGCATGTGGCGATGCGTCTTCATTTTTCCACTATTGTACACTTTTCCACTACTTTTGTGTGTACTCGTATATTTTTAAAATTGAAATCTTAAATTTATTTATTATATAAAACGATATATATGGAATTAAATGTATAAAATAAATAAAATATTTGTTATAAATTATACAAATTGATAAAATTGTAAAATAAAAAAAATCATTTATTCAAACCTGATATGATTACTCTAATCGATTTCCACACCTAATGATGAAGAAATTCGTGTTCCTGTATCTATATGAAAACTCAAATTATTAATCATTTAATATCATATTAAAAAAAAAAAACACTTTTAAAGTTATTTATTACAAATTGCTAAAGTTGTAGAAAAACGTAATTACCTTTTAACCTATTTAAACCTTAAAGAATTCTTTCAAATTTTATTGGTAGAAATCTTTATTTTCAAGCTATTAATTCTATTTTAGAGCTGACATCCTCGATGATTTAATGTCAGTTTAAAAATATAGTTCAAGTTATTTGTTTTCAATTGCCAAAGTTAGAAATATTCCTTAGTTTTCTGAAGGTGACTTTTTCAATAAATTCTGCTGTTCCGTGCATCCTGGATATAAATATTTGCGCATAATTATTGATTCGTTTCATCAATCACTTATGATATAGAGGAGAATGTTTTACTCAGCATTACGTGATTCTTTAATCGATATCATGCATCTGCAGCTTCCTACTTCTCTATCTTGTGATTGTAACTGATTCCCAATTATCATTCATGGAATGTCATATTCAGGGGCGTAGTTACCGTGGAGCAGTAGGAGCAAACTGCTCCGGGCACAAAATTAACAAGAACGAAAAATCATGCGTCAAGCATAGGTAATGTAACACTTTCCAACTCTTCCAATATAATTTTACAACTCTTTACCGTTTAATAAGGTGAAAAATTATGTCTCAGTAAAAAATTTTTAAAACGAATAACATATTTAATCGCATAAAAACCCAATTTCAGGAATTACCAACAATATTCGGAAAGATAGCCGAACGCTTTTGTGAACCCTGTATATGATCTATAGATTTGTATATATGCTACATAGAATGCTAAAATTTTATTCAGTTAGGAAACGTGTAGCACAGGTTAAAATTTTCCTTCTGGAATTTCCGTCAAAAAACGGAAATGTACTTGAGAACTCTTGTGCTAAACTGTAATGATCTACCCAATTTATGTATACCAAGTTATAGACAACAATCAACAAATGAGTTAAATTTTAAAACGCGTTCAGTAACTGAAAACGCACTTCCAGTGAATATTGTTAACAGACAGTAACGAATTCTTTAGTGTGTCCCTGTAAATGAACGATGAAACACACAATATTCTATAGTAAGCCTCTTGTAATGCTCTTTAGTGAAATATATCAATTTCAATATGTTTGAAATAGAGAAAAATTATTAAAATAAACCGCAAACGATTTTTCTCCATAGACCGTAATGTAACGGAATTCTTTTGAGTATCTCTGTTAAGGAACTATAAGTCCTATGCACACCATATTCCATAGTAAGCCTCTTCTAGTGAACATTAGTGATATATAGCAAATTCAATATTTTTGAAATTTTCTAATACCATTAAAAAAACCTCAAATAATTTTCCCCATTGACCGTAATGTAACGGAATTCTATTTAGTGTCCCTGTAAATAAACTATAAGTGCGACACACTTCAATTTGCAATACCGAACATGCCATAGTAAACCTCAATAACATATATCAATTGCATGACACTCCGAATATATTTACATAGAGAAGATAGACGGACAAACGGAATTCATAAACACTTTTGAACAATGCTGGAAAGTGTTAAAAAGTGCGAAATAGAGATTTAGAAAAGTATTTGTATATATTTTTAAAACTTTCAACAGGGTTAAACAGTGTTTATAAATTCGAGTTGTCTGGCTCGTCTGTCTGTCTAGCCGTTGGGCCGTCTAGCCCTGTTCTAACTCGCGTAAATACACTTGGATTTCCATGTAATTGATATATGTTATTAAGGATTAGTATGGCATGTTCGGTATTGAAAATAAAATGTGCAGTATTTACGGTTCATTTACAGGAACACTCAAACGAATTCCGTTTCATTATGGTCCATGGGTAAAAATGGTTTGTGGTGTATAATGGTGTTACACAATTTCAAACATATTGAAATTAATATGCATAACTCTTTACCGTAGAATATGGTGTGCATCCTTCGAGATGGATTATGGAATTATCCATCGTTTCCAGGGACACTCAAAATAATTCCGTTTCATTATAGTCTACGGAGAAAAATCGTTTACAATAAAAATGGTTTGTGGTATATAATGGTGTTACACAATTTCAAACATATTGAAATTAATATGCATAACTCTTTACTGTAGAATATGGTGTGCATCCTTCGAGATGGATTATGGAATTATCCATCGTTTCCAGGGACACTCAAAATAATTCCGTTTCATTATAGTCTAAGGGGAAAAATCGTTTACAATATACAGTAAAACCTCCATATAACTGACACTACCGAATAGTGCACACCTCTATTTAGAGGACAATTTTTTGATCCCCAACACCCATAGAGTTATAATTTTTACCTCTGAATAGCGGACAAATTTCGCGCTCCAGAGAGTTCCATCATTCAGAGGTTTAACCGTTTCCGGCACAGTGGTCCCACTCCGGGCACACTTAATTTTAATTCCAAACTTGCAAACGACATCAAGAATATTTTAATAAAATTTTGTTTCTATAATGAAAGCTTAAAATACGGAGTTCTTATTTTCTAAAAAAGTCGTTTGTAAATTCTGGTGTCAGTCAGCAATTTATCATTTTACGAACAGACTTTGTCTGTGCCAGAAAGGGTTAACTGTAATTCAATAACGTTACGTTATTTCAAACATATTGAAGTAAAATCTTATTTACTTCCTTTTAATTGCTAAATGGTGTAAAATAAAAAGATTATAAACAGTAAAATACATTTTAATAGACTGTTGACATATGTTTCAGCTCAATCTGAGCCATTTTCAAAAGAAACAAAAATATTCTAGAAATGCACGGCCTATGAAGTGATTTGAAACGCAATCATTCAATTTTTCACGTAATTTTTAAAAAATACGTAATTTTTCTGGTTTCTCTTATAATGGATTAATATTACAGATTGCATATGTTTACATATATGTTAATCATATGTCCAACAGTCTAATGAAACCTATTTTACTGTTCACAACCTTTTAGCAACTAAAAAGAAGTACAAGGTGTTATTGTTTGTTATATTTATATGAAAATCTTCTTGTTAAAATTGTTTGACAAGAATACGTAAATTAAAGTTTGAATCGAAATAAGTACATAATGTGATTTTTAAAACTCAAAACAAAATTTTGCCCGAAAGTTTCACTGAGAAAAGGAGATGCTCCAATTTTTATTGCCCCAGGTCGCTGAATATGTAACAACGCTGTGATCTTATTAATACATTCAATTACAATTTTGTAGAACTATAAATCGCTATGAGGTAATTTTTCCTTTATTGTGAGAAGAAAACTTTTTAATTAAAATTTCTCGTTTCTTTTATCATGTTCATAAATATTTCAGTGCAATAACCGATTTTCATCATGAAACAACTATTTGATATTGAGGAATGACTTAATTAAATTTTAAATCGCTTTAAGCTTTAACTGATTATTTTTTATCGATTCCGTGTTTGTGTGTCTCTTTTAAACCATTAAACAGTTTCGTATGCCTAAGGGGAAAAGTATACCAGATTTTTTTGTACAGTATTATTTCCCTTATTTAATGAGAACAATTCTGCGTTTAAATATAGCAACCATTGCTTTACGAAAATTGAGGTATCCAAATCCCCTGAAGCGTACAGACACTAACCCTTTCCGGTACAGTGGTCCCCCTCCGGGCACACATAATTTTATTTCCAAACTTGCATTCGACACCAAGAATATTTTAATAAAATTTTGCTTCTACAATGAAAGCTTAAAATAAGGAGTTCTTATTTTCTAAAAAGGTCGTTTATAAATTCCGGTGTCAGTCAGTAATTTCGCATTTTACGAACAGAATTTGTCTGTGCCGGAAAGGGTTAAGTATCTAACCCCTTATCCTGTGTCGCTATGTTTCTCATATCCCAGATAAAATGAGAAAAATAAGAAAATAGAGAATTGTACAATCTAATGTGTATTGGGACGGTGATGTTGATATTGTTTATAACTATCGATTATCTACAAGAAGGATATAGGGCAAAGTGGGTTTGCCCTGCGTGGGAGTCTTTATAAGGGAACCTAACCCATATTTATGCAAGGCTACATAAACTCAAAGAAAACCACGGAAAAATCCTAACGAACAGGACGACGGGTGCGATTGGGTTCGAACCCTGTACCTCCCGTCTACCAGCTTTGAGTATATTGGAAACGTGTGTGTGTGATTTATGACGGCCGATTATCTACATGAGGGACATAGACACGAGGGGTAAATGCCCTCCGCGGGGGACTTTCTAAGGGAATTTAAATGCATTTACGCAAGGTTACCCAAGGTTAAAAAGAAACCACGGAAACCTCCGAACTATTAGTACGACGGGCGCGATTGGGTTCGAATCCTGTACCTCCCGTCTACCAGCTTTGAGTATATTGGAAACGTGTGTGTGTGATTTATGACGGCCGATTATCTACATGAGGGACATAGACACGAGGGGTAAATGCCCTCCGCGGGGGTCTTTTTAAGGGAATCCAACTGCATTTACGTAAGATTACCCAAGGTTAAAAAAAAAAACACGGAAATCTCCGGACTATTAGTACGACGGGCGCGACAGGGTTCGAGCATAATTTCCATCTTCACCGCCGATCGACGATTGGGATTGTTACGCTTTCCGATTAGTTGTACAAGCGAACGATTCTTAAGTCATTTCTGGTATTGGAGAGGATTATGAAGATATAAGAAATTAATAGATATTATTAGATTATATAGAAATATTAGATTATATAGAAATTAGTTGGTTAATTTATTATATATTATATTAAATATTTATATTATATATAAATATTATATATTAATATATATTATATTAAATATTTATATTATATATAACTATAGATATTATATACTATTTTATATATTATATTATATATCATTTATTATATTATATTTATTAAATTAATAGAAATCATATAAGAAACCAAGTTCAACCGCAAATGACTAAAGAAGCGTTCGGTTTAACAACCAATCAGAAATCGTGATAATCGTAATTGTCTATCCGCGGTGGACAGAGAAATTATACTGGGTTCGATCCCTGTACCTCCCGTCTAACAGCTTTCAGTGTACGGGAAAGAAAACTAATTGAGCTCGGGCTACATGTAAAATAATCAAATATTTCACTAATAATCTTGTATTTCAATAATGAAACATACTGCAAGTTTGCGTTGTATGAACGACAGAGTTGCGGGTTTAACGCTACATTATCAAATTAAACTGCATAATCAAAGTTATTTATTATAAATTGCCTAAATTGTAGGAAAATTGCTTAGTTTTCTGAAAATGACTTTTGCAATAAAATTTGCTGTTCCGTGCACCGCGAGTATAAATGTTTGTGCCTAATTGTAGATTTGTTTCATCAATCACTTACGATATAGAGGAAAAAGTTTTACTCAGCATTACGTGATTCCGTTAATCGATCTTTGGAGCCATCTGCATCTATACTCGTACTTCAATATCTAGACCTTATAATACATTTGTCTCAATACTTTTCTTTTAATACAAATATTAACTCATTTGCACCCGAAGCGTGAATTCAAGAATTATTTTTTCATTCAGAAATTCCGAATTCTTACCAGGAATTCTGAATAATAACTTTGGTTTTATTTAAAGTAAGATTTCATGATTACGTTTTCGTGATTATATAAAGTAACTAGTAAGTTGTGGCAGTGAAGAGAATCTAACTTCACATATTCCACTTCAATAAAAAATCACTCAATTAAAATAACATTATTTTCTTTTCTTTAACCCATTCGCTGCCAACCACGAGTATACTCGTGGTTGTCAACATTAAAAATAAAAGTGTATGATAAAAAACAGTGGCACTCCGGGGGTGCCGACAGAAGTGTAAACTTGAACAATTACGTGGGTATTTTTTGAATCGTCAGGAAATGTTTTATTGCACTGCTTAAATAAATGCAGTATTGTGGAAATATTGTGGATTACAAAATTAAAAACAACTATTAAGAAAATTAATTAAGAAAATTGTGACACTTAACTTAAAAATTACACTGCTTAAATAAATGCAGTATTGTGGAAATATTGTGGATTACATAACTAAAAACAACTATTAAGAAAATTAATGAAGAAAATTGCGACACTTAATTTAAAAATTGCACTGCTTAAATGTGGTTCGGGTGATTTTCATGCTACATTTGCCGTTCCAACGCTATTTAGGGTTTTTCACAATGGAGATCACATTCCAATACAAAAAACTGGGTGTTGCCATTTGATTTTTTCGAAATTTTCTCACTGTAACCGTAACTGTTTGAGTGACACTGCTGTTTTCCATATCATTCTTGAGCGCATACCTCAAAATACCTTTTGCCAAAATTTCATTCAGTTTCTGTGAATGGTATGATAGTTAGGGGCCCAAATGTCTGGATAGTTTTTTTATAATCACCCTGTATATCAATTGCATGGAAATTCGTGAATATATACGTGACTGAATATATACGGACTGACGGAAGACAGACAAAACAAATTCATGAACACTTTTCAACTATGTTGGAAAGTGTTAAAAATGTAATAAAAATGAATTGACATTACTTTTTCATATCTCTTAGGTACAAATATTTGCGACTAATTATTGATTCGTTTCCTGAAACACTTATGATATAGTGGGATAAGTTTTACTCAGCATAACGTGATTCCTTTATCGATTCTTCGAGTCATGCATGTGTATATTCGTACGTCTGTATCTGTCTGTAAAAGAATTTCCTTCTATCTTTCACTTAAAAACATATTAATGAATTCAATTAAATATTGTACGCTTATGAATTGATAAAAGATCAACAAGAACGAAACATCATGCATCAAGCCTAGATTATGTAACACTTTCCAACACTTTCAATATACTTTTACCAATATTTACCATTTAATATTATGAAAGATGATGTGTAAATAAACAAGGACAAAGTCAAATCGGGAGGGGAGGCTTACTTTTCGGCTTGAGCACAACTAGCCCAGCCCATGTCTAAATACAAAAATTGGAAAAAACATACCATATTTAAAAACCCACTTTCAGGAAATACCAACAATATTAGGAAAAATATCCGAAATTTTTTGTGCAGCCCTGTGCATGATAAATAAATTTGTATAGTATTACATAGAATGCTAAATTTTAGTTTAGTTAGGAAACGCATAGCTCCGTAGAAAATTCTCATTTTGGAATTTCCGTCAGTAAACGGAAATGTTCTCGAGATATTTTTTACTGCTCTGTATATGATCTGTACAATTTATACGCCCAAGTAATAAGAAAAAAATTAACTACATTTAAAAACGCGTACCGCGACTGAAAACGCACTTCCTGCAATTATTGCTGACAGACAGTACTTTAACCGATATATTTTGTGTGTCCCTGTAAATGAACGATGAATGCTATGCACACCTTATTCTATAGTAAGCCTCTTGTGGTGCATCTCATTTATATATCAATTTCAATATGTTTGAAATAGTGTAACATTATTAAAGTACATCGAAAACGATTCTTCCCCATAAACCGTAATGTAACGGAATTATTTTCAGTGTCCCTGTAAAAGAATTAAAAATGCTACACACTTCATTTTCAATACTGAATAATACATAGTAAACTTCGATAATATATATATATATATAAATTGCATGGCAATCCGTTAATATATACGTGAGTTTAAACACGGACAGACGGCAGATAGACAGACAGACATAGGACAGCGAGACAAACCGAATTCATAAACACTTTTCAACTACCGTAATTTCCGGTGTATAAGCCGCAGCTTAAAGAAATCTGTTTCCGTCCAGAAATTTTATTTTATAAAATGTATCTTCTTTCTACGTTGATCTTATTTCACCTTTTTAAGAAAATAAAATTTCTGGTTTGAAACAAAATTATTTGAGCCACGGCTTATACGCCGGAAATTACGGTATGTTGGAAAGTTTTCAAAATGTAATAAAATACTAAATGGAATAAATTCATATCTCCTAGGTACAAATATTTGCGACTAATTATGGATTCGTTTCCTCAATCACTTATGATACATACAGTGGGGAATATTTTACTCAGCATAAAGTGAATTCATTATCGTTTCTTGAAGTCATGCATGTGTATATTCTTACATCTGTATCTGTCTTCAGAACACTTTCCTTCCATCTTCCATCTTCCATCTTTCACAACATATTAATGAATTCAATTAATTGTTTTAGGCTGACTAATTGATAAAATTTTTAGAGTGATGCACGGGTATATTCGTACGTCTGTATCTGTCTTCAGTACGTATCCCTTCCATTTTTCACTTAATGACGTATCAATGAATTCAATTAAATTTTTTAGTCTTACGAATTGATAAAATTCTTAGACTCATGTATGTGTATTCGTACATCTACATCTTTCTTCCATCTTTCACTTAATAACATATTAATGAATTCAATTAATTTTTTTAGGCTTACTAATTGATAAAATTTTTAGAGTGATGCACGGGTATATTCGTACGTCTGTATCTGTCTTCAGTACGTATACCTTCCATTTTTCACTTAATGACGTATCAATGAATTCAATTAAATTTTTTAGTCTTACGAATTGATAAAATTCTTAGACTCATGTATGTGTATTCGTACATCTACATCTTTCTTCCATCTTTCACTTAATAACATGTTAATGAATTCAATTAATTTTTTTAGGCTTACTAATTGATAAAATTTTTAGAGTGATGCACGGGTATATTCGTACGTCTGTATCTGTCTTCAGTACGTATACCTTCCATTTTTCACTTAATGACGTATCAATGAATTCAATTAAATTTTTTAGTCTTACGAATTGATAAAATTCTTAGACTCATGTATGTGTATTCGTACATCTACATCTTTCTTCCATCTTTCACTTAATAACATATTAATGAATTCAATTAATTTTTTTAGGCTTACTAATTGATAAAATTTTTAGAGTGATGCACGGGTATATTCGTACGTCTGTATCTGTCTTCAGTACGTATACCTTCCATTTTTCACTTAATGACGTATCAATGAATTCAATTAAATTTTTTAGTCTTACGAATTGATAAAATTCTTAGGCTCATGTATGTCTATTCGTACATCTACATCTTTCTTCCATCTTTCACTTAATAACATATTAATGAATTCAATTAAATTTTTTAGTCTTACGAATTGATAAAATTCTTAGGCTCATGTATGTCTATTCGTACATCTACATCTTTCTTCCATCTTTCACTTAATAACATATTAATGAATTCAATTAATTTTTTTAGGCTTACTAATTGATAAAATTTTTAGAGTGATGCACGGGTATATTCGTACGTCTGTATCTGTCTTCAGTACGTATACCTTCCATTTTTCACTTAATGACGTATCAATGAATTCAATTAAATTTTTTAGTCTTACGAATTGATAAAATTCTTAGACTCATGTATGTGTATTCGTACATCTACATCTTTCTTCCATCTTTCACTTAATAACAAATTAATGAATTCAATTAATTTTTTTAGGCTTACTAATTGATAAAATTTTTAGAGTGATGCACGGGTATATTCGTACGTCTGTATCTGTCTTCAGTACGTATCCCTTCCATTTTTCACTTAATGACATATCAATGAATTCAATTAAATTTTTTAGTCTTACTAATTGATAAAATTCTTAGACTCATGTATGTGTATTCGTACATCTACATCTTTCTTCCATCTTTCACTTAATAACATATTAATGAATTCAATTAATTTTTTTAGGCTTACTAATTGATAAAATTTTTAGAGTGATGCACGGGTATATTCGTACGTCTGTATCTGTCTTCAGTACGTATACCTTCCATTTTTCACTTAATGACGTATCAATGAATTCAATTAAATTCTTTAGTCTTACGAATTGATAAAATTCTTAGACTTATCTATGTGTATTCGTACATCTACAACTTTCTTCAGAACACTTTCCTTCCATCTTTCATTTAATAACATATTAATGAATTTAATTAAATTTTTTGGTCTTACATATTGATGAAATTCTTAGAGAGATGCACGAGTATATTCGTATACCTGTATCTGTCTTTATACCACTTTCCTTCCATCTTTCACTTAGAGTAAGATACGAATATATATACCGTAATTTCCGGCGTATAAGCCGCGGCTCAAATAATTATGTTTCAAACCAGAAATTTTATTTTCTTAAAAAAGTGAAATAAGATCAAAGTAGAAAGAAGATACATTTTATAAAATAAAATTTCTGGTCGGAAACAGATTTCTGTAAGCCGCGGCTTATACACCGGAAATTACGGTACACACATACATTACATATTAACGAATTCAATAAAATTTTTTAGTCTTACGAATTGATAAATTCTTAGACTCATGTATGCAGACTGATTCATGCATGTGTATTCGTATATCTACATCTTTCTCCAGAACACTTTCCTTCCATCTTTCACTTAATAACATATTAATGAATTCAATTAAATTTTTTCAGGCTTACGAATTTATAAAATTTTTAGAGTCATGCACGTGTATATTCGCATGTCTTTATCTATCTCCAGAATACCCTCCTTCCATTTTTTCACTTAATAAGATATTAATGAATTCAATTACATTTTTTAGAATTACAAATTGATAAAAGGATAAAAAAAATATTTTTCAAGAACATTACTTTTTAAATTAAATTTACTTTACTCTGCATGAATTTTTAATTTCGATATACTCATTATGGATTATTTTAACATGGATATATTTAGTTACAATTACGTATAAATGTAAATTTCCGAATTTTCTTGCGAAAATTCCTTTGCTTATCAAAAGTGACTTTATTAATAAATTTTGTTATTTTGTACATAGTGTGTATAAATGTTTGTGAGTAACTTATTTTTCTCATCACAGACATGCAATATGTATAATAGTGTAATAAAAAGCTAATTTAAATTACTATTTCATATATCCTAGGTACAAATATTTGCGACTAATTATTGATTCGTTTCTTGATTCACTTATGATATATTGTGGAAAGTTTTACTCAGCATAACGTGATTCGATTATCGATTCTTAGTGTCATGCATGTGTATATTCGTACTTCTGTATCTGTCTGCAAAACACTTTGTTTCCATCTTTCACTTAATAACATATTAATGAATTCGATTAAATTTTGTAGGCTTATGAATTGATAAAAGGATGAAAAGAAGTCTTTTCAAAGAGTATGATTTTTTTTTTGTTTACATTGCAAGAGTTTTACTTTTGGATGTATGTTTTTTAACATTTCCCAACATACCGTAATTTCCGGCGTATAATCCGCAGCTCAAAGAGTCGTTTTTCGACCCAGAAATTTTATTCAATAATTCTAGTTAAAAATTTACAGTGATCTTTTAAGTTACATTTTATAAAATAATATTTCTGGGTCGAAAAACGACTCTTTGAGCTGCGGATTATACGCCGGAAATTACGGTAGTTGAAAAGTGTTTGGGAATTCGATTTGTCTGTCTGTCCTCTGCCTTCTGTCGTCTGTCTGTCCATGTTCTAACTCTCGTAAATATACTCGGATTGCTATGAATATTTTATATGTTATTGAGGTTTACTATAGAATGTTATGTAATCGTAAATATACTTGGATTGGAGTGGAGAGTATACGTGAGTTAGAGCACGGACACACGGCAGACAGAAAAACTGAATTCGTGAACATTTTTTTACTATGTTTGAAAGTGTTAAAAATGTAAATTAACACTGAATCTAACTACTATTTCATATATCCTAGGTACAAATATTTCCGGCTAATTAATGATTCCTTTCCTCCATCCCTTATGACATAGTGAGGAAAGTTTTACTCATCATAACGTGATTTCTTTATCGATTCTTAGAGTCATACATGTGTACATTCGTACGTATGTATCTGTCTTCAGAACATTTTCCTTCCATCTTTCACTTAATAAAATATTAATGAATTCAATTACAATTTTTGTGCTTACGAATTAATAAAAGGATGAAAAAAAGTATTTTCCGAGAACGTGATTTTTTTAATTAATCCTCTTTTTCACGAATCTTTCTTTTCGAAGTATTTTTTAAATACTGTCCAACATAGTCGAAAAGTGTTTATGAATTAGGTTTGTTTGTCTGCCGTCTGTCTGCACTCTACTGTCTGTCTCTCCATGCTCTAATTCCCATAAATATATTCAGATTGCCATAATTCTTTTATATGCCACTGAGGGTTACTTTATAATGTTCGATATTCAAAATGAAGTGAGAAGCATTTATTGTTCGTTTACAGGGACAAGCAAATGAATTCCGTTCAGTTACGTTATATGGGGAAAAATCGTTTGTTCGTCGTTATTACAACTTTCTATCTCTTAGGTACAAATATTTCTGACTAATATTTGACACTAATTATTGATTCGTTTTCTCCATCATGTATGATATAGTGGTAAAAGTTTTACTCAGCATAACGTGATTCCTTTATTGATTCATAGAATCATGTATGTGTATATTCGTACGTCTATATCTGTCTTCAGAACATTTTCCTTCCATCTTTCACTTAATAAAATATTAATGAATTCAATTAAAATTTTTGTGCTTACGAATTGATAAAAAGTTATAAAAAGTTTTTTCCGAAAACATGACTTTTTTAATTAACCTTACACTGCACAAATTTTTCTTTTGGATGTATGTTTTTTAACAGTTTCCAACATACTTCAAAAGTGTTTGTGAATTAGGTTTGTTTGTCTGACGTCTGTATGCACACTACTGTCTGTCTCTCCCTGCTCTAAGTCCCATAAATATATTCGGATTACCATGAATTTTTTATATGTCATTGAGGGTTACTTTAGAATGTTCGTTATTCAAAATGAAGTGAGTAGTTGAGCTGCTATACTGCATTTTTCAGGATTTACACGATTTTAGCGAAAGAACTATTGCACGGAATTTAATTTAACATCAGATTCCGTTAGGCCTTGAAATAAATTGGTGCTGATTAAGTTTTGGCCCTTCTTTCAGAGAAGCGCCTTTGCACTTTCTCTGACACGCCAACAACAACAACAACAAGTTTTGGCATAAATCGCCCAACAGGTGGTATTCGTATGCTGCATTTTTCACGATTTCCACGATAGCTATACATCAAAAGCTAATGCAAGGGATTTAATCAAACTTCATATTCTGTTACACTTTCACATAAATACATCTTTATTAAGTAATGACCCAAAAGGTGGCGCTGCTACGCTGCAATTTTAAGGATTTCCGAGATAGCTATATCTCAAGAACTGATGCATGGAATTTCTTCAAAATTCATATTCTGTTAGACATTGACATAAATAGACACTGATTAGATTTAAGTGTAAATCGTCTAAATGATGTTGAAGCTATGAACTGTTTTTTTTTATGATTTTCTCAATAGCTATATCTCAAGTCATTTAATTTAGTTTGCATACGATTTGATGTACACAGAAAAAAACTTTTTTGATAGTCACAACATGCTAGTTTATTTTAAGTTGCTTTGTTAGATGTTTCGTTTCATTCTAGGAAACAAAATGAAATTTTTAATAATACCCTTTTAGTGATGGAAAGTCTTTGATAATCTATGCCTGATTCATGATATTTCATTCTTGTTTTCACTTATATTTAAGGTTAGATACTAGAAATTTTAAAAAGAAAATTTTCACTTTTTTTAATAGCAGACTTTCGTGATTAACTAAAAGGAATATTTTTATTTTAAATATAGTAGTAGTTGCATTGAAATGGAACTTATTTATTAAAGTTTCAATTTTAATCGATATATATATATATATATATATATACATGCATCAATGCATAGAGTACTGTTAAAAATTGCGCTATCATTCATCATGTGCATAAATACGAGGGTGGATCAATAAGTATGCCTCTTGTGTCTTAAAAACTTTATTAATGAACTTATAACAACAAAAGTTATTATAGATCATAGCCTGAACTGTCCTCTACACAAAAATTCTGCTCAACATAGTCACCATGCATTTGAACACATTTGCGCCTTTGATTTTTGTTGGCATCCAATAACCGTTTTGGAAAAAAATCAGGTTTTGCTTCTTGACCCAGGATTTTAAAGCTGTTTTAATGTTATCCAAGTATTGAATCTGAAACCACGTAGGCTGTCTTTCATTGGTCCAAACAGGTAAAAGTCAGAAGGGTCCAAATCAGGTCTGTAGGGCGCTTCAAATGTGTCCAGGGGCGATTGACAAACTTTCACTCTCCTCTTCCGATTATAAACAGTCATTTGCTTGGGAAACCACCTAGCACAAACTTTGTGATATCCTAAGTCAGCAATCATTCCTTGGGCAGAGGCATACGAGACGTTCAATGCATTAGAAACATCCTGAACTGTAACATTTCTTTCATCTCGAATCAGTTCATAGCACGTTTCCGATTTTCCTCTGTGACTGATGTTATCGGCCAGCCGCTTCTCCGTTTCTAAACTTCTTCATCCAACGCCGGTAGCCGGTTCTTCAACCACACCAACACCCACCCCCAACCGCCACCGAGACGAACATGTTCGGGTCGTACGTAGGATTTTTTGGTAGCTTAAACGTCTACACTCTCTGGTCTTAGGTGCCTTTAATTTATGTACTTTTTCTTTTAAATTTGTCCGGTATCAATTCCTTCAGTTTTTAATTTAGAGTCTAAGGCATACGGGTTGCACGTGAGGATGTTTGACATGGCCCTTGGCCGCTCTGGCAGCCAGCGGCAGCGCTTGGCGCAAGAGACTCGAATATACGGCTGAAGCTGCGCAGTGCTGCGGGGCATTGCTAATGTTTATTACAGCGTCTCCATAAACATTCTTCAAGCGTCTATGTATTTCCTTAGGTGCGCAACCTTCTTTTACAAAAAGTTTATGACGACTCTTTCTTTTAGCTTCAGATCCATGGTTCCAATCTGCCAATCTGAAAAGGGAAATACTATATAAGTAGAGTAAGGTTACCTCTATAGTATTAAGCATAGATCGTCCAGTAGCTGTGAAAGAAATAAAATTTAGAGCAATGGATGCATTCATTACTTATTGATTCACCCTCGTTTTAGAGTATAATAATTGATTTGCTTCGAGAAAAAAATTAGGATAAATTGAAGAAAGACTTAATTAACGCTTAAATGAATTCAAGACTTAACTGATTACTTTTAACAATTTTTCGCGTGTCCATGTTTGTGTTAATCTTTTGAAGAGTGGTAGTATACTATTTATATCACTTAAGTTTAATACCGAACTGACACACCTGTATCAGAATTTATGAATAAATTTCGTGTTTATAATGCACGTGCATTTATTTATTTTCAAATTTATTTGTTCTTATCTTCTGAGGACATTCAACATTTTAGCAAAAAACAAAAAAACAAAAAAACATTTGCCACTGTAAGTGTTAAAGAATATAAGCCCATGTATGTTTTAAAACATAATCAAAGTCAGTTATTTTAAATCGCTTAATATTAGAAACACTGTTTAGTTTTCCAAAATGACTTTTTAAATAATTTCTGCATTTTCTTGCATATTCAGCAGTGTGGAAAGTTGGCAGTTTTTATCTATTATTTAGAGTACTTTATTTCTACCACTCTTCTTGTATAGTAATATTCGTCTGACAAGTGGACCCGTGCGAACATTTCGCACTGAAATTTAATATTTTTAACCAATATCTTATATTTTCTAGATGCAGATTTAAAACATATAAAGAAAACTTAGGGATTAAATATATCTCCAAACAACATTAATCAAGCCGGAATATCATCTCATTTATCCCATCGAAATTACAGTTAAAACTGATCGAAGATAGCAAAAGGTACGTGCGAGGAAAATAAAATAACAATTGTATTTTAACTGTATTAGATGATGACGTCATCCTCTTCGGGAAAACATTGGGCAAAGAAAAATAAATTGTATACATATAAAATACAATTTAAATTAATATAGCAAAGCCTACATTTTAGGATACACGTGAAATACCACTGCTTTGATCAATCGATGGTGTCCTTTTCTTCAAAATATATGAATTTGAATTTTGCTTTTTAATCATATATACAAAATAAGCCAGTGCAGAGACACCACACTTTATCTTTTTTGTACTATTATATATATATATATATATATATATATATATATATATATATATATATATCATTGTTGAGTACGATATAATGGGGTATTTTAATTTTGTGGCAACAGTGACTTTAGAAAAATATTTTATTTCATTTCTGAAAACAATGTCGATTTAATATTAATGAGCTGAAATTTTTAATAAAAATACGTTTAAACGAAATGTGAGTGTACTATGTCAGAAAGCCGGTACAAAAACCTTTACAATGATACCTCATTCATTGTTGTGCGTTTTGTAAATGGATTAAAATTGGATGTTAACAACAGAAATAATATATATGATTAACAGATTAAATATGGGGAATATTACTACTGTTAAAAAAGAAGTATATATCAAGCAACTTAGATATAAAACAAAACCGACCAACTGCAGAGACTTATCCTGGATATAAATGATTGCGCGTAATTCTTGGTTCGTATCATCAATCGCTTGTGGTATAACAACGAAAGTTTTACCCAGCCTTACGTGATTTGTTTATCGATTCTGAGATCTGTTCTTTATCGATTTGTATGTTTGCTTACATTACAGCAGACTTTCCAATTATATTTCATTTAATAATATATTAACTTATTTGCATCCTAAGCGTATATATGCGTTCGTTTCAGAAATTACTTTTCAAAAGAAGAATTTTTATGTAATCACGAAGTTTCTATTCAGGATTTCTGGTTTAAGTTCGAAATTTCTGAATTAAGAAGAAATTTCTGGAATAGTTTAAATTTAGAAAATACATTAAGTAAATATTGTATTTTTTGTGAAACAAAGCAAGGATTACATTCAAATATTTCTGAGTATAATATAATTAATCAAAGAACATTTGTGTTTACAAGAGTAATTAAGGAAAAAAAAATCACAGATTACAATGTTCGTATGCTTTTACCATATTTTTTAATAGAATATTTTGCCTTTTTTAACACGTTCAATGCCGGGTTAAAATTACCGGAATTTTATTTTATTTGAAAAGTTCGTTTTCATACCAGAAAATACTAATAGCGATAATTACTTTATTTAATTACAGGCATTTCGTGAATACTTAAAATAAAATTCTTCTTTAGAAATTTCCGGTACAAATTCGTAATTTTACATTGAAAAACAACGAGTATACTCGTGGTTGGCAGCGAATGGGTTAACACCAGAACGACGGTGAGGGGCCTTTTTGGCCCTTACCAAAAGAAAAAATTTCTATTCGAACCAGATATTTTTTATACAATAAGTTAAATACACACCGCATAGAAATGAATTAAATAAATAAGCTAAAAGTCATAAATAAAAATTCTGGTGTGAAATATTTTTATGAAACTTGTGTAAAATTTCCCGTCGTTCTAGTGTTAAATGCTGAAAAGTACTACAAATCCTGCAATTAAATGAGGCGTCTGCAAATTCTGCTATTAGCCCAGTAGAAGTAGCGCAAAAAAGGGCCTTGCCTTATAAAAATTCGGGTAGTTCTGATTTTTGGGTATGCTGTGAAGGTTGACCCTCTAATAAAAAAACCAAGTTTTCGACCTTCTAGACCTTGTGCGTTTTTCACAATATTGAAAAAACCAATATTTTTCGGCACTTTTTTCGATTTTTCTTAAATAACTCTATTTTACTGCATTTTACAGAAAAAAGCACTGATACCATTTTGTAGAGCATAAAATTCTCTACAACATACAGTATTCAGGTTTGTAAATTGTCCAAATAGGGGGTAAGATACGGAGCTGGGAAAATAGGGTAAAATTTGAAAAAAAATGCAAAAATACACTAAAGACGTCAGTTTTTGCTTAATAACCTACTTTTAGTGGCTTTCAAAGACAAAAGCACTTTCAGAATTTTGTAGAGCATAAAATTATCTACAACATGCAGTATTCAGGTTTGTAAATTGTCCAAATAGGGGGTAAGATATGGAGCCGGGAAAATAGGGTTAAATTTGGAAAAAATGTAAAAATCCACAAATGACGTTAGTTTTTGCTTAATAACACACTTTTAGTGCATTTTAGAAACAAAATTGTCATAATCAACTTTTTACAGCATGAGATAGTCGATAGTTTCATTTATTATAGGTTGACCCTCTAATAAAAAAACCAAGTTTTCGATCTTCTAGACCTTGTGCGTTTTTCACAGTATTGAGAAAACCAATATTTTTCGGCACTTTTTTTTATTTTCCTTTACAGAAATTTTACAGAAATTTTACAGAAACAGCACTTTCACCATTTTGTAGAGCATAAAATTCTCTACAACATGCAGTATTCAGATTTGTAAATTGTCCAAATAGGGGGTAAGATACGGAGCCGGGAAAATAGGG
The DNA here is from genome assembly GCA_963931845.1 of Maratus michaelseni. Lineage (NCBI taxonomy): Eukaryota > Metazoa > Arthropoda > Arachnida > Araneae > Salticidae > Maratus > Maratus michaelseni. The sequence continues at coordinate 308,425,291 of OZ007595.1, forward strand.
TTAAATTTGGAAAAAATGTAAAAATCCACAAATGACGTTAGTTTTTGCTTAATAACCCACTTTTAGTGCATTTTAGAGACAAAATTGTCATAATCAACTTTTTACAGCATGAGATAGTCGATAGTTTCATTTATTATAGGTTGACCCTCTAATAAAAAAACCAAGTTTTCGATCTTCTAGACCTTGTGCGTTTTTCACAATATTGAAAAAAACAATATTTTTCGGCACTTTTTTTTATTTTTCTTTACAGAAATTTTACAGAAATTGTACAGAAAAAGCACTTTCACTATTTTGTAGAGCATAAAATTTTCTACAACTTTCAGTATTCAGATTTGTAAATTGTCCAAATAGGGGGTAAGATACGGAGCCGGGAAAATAGGGTAAAATTTGCAAAAATCCACTAAAGACGTTAAATTTGGCTTAATAACCTATTTTTAGTGCGTTTTAGAGACAAAATCACTTTCATCATTTTGTAGAGCATAAAATTCTCTACAACATACAGTATTCAGGTTTGTAAATTGTCCAAATAGGGGGTAAGATACGGAGCTGGGAAAATAGGGTAAAATTTGCAAAAAAATGCAAAAATACACTAAAGACGTCAGTTTTTGCTTAATAACCTACTTTTAGTGGCTTTCAGAGACAAAAGCACTTTCAGAATTTTGTAGAGCATAAAATTATCTACAACATGCAGTATTCAGGTTTGTAAATTGTCCAAATAGGGGGTAAGATATGGAGCCGGGAAAATAGGGTTAAATTTGGAAAAAATGTAAAAATCCACAAATGACGTTAGTTTTTGCTTAATAACACACTTTTAGTACATTTTAGAAACAAAATTGTCATAATCAACTTTTTACAGCATGAGATAGTCGATAGTTTCATTTATTATAGGTTGACCCTCTAATAAAAAAACCAAGTTTTCGATCTTCTAGACCTTGTGCGTTTTTCACAGTATTGAGAAAACCAATATTTTTCGGCACTTTTTTTTATTTTCCTTTACAGAAATTTTACAGAACTTTTACAGAAACAGCACTTTCACCATTTTGTAGAGCATAAAATTCTCTACAACATGCAGTATTCAGATTTGTAAATTGTCCAAATAGGGGGTAAGATACGGAGCCGGGAAAATAGGGTTAAATTTGGAAAAAATGTAAAAATCCACAAATGACGTTAGTTTTTGCTTAATAACCCACTTTTAGTGCATTTTAGAGACAAAATTGTCATAATCAACTTTTTACAGCATGAGATAGTCGATAGTTTCATTTATTATAGGTTGACCCTCTAATAAAAAAACCAAGTTTTCGATCTTCTAGACCTTGTGCGTTTTTCACAATATTGAAAAAAACAATATTTTTCGGCACTTTTTTTTATTTTTCTTTACAGAAATTTTACAGAAATTGTACAGAAAAAGCACTTTCACTATTTTGTAGAGCATAAAATTTTCTACAACTTTCAGTATTCAGATTTGTAAATTGTCCAAATAGGGGGTAAGATACGGAGCCGGGAAAATAGGGTAAAATTTGCAAAAATCCACTAAAGACGTTAAATTTGGCTTAATAACCTATTTTTAGTGCGTTTTAGAGACAAAATCACTTTCATCATTTTGTAGAGCATAAAATTCTCTACAACATGCAGTATTCAGATTTGTAAATTGTTCAAATAGGGGGTAAGATACGGAGCCGGGAAAATAGGGTTAAATTTGGAAAAAAATTAAAAATCCACAAATGACGTTAGTTTTTTCTTAATAACATACTTTTAGTGCATTTTAGAGACAAAAGCAGTTTCAACAATTTGTAGAGCATAAAACACTCTACAACATGCAGTATGCGTGTTTGTAAATTGTCCAAATAGGGGGTAAGATACGGAGCCGGGAAAATAGGGTTAAATTTGGAAAAAAATTAAAAATCCACAAATGACGTTAGTGTTTGCTTAATAACCCACTTTTAGTCCATTTTAGAAACAAAATTGTCATAATCAACTTTTTAGAGCATGAGATAGTCGATAGTTTCATTTATTATAAAATTAATTTTTGTTAATAAACTTTTAAAATCACAGCAAAAATATTTTGGGTGAAAACAGGAAAATACTGTCTAACAAGTTATTAATTTAAAAAACGAGCTTTTATTTTTGATATTGAAAATACGATGCGGTTAATTAATTACAGAATGTACAAGAATTTAATCACCAAATATATAGAAAGTATAGTCACTTTGTCATATATGTTTCCTTTTTCCGCTGCTGGTAATGATACCATCGTCTCAGATACTTCATCGTCCGTCTCTGTACTTGACTCGATTGGATGTTCTAGTTCAAGAGTCTATTATAGACATTTAATGATCTAATAAATGAAACTTATAGACTACTTCATGCTTTACAAACTTTATATTGACACTTTTGTCTCTAAAACGCACTAAAAGTAGGTTATTAAGCAAAAACTAACGTCTTTAGTGGATTTTTGCATTTTTTGCAAATTTGATCCTATTTTCCCGGTTCTGTATCTTACCCCCTATTTGCACAATTTACAAATCTGAATACTGCATGTTGTAGAAAATTTTATACTCTACTAAATGGTGAAAGTGCTTTTTCTGTAAAATGCAGTAAAATTGAGTTATTTCAGAAAAATAAAAAAAAGTGCCAAAAAATATTGGTTTTTTCAATATTGTGAAAAACGCACAAGGTCTAGAAGGTCGAAAACTTGTTTTTTTATTAGACGGTCAGCCTATAATAAATGAAACTATCGACTATCTAATGCTCTAAAAAGTTGATTATGACAATTTTGTTTCTAAAATGCACTAAAAGTGGATTATTAAGCAAAAACTAACGTCATTTGTGGATTTTTACATTTTTTCCAAATTTAACCCTATTTTCCCGGCTCCGTATCTTACCCCCTATTTGGACAATTTACAAACATGAGTACTGCATGTTGTAGAGAATTTTATGGTCTACAAAATAGTATCAGTGCTTTTTCTGTAAAATGCATTAAAATTGAGTTATTTAAGAAAAATCGAAAAAAGTGCCGAAAAATATTGGTTTTTGCAATATTGTGAAAAACGCATAAGGTCTAGAAGGTCGAAAACTTGGTTTTTTTATTAGAGGGCCAACCTTTACAACATACCCAAAAATCAGAACTACCCGAATTTTTGTAAGGTAAAATGCTATTTCTACCGGATTATATTTAAATATTAAATCGAAAAATTCTCTTACAATATTGTGTTAAAAGCGTACGAACCCATTAATATAGTTAATCTGTGAATGGTCTAATAGAAATAACTTTTCAGAGGATTCAAATATACAAATAAAAATATATGATCATTTGTCGAGCAATATTTGAATTATGCTTAAAAAAACTACCCGCATTGCAACCTAATATGAAACGATTAAAAATTAATTTTAGATTAGGAGTTTCAAAATTAAAACATGAATAATTTCTAGTCTACTTGGCTACGTAACTTCACGTTCGGTATCCTCATTGTAAAATTTACTGCACAATCGAAATACGATGTCAAAATTTAAAGTTAATATTAAAATTTTATAGTTTGTAACATTTTCTATATATAAACGATCCGCTCAGCAAAATTTAAGTTTAGAATTCATTAGTAGATGTTATTACTAATCGATTGTTATCAGCCATATTCTTATACCATGATTTGTGTTAGATATAGTAGGGGTGACTTTTTCCATGACGGCACATTTCTATCGATTTGTTTTAACAATCACTTATGGGATATAAGTAAGAAATTTTTACTCAGCATTACGTGATTCCTTTATATGTTCTTAGAACCGTGCAGAAGTGTATTCGCACTTTTGTTTCTGTTATTAGAAGTGAGATTGCAGTTATTTTTCCTGTATGATCTTAATATGTTCAATTAAATTTTTATACATAATGTAATTAGTAAAAATTATGCAAATTTTCTTTTGCTGTGAAAAAATGACTATTTAACCCTTACAGGACAATAAAATGTCCAAGAATAAATGTGCCAATACAACACAATATTTTAGCTATTGTGGGTGTAAAGTAAGAGAATATCACAATGTCTCTGTGATACGCTTTAACCCTTTAACGGACATTGGTTTCCCTATGAAACCACAAAATTTTAATTACGAAATTCAACAAAGACAGCAGAATTTTAATAGAAATGCTTTCCATTTCTTATGAATGTGAAATATCGCTTTTTTGTTATATACAAATAAATTTGTTCATAAGTTCCGGTGTCAATAATTTATTTCAACATTTTTGTAGAAGGGAAAAATATTTCCCTTGAGCGTGAAAGGGTTAATTAAAATTGGCAATTTTATAGTAGGGAAATGTGGCCTAAAATGATCTTAACGGGCAAAACGATCCACATATGTTTTCTTCCAGACAGGTCGTGCTATCTACTGGGTTACGCATAAACTACTTGTGATAAGTGAAAAACAAGCGATGGCGGTATTCAAGTGAACGCAGTATTACAAGCCTGAATATAATTCATTGAAAATTTGGTTTTATAACATCTGTTATCAGGTAAGCACTAACTTTCATATTTATTTAGATATACAGTTTTTCACGTACAGAAATATGACTTCGTTTACTTAATGGAGTATGTTTTTAGATCTGAATTACACTTATGTATTGTCATAGTACTTTTATATCCTTTATTTTGCCGATGAAAAACAATTTACAACTATTTTAAAATGAATTATCATTTTGCTTTTTGTTGAGGGTAAAATAAGCCACACTTTTTAAAAAATTAAATTTTTTCATTACTCAATTGGGGTTTAAAATATTTTAAAAATATGTTTATAATGCAAAATATTGTGTAAAACATACTAGCAAAAGGCCAAAGTTTTAATTAAACATTTATGTTATTTGACACAAGTTTTTCCCTTAAGGGGTTCATTTAGACCATCTTTCTCTACTACACTCAGAGAAGTTATCCGAAAAACTACTTTATTTCAGTAGTGAACTATAACTACAACTATTTTATCGAAAATGTAGTTAACTAGAACTAAAACTACTTGTTTTTAAAAAGTTTTAAACTGCAAATTACTTTTTCAAAAGTAATCTCTACTTCGCTATTTTCAGATTTTGTCAAAAGAATTCAATCTACACTTGAAATTAAGGATTAAGGGATAGGCCAGGATACAATATCGTGTTTCCAGAATACAATCAAATAAATGAGATTAAACCAAGAGCATTAAAAAATGAAGAAAGCTAGCATACAAAATAATGCCTACATAAACAATTTCGATATATGTATATCATATATTTCATCTCATCATGTATTTCATATATATGTATATCATAAACATATAGTATATGACATCCTCAGATATAAGTAATCATACGTACTTAACACATTCACTGCCAACCACGAGTATACTCGTGGTTTTTCAATCTAAAATTACGAATTCGTACCGGAAATTTAGAAAGAAGAATTTTTATTTTATGTAACTACGAAATGTCTGTAATTAAATTAAGTAAATATTGCTCATATTTTCCGGTATGAATTCGAACAACTTTCTAAATAAAATAAAATTTCGGTAATTTTAACCCGGCAGTGAACGTGTTAAAGATATCCCTGTCTATAAATACAGGTATGACCTCGTAATACTTCGTAAAACATATTGCAGATTTCAAGAGAAAAATTGATTAAGATATTTTTACGTGCTGATTTCGGTTTTTCTTTCTTCTCTGTATAATTTGAATAGTAAAAGCTGTCCACTTCACAGTGAACGAATTTCAGGTGTATTGAGTCTGTATGAGAGTATACGAGTCTCGATTTGTTTACGTTTCTTGTGACGCAGTGATTTATCACTTACGCATTTTAAAATCTAAGTATCTGCTTACAAATGAGTACGTCTGCTTTTCAAAATCGATAATGAAAGAATCAGAGCTAGTATTTTGCTTAATTTTAAGTAGTTATTTATAAGAGTCTAGTTGCTAATTCAAGGTTTTAGAATGAAATAAATATAAATTACCAGTCATGGAATAATAACAGCTTTAACCCTTTAACGGATAAAGCATATCAATTGCTAAAATGTTTAAATAAATGACTGACACCGGAAATTATGAACAAATTTATTTCTATATATAGAAAAAGCGATATTTCACACACACACACACACATGTATATATATATATATAATAAATGGAAAACATTTCTATTAAAATTCTGCTGTCTTTGTTGAATTTCGTAATTCAAGTTTTGTGGTTTCATAGGGAAACCAATGACCGTTAAAGGGTTAACCCATTTTCATCCGAAGTATGCCTTTCAAGAATTTCTTTTTATTCAGAATTCATACCAGATAGTCTGCATAGTGAATTTTGCTTTATGTACTGACAAACGTTTCTTGATTACAGCAAGTAATTTCGTAATTTCTGATATGTTTTCGGAATTTCTGAATAAAAAATAAATTCCTGAAATGGACGAATCTATGCGCTAGTTATACAAATGTGTTAATTTACGTTTCATAAGCGCGTACGAGCAAGCACGGGCACGTACGAGGTAATCAGGCATACTTCTACAACAAATTTTTAGAAGCTTTTTTTCTCCTATTAAATCACAAAAGTTGGTGAATAATTAAGACAAAAATAACCTTTTAAAATTATTTGTGGAAGGTTGCTGCATTTCGGCCGCTAAGTTCCGCGCTTATGTTACATTTTCATAAAATTGACAAAAATGTTAACTTTAATTTTTCGTCCTTTCAAAATAATTTACGTAAGTACAAATTTTGAAAAAAGAAAAGTATTATTTTAAGTAATACATTAATAAAAGTACTATCTGGCTGCATCCGTTAGCGGGACACTAATTTACATCGGGGCATCGAATCTAATTGAAATCTCGATTTGTATAAAACGTCGAACCGAACGAAACTGCGGCTCGGATCCCCTCTGGCTTCGGCACCGTATACCACGTATTACTAAACTTTGTTCGTGAATCCTAAAATTTATTTCTGATAAGCCGTAAATTTTAATAGTGTGAAGGAGACTTTTTAGTTTGTTCCTATACTTGAAGGACTTGGTTTTAAAACATTTGGCAACTGACGTTTTATGAATTTTCTCTAATTTTCGTGTAAAATTGTATAACTCTATCCTGGCAATTTTTTGAAAGTACAAGGTTTATCTTTTTCTCCATATATGTCTTAATAATCAAAAAGTAAATATTTGACGAGCAGGAAAGATCGAGCCATGCTCGGTCAAAATTAGAGTTCAAATTTGAGTTCAACCCATGACCAAAATGACCCACTAATTAAATTTTCTCGAACATGTGACCTAGCTCAACAGTCTTCTCGTGTCCAAAAACCATAGAATGCAACAATTTAGTGTAAATAGTCTGAGCCGTTTTTAAGATAAAATAGTCCCTAAGATAAAATAACCCCTAATGACCCATGACCAAAATGACCCACTATTTGAATTTTCTCGAACATGTGACCTAGCCCAACAGTCTTCTCGTGCCCGAAAACCATAGGATGCAAAATTTAGGGTAAATAGTCTGAACCGTTTTTGTAGATACAATTAGCTTGACCATGACCCAAAATGACCCAAAATGACCCACTAATTGAATTTTCTCGAACATGTGACTTAGCCCAACAGTCTTCTCGTGCCCGAAAACCATTGTATGCAAAATTTAGTGTAAATTGAGCCGCTTTTTAGATCTTGACCCACAATGACCCAGAAATGACCCACTAATCGAATTTTCTCGGACATGTGACTTAACCCAATGATTTTATCGTGCTCGAAACTCGTAGGACACAAAATTTAATCAAAATCGTTAGAGCCGTTTTTTAGATAAAATTTATTTGACCCGCGATGACCCCAAAATGACCCAAAATGACCCACTAATCGAATTTTCTCGAACATGTGACCTAGCCCAATCGTTTTCTGGTGCCCCAAAACGGTAGGATGCAAAATTTCGTCAAAATCGTTAGAGCCGTTTTTAAGATAAAATTTGCATAACCACACACACACACACAAGATTTGCTCGTATTAGAATATATGATATAAATTTTAATATGGTGCTCTTTGCACATAAGTAGAATAAAATTTATCAAATAAAAAATATTTAACATAAGTTAACTGAAGGTGCAGTCTTAAAACATCAAGTGTTTGAGAGGAAGGAATCACAATAGTTTTGTTAGTACTTTTTTTTTAAACTTGAATTTTGAAAATACGTTACGTTATTTTACATCTGATACATTTAATAAATATATATTAGTTAATAATTATTGGCATATTTCATTAATTATTTATGGTAAAAATATGAATATTTTATTGAACATTAACTATTTATTTTACATATTATATGGAATCATAAAACCATGCTTATGTAATTTTGCCTTTAACTTTATAAAAATTTACTGTATATGAACATATTAATATATTTAATTAAATTTCCGTCGATTCCTTTTGTTGGTTCATAAAGCCTTGCATATATAATTGTCTATCTAAATTTAAAATTGATTTGTTTAATATATTTCGTATGGATATATTTATATATTTAATTAAAGTTCTGTATAAATTTCTAAAATGTCGAGAACAATCCAAAGTTATTGAAAGCTGACATTTTATAAAATATTCTGTTTCGTATGTCCTGTGCATAAATATTTGCTGCGCCATATTTTTGATTTATTTCCTCAATAGCTTACGATTAATTTAAGAAAATGAAACTAATCCATTTTATCGAATCTTATAGTAATGTATTATTTGAAAATAGTGTATACATTGTACATAGATAGTATATCTAGAATGTGAAATTTGGTATGGAAAAATAAGCAATTTGTTCTCGATTTGGAGCATTTTTCAGTTTAACAAGAGTTCCTGGCATCTGAAACAAGACCGCAGAGCTACCACTATTTTCGAATAATAATATTTTCCTTAGTTAATGTCATAAATTCCTTGATTAAATAAGGTGAAGATCACTATTAAAATATAATGGTAGCCTTGCGTCCTATGTTTGCGTTTTTGAAACCCTTGGTTCATAATAACTCCAAACATTTTCCTATCACCCACGTGCACACTTTTTGTATATTATGCTTCGGTTTTATATAATTTCGGTAATATATAACGTCAATTTTACTAGTGCGTCTATGATAAATCATTCTGCCTGAAGAGATCTAAATAAAACAGAAACACATATGATCACACAATTATTCAATATATGCGGACTGCCATAAGATATAGTTCGTTATGTTTCATGTCGCAATAGTTATTCTTTTGATTATTCGGACAAAATATTTACGAAATGTGCATTCAGAATTTTTTTTGCAGAATATAACATTAGAAGAACATTTGGAAATTTTACTCAAATTATATAAAAATACTTTAAACCAGAATTTTTATTTAATACTATTTAACTGATTTATGTGTGGTAAATATTTGACTTATTTTGTGAAGAATTTCTGAATCAGATCGAAATGCACAGTGTGTTTCAAAATTCGGCCGACAAATTAAGAGGGCATCAAGAGGATGAAGACTTACCATAGAACATGGGGTCGCAAACTACGTTGAGAGGGTGAAAATCGAAAAAAAGCATGCTGGTTTCGACGTCACGCTTGAACGACAAAAGAATAATACTAACTACAAAAATATTTATTTGATTAATTATTATAAGAGTTGTTAGAAGTGTTGCCCGCTGACCGCATTGCAACAGTCTACAACGACATAAGAACGATTCCCGGACGCACACGACGATGCCAGGTATGCTTTCGATGCAGCTACACCAATCCGCGCTATAAGACACTCCGTTTTGTCCACAGGCGTCACATAAACGAGGTCACCCCATAGGAAAAGTCACAGGGTTTGTAATCCGGCGAACGCGGAGGCCATGCAACGGGTCCCGCCCGTCCAATCGACCTCCTTGGGTATCTAACATCGAGGTGATTACGCACCTGGAGCGGGAAATGGGCAGGGGACCATCATACATCAACCACATGCTTCACTGCACTGCGGACGGCACACTTCGCAGCAATTCAGGGAGGACGTGTTGCAGAAAAAAGGTACGTTTCTGCATTCAAGCGTTAGGGCAGCAAGTACGGCCCCATGAGATAATCATCGAGGAATCCTGCCTACACGTTGACACTAAACCTATGTTGAGATTTCCATGATACACTGACATGGGGATCATCCATCGCCCACATGTGTGCATTATGTGTGTTGACAACGCCTTCTGGCGTAAAGATGGCCTCGTCAGTAAATAAAACAGTGGCATGAACGTGAGGATTAGAATGTGTGATAATGTCAAGCATCCAGTGCACGAACTGTTCACGACGGGGATAGTCGTCTTCGATTAGAATTTGTACCTTTCTGGTGTGGAAAGCGTACATCTTTGCAGTATGCAAAACATTCTAGACCACAGTGTGCGGAACATCGAGTTCAGCTGCAATTGTTCTTGCACTTGTGGACAGGGAATCGGCAAATCGCAGCAGCACAGTTTCTTTCATTTGAGGAGTGCGTAGAGAGCGCGGTATCCCTGCATCAGGCCGTGCTGAGTGGAAGGTTCCCGTCTCCCGTAGTAGTCGATCGATAGTGGCGAAGTTAGTATGGTGCGGTCAACGCCTTGTTGCGTTTGCTTCTTGTTGGTACAACCGCTGCGTTAAACGCCTATTGCCTTCTGCTTGACCGTACATCAAATGCATATCAGCGTATTCCTGGTTCGTGTAGTCAACCATTTCGATACACATTAAAACAGACAATTAAATGCTACACGTGCTTACTACCTCAATAGCGCTAATTTAAGTCGTCCGTTTCGGAAGAGTTATTTATTACCAGTTAACACAGTTAACTTACCAGTTAATTTATACACATTTGCATATCTCTGGAAAGAGTAAAAAACAAAAACCATGGAGTCAGGGACAGACACTTCAACAGTCTGTAGTACGTTGATTCAGCACGGTGCATTCAGTGATCAACTGACATACACCTTTCTTCTCCTCTGGATTCAGAGACTGCATCAGTTTTTTTCGATTTGAAACCTCTCTGCGCGGTTTGCGACCCCATGTTCTATAGTAAGTTTTCACCCTCTCGATGCCTTCTATCATCCTTGTCGGTCGAATTTTGGAACACCCTGTATTTATCTTGTCTGGGTCAAGCTTGGGAGTTCTAGTTTTATTGTGTAAAATGTTGTAACACGAGATTAAATTTGTATTTATCATTATTATTTTTAAAAATTGTTTGTTTTGTCATATATTCTCACCAGTCTTATTTAATTATTAGAGTTCGTATCTACACATAGTTGGAATAAGTGGAAATAACTCAGATTAAACATGGATTAAACCGGATTTTTTAGAAATAAATCAGGCTATTTTAAATAAAAAAAATTTTTAGAGAATAAACTTGGAAAATAAAACAGGGTTTTTTCAACTTTATTTGCATCGTGTGTATTACATAGCTGCCAACTTGTATGTTTTTTTTACCACTAAAATTAATAGAAATTTCTGCATTATTGAATCACATGATTTCGGCGATTTAATAAGTAAAAATTCACTGTAACATCTTAGTGGTAGGAATAAAGCGTAAAAGTTGGCTTTACTTATTCTAATACTAATTTATTTATTTCATTACTTATTTGTGATATGAAGATTAAAAAGTGATTTATTTTAAATGAATTATTAGAACCTTCTAAGGGTTCGTACGCTTTTCACCACATATTTTTAATTGAATTTTTCTATTTAATATCTAAATAGCAGAAATTGGAGATGCCTCGTGTAATTCCAGGATTTGTAATACTTTTCTGCAATTAAATAAGACGAAAAATTCTATTAAAAATTGTGGTAAAAGTATCGAACCCTGCTCCTGCGTCCATCTTTAGAACAGACTTCATAAATATTCCTTGCATGTATTTTAAAGCAAAACAGATTAAGGGTAAATTCAAACTTTCCACTGATTCACTTAAGCGTATTACCTAGCGTCTGAACCGATTATGGGAATAAAGCTGTTTGCTATCTTTAACTACATCTTTAAAACAATTTATTTGCTAACTGTTGTTTAAGAAAACTTTAAATCGGCTCTGTGAAACACTACCTGGGTTCGTAATCTATTACCACAATTTTTAATATAATTTTTTGCGTTGTTTAAATGCAGAAAAATATTACAAATCCTGCAATAACATCTACAATTACTGCTATTTAACATTTACAGTCTACAATTACTGCTATTTAACATTTACAGTCTACAATTACTGCTATTTAAATATTAAATAGAAAAATGCTATTAAAATTGTGGTAAAAGCGTAAGAGCCCTGACTATGCATGTACAAATAAATTGCTAAAATTGGAGGGTAAATCTTTTTCTAAGCTAACTTAATAAAATTTACTTTTGCACCAGTTAGCAGAAAATCCAAGAAGTGGCCCTAAGTCGCACATCTATATTAATAAAAGAAAGTTCGCTCTGCGTGTGTCTGTGTCTGTCAGTCTGCGTTGGGTAGCAAAATCTAATGCACTTAGAACCCTGCAAATTTAAGTGTGGATAGTCCAAGGCCTCTCCTGATACACCTAAGACTCAGAATGTTAATACTATTTTAACTATTTACCGAAATATTAATTGAAATCCACAAGGAGATCTCATCATAAATACTCTTTTTTATCTTCGGTTGGTTGGTTGTATAAATTCTCCGCAGAAATCATTAAATAAATCAAGGTAGTGATCATTGCGAGTCGAGTGTTTAAAATCGATGGATCAGAGATTATACGGCATGTAAACACTCAACTTAATTATTAACCGTTTTCAAATGCTAAAAACTTAATGTTAACGGATTTTATCGACTTGTGAATGATAATTAACTGGGTTTAAAGGGATATTTTTTACATGGCATATATGAGTATAATAGAGATTATTCATATAGAAAACTGTTTATTTGTTTTATTCTAGGGGTTGGGGTGAAATGGGGGTAAACGACGTTTTATTAATTATCACATTTATTTTACTTGACCGCAGGCCACCTGGCGGCTTTTCATTAATTGACCCTCATTTATAAATCCGTATCTACTGTTCTGATTTCAACAGAACTAATTACATTTAACAAATTTAACATTTTTAGCTTCATCCGTACATGAAACTTGAACATCCCCACCCCTCCTTCAAGTTTTTATCTCTAACTATGCCCCATTTCCGTAAATCCACAATCATATTTCCGATTGCAGCGCAAGTGATTCTAAACATTATAATTAACTTAATAGTCACTCTCTATCTATAACATTATAGTAAATTTATAAGTAGCGGTTACCACTATTTACGAATAATAGTTTAAGCCAAATTTGTAATTAAGTTTCTTACCTTAACCAAACGTACGAATTTTTAAAGATGCATGGTGGTCCTCCTAATTAATCATTTGCTGAAAGACACTTGAACATCCTTTCCCCCCCGCATCTCCCTCAAGGTTATTTTCTCCAACTGTGTCTTATTTGAATAACTCGGTTAAGAATGTTCCCATCTTCTCCATACCAGCTCAATTTTGTAGCATGTCTACTATACAGTGCCGTAGGCAACGGGATTCTCCCTCAGAAGTTCGTTCGGAAAGAGGTTTGTTAAGAACAGAATGCTCATATGTCGATGGAAGGAGGAAATAAGATTTTCCGGAGCGTACGAGCATGCCCGGAATACGGTGCCGAAACCATCGGAGACCGTGGATAGAGTTTCGTTTCTTAAAAGATTTAAGTTTATTACACAGTCTCGCGCAACGCCGGGCGGGTCAGCTAGTTTCTAAATAAATCTTTAGATTTATTTCAGAATAGCTTTTATTCTCATTTCTTTAGTATTTTATCAAATGTCTAATATACAATGGTGGCCAAAATTTGGACATTTTTTGAAAGTTTCATGTTTTTCAACTTTGTGTGCTTGTAGAATATATTAATTTTCACTTAAATACAAACGTTTATATATCAAATTGAAGGTAATGTAATGTAGAATTTAATAATAAAAACAGTATTACAATATCTGTATCACAAAAAAAGTTATGCTCATTTTAATAGAACAAACAAACACAAATCGTTTTGAATAAGGAAGTGTTTTGTAATAAAAACGTACTAGCCAATCATAAACACTGTTCTGAGGACCAATCAAATGTCTGTAACTATAGTTTAGGTTATTTGGATGGTAAAAGAGTAATTGTTGTGAAAATATTTTGCGGAATGATGCATACTAGTACAATTAAATAGAGTATTGCTGTTTTTGAATATTTAAAGTCCTTTTTTTAATTAAACTAATTTTAAACAATGTCATCAACAAGAAGAACTAATTGGACATCTACAAAAAGAAGCCGAACTGTCATATTGAGAGAAAATGGCCTCTCTTATGCTGAAATTGCAAGACAAGTTGGGGGTTCAGTGACTTGTTCTGATGTACGAAAGTTCTGTTTACGTTATGAAAAAATGAAATCAGTGGAAAATAAGGCCAAATCAGGCCGAAAAAAATGCACAAGTGCTACTGCCGATAGAAAAATTAAACGGCTATGCCTTCAAGATAGAAAATTTTTATCAGATGCCATTAGATGTGAAATGAATGCAGCGGGTATTGCAGTAAGTTCAAGAACAATAAGAAGAAGGTTATCAGGATTTGGACTACAAGCTAGAATTCCAAGGAAAAACCATATTTAAATCAAAAGCAACGCGAAAAACGAGTTAAGTGGGCAAAAGAACACATTATATGGTTAGAAAAATCAATGGAAGCAAGTAATCTGGAGCGATGAGAGTAAAATATCGCTCTTTGGTAGTGATGGTAGAAAATACGTGAGACGTAGTGTAGGAGAAGCACTTCATACTGATTGCATTGAAGCAACTACAAAAAACCCAACAAATGTCATGATTTGGGCATGTATGTCTGCAGATGGTGTAGGCCGAATTCAAGTGATTGATGGCATCCTGAATGCCAAAAAATACATCGAAACTGAACTGGAACCAAAATTGATACCTTCCATCAGGGATCTCTTCCCCAACAACGCACCTTTTATTTTTCAGCAGGATTCAGCTCCATGCCACATAGCAAAAGTATGCAAAGCATGGTTTCAAAATAAAGGCATAGATATATTACCATGGCCAGGAAACAGCCCTGATCTCAATCCAATTGAAAATTTGTGGCGACGTTTGAAAATTCTTGTACGAAAGAAACGTCCATCCAATAAAAGACAACTTATTGAAGCTATAATTGATTCTTGGCACCATGTGATTACGAAAGATGAACTCCAAACACTCGTTCACCCGATGAAAAGACGCTGTGAAGCTGTCTTAAAAAATAAGGGTTATCCTACTAAGTATTGATTGTGTAAGTATCACTTTAAAAAAATGCAAATCTAAGATAGATCTTAATATTAGTTGCATAACTTTTTTTTGTAACACAGATATTGTAATACTGTTTTTATTATTAAATTCTACATTAAATTACCTTCAATTTGGTATATAAACGTTTGTATTTAAGTGAAAATTAATATATTTTACAAGCACACAAAGTTGAAAAACATGAAACTTTCAAAAAATGTCCACACTTTTGGCCACCACAGTAAGTTATTTTCAGTAAGTTATTTTCAGTAATGTTTAGGTAACAGATGAATAAAGTTTTCACGCCATAAATTGCAGTGCTAATACTTGGTTCGTTTTATGAATACCGTTTTTTTTTCATACAAATATTATCTGTTTAATACAGGGTTTGTACGTAGTTACCACAATTTTTTAATAGAATCTTTCTATTTAATATTTGAATAGCAGAAATTATAGACGCCTCGTTAATTCACAGGAAATTTAATACTTTTCTGCACTTAAATAAGGCAAAAAAAATCTATTTAAAAAAATCTAGTAAAAACATACCAACCCTGGTTTGGATTTCCTTTATGCGTTTTTAGAAATCTACCCAAAATACTATTTCTCGTGCAAATTTTATAGAAATTTACCACGGAAATAGATAATTGAGTAAAAACTAACAGTAATATAACGTAAAATACTAAAAGTAATTCAGTAAACTCAATTATTTTCTTTCCAAAGTACTTGACCATTACCCAAGATTTGTTAGACCTGTTTCAAAGTCGTAACATTCAGATGATGCGCAGAATCGATGATCTGAAAATGCAAATCGCACCACATATTGGCAATTTTCTTCGATGATTCCGGAATGGAAAGCACATAAGTCTAAAACTATTGGAGGTATGGAAAAATTTCAATTAGAAAGTTCTTCAGCATCGTCGATTTAGTCGGAAAGGACCCACTATGAACACGAATAGCCTAAGCAAAAACTGGAAATTGCGAATGTGTGGCGCGATTTGCATTTTAAGATAATCAATGCTGCGCATCGTCTGAATGTCACGATTTTGAAACAGCTACATCTAACAAATCTTGTATAATTTCCGAGTACTTTGGAAAGAAAATAATTGCGTTTACTCAATAACTTTTAGAGTTATGATTCTTTCAAATCTGTCCAACGTTTTTCGGACATCATGTACATTCTAATAAATGTACTTATTGGAATATATAATTGGAATATATAATTTTTAAATATACATTCCAATAAAAACTGTTGTCATAATTTATTCAATATTTTCAAATATTGAATGGAATAAAGCTACAGATACACAGCAACTTGTTACTCATTATTAAATTATTTGTTTTGGATAAAATATAGATCTTATGGAATTAAAAAAATAATATTGTAATAACTTTTGCATCCAACGTTTGATAACACTGACTCCGATAATTTCTCTCATCAATACATTATTACGATTGACGATTATTCGTAAATACTTTGCTAAACAAATTTAGGCTTATTTTAAAAGAACTAAGCATATTACGTCTGAATCAGAACTTTAAAATTAGAAACACATTTAATATAAATTTGCATTTTATAATATATATATAGATAGTAGTTTAAAAAAAAAACTAGTCTTTCGTAATCAGGTTAACCTAATTATAGAACTTTCTCTCACAGCTCTTTAGCTAAACAATGTAGAACAACGTATTATACACTAACATCTCCGCCCCTTAATTACCTAATTGACAATGTAAATCCACTAAAACTCCATTTCGCAGAACGTTAGTTATAAGCATTCGGGAGGAAATTTCCTTTTGCATTATATATGTATATATATATATATATATATATATATATAATAGATAGAACTTTTTCCCATAGCTCTGTAACTAACCAACAAAGGAGAATGTGTTATACACTAACCCCTGCTCCCCGTACCCCTCACCCAAATAAAACTAGTCTGATGTGCCAATCCCAAAACTTTCTTCTACCCCACAAAGGTTTCGAATACAATAAAAAGAATCAGCACCAATTCATTTCAAGGTCTAACTGAATCTAAAGCTCTATTAAATTCCGTGCATTAGTTCTTTAGATATGACTATTGCTAAAATCGTGTAAACCCTGCAAAATGTAGCATCGTAGCGCCACCTGTTTGGAGATTTAGACCAAAACCTAATCAACAACAACTTATGTCACGATCTAAATGAATCTGAAGTTTGATGAAAATCCGTTCATTAGTTCTTGCTATATAGTTTTCGTGATAATAATGAAAAACGTAGCGCCACCTGTTGGGCTATTTACACCAAAACGTAATCAGCATCTGTTTATGTCAAGGTCTAATCGAATCTGAAGTTTGATTAAATTCCGTGCATTAGTTCTTGAGATAGAGCTATGGTAAAACTTATGAAAAAAGTGGTATAGCAGCACCACATGTTTCTATATCTACACCAAAACGTAATCAGTGTCTACTTATGTCAAAGTCTAACTAAATATGAAGTTTGATGAAAATAAGTGCATTAGTTCTTCAGATAGAGCTCTTGCGGAAATCGCGAAAAATGTGGCATAGCAGCGCCACCTGTTGGGCGATTTTTACAAAAAACTAATCAGCACCAATTTATATCACGGAGTAACTGAATATGAAGTTTTTTTTTTTTAATTTCATGCATTAGTTCGTGGGATAGAGCGCCCACAATATTTGCGTCACATACAAACAGACAGACAGACAGTCACAGACTCACAGACAGACATTTTCTAAAGACAATCAAATCGTGTTCAGGACTTTCTAAGACGTATAAATCCGTCGAAAATTTTCATGAATCTCTTATTTTAAAGATAGAAGAAAATAAAAATGCCTAACTGACAATATAAGTCCTATAAAAATCCTTTTCGCAGAACGTGAGTTCCAAGATTTCGAAAAGAATTTCCCATTTGCATTTTATATAGATATATAGTAGACTGTGATGTAGGAAATAAATATTTGCTTAGTTTTAAACGAATTCTTTTATCGATTCTTAGAACATAACTGTATCTATCTTTAGAATAAACGTCTTTAATATCTCTTTCATTTATCTAAAAGCAAAACAGACTTAGGCAAATTCTAAACTTAAAATGATTCACTTAAGCGTATTACGGAGTGCCGGAATCGATTATGGCTGTAAAGCTGTTGGCTATCTTTAACTATATCTCTAAAACACTTTATCTTATATTTATAGTATTAAGAAAGCTTTTAAAGAAATAAGTTTTAAATTTGCTTGGTAAAACAATCGTTTGCAATTTACTAAAGAAGTTAAATAGATTTTTATTTTGCATAATAAGATATCTTAATACGAATTATTATTTTTAACACAATCGAACATATAGGTGAAACGTATTCATGAATTCGGTATGTCTGTCTGTCGTCTGTCTGTGCTCTAACTCGTGAAAATATAATTTTAATCGCTTGGAAATTATATATGTTATTGGCAGAGCTTTACAAATTTCGTAAATCTGGTAGCCAGCAAAAAATTCTAGTCGCCAGAAATAAATATCCCTCCATCTCCCCTCTCGTCATTGATTTTCCAAAGCCATAAATGCTTTTTATGAATTAAATGAGAAAAAAATAATATCAAGAATAGATTAGAATTATTAGTTACATAGTTTAGAAAATTACATAATTTAGTTTTAGATTTATTTAAATTGAATTACTTATAATCACTTATATGTTATTTATAATTCTTTATAATGAACATATATGTGTAAAATATAATTGTAATGGCTTGGAAATGATATATGTTATAGGCAGGGCTTTACAAATTTCATAAAATCTGATAGCCAGCAAAACATTCTAGCCGCCAGGGATAAATATCCCTCCATCTCCCCTCTCGTCATTGATTTTCCAAAGCCATAAATGCTTTTTATGAATTAAATGAGAAAAAAATAATATCAAGAATAGATTAGAATTATTAGTTACATAGTTTAGAAAATTACATAATTTAGTTTTAGATTTATTTAAATTGAATTACTTATAATCACTTATATGTTATTTATAATTCTTTATAATGAACATATATGTGTAAAATATAATTGTAATGGCTTGGAAATGATATATGTTATAGGCAGGGCTTTACAAATTTCATAAAATCTGATAGCCAGCAAAACATTCTAGCCGCCAGGGATAAATATCCCTCCATCTCCCCTCTCGTCATTGATTTTCCAAAGCCATAAACGCTTTTTATGAATTAAATGAGAAAAAATAATAACAAGAATAGATTAGAATTATTAGTTACATAGTTTAGAAAATTACATAATTTAGTTTCAGATTTATTTCAATTGAATTACTTATAATCACTTATACTTATATGTTATTTATAATTCTTTAAAATGAACGTATATGTGTAAAATATAATTGCAATGGCTTGGAAATGATATATGTTATAGGCAGGGCTTTACAAATTTCATAAAATCTGATAGCCAGCAAAAAATTCTAGCCGCCAGGGATAAATATCCTTCCACCTCCCCTCTCGTCATTGATTTTCAAAAACCATAAATAATTTTTTATGAATTAAGAGAGAAAAAATAATAACAAAAATAGATTAGAAGTATTAGTTACATAGTTTAGAAAAGTGCATAATTTAGTTTAAGATTTCTTTCAATCGAATTACTTATAATCACTTATATGTAATTTATAATTCTTGTAAATGAACGTGATAGATTAATCAGTTTTAATTCTGAACACAAAAATATATTATAAGTATGGAAGTGTTACGGTATTGGAGTAGTACGGTACTGTATTGTACGGTATTTTACTACGGTGTTGTATACAGGGTGATTCCAAATTCCTGGTACAAAATTTAAGGGACACTGTAACAAAAAAATTTTTTTATAGGAAAGCAGGGTCGGAAATCGAATTTTATAGTAAAAAGTACAGAGCATCTCACTTCAATCTGAAGTCGCGATTTGGTTCATAACTTTAACAGTAGTGAAGATATTTTAACGAAATCCTTACAATGCGTACGATTCATACAAAGATGAGTCTGTTGCGAATTTTGTTAAAATATCTTCACTACTGTTAAAGTTATGAATGAAAACGCAACTTCGGATTGGCGTGAGACGCCCTGTAATTTTGATTAAATAAATCAGGGTTCGTACGATCTCCTGGAATTTTCAGGGAATTACCAGTATTTTCATACAGAAAGACTCATCTTATGTAATCGCGCTATTATATAAGGCGAGTTTTTCTGTAAGAAAGTACTGGTTATTTCGCTGAAAATTCAAGGTGTCCGTACTAACCCTGTAAATGAATTTCCGAAACTGCTTTCCGATACAAAGATTGCTTTTTACAGTTTCCTGTACCAACCTAATGTAAAAATCCTTTATTGTATAGGAAACCAGGGTGAAAAATCATTTTATTTAGTCAAAATTACAGGGCGTCTTACTCCAATCCGTTGTCGCGCTTTCGTTCACAACTTTAAGCGTAGTGAAGATATTTTAACAAAAATCGCAACAGACTCATCTTTGTATGAATTATAAGCATATTGTAGGAATTTCGTTAATGTATATTCACTACTTTTAAAGTTATGTACGGAAACTCGATATCGGATTGAAGTGAGACGTTCTGTATACAATACCGTAGTAAAATACCGTACAATACAGTACCGTACTACTAAAATACCGTAACAATACCCTACTTTTAATATATTTTTAATATAAAATTAAAACAAACGTATTAATAATAATAATAATAATAATAATAAAACGTGAAATTACCCCTTTCAAAGATGTAAGCTCAATACAACTACAATTTCAAAGGAATTAGAGAAAATTGCCTCTTCTCGGGGAATACACATAAAATGGAGATAGTTCGTCGCGAGTTGAATTTCAAGTTGTAATTCATCATTGTTTCCTACCAGATTTGTCAGCTTAATGACATCATTTACAACGACAAATTACCCAATGGTACACACTCAATCACTTTTATAAAAGTAACGTTATAGTATAGATCGAATATCTAGTTGTAAATGAAATTGACGAGAAGTAATTTATTTTAATACAAAAAGGAAATTATATATAATTTTTTTCTTTTGCCTTTATATTAAGGATATCGTGGACTTTAATAATTATTTTTCATTCTTTATATTATTCCAACAATAATTTCTTTAATAAAGTATTCTGCTCCATGGGTTTAATAAATATTTTAAAAGAAAATCAATTTTCTAAAAATTAAAAACTTTTACACGCATATAATAAGGTTAAAAAGCATAAAATACACAATGTGTTCCAATTTTCAAAACATTTTTCTTCATTCATTTTTCATTTTATTACGTAAAAAGACTTATTACTATTAATATACGTATAGTTTAAAATTAAAACAATCATAATAAAAGAATGTGAAATTCAATCTTTCAAATGAATAAGCTTAATGCATCTACAATTTCAAAGTAATTAGAGAAAATGGATTCTTTTCGTGGAATACACATAGTATACCGTTCTTCGCGTGTTGAATTTCAAGTTGTAATTCATCATTGTTTCCCACTGGATTTGCGAGTTAATGACAGCATTTAAGAAGACAAATTACCCAAAGGTACATAATCACTTTTATAAAAGTAACGTTATAGCTCAGATCGGATATCTAGTTGTAAATGAAATTCACGAGATTCGCTGTAATTTATCTTAATAGATAAAGGAAATTATTATTATATTTTTTCTTTTGCCTTTAGATTATGGATAATATGGACTTTAATAATTATTTCTCATTATTTATGTTATTCCAACACTATATTTTCCCAATAAGTGTTCTACGCCGTACATTTAATAAATATTTTTAAAGAAAATCCGATTTCAAAAACTGAAAATTTTTTACACGCTTTTAACACACTGACGAACAGTAGAAACAAGTGAAGTTCGAAAATTGACACTATATGTTTTTGCAATTTTTTGAATATTTGAAGTATAGTTTTACTCTTTCTGCTTAAATAAACTTAATTTTGATTAATTCAGCACCTTTAATTAGGTTGCACTACTCCCTTCACAACCACGTCAGGGTGGCTAGTGGTCAGGGATAACTACAGTAAAAAAAAAAAGTGATAGAAACCGGTATATTCTTATAGAAAAATTTATGTTCATTATTCGACTAAATAATCAATTTTAATTTTTCTATAAGAATATACTGATAATTATCATTTTTTTACTGTATTTTTCCCTGACCACTAGCCACCCTGCACGTGCATACTGAAGCTGCAACTCGTATAACAGGTGGAAAACTAACTTCAACCTAAAAAATTGTTTCCAAAACATGACACTGGGCTTCTACTTGTACGCCAGTAAATGCACATTTTTGCTGCTATACCCGTAGTGTCTAAAAACGACCGTTTCGTTTGGGGCCATCATGCCACATTGTGAACTTCGCTTTGGCGGCTATAGCCGCAAGTGTCCGTCAACGTGTTAATAAGGTTAAAAGACTTGAAATACTCCCTGCGTACTAACTTTCGAAACCTGTTACGTTATACATTTTTTTTTTTCATTTTATTACATAAAAAGACTTATTATTATTAATATACGTTTAATTTAAAAATTAAAAAATCACAATAAAAGAACGTGAAATTGCACCTTTCAAAGAAGTAAGCTTAATGCATCTAAAATTTCAAAGGAATTAGAGACCTCGTCGCGGGTTGAATTTCAAGTTTTAGTTCATCACTGTTTCTCACCGAATTTGCCAATTTAATAACATCATTTACAAATACAAATTATCCAAAGGTACAGTCGTGGAAAAAAAAAAACGGAACACCCCCAACTAACTCTGCAACAGATTATAGTAGAAGGACGTGACTGGTACCAAACGATTGGAAATAAAGTCTACTTTTAAGTGATGTATCTAAAATTTGCTTAAGGGGCCATCTATATATTAAAACCAGCCTAAACTTTAATTTTTTCAATGACAATACCCACTTTTGACATGATATTTTAAATCTTCGGTTCACACCATGCCTAGATACAAAATTTTAAGTCATTTGGATGATAAGTTTTTGAGTTATAAACATTCAAATTTTAGAGCTTCTAATGTTAAATTACATTTTCATATTTTTATTAATATCTCCTGAAATTATAATCCTAACGTGCTAACGTTTTGTTTGGTTATAAAACTCAAAAACCCAAACATAACTACGTCAAAATTGTAATTTTTAAAATTTTATAATATGAATTATGAATTATGAAATTAATATTCGAAAAAATTATGAATTGCAACCTACAATTTTTTTGATGGATTTATATTTATTATGTCCTGCTTTATGTGTATTCAAAATTTCAATTATTTTTTTCCAAGTAGTTTTCAAATTATGCATAAAAAACGACAAAATGCTGCTTTAAGGGGCCGTCTATGATGTGCATTAAAGCATAGTTTGAATAGGGATGGAAGCGCTCCGACTCGAAATCCCGATTGACACCACTAAATTTTAATAGTATTTGTTACCTTATTCAAGGACAAAATTTCTGAAATTCCTTACGTTGGAAAATACTATTAAAATTTAGTGGTAAGAATCGATATTCGGGTCGGAGAGCTCTCATTCCTCTTTGAGAAAATATTATACTCATAGGCTGGGATTATAGTGACTTGATAAACTTAGAGATTAAGTCTGTCTTACACTATAAACAATGCGTAAACCGTATTTCAATGCTTCGTGATCTTACGTTAAACAACTCTGACAACGACCTGCGATTGTAGTAAGATAGCGAGGCACCAGAACCCCAGCCTTTATTAGTATATATATATATATATATATATATATATATATATATATATATATATATATATATATATTTCTTTTACTTTTTCAATGTCTGCTTTAAAATTTTTCATTAAAATTACGTAAAACGTATTTGCATGAGATATATGTTTTCATTTATGGAAAATAGTTTCGCTTTTATTTTTAAATTAATAAAGATCATTTTTGAAAAATATGATCAGTTCTACCTTAGAAAAAACTTAATCATTTTTGTTACCTTTAAATGGATTTATAGCTTCTTTTCCAGTCTAATAAAGCTATATTGTTTTTTCTGCAGTATATATGTTTGAAGTGAAGTTTATTATAAATGCATATGTGTAGAGTATTTTCTGAAACAAAATGGCCCCACAATTAACTGAAGCAACGAAAGGCCAAATGATTGGCATGTGGCAAGCTGGAAGAAGTTTTCGTTATATAGCTGGGCATTTTCAAGTGTCTCTTCAAACTGTTTCAACATGGATTAATAGGTAAGGTTTATATTGGTAGTTTATTGCGAAGAAAAAATTATAATATTTCTTCTATAACTTTCGTATTTAAATCTATTCGATTAAACAGGCTAATTGAAAAAAATTACAAGTTATTTTTATGGTTTTCTGATAGGCAAGATTATTTCCCAATCGCTAGCAGTGTGCAAAAAAATCTAATAATAATAATAATAATAAAAAATAATAAATGTCATATGGCAAGTTTTCTTGCCAGGAGGCATTAATGAGTTAATTGTAAAATTTCAAATGAACTATCAGAATAGGTTTAATCATAGAATTATTACCCCTATTCCGAAGGGGAATAACGGATGTAAGGTTATTCAGATGTCTTTATAACATATATTTAGTTTTAGGTCTTCAAATAAATCGGAATGTAAATTCTGCGAACATATCTCAAAACAAGACACCCCCCCCCCCTCTCGCTACTAAAAAAAAAGCAATGTCTGGATTTATTTTCAGACTAAAAAACAATTTATCTGCGGTTTTTTTTGTTATTTTTACTTTGTTTCATTACGCTGCTTTATACTATTTTTTTTTTTTTTTAAATTTTGTATCTGTCAATATTATTCACGTTTCTGCCAATAAACTAAAGAAAAGGCGAGTTAAATAGATGCAAAATCTGAGAAAAAGCATTATAAAAGCACCTGTAAAATTCCAATAACATTTACATATTCTAAGACTATTTTAATTACAAATAATCTTATGGTTTTTTAATCCCTTCGTGACGAGAGTCTATTACAGAATTTTTAATAATTTACCACCGGTTTTTCAAAGCAGAAATTTTCGTCTAATTGAATTGTGGAAATGCTAAGATATAATAAGGCAAAGCTTGCAATAAAAAATAACTGGTGGTAAAAATCGAGGATTCTGAGCATCTTAATAATTCAACACTTGTAAACATTATCTTACAGCATATAACAATAACCGAAACTTATTAAGTTAGTAAAATGGTCATATCGGTAAAACATAATACATTAAAAGGTGAAATTCTGCAGCATTTCAACAATCGAGTACCGAACTTCAATTTGGATACAGCCCCTTAAATATGCTCATTATAAAGTAATTAATTTCTCAGAAACTACTCGTAGGAATTTAATGAAATTTGGTATCTAGGCATAGTTTGAACTGCAGATTTCAAATATGTTGTCAAATTTGGGTCTTGCTATTGAAAAAAACAAAGTTTGGGTGTGTTTTTATATGCATATGGCCCCCTAAGCAAATTTTATATACATCACTTAAAAGTAGACTTTATTTCCAATCGTTTGGTACCAGTCACTTCCTTCTACTATAATTTGTTGCAGAGTTAGTGGGGGGTGTTCCGTTTTTTTTTTTCCACGACTGTACATACTCAATCACTCTTATAAAAGTAATGTTATATTTCAGATCGGATATATAGTAGTTGTAAATCAAATTCACGAGAGACAACGTAATTTATCTTAATGCATAAATGATATTATCTATGTGTTTTTTTGTTTTTTTTTTTAGATTAAGGGTGCAGTCTTTAATAATCTAAATCTATGGTATGAATAATTAATTATCTGTGCCATTTTAATCTGCACATGAATTAATTAAATATTTTTAGAAATAAAATTATTAAAATAATAAAATCTTTTAAACGTTTTTAATATGATTAAATATTAGAAAAGCTCCATGATTTCCAATTTTCAAAAACTTTTCATCATTTTTAGGGTTTTGTTCATCTCAGGAAACCCTATTACTCCCGCGTCGTTGTCTGTCTGTCACACAGCCGGTTCTCAGAAACTATATAACTTACAGACATAAAATTTTGTGTAAATATAGCTGAACACCTACTATGAAGCTCAAAATCATAAAATTTGAAAAAAATCGTATTATTTTAATATATAGAGATAATAAACCAAAAATCTAACAGACTTTTCCTATTAAATTTAAACATTTTTCATTATAGCAGTTGCCAACAATTAAAAATCCACAATAAATTTCTTTCCACAATAATTAATTTTCTATTGAAAGATTTCCACGTGAAAAATGAAATTTTTTCACCAATTGAAAAAAGATTAATATGACGTCATATTACTAATAAAGCGGAAATTTTCAAACATTTCTCAATATTACAAGGAGTATGAGTATGTGTAAATACAGAAAGCAACTTATTATGACGTCATTAGAGAATTAAAAAGAAAATTAATCTGACGTCTAACATTTTGAAGGTCTCTGTACAACATGCTTAATTATGAAATTGATTTTTTTTAATATCGCATTTAGTCCACATGACAGATATTATTATGGCAGAGTATAACAGCGGGCTTGGCACCGTTTCAGATTTTCGAAAAAAAAAAAAAAAAAAAAAAAAAAACGAGAAAAATAGAACTGAAAATTTTACTTTATAAAAAACATGACTTTTTTTTTTTTTTTTTTTTTTTTTTTTTTGAAAATAAAATTTATTTGGATTTGTTAAAGAAAGGATAAAGTTGAAACGAATTTAAAACGTTGAAATTAGAATTAGTAAAGATTTGATAAGGTTGTTGAGATTTGATAAGATTTGAGAGTTGTAAAGATTTGATAAAATTGAAATGTTGAAATTTGAAAGGAATATTAAACGAAACCCTTTGTGCGATCTTCGATCACACTTACCGACTTGTTTCATTTTATCACTTAATGACTATATTAAAAATATATTAAATACAATAAACTACCCCGCTATTAATATACTTTTAATTTAAAATTCTAACAATCATAATAAAATAACGTAAATTACATCTTCCAAATAAATATAAGCTTAATGCATCTACAATTTCAAAGAAATTAGTGAAAATTGCCTCTTCTCGGGGAGTACACACATATTGTATGCAGATAACTCTTTGCGGGTTGAATTTCAAATTGTAATTCATCATTGTTTCCTACCAGATTTGTCAGTTTAATGAAAGCATTTACAAAGACAAATTACCCAAAGATGCATGCTCAATCACTTTTATAAAAGTAACGTTATATAGTTCATATCGGATATCTAGTTGTTGTAAATAAAATTCACGAGAGTCAACGTTATGTATCTTTATACATAAGAAAAATTATATATTTTCTTTCTTTGTCTTTAGATTAAGGATGCTGTAGTCTTTAATAATCTTTTTTATTTATTTATGTTATTGCAACATTAAATTCTTGAATTAAGTATTATGTGCCATTAATTAATTATATATATTAAAAATACTTTCAAATTACTAAAATAAAAAACATTTACATACTTTTAATAAGGTTAAAAACTTAAAATATTTCTTTCGCTACAGTTTAAAAAAAATTTCATATTTTTTTTCGTTTTTAGGTGCGTTTGTAATCATATAAATACGTAGCACCTATAGTCGTCGTCTGGTTCGTCAGTCAGTCCGTCTGTCTGTCCGTCAGCATATAACAGCGCAAAAAATGCTCAACCGAATCTTTTGAAATTTAATATATATAATCGTAGCAGAATGTTGTTATTTCAAATTTTATGAAAATCGAATCAAAACTTAAAAATATATTAATAAAAGTTTTCTTCATTCTATTAAGTCCTATCATATGTAATCTATATAGTAAAAGCGCAAGTGATGTGACTGAGGAAAAGAAATACGGGCTAACCGCATCTTTTTCCTTATGGCAAGCGTTAATTTTTATTCCAATTTTTTTTTTCTAATAAAATTGCATAAAAGTTACATTTTTACAAAGATCGTTCAAAAAAATTGTTTACTTGAGACATGAGTTACATTAAAAAATGTATAGATTCTGAGATAATTTCAGTGGAAATTAGGTTAACAGCCGAATATCTCAATCCATTAAATTAAATAAACACAAGAGTTTCGTTCATCCTGAGTCATGGAAATATTAAACCAGAGAGTTAATAATTCGCAAAGCATGGTGAATTTTGCAGCGCTGGCTGGTGTCGATAAAAAAATTCGCATCTGTAAACGTGTCATACGTAATATGAAAAAAAAAGCATTTTCATTTCGTTCATAACAGGCGAAATAATTCATTTCACTAAAATAATAAGGATGATTTTTTTCATTGTAAACCTAGTTATAGTACGAACGCACCTCATTTGTCACGTTTAGCGTACGATTTCCAACTTGTTTTACTTGATGACTGTATTACAAATTTGCAATACGTGTTTTAACCCTGCAGACATTTATTTAATATATACATAACTGGCACGAAGCTGTTTTTTTTTTAAATCCATGTATCGAAAATTGTATTAGACTTTTACGAAAAGAAGTCTGTAACTCCGATCATTTACCGAAATGGTTTGGTGAAAGCCCGATACAGAAATATTTAGAAATATTAGGCCTTTTACCAACTCACTTTGGTTAAATGCTAGGATTTACCAGACTACTTGCTAGGCTTTTACAGTAAAATATACACGCATTAAAAATATAATTTATGCAATTGTACATTTTTAAAGAAAATCAAAACAACAAAAAAAAAAAATCACATAAATGAAAAGAAAAAGACATTAGCATAGCTGCCAACTTTTACGCTTTTTAACTACCACTAAAATTTTATAGTAAATTTTAGCTTATTAAATCGCCGAAATCGTATGATTCAACAAGGCAAAAAATTCTATAAATTTTTAGTGATAACAAAAAAGCTTAAAAGTTGGCAGCAGTATTGCCAGTGGGTTACTTTTTAAAAATTTATATTACTTGACTGGCACCACTTTTTTGAAATTGTATAATTCACCATGAATTTGCCTTATTTAATCTGTAATTACATAAAGCGAATTTTTATTTCTCTAAAAACTGGTGGTAATTAAGAAAATGGAATTAAAAAAACGTAGCCGACTGGCAACACTGGTTGGCAGCTATGCATGAGACCCTTATAGCAGAACAATAAATTCATTCGTTGAAAAAAATCTTATGACTTTTTTAATTTTCAATGAATTTCTCATCCATACAAATTTACTGAACCGTTAAAATCTAAAATAAGTGAAGAAAAAGAAAGAAATAATATGGAATAGTTTGTATTACATTTTATCACAAATGGAAAGTACGTGGACTTAGGCTACAATATTTTCTGGTCGTGAAAATTTCTAAGGAAAATATTAATAAACAAACTCATTCGTTATAAATATGTTTACGGCATAAACTTTTTCATAAATAATTTTGGGAATAGTTTAGCTTTAACGTGAATGGTTATTTTGTTAAAGTTTCACTAACTGAATAATCTTAGAACAGAGGTTTTGAAAAAGTTTTAGCTTAGTGCTAGAAATTTTTCTAAAATAATTGCCTAAAAGATAAATTTCTGACCTTTCGTATTTACAGGAAGAAATGAAATAGGTATCAAAAACATTTTTTAGTTACAATATCCCAAAGATAAATTAATTTGTGTTCTATAAATGGAACAGGCGGCAACAAATTATGTAATAACATTTATAAAAAAACAACTATAAAATATTTATTAATATTTTGAGCTAGTAGCGTATTTTCAAAATTGCTTAAAATAACTTATTTCTGAATCTAAGTATTATTTTTTAATTATAATAAAATAGGAAAGCATTAAAAAAAACGAAAATAATATATAATCATATAATAAAATCACTAATTATCATTAAAATACAAATTTAAATGCTTAAGTATATCAATAGAAATCTAATGCATAACGAGAACATATGCAATGAACCAGTCTCTTTTTAATTACCTAAAATCTGGCAGGAGGTCTTGTTCAATTTTAAAAAAGCAATAAGAAAATATTAATTTTCACTTTTACAATTGACTATTTTTAAACACCTGCTTTTATTATACCATATGATCTCGTGACTTATGTTTTTCCCGTTTGTTTTCAAATATTTTTGCGAGAACAGTTTATTTATCATGTAGATCGTGATAATGGCACCGTTTGCGCATTCGAAACATGTGGATCATTACATTAAAAGCTTTTTATAAGCCTTTTTGTGTTCTACTTTTATCATTTAAGTATTAAAATCTGTATTTTAATAAAATTAATATAATTATACTTTGTTTTCCTTTTAAGAATGTAAACGCAAAGTGAAAGCATATACAAAAAAAATAACTCTGAACTTTACACTAAACATAAATTTATAAATTTTAACCCTTTAAACGTCAGGAAGAATTTCTTTTCTGTATATTTAAAGATTCATAATGTAATAACTATGTAAAGCATTGGTATGAAGATTTGTATTTAATTACCTTACATATTTATTTATCTTATGCACTGAAAATAAAATAATTTTAATATAATATTTTTCTTAAATCCGTCTTTGAATTAAGAAATTACGTGAAGAAAGAAAGTTAGGACGCTTAATCCTCCTCGTTCAGGGGGGTGAGTTTCTTCCGAATTAATTTTAATCCACAAATATCACAATGGCACCAGAATTTTCGTTCAAATTTATTATTTAAAAGAAAAAAAACCACTTGATTGTGTACATAATAAACAGAAAATTCTGATTTAAAATTCCGGCGCCATTGTGATATTTGAGTAAAATTAAGTGATAAGGAAGAAACGCACAAACTAATGTTAAGTCTATGGGAAGGTTATTTTCAAATTTCTCGCTCGCATTTAATTTTTTTTTCTTACTTGAGGTCGATCTCTAACATTGTTAGTTTTTACTTTTTCGATTTTGGTTCCAGTTTAATTATATAAGGATACTTTCCCTTTCAGAACCGGTTCCAACCGGTTGGAAAATTTAAAATGGCTTTTAAAAAAATGCAACAAAAATCGAAAAGGTAAAAACTAACAACATTAGAGATCGACTATCCTAAGCCAAAAAAAAAAAAAAAATACATTTAATAATATTAAAATGCGAGCGAGAAATTTGAAAGTAAGCTTCCCATAGATTTAACATTAGCTTGAGCGTTTCTTCCCGTGACTAGTGTAGGCTCTTAAGAGTCTACTTCACTCACGCGAAAACCCCCGCTCGCTAATGTTAATCCTATGGGGGAAATATTTTAAGTTATCTCGTTCGCATTTCCATATTTTTAAATGATTTTTTTTTTTTTTTTTTACATTGGATAGTTGAGGTCCTTTATGCATGTCCTATTGTACTTGTTTCGACTTTGCTTACAAGTTTTTTATTTATTAAGATACTTTGACTTTCGGAGCAGGTTTCGAAAACAAAAGTATCTAAAAAAAAAAAAAAAAAAAAAAAAACTCTCCAAGAAAAGATGAAAAAGTGAAAAATTGCCTGCATAGAGATTGACCTCAGCTGTCTAATGCAAAATAATATACATAAATAAATAAAGAAAAAATAAAATAAAAATATTGAAATGCGAACGAGATATCTTAACAGTTTTGCCCGAAAGCCGCTGGGGCAAGAAGTGCTTGCTTGCTTCGTTACTAAAAACTTATGGGTACCCCAAATTTTGAAATGTAATCTTCGATTTCTTAATTGAGAGATATTTTTCGATTAAATAAGGAAAATATTTTAGTTCGGAAAAAGTGATGTTTGGTCCATATTTTTAGTTTATTGTTCCAAAAAACGAAACTATTAAAGGATTGAAGGATTTTAAAAAGTGTTGTAACTTTCTTATTTTTCACATCCATACCAGGTTTGCCAATTTAGCATCCATTTTATTGAAAAATTCCGAATTCATGCCAGAAATTTCGAATTGTAATTTTTCCTTTATTTAATGACAGACATTGCGTTATTACATAAACTAAAAATTCTTCTTTTGATATTTTTGTTGTGAAATCGAAATTTCGGAATAAAAGTGGAGGCCATATTGAAACCATGCAATATCATTGATCTGTTAAAATGTCAAAAAGCGAAAACAAAAAGCTTGAAAACGAGTATAGTTCGTGTTATATTCTGTTAATAAAGGAAAAGTATGTGAGCCCAGTCAACAATTTTTCCAGATCCATGACAATTTCAAGAGAAATCTCTAACAAATAAATTTATCTTGCAAAGTTTGTTCGCTGCATAATGTTTTTTTTATAAATAATTTTGTGAACAGTTTAGCTTTAATATGAATTTTTATTTTGTTGAAAGTTTTCTCTAACTTAATTATCTTTAGCATACAATTTTTGAAAAAGATTGAGT
This sequence comes from Maratus michaelseni, assembly GCA_963931845.1. NCBI lineage: Eukaryota > Metazoa > Arthropoda > Arachnida > Araneae > Salticidae > Maratus > Maratus michaelseni. Next base: position 308,457,739 of record OZ007595.1, read on the forward strand.
TAATGTTTAATACTTTTCTGAAAGTTTCATACAAAGTTAAATACCTTTCTGTTTTTCCTAAGAATAAAATTCCTAAACTGTTTATATTGCTAATTAGAAAAAGAAGTAGGAAATGTGACACACTTTTCAGTTATAATATGCAAGTTATAAATTATAATAATTTTTTTATAGATTGTGTATAATTAAGATTAAATTCACCGAAAATTAAGAAAGTGGTATCGATGTATTTTTTAATTTTTGAAACACTAAAGCTGGTGTAAGGCTCGAAATCAGAGTTGTATTTTAAGAATAAAGAAAGCCTTTGGTTTGATTAAACATTTTTAAACAAAGAAATATTTTTAAAAAAAGAATCAGACCTTATGAAACCGAAATTTCGTCATTTGCTTAAATAATGATACAGAATGGTAATCCCTTAACATTCGCGGTTTTAACTATTTGTTTTGATTTTGTTTGTTTTTGCGAGTTTTGATTATTCGCGAACACGAAAATGCCGAAAACTTACCACTCGCGTGAATCTGACTTGATTATTTGCGATTTTTTTTTAATTATATATTCGTTTTTTTCAGAATTTACAGTGGTTAAAGATTGTTTCCCCTCTGTAGTCTTCAGCTCTTCCCCTCTGCTGTATGGAGCTGGAGCTGCATACATTATCATCTCTTTGCGAATAGAGAGAGAGAGTCGAAATTACTTTATTAAAAAAAAAAGAAACCTATGCTTTTTAGCTGTAATTATTTCTCCAGTCAGTTAATGTGAATTATCTTCATTAAATAAATTTCATAAATATGAATATGTGTGTACATTCATGCATAAATGTTATGCATAACGTACTGTTAATACATATATCTCTTTGTTTTCTTGAAATACTGTGCCACTCTAATTAAAATTTTATACAACGTTACTACTTTTTTAGTTCAGAGAGACAGATTCAACATTCGCAGATTTGACATTCGCGAGGATTTCCTGGACCGTAACCCTCGCGAATGTTAAGGGATTACTGTATTTCATTCGAATTTTCATAAGGATTTTAAATACTATGTATCTTTTCTTCCTGAAATACAGAATTACGTTACAATATGTGCTTTTTAAAAAGAAAAATTTTCTATATTTTAAGTTTTTATTTCACTCTAATATACAAAAGATAGAATCATTAAATATTTAAACATTTCAAGAAAGCATTTAATACTAGATTATACTTAAAAAGAAAAGAAAACTAGGAATATATGAGAAGGTAGTTAAATTAAGGAAAGACATTTTCGAAATACACATTCACATAAGAGCTAAACTATTCACACACTTATTTATGAATAAGTATACTGCAATCATACTCTTCAGGTATGATTATGTATATAAAAAACATAATGTAATATACTTAACTACAATTACACGCAATAGGTATTGTATGCGATTTGACTTTGAATACTTTTATATTTCCCCCTTTTCTACATTTAAAGCATAAATTACTTTATGTTTAGAATATTATAACTGAAAAAAATTAGATATATCACTTTTATTTCTTCTTTTAATACAAAGAGTTTAGCATTTTTAATCTGCAAACTAATATTTCAAGAACGTAATTAACAGCAAATTACGTCTTTTGTAAATCTCTGACCTAAAATAAATAATTTACAGAAAATTCTTTTGCGAAATAACAATTCATTATAAATCTAAACTATTATCAAAATTGTTTATTATATCCCGCAAATATATGTTTCATGAAAAAATTTATAATAGTTTTTTGTAATATAAAAAAGTTTTCTCTGGAAATGTTTATTGACCCGGAAACACAGTTGAAAAGCCCAAATTCTTTTCCTTTATTAACAATATGTTATACGATCTGTTCCCATATTCTCGCTTTTTTTTAAAACTTATTTCACCTTTTAACGGATGAATGAAACTGCATGGGTGAGGAATTCACTGAAAATTAAGAAATTGATATGATTTTTTTACAAGCCTATGAATTTGTAAGGTTTCTATAAAAACTTCTAAATGTGATTCTTCTTTTTGTACTAAAGTAAGCATTGGGTTTGATTAAAATTTTAAAAAAACAAGCAGAATAGTTTAATATTAAAATAATATTTTTTAAAGGAATTGAAATTTCTTTATTACCATAGATTAATATTTAATACTCAATTTTTTTTGTATAAGATATTAATACGTTATGTAATATTTTATTTCATGTTAGAGATAGAAATTTAATTATTTTATACTTTGTTTTAGAACTTAAAACTATTTTATATTTATATTATTTATTTCACTATACCAGGGATGAGATTTCTCCGACTTTTTGCATACCAGTATAATCTTAGAAAAGGGAATATTCTGCATTTTAACAGAACAATATTTCCTCTAAGTAAGATTGTACTGGTTTGCAAAAAGTCGGAGAAATCTCATCCCTGCTATACTTAACCTGTTAACCGGGGATTAAACTTGTGTACAACTGGTATGCCTGATTACCAACGGGGCACACTTCCAGTAAAAAAGAACAGAAATATTATCCTTAAGTAATTTTGCGTCAATAGGGCGTTTTAATAAGACGAAAATTTCTATTAAAATTTTACTGGTGGAAGTAATGCGTTCAAAATATTGCAGTAATAGTTCGTGTATGACGAAATATTTCGTCCATATCCAGTTAACAGGTTACAGACAGTAAAAATCTTTATCATTAAGAACCTACACTAGTCACGAGAAGAAACGCTCCAAGCTAATTTTAAGTCTATGAGAAAGTTATTTTAAAATTTCTTACTAAACTCGCATTTTAATATTTTTAAATAATTTTTTTTTTGCTTAAGATAATGAAGGTCGATCTCCAACGTTGCTAGTTTTTACTTTTTTGATTTTGATTAAAGTTTTTTTATAAGCGGACATTTTCAATTTCGGAACAGGTTGGAACCGGTTCTAAAAGTAAAAGTACCCTTATATTAAAAAAAAAAAAAAAATTGAACCGAAATCGAAAAAGTAAAAACCAACAATTCAAGACCTCAGCTATCCTATGCAAAAAAAAAAATAAAAAATAAAAATAAAAATATTAAAATGCGAGCGAGAAACTTGCAAATAACCTTCCCATATACATAACATTAGCTTGCGCGTTTCTTAGCGTGACTAGTGTAGGCTGTTAAAACCAAGATTTCAGGATTGCTCTTAATCCATTTGCATCATTAGCGCATATATTCGTCCATTCAGAGCCTGATTATCGAATTATAACATTAATCACGAGCTTCCCCTCTAAATTTTAAGACGGCCGTAAATATGATTGAAAAATGATGCCCCCAATTCCCTTTTTATTTTTATTTTTACATAGAATTTTTAAAAGGTTATTTATTTATTTATTTATTGTGAAAATTTGCCTAAATTATCTCACTATAATTTTAAAAAGTTCAAATCTTTATCATTAAGACCAAGATTTCAGGATTGCCCTTAACCCATTTACATCATTAGCGCATATATGCGTCCATTCAGAGCCTGATTATCGAATAGGCTCATGAAGCACGATCTTCCCCTTTAAAATATAAGACGGCCCTAAAAATGACTGAAAAATGAAGCTCCCAATTCCCATTTTTATTTTATTTTTCCATAGAAATTTCAAAAGGATACCTATTTATTTATTTATTTGGAAACTTTGCCTAAATTATCTCACTATATTAACAAAAAAAAAAAAAAAAAAAAGTAAAATCTTTATCATTAAAACCAAAATTTCAGGATTGTTCTTAACCCATTTGCATCATTAGCGCATATATGTGTGCATTCAGAGCCTGATTATCGAATTGGCACAAGAATCACGAGCTTTCCTCTAAACCTTAAGACGGCCCTAATAATGATTGATATATGGAGCCACCAATTCCCATTTGTATTTTATTTTTCTTATCTCTTTCTATCTCTTTTTCTTATTTTATTTTATCCAGAAGTTTTAAAATATTATTTATTTATTTATTTATTTATTGTGAAAGTTTGCCTAAAGCAAGAGAAAATCTCCATACTACATCAGAAAACTTCTGTTATCTGATTGGGAAGTCTGAATGTTATCAATTTATCAATTGTCTGTTAAGTAATCAAAAGACATTCTGTTTTCATGGTTAAAAACTGCCTGCGTAACTGGATATACAACAACTCTATGTATAATAAAAATATTCTATAGTATTTTACATACAGAGAACAATTAAAAAAAGCTTCTTAATGAAATGCGGCTATCGAAAAAAATATTTGTAGTATTAATAATTTTCTATGCACATTATTTTAGAAACTTCGATAAAACGGGGCCCCGAAATGATACTGTATGCTTCACTTAACTTCAAATGTTAACCCTTTCCGGTACAGTGGTCCCACTTCGGGCACACCTAATTTTAATTCCAAACTTGCAATCGGCACCAAGAATATTTTAATAACATTTTGTTTCTATAATGAAAGCTTAAAATAAAGAGTTCATATTTTCTAAAAAAAGCCGTTTGTTAATTCCGGTGTCAGTGAGCAATTTCTCATTTTACGAACAGACTTTGTCTGTGCCGGAAAGCAGACTTGCCAAGTCTCCGGCTTTTTGAACACCAGTGTTATCTTAGAAAAAATGTTGTTCTTCTAAATCACAGAATGTTCCGATTACATAAAACAACATTTTCTGTACTAAAATACTGGTGTCCAAAAAGCCGGAGACTTGGCAACTCTGCGGAAAGGGTTAATCGGGCCCTGCGTCCATTTCTGAAATTTCTTTATCTATTTAGAAATTTTAAATCCGTACCGGAAATTCAAAAGAAGAATTTTTACTCTATGTAAACACGAAACGCTTGTTATTAAATAAAACAAAAACTACTTTTCAGGATTCCTTTTATGAATTCAAAATGTTTAAATAAATAAGATGTTCCTGAAATGCAGCTAATTACGCAACTTAATTAGCTCTAAAAGAAATCTGTCCTTTTGTTATTTAAAGGACCAAAATTAATTTATCTTTTGTGTATATTATCTGAAATATACTTCGGTTTCTCACTTTTGTTGTTTCCTGTAAAACAAAAATGGTACAATTTGTATTCATCCTAAGGCAAATACATCAAGGAAACAATTAAAACTAATTTAAACATTTGTTAAAAATTATGTACCAAGACAACTTAATTAGTGAAAACATTTTACTAAAGAATTATTCGCAATAATTATGTCTTTTCTTAAATTATGACTGTATATTATTTATGATGACGTTTATAAATAGGCAGTATGAGGATGCGTACAGTTTTACTACAATCTTTCAATAAAAGTACTTGCCTTATTTAATCCATTCACTGCCAATCACACTCGTGGTTTTTCAATCTAAAATTTCGAATTCGTACCGGAAATTTCAAAAGATTAATTTTTAATTTATGTAATCACAAAATGTCTGTAATTAAATAAAGTAAATATTGCTATTAGTATTTTCTTGTATGAATTCGAACTTTCTAAGTAAAATAAAATTTCGATAATTTTAACCCGGCAGTGAACGTGTTAATCGCAGAAACGTATTCCAAATTCAGCGATTAGATGAGGTGATAAAAAATTCTGTTATTTGAATATTAAAAAGAAATTTTCTTATTTTAAATAGTGGTGCGAGTTTAAGCATGTTGTTGTGGCAATATTACCACGCACACACATAAAGATGGAGTGTGGATTGTTCACAAAAGCATTCCACACTCCATCGTTGACCTGAAACCGAACATTGAACATGAGATTAAAAAAATAAGTGTTCCAACATTGAGAAGAGTGACCATAAGTTTGAAAAAATAACGCATTCGTCTTTGTAGCCGAGAGAAAGGTTCGCATTTTATCAATGTTAATTTTCGGTCAGTTTTGTGTCTCAGTATTGTTACTCTTTCAATTTAGTTTATGTTTGTAATTTGAATCGCGTTTGTATTTTAGTAAACAAAATATTTTTCAAGGGTTGGGTGACTTTTCGATCATCCTGTATCATATAAGAAAATCCGAGAGACATAAGATTATCTCATTTATGCCTAGCGTCCCTATTTAGGGACGCTTTAGTAAAATAAGAAAAAGTGAATTTCACACCACTTTTCTTTTTATAGAAATTTGGTGGCTTATTTTATCGAGGACTCCTCGGTAAAATGAGATATCAAATTCCTATTACATTTTAAGTGGTGTGAAATGTACTTTTCTCATTTTACTAAAGCATCGACGCTGGGCATAAATGGGTTATTTTCTGCGAAAAGATAAATTGATCCACATTCCAATAAAGGAGCGATACATATTCAGTATAAATGTACATATTCACTTAAAATCTAACCATAGAGGACTTTTCAATTCAAAGACATCTCACTTGGAGATCGGCTATGGGAGTTGACTAGTTAAATAACAAAACGTAATATGAAATACTTCTGTATTTTTCCTTTTTTATGCTAATTTCACGTTTTAACGGATTACTGGATTCGCACTGATAAAAAAATTTACTGAAAATTAAGAAACTGATAAGATTTTTTTCGAATCTTTGAATTTACAAGTCTGCTAGAAGTAACTCGCAAATAGTTCGTTCCTTAGCTCTGTTTCCTAAGGATGTCCCCTGTTTCCTCTATAAATAAATTTTAATTTTTAGAATTAAGCAAGCTCAAATTTATATTTATCTTAGTTTTTTCTATATGGCTTATCTAGATATCTAGATTTAGTAAATTTAACAAGTTGGAAATTGTATGTTAAACGTGACAAATGAGGTGCGTTCGTTTTATAACTAGTTTCATAATGTAAAAAAAAATAATCCTTATTACTTCAGTGAAAAGAATTATATCGTCTGCTATGAGCGAAAGAAACATGCCTGTTTTCTTTTCTTATTACGTATGGCACGTTTACAAATGCGATTTTTTTTTGCACCAGACAGCACTGCAAAATTCATCATGGAGATCTTGCTTTGCGAATGACTACCTCCATAGTTTAATATTTTTATGACTCATAATGAACGAATCTCCTGTGTTTATTTACTCTAATGGATTGATATATTCGTCTGTTAACTTAATTTCTACTGAAGTTATCTCAGCATCTATACATTTTATAATGTAATTCATTTTTCAAGCAAACATTTTTTGAACGATCTTTCTAAAAATGTAACTTTTATGCAATTTTTTTCGAAAAAATAATTTTGAATAAAAATTTCCGTCTGGCATATGAAAAAATAAGGGGTTTGCCCGCATTTGTTTTCCTCAGTCACATGACTTAAGCTTTTATTATATAGATTACTTACGATAGGACTTAATAGAATAAAGAAAACTTTTATTAATATCTTTTTAAGTATCGATTCGATTTACATACAATTTTAACTGATTCGACAAAATTCTGCAACGATAATATATATTACATTTCAAACCAATCGGTTTGGTAGTTTTTGCGTTGTTATATGCGGACGGACGGACGGACAGATAATACGACGACTGTAGGTGCTACTGATTTATATAATTACGAACGCACCGAAAATTTTTGCATTTCGAACTAAGACATGAGTAACTTAACAAGAATCAAAATGACCTTAATGTCATTTTACATTTAGTTTTTAGTACATTATAGTTGATATTTTCCCTAGAAATTTCGTGCACACTTTTAAAGATGTCATCTCCTCTAAACAAAGCCATTTTCAGATTTCGGCTATTTCTGTCGTTGTTGGTATGCTTTCTTCAGTATGTAGTATCATATTTTACAAAAAATTTCAACACTTTCTAACATAGTTGAAAATTGTTTATGAATTCGGTTTGTACGACACTAATGTATTTTGTGCTCTACCTTACGTAAATATATTGGGATTGTCATGTAGACGATAAGTGTTATTGCGGTTTAAAATAGCATGTTTAATATTGAAAATGAAGTGTGTAGCATTTATAATTTGTTTACAGGGGTACTCAAAAAAATTCCTTTATTTTATGGTCTATGGTAAAAATCGTTTCCAGTGTATTTTAATGATGTTACACTTATTCAAACATATGGAAATTGGTATATATCACTTGCTGTGCACCACAAGATGCTTGCTATAGAACATTGTGTGCATAGCATTAGTCATTCATTTGCAGCAGGGGTGTCAAACTGGGGCCCGACAGATACCACTAATTTTTAAAAGCGATAGCCGACTTCTTGAATAGCAAAAATTCGATGATTAGATACAACAAAGATTACTATAAAAGTTTAGAGGTATCCGGTAGGCCACAGTTTGACACCCCTGATTTACAGGGACACAAAAAAAGATTTCAGTTACGGTACTGTCTATGAGTAATAATTAAGGAAAGTGAGATTTCAATTGTGGAACATGTTTTTTAATTTGACTAATATTTTGCATGTTTCTTGATGTGCATAGATTCTAAAGATCATATACGGGGGTGCACGATATTATTTATTACATTTCCGCTTATTGGCGGAAATTCCTGAAGGGTAATTTCGACTATGTTATGCTTATCCTAGATGAACTAATTTTTAGAATGCTATGTAGTATCCATACAGATCCTTCTAAAAATATAGAATTAAATTTCAAGTTCCATAAAGGAAATATACGGATCATATACGAAGTTGCTCCAAATAATTTACATATTTTTCCGACTGTAAATGGTAATTATGGAAATTGGGTTTCAAATGTGTTATGTGTTTCCCAAATTCTTTACTTGGACATCATCGTTCATCTTATTAAACTGCGAAGTTTGTTCTGAATGTGCTGGAAAGTGTTTCATACTCTATGCTTCACGCATTATTTTCTTACTAGTTGCACATAAACTTGATCTTTCAATTTAAATTATATACTAAAATACTAAAAATTTTCTTTTAGTTCAAAGTAATATTGAATATTTTTTTTTTACTTTCTTCTATTTTTACAAGAAAAAAAGTATTGGATTCATGAACATATTCGACTTTCGGTTTTCGACTGATTTATACATTGTAGAAAGTCCTGAACACGATTTGACTGTATTTAGAAAATGTCTGTCTGTCTGAATATGACAAACATTTTTGGTCGCTCTACCGCAAGAACTAATGCACGGAATTTAATATAGCTTTAGATCTAATTAGTCCCTGATATAAATTGGTGCTGATTAGATTTCAGTGTAAATCGCTCAGCAGGTGGAGATGCTATGCTGTAGTTTTCGCGATTTTCTCAATAGCTCTATAACAAGAACTAATGCGCTGATGTTCATCAAACTTAACATTCAGTTAGATCTTGACATAAATAGACGCTGATTACGTTTTGGTGTAAATAATCCAACAAATAGCGCTGCTATGTTACTTTTTCATGATTTTCACGATAACTATATCTCAAGAACTAATGCACGGATTTTCATCAAACTTCCTATTAATTTAGACGTTGATGTAAGTTGTTGTTAATTAGGTTTTGGTGTAAATCTCCCAACAGGTGGCGCTACTATACTGCATTTTTCAGGATTTACATGATTTTAGAGGAAGTCATATCTCAAGAACTGATGCACGGAATTTAATAAAACTTATTCAGTTAGGCGTTGATATGAATTGGAGCTGATTCATTTTTAGTACATGCGAAACTTGTGTGATATAGAAGAAAATTTTGGGATTGGCACATCCAACTAGTTTTATAGTGCTGTTATTGCATAATTTATTATACCCTTTACTATTTATACAAGGTAAATTAATTTATTGTTAATATATTATATTTGAAAAATGTTCCAGTTTTCTAATTTTTTCCCATAGTATGTATAACACAAAAAGGTTAGAAATGTGTCCTGTGGGTAAATATTTCAGGAAAGTATTTAACAGTGTTAAATTAAATATTTTCCGAAAATTTTGTGTTATTTAGTTAATGAAAAATTAATTCAGTTAGTGGAAACTGTTTCAAAATCATAATTTACATTATCGCTAAATTATTAAAAAAATATACTTAGGAAAAAGTTCATGTCGCAAAATTACATCCTTCACGAATGAGTTTGTTTATCAAACTTTTCCTTGGAGACGTCTATCGACCTGGAAACATGGTTAGTGGGCTTGAAATTTTTCCTTTTTTAAATAAAATGTAATAGGATATGCATTTTTGTAATTTGTTTTCTCATATTTCACTTTTTACCGAATCAGTTAAATTACACGGTTGAGGCATTCGCTGAAAATTAAGAAAGTGATATGGCTTTTTAAAAATGTATGATTTTTTTTTCTTTTGTTACATGGTTCAAAATTCGTGTTTAATTTTTGGAATAAAAGAAGTCTTAGGTTTAATTGACCTTTTTAAAAAATGAATATTTCTTTTTAAAACAAAGCAGGTATTATGAAATTGAAAGTTCTTTACTAGCCTAAATTAATATTCAATAAAGGGTTGCCAGTGTGGCCTTCTTTTTTATGTAGAAATTCAGAAATGAAATTTGTGTTTTATTTAATCACAGACATTTCATGATTACATAAAGTAAAGATTATTTTTTCGGAATTTCTGAGTATAAAATAAATCCCTGAATTGGACAAATATATGTGCTTCATATGCAGATGAATTAACTCTTTTGGGGTCTGGCGTCCTATATAAAAATTGCCTTTTCAATGAGTATTATTCTGTCTTAAAAATATTTTCTTTTTATTATCTGGATGTAGTAATGAAAGTATATGTCTGTACATTTATTATTATGACTTCATTTATTCCAGCATTTAACAATAATAGGCTAATTCCATGCGTGGATGTAGTGTCAGTCACGGAGATGTAAACGGCTACGATGTTTGACTACCAGTATTATAGTAATGAAAAATTTGACTTATTAAATCTCATATATCTACAATTAAGTACAGTGAAAAATTTTTTTAATGAAATACCGGTGGCGAAAAATTGCAGAAGTCTGCGGCTATGTGACTTACACTACATGGAATTAACCAATAATAATAAATAATAATAATAATAATAATAATAATAATAATAATAATGAAATAACAATAATGATAATAATAATAATAATAATAATAATAATAATAATAATAATAATGAAATAACAATAATAATGATAATAATAATAATAATAATAATAATAATAATAATGAAATAACAATAATAATAATAATAATAATAATAATAATAATAATAATAATAACAGTTTGCTAAATTATTTTTTAGACTGTTGGTGATTATGTTATTTCAAACATATATTTCACTCATTAAATTTAAAATAGGAATATTATTATATACAATATACCTAAAATATAATGCTTTAAAATATAATATTTACTTTTCGAATAAGTAATTTGTGATAAAATATAAAAAAATATTAGAAAGTTTCTAGGATTTTTTTTTAAATCTTGCTGTAATACAACATTATACAAACATTTTCAAAAATTCTTCCTTATCCTATTGTCATACGCAGAAATGAACTATATTCGTTAGATTTCAGTAGAAGACATATTCGTAAAATTTCAGTAAACTTTAGTTTTTCTGATTTAGTAATTTTAATAATATTAAAATATATATTTCCCCCTCTCCTCTCCAAAAAAAAAATAACAAAAGTGGCCTTTATTGATATTGAGATATTCATAAGATATTGTTATTAAAACTACATGAAAGAATTGTGAATAGATAGTGCTGCTTAAAGAACGAATGTATTTTAAAATTAACATCTGCTAGTAAATTTTATCCTCAAATAGTTATTGTACGAGAATAAATACTATTCATTCCTGTAATACATAGAATTAGGTTATCCATTACTGAACCATTCAACCAATACGAAATTTTGGAATTCTATTTTGGAAACTTGTATCCTAAGTTCATTCAGCTTAAATTGAAAGAGGGACTATGTGGGACTAAAGAGAGTTGGAATAAACTTAGGTTTATTCATTCGGATGATAAAATGAAAAATTCCACAAGAAGCTTATTCCAATAATTTACTCATCATTGGACCATTAACCGATATTATAATTTTATACTGGAACATTGGATCAGATCATCGAAACCATATCAAACTATCGAATGTGAAGAAATGCATTTTTTATTACTTTTCGAAATTGGCCGATTGTCACGACTAACTTTTATTAGACTTCTTCACCTGATGAAAATACTAATAATATTTTTCTGTCATAAACAGAGTTGCCACTTAGGCCATCTTTCTTATTCAGATATGCCGAATTTATACCGGCATTTTTGAGAAATTGTTTTTTTTTTTTTTTTTTTTTTTTTTTTTTTTTTTTTAAGTAATCACGAAATGCGTAACAAAAACATTTAACGTAGCAAAAGTTACTGGCATGAATTCGGAATTTTTGAATGAAAGAGGAAGCCAAACTGGCAACCCTGGTGAAAAATACTATCAAAATTTATTGATGACAATCGGCTCATTTTTAAAAGTAATGAAAAGGGGCATTTTTTCACATTCGATAGTTTGACATGGTTGCGACGATATGGTCTGTAAGTAGTTGTGCGAATGGAAATAATCTTGGGATGTTGATTCTAATAATAATAAAATTAAATTTCTGGCGAAAGAGCGTTTAACAATTGAAAAAAAAAACATTTACTAAATAAGTTTAATCTTCCCAATAAGCCGATTACAGTGGCTTCGAAGGTTTGTAGGTATTAATAGTTCGTATTAATATGTTAATTTAGCTTAAACACAGATTTAACAATTAGAGAAGTTTCTCTCGCACATTAAAAATCCCCCATTCAAGGCATTCAAACTATCAGTACAAACTGCACGTTTTCAATTGCTGTGATCTATTAAATACACTCGTTTTCTTCTGTGTAAATGTTGTCTATGATTTGTTGATTATATTTCCAATTCTATTCTTTTACGAACTATGTCTATTCTAACCAAGAATATCTTTATAAATTCTTTGATATTCTAAAATATCGAACTTTAAAAACGACAAAGTACTCAAAATACAAGTTTTTTTTGCAGATTGTATTGCTTTTTTCTACAGTTTAACTGATTACATAGTAATTCCGAGTTAACTTACACAAAATTATCAGAAATTAAATGTAAAAAATTATGTGTTGCTAATTCGTTCTATCATGTCATGGACAGATTTTTTTTGCATACTAGAATATTTATTACATTTATAGTTCTAATCTATTTGATAAAATTTAAAAAAACAGTTCTTTCTAAATCTCTATACAAATTACACTTTTTGGTTCACCGTGAGTGACTGTGATAATGAGTTTGAAAGAGAGGATGATATGGGAATTAATATAGTAGTAAAAATAGTGATTTCGATTTCGAAGTAATGTATGCACTCCAGTATAATTAGACCCCCGAATTCAAGAGGGGAAACATGTTGAATATCATTGTTTAATAATAATTATCTTTTTTCTTTAATCGAAGGAGATCATTACCGATTCTTCGATTAATTAAGATGAAGAAATTTACAAGAAAATACTGGTATTAACCTTTTTTTTTCATCCCAAACTTGGCTGTCGACTTATACGTGAGTATATAAAACAATTATTCACTATTTATTTGGATAAAAATATTGGTACAAAATTTATGTCTTGTAGATGCTATTAAAGTCCATAACATAAAATAGATAATTTTTCAAAGGAAACAGAAAAATGAAAACTGAGAAAGCAAGTTAATATATTAAACAATTTGGCAAAAAGTTACTTGAATGCGTGATATTATTAAATTTCTGATACTATCTACTACTGCATTACTGGCAAATTATTTACTCTAAACTTCACGTAGAGTCGTTAATCTCAAATAATCTTTATTTATATCTTCTTGAAAAGTTCAATATTTAAAATCTGACATTTTAAAAGTCGCATGATATTCGATTCCTTTGTCTCAAATGCAGTCTGATTGAAAGTTTGAACGTGACTTTTAAATAAGTTTATTTATTTAAATTAACAAACTGCAATTATATTTTCCCAAAGGTGAATACGTATTCCACCATAAGGCTTTCCTGCTCCTTTGACAATACTGTTTTCAAACTTTTATTCAAAAGTGTAAATATTTCTAAAAGCGCTTTTAAACTATCTTCAAATGTATTAGACAAAAGATGTTTGGTAAATAGAAAACTTACTTCGAACAATTTTAGTGAAGTGATTATTGTGATATTGCATTTAGGTTATTCTGTTCTTTCATTGTAATTTTGAAGGCGGATAATGGATAGTTATCTCTTTTGACGGTGCCAAGTATTTTGAAATTAAGTAAGGTTTTTTTTTTTTTTTTTTTTTTAACCAAAACTTGCTAGGAAAAATAAATTAAAGAGATAATGATGACCGTTTTGAATTTCAAATTTAACCCGGGAGAAATCGCGCATATCTAGGGTATGGATAGTTTTTACTTTGTCAGCAATAAATACAAATAATAATTCTCAACTTATTTAGTCAGTGACAAATGTTACAAATTGAAGGATAAAATACGCTAAAAATTACTTTTCGAAAAGCAGTGGTGATAATTGTAAAATCCGTACGCACTCGGGGTATGTAATACCCCATGCGACTTCTCCTGGGTTAATTAAAAACTGTAAACATGCTTCTACAAATTGAAAAATTTTGGTAGCTATCAATAACATCTAGTAGCAAGTAAAAAATATCCCCCTCACACACACACACATATACACGCATCGTTGTCAGTTTTTTTCTCTTTTTCCAATTTATTCATAAATTTTCATAAAATACAAAACTTTTTATTTTCTTTCATTCTTTTTTTTTAATAAACTGGTTAAGAAAATCAGAAGCATAGTAATGGTATTACCTAGAATTGCCTTGAATCTTTAACTCAATTAATAAAATAATTTTGAAACATAAACTAAGCTTTTCAACAAAACTTATTAAAATTATATAAATGAAAAAAAAACTGAAATACATATTACAAAGTTTGAATTATTAAAATATGGAATACGTAGGTTTAACAGTTGTTCTTAAATAAAATATTTTTGTAAAGAAGAGAACATTTTTTTTTAAGATATTACTTAGACAAATCATTCAAGAATGTCCTTAAAGCAGGGTTGAAAATCTAGGGGCCAGTGGGCCGATTCCCACCACTAAATTTTTAATATTCTTCGCCTAATAAGAATACTGCTAAAATTTAGGCAAAGTATACTAATAAAATTTGACGAAGAATACTAATAAAATTTAGTGGTGGGAATCAGCCCACTGGCGCCTAGATTTTTGCACCCCTGACTTAAAGTGTAAGCTTTAAGGCACACTAACTTAGATAAAAGTTTTACAAACACTTTTTTCTGACGCGGTTACTTACTGACATAGCACTTATTTTTTCTGTCAATATTCCCCCTAACTTATTAGGGAGGAAAAATGAGGTATCGAAAACATAGTTGCCATATAAATTATTTTCATCATCAGTGGTGATCTGGCGATCGCATTGGTTGAGCCCTGATTGTAAATCTGCTTATTGCATTTGTAAATAAGATTAACAACAATATTCAACTGTTACAAGCAAATATTGTATTATTTTTTATAAAAAGAAGAATATGTTGTTCATAAATTTCATTTACCGTAATTTCCGGCGTATAATCCGCAGCTCAAAGAGTCGTTTTTCGACCCAGAAATTTTATTCAATAATTCTAGTTAAAAATTTACAGTGATCTTTTAAGTTACATTTTATAAAATAATATTTCTGGGTCGAAAAACGACTCTTTGAGCTGCGGATTATACGCCGGAAATTACGGTAAATACTGTAAATGCCGTAGTGTAAAATATATTTACAAAATATATTTATGCAAATATATATATATATATATATATATATATATATATATGTGTGTGTGTGTGTGTGTGAAAATCTTATGTTTAACCCTATCACTATGTCCTATCGAAACATGCCCTGTTGTTGCCCAGGACAAATATGCTATCTATTTTTCAAATTAAAAAAAAAACAAGTACCACTTATATTCGTACAGTTTAATTTTTACCGTGTGTTACAAACATTATGATATGAGATGTCACCGGCTGAAACTATTTAGTGAGTAATAGCTTGTTTGACAACTTGTTGAAAGTGCTTGGGGTCCGCGTGGACCCCAGGACATAGTGATAGGGTTAAAGGTGTCCAATTTATTACATAGAACGAATTTATGTATATATTATATTGCAATACATATACATGCATAATTAAGAGCATTGTACATCTCAAACTTTTATGTATCGTCCATATCAGAGTATTCGAAAGTGTGGTAGGTGTATTACAAATACTGCGATTAATGAGGCGTCTACAATTTCTGCTATTTAAATATTAAACAGAAGAATTCTATTAAAAATTGTGTTAAAAGCGTACGAACCCTGTAATATTTCAGAAGCACACTACTTAGCATATTATAATACTTCGAAAAAAGTAATTTCGAAATGTGATATTTTATTCTAGAAATTTTAGTTCTGTTTAATATTATTGGAAAACTATTACTCGAAACTTCATACAGAATTGTTAAGCGTCAACAATCTTTATTTATTTCTATTTGAAAAATTATCTGGCATTTTATAAAAGTCACATTATATTCGATTGCCTTTGAATTAAATACAGCCTAATTAAAAGTTTATGCCTGAATTTAAAATGTTTACATGCTTAACAAACTGCAGTTATATTTACCCAAATTTCAATAAATATTTCACCTAAAGACATTTCAGTCTCTTTGACAATAGTAGATTCAAACTTTTATTTCAAATTATAAGTCAACTCTTTCGTAAAGCACGTTTAAAATTCTCAGGATGCATTAAACAAAAGATGTTTGGAAAACACAAAAGTTTTAGCTGAGAACGAACAATTTCAGCAGAGTAATTAAAGTCACAATGTATTTTGTGCATTTTGTATTTGCAGTATAAATTTTAAAAGGAATAATAAGTATTTAACTGCTTTGATAATGTAGAGCATTCATTATCAAAGTCAGTAAATATTTCTTTTTTTCGAAATTTCTAAGACAAAGGAAATTGAAGAGATAAAGATGATAGATTTATTTCTAATCCCAAATCTAAACAATAGCACAAATTTGCTTTAATTGTATTTAAGTGAAAGAATTCCTCATGTTTATTGAATTTTCATTAATTGTATTCAAATAAAAGCACTGATCATGTTTGTTGTATTCGCGAACTGAATTGAAATTAATAAGTAAGATGTTATACATGAATATTTTACTATATTCAACAACATTATAAATTGTATTTAAAAAAAAAGTAGCATAAACAGGCCTCCCACTGTTGTGTTTTTTAATAGCAGTATTTTTGACGAAAATGGTTCGAGCTAAGTTTTCAGAACATTTGCAACAAAAATTACGTTGCTGGTAGGTCTCTATGAAATTGAAAATAAAAAAATATAAACAGAAGATTTTTCTTAGGAAAAAAAAATAATAAACGGAGTTGGAAACCAGCTTATTTATTACTCGAATCTTAATACAGAATCGTTAAGCGTCAACAATCTTTATTTATTTCTATTTGAAAAATTATCTGGCATTTTATAGAAGTCACATTCTATTCGATTTCCTTTGAATTAAATACAGCCTAATTAAAAGTTTATGCCAGAATTTAAAATGTTTACATGTTTAACAAACTGCAGTTATATTTACCCAAATTTCAATAAATATTCCACCTAAAGACATTTCAGTCCCTTTGACAATAGCAGATTCAAACTTTTATTCCAAATTATAAGCAACTATTTCGTAAAGCACGTTTAAAATTCTCAGGATGCATTAAACAAAAGATGTTTGGAAAACACAAAAGTTTTAGCGGAGAATGAACAATTTCAGCAGAGTAATTAAAGTCACAATGTATTTTGTGCATTTTGTATTTGCATTATAAATTTTAAGAGGAATAATAAGTATTTATCTAGTTTGATAACGTAAAGCATTCATTATCAAATTCAGTAAAGATTTCTTTTTTTCTTTTTTTCCGAAAATTCTAAGACAAAAGAAATTGAAGAGATAAAGATGATAGATTTATTTCTAATCCCAAATCTAAACAATAGCATGAATTTGAATTAATTACATTTAAATAAAAGCATTCATCACGTTTATTGAATTTTCATTAATTATACTTAAATAAAAGCATTAAACATGTTTATTGTTTTTGTGATCTGAATTAAAATTAATAATTAAGAAGTTATACATGAATATTTTACTATATTCAACAACATTATAAATTGTATTTAAAAGACAAAGTGGCTTAATCAAGGTTCAAACTGTTGTGTTTTTTGAGTACCAGCATATCTGACGAAAATTGTTCGAGCTAAGTTTTCAGAACATTTGCAACAAAAATTACGTTTCTGTAAAATAAAAAAATAAAAAATTAATAAAAAGAAGATTTCTTTTAGAAAAAAAAAGGTATTCAATAAACGAACCGAGACGGAGACCTGCTTATTTATCAAGTTTATAAAAATACCAAATGCTACGGTATAGGAAGTTTTAATATAATAATCCCCTAACATTCGCGAGTTTTGATTATTCGCGAACATGAAAATGCGGAAAAACATAAAAATCGCGAGAATCTGATTTGATCATTCGCGATTTTTTATTATCTTTCTTTTTCAGAATTTATAGTAGTTAAAGATTATTTCCCCTATGTTTTCTCAGTACGTATTTACAAACAATTTTCTGTTGTCAACTGAAAAGGGAGCGAATATTGTAGAGAAATAAAATAATAATAACCACAGAATATTCATTGCAATGGTGATATTAGAAATGGTAAGGTAACGGCATATCTAATCTATTAATTTAATAAGTTCAGATTCACGTAAAGATGAAGCTGAAACTGCTCTTAGATGGAAGATAAATGTAAGCATTTCCGAAGCATTTAGCTGTATTTAAATATCATATTTTAATATTATATCGCATACTGATACACTAATACATTATCATATCTTTGCGAATAGAGATTGTTGAAATTACTTTATACAAAAACTTATGCTCTTTTTTAGCTGTTATCATTTCTCTAGTCAGATAATTTAAATTATCTTTCATGTATATACATTTCATGATTCTGAATATGTGCGTACAGTTAACTTCTACATATATGTTAGGCATAGCCTATTATTAATAAATATATATATATATTTTATGCTAATTAAATTTTCATAGAACTTAACTCCTTTTTTAAGTGCAGAAAGATAAATTCAATATTCGCGGATTTGACAACCGTGAAGTTTTTCACCTTCGCGAATGTTAAGGGATTACTGCACAAAAAATATTATATGTAAATATATGTGCAAATTATATCTAAAATTAAAAATTGAGTATGTTTATTGATTTTGAAAATAAATAATTAATAATTACACACATATTTATTACCACTTTCAAACATCTGCGAAAAATAATCGATTAACCTATTAACCGGACTAGCGGATAGGGACAGCTTAATGCAATAATGTTAAAATTTCGTCTGTCTTTTGAGAACTCAATGCGTGAACTAGAGGGTTGCATAAGGATATGGGGAAAAAACTAGCCGACTTCCGAACGTTGTTTTGTTGATGTTCGTTTCCTTAGTACTTAACCATAAAATTATTTACTTGATGTCACGGCCATAATGAATTATGGAGAGTTTTCAGCATAAATGTGCGAAATTTTAAATATTATAAAGCATTTGTAGAGTAAAATTTTAATCAGGAGATTGCCCATTTATCGCATTTAAATGAGTTATTTCATAATAATAATAGTAATAAATCTGTAATTGTTATTAATATCAAACTTTACTTTTGTTATAAATATCCTATTTATCATGGAAAACATAAAGCAACCAATAAATATTTTAAATAAATAGTAAAAACAAAATCTGAAATACAATTTTTAAATAAATATTTTATTTTAATAATAAATATTAATCTGGAATTGTTATTGTGAAAATTTACCATTTATCATGAAAAACATAAAAACAGACAAAACATTTTAAAATAAAAAAGTAGAAAAAAAATCTGAAGAAAGCATGGGATTCAAACTCAAACTATCTAGATGCAAGATCAGCGCGATGACCATTCATCCACCAGGTACACAACCAAACAACATTTCCGAAGTCGACTAGGGATTTTTCCCCATATCGTTATGTTACTCTCTAGTTCACGCATGCGCATTGAATTCTCAAAATTCATTCGAAGTTTTAACATTATTGCTTTAAGCTGTCCCTATCCGCTAGTGTTAACCGGGGACTAAACTTTTGTTCAATTGATATGCCGGATTACCAACGGTAAAAGAGAATAGACATTGTTTTCCTTATTCATGGCAGTAAATTTGCATGAATAGGGCGTTTTCAAAAGACGAAAATTTTTATTAAAATTTTACTGGTGGAAGTAATGCGTTCAAAATATTGCAGTAGTAGTTCTTGTATGACAAAATATTTCCTCATACCCTGTTAAAAGTTTAAAAAGAGTACGAACGTTGGCAGCTATTCTTCTGCGCATGTTCGAATGGTTTATTCGAATATCAAAATAACTCATTATGCCCATCACTATTTTTTTTCTTTATTTGGTGTACCACTATTTCCGAATAATAACCGTTATAGTAGATTTCCAGAAATATAGTAATAGTAATAACTTGTGGTGATCCCGCAAAAAGTGTAATTAAAATTCATTGGTGAATGAATGTATTTAAAATTTATTTGTGAATGCTTAAGAATAGAATTTTAAAATTATATATTTATTTTAAAATAAAATATCTGTAAAATAATATAAGAATAACGAAATGTAGGGCACTGTAGATAAAATACCGAGAAGCTGAAAGAAGAAACCTTCAGTATGCAGGCTTTAAGCTGCCAACTTCACGGAAGCGATTCGCCCCATTCAGCGGAAGTTAGCAGACGCAGCATTTTCACGGGATTCTACCCAGATTGAGCTAAAATCTCCTGTGGTGTAAATCTCTCCATCATTATCAATCAAGTACTTAATATATCCCTAAGGAACTAATTTCCTTCTATTTATTTTAGTTTTAAAAAACCAAACCGCCATTTTGATGCTTAGAATCTTTACTGCTTGAAACCGGTGATCATTGAAACCGACCCCCCGTAATCATAACCGATTAGTGAATGCAAACAGGAAATGAACAGCCATTAAATAGATCTTTTCTCCTTTTTTTTTTTTTTTTTTTTTTTTTTTTTTGTTTTTCCTGTAAAAAGGACTTCGAATTTCTCTAACTATTTATATAAAGAGTAAAAAAAAGGCTGAAACTGGTTTGTTTTGTTTTTGAAGTAAAATGCAGTTAAGAATTTTTAACATAAATATAGTCAATTACATAAAATAAAATAACGTTTTATTTATTACAAATATGTTTCCCTCTTAACAGAGCTAAATTTTCTGATTTGTTCACTGTTTTCGTTTTTATAAGTAAAAGCATGAAATTTGCGGACATAACTAATGCAAGTGATTTGGAATCAAATAGCTATTTTCTGTTACCAATAAATTTATTCCATCTTGAGTTATAATCGATCAAAAATCGACTTTCAAGCTATTTTGTGAAAAGAATTTTGTCTTTATATAAAAAAGAAAAAACGGTATTAGCATATCATAACTGGGCTTTAAAACTTGGGGGATGGGGGGGGGGGGAGTCTCGAGACATTTTTGTAAAAAATTATAGCCCTCTCCTTAAATAAAAATTTGTCAAAGTCCTAGGCTTTCGAGGAATTTTTAAAATGGTGGGGAAGTGGTTGAGATAAATATGTTCAAAGCCTTCATTCAAGCCATTCAGTCAGGATGGCAACAAATGATGGAAGTTTGTAAAAAATAAAAAACTCTAGCTAGTGTGCTGATTGGAAATGTCTGAGAAATTTTGCTGTGATTCATTTTAGGATACACAGTATAATTTTAGCTTAAGAATTTAAAAATTTATATTGTCCTTTAATTTCAAAAAATTTGAACTGTACCTCTTTACACCATTTCCAGGGAAGAAAAACTGGAACGAAAACTCGTACATCGGTTATAGATTATGAAACATTTTCCAATATTATTTGAATACTGTTAAGAAATTTCCTTCTTTCATACAATGCAATGATACATCTAAATAAACAATTTAAAACACAGAACGCAGTTAAAAATCCATTTTTAAGAATTGTTACCCATAGCAGATAATGTATGAGAATCATTTTGTGCAACCCAGTATATAATCTATAGAGCTTTAAACATACTACATAATGAAACTAAAATTTCAATGAGCTGGAAAAAGTTTAAAACAACTAAAAAAGTTTTTTCTAGGGAAATGCTACTTATACTACATGATGACACTACATTCATGTATCAGTATCCTTTAGAGCAACAATGTATATGAATAATGCAGCAAAATTTGGTTGAGCTAAACAACGTGCAAACCGGTTAAAAGTGCATTTTCAGGAAACCCTTCCATAGATGTTAATATGATTTATTATTATTTTTTTTGTGGTGGTGGGGGGGGGGGGGAGCGCTGATGGAGTCTATATCTCATACGCTTTATACACATCACGTAGTATATACTAACATTAAATTCAGCTTGAAAACTCAAAACTAAAAATGCACTTACCATCCATAGGTGGCAATATATCTAAATTTCTTTTACGCAGCCATATGAATTTATTTCTATTCTACAAGAATCTCTTAGAATAATAAAATATATTTTAGCTGTAAATGCCTAACACAGTTAAAAACACGCTTTAGGAATTCACTCCCATAAACAGGTCCTTATTACCGCACAGGCCAAGTAGACCACGGCCTTGGGCCCATTGGAGACGGATGCTCCAAAATGAGTAAAATTATTTAGGAAAAAATTCTCCTAGAAGAAATTTTATTTCAATTTTCGATATCTCAGAAACAGATATACGTCTAAATAGATACAAATGCCTTGCCTGTACTTTTCTGTTCTCTACAAACAGTTTAAATAGAAATGCTGTTGACAAATATTTTTATGGGGAACTTTTTTAAAGAAATATTTAAAGTATTATAGTATCAAGCAGCAAAAGAAAATTTATATTAACCCGAGTTTCATGGCCATTTTCATGAAATGCAGAAAAATTGCAGAATATACACTCCAAAAAAACATTTCTAGCTACTATTTTGGTTAGAGGGGGACACTGAAAATCTGCTAGGCCTTGGGCAATGGACAATGTTAATCGGGCGCTGCCCATAAAGTGAAATGCTTATGATTTCTTTCGTAAAGCTCTGTATATGATCTATAGAATTCCTATATTTATCACGTAATGCGTTAAAATTTAGTTACATTTAAAAACACGTACTACAACTGAAAACGCACTTCCAGCAATTAGTGTTCATAGTTTTATAAACGAACTACATATATGCTACTTACTTCATACTCTATAGAAAGTATACTGTAGCCCACCTCAGGGACACATACCAATTCCATCATATTTGCTGTTTCATAAGATCACTAAAATGTACTGCAAATGATTTTTTCCCCACTGACCATAATGTAAACGAAAACTTTTGTCTATCCCTGTAAACGAGCTATAACTATCTACTTCATTTTGAATATCAATAGGGAATATATAGCCTCGATAACGTATATCTAAATCGTGGAAATTCAAGTATATTTACGAAAGTTAGAGCGGGGACAAACTGTCAAAAAGACGGAGGGACAAAGAGGAGGCACAAATACTTTTAAGCTATGTTGGAAAATGTTAAAAACTATAAGGATTATATTTCTTTTTAAAACTTTATATTATTAAACATTACCTATTGGTTCTTGAAACACAATATTATGAGTTTTATCAACAAGATAAGTTAATTTTTCATAAAACAGCTTAATTTGGTTTCCAAAAACATAATAGTAAAAAAATTATAGTAATAATAATAAATTATTTTTTTACAAATTTTCCATAAAATTTCTAAATAATTTAAAATTAATTATTATTTCTCAAGAAAATATTTTCCCCGCTCAACAAGGAGAAACTTCTTATTTTACATACTTGTCATGTTTCAAAAAATTGTCATGTTTCAGGTACATTTGTCTCGATTTCTCTAATATTATCGGATTCTATATAAATAATAAAACTTCATCTGAAATTAATTTAAAGTAAATAATTGCAGTTCGTTCTGTAGAAAATTTAAATTATTTATAATTTAAGCATCATTAGTAAGAGCTATGTCTTATGTTAAAAAAAAATAAACTGCTCTACTCAATGACTATCTTTATCACGAATCTTTTAATTTACAATAATAAATAAATATTCAATGCAGTTTCATTAATATGATTTATTTTCCCACAGCTATTCAAAACATTTTTCTTGAAATCCTTAGTGTCTGCAATATCTCATTTTTCTGTAAATTAGAAATTGTGTTATTTTCCGATTAAATCGAAAATTTCAAAAGAAAACTTTTTATCTAGATTTTCTGGAATGATTTGACATTTGATTTTACTTTTAATATTGTTGTTTTCTATATATTAACTCTCGTTCTGCATTTGTCTGTCACACATCTCCAGTATTCTGTATTTTGATACTTTCTATTAAATCGGAATAGGTAATTTTCGTAATTTAGAAGCAAAGCTCCATGCTCACTTTTAATATAACTAATTTCGGCCATTCTTGAACTAGAAACACGTACTTCACTTGAGGGTTCCAGTACAATAACTAACTGGATGGCATGCTTTGTACTGTACAGAGGACATTTCAACGATTTTTATCAGTTCGCGAGCATTAAGTATAATTAATGACAAAAAAAAGCCCCTTCTTTGATCAGTTAAATGGTTTCAGAAATGCCATATGCACCTGTTAACCATTTGTGTGATTATAGCGAAAACATGTTTACAGAAAAATTCTAAATACTCTGAGAGGAGAAAAATAATAAATAATATGTAAATTCTGATGTTTTAAAAATGGTTATACAGTATATGCCATTTATAGAAATAGCTGTTAAAAACAAACACTTATACTTAAAAAAAAATCCATGACGGCTCGGCCTCCAGGCACAGGTAGATTTCGAAGACGCAGACCGTGGGGCGCCTGTTTGTTGGGAATTGCGGAAGAAATGACCTTTTTGCCATGATGCGGTAGTTGGAACCGCCCACTTCGAAACCTAACTTTTTTGCAGGCGGAGCCGACAGGGATTTATTTATTTATTTATTTATTTTCTATAAAAAAACTTGTCAGTATAAAAGTTTTAGATAATATTAAGAGGATTTATACTAAATTTAAGCGGATTTGATATCTTGTAAATTGACGAAGTTATGAATTTTTTTCTTCTAAAAACCCCTCCCCCCCCCCCTTGGGACCATTTTTGATTATATGAAAAATCTGTCATACATAAATTTTCGGCCCTTTTCCTAGAAGTAATAATAACTTTAAACGGATTCGATACGTATCATAATTAAGAAAGTATGGTTTTTGCTGTTTTCACAAAAAGCCCCCATTTCCCTCCCCCCCCCTGGTTTGATTTTGCCCATTAACGAACTTGACCGTAATTTTATGTCCCTTAATTTTATGTATCCGTTTGGAAGAGATTTGTGCAGAATTATTGACGTTATCGTGTCCGTAAAAAGGTGACATAGATAGATAGATAAAGTTTTGAACTGGGGGGGGGGGGGGTTCTGTCAGTCATGATCGGCGTAGATGTGCAAAATTTTTTCAAAAATTCCAACTTAGAGGAGAATGTAATAGGTAGTATTTCTTACGAAATCTACCTAAAAGGCAGAATACAATGAAAATCTTCTTGCTATTTTTGCTTTTAACTAAAATATTTAAAAAAAAAAAATTCCTTTTCACAGAAACAGTTATTAATAAACAATAAATCTATTGTATATATGAATAAATATATTTCGTAAAAGAATGAACATTAAGATCAGACAACTGCAAAATGTTGTAACTGAAGAACAAGAAAAAAAATTCATGCTTCACGCACAGATGAAACTATTTCCAAAACTTCCAGAATATTTAAACGCAATTTCATCTTTTGATACGATGAAAGAAGAAAACTCATAATAGAGTTGAAAAAGCAATTTTAAGTTTTACCACCCATATGCGGTTTTGTATTCAAATTTATTTGTGCAACCCTTATATTTTTATACAGGACCACAATGCTAGAATTTAGTTCCGAGAAAATGCATAACACTGTTTAAAATTAAATTTCAGAAATTTCCGTCCATCGACCGTAATACATTCGTATTGTTTTCTGTAGCCCTGTGTATGATCTATGAATATTTATATATACGAGACAATATGCTAAAATTTATTTCATCTATAAGGCGTATAGCATAGCTAAAAACGTACTTTCGACAATCACCATCCATAGACAGTAATATGTCCAATTTATTTAGAGCAAGCATAATATATATATAAGTTTATTTAGATTTTACAAACATTTCTTAGAATAATCTAATACAGTTCAGCAGAAAAGTAAATAACACAGTTCAAAATACCATTTAAGCAACGCACGTCCACAAACGGCAATATCTACAATTTTTTTTGTACAGCCTATATGCTGTAAGCTGCAGATTTTTTTTTTTTTTTTTTTTTTTTTTAACTACGTAATCTATACTAATATTATAAAGGAGTAAATCTTGTTTGTTTGTTTGTAGGGGGTAATCTCTGGAACTACCGAACCGATTTCAAAAGTGATGGTGGCAAATTGATGGTGACAACCCCTGCTCCAACATAGGCTATATTTTATGTCGGTGCCACTAACCCCAGGGGGTGCAGGAGCAAAAAACGTTCTAAAATTGCGATTTTTCAGTTATCACACTGGCTGTCAAGCCCTGAGAGCTTGGCAGCCGGTTCTGTATGTATGTATGTATGTACGTAATGCGATAACTCTTCATAGAAATATCCGTTTTCCTTCAAATTTTGTTTAGAGGTTCACTGTGTTAAGGCGCTTCCCTGATTAGTTTTCGGGATTGATTGGTTAAGTATAAAGGGGGGGAACGGGGGGATAATCCCCCCCCCTTAATTTATATAAATGGGTTTTTCATGCAGAATTATTCTATTTGCTTCAAAATTTGTTTATAGATTCATTGGGTTAAGACGCTTCCCTGATTAGTTTTCGGGATTGATTGGTTAAGTATAAAGGGGGGGAACGGGGGGGCTAATACCCCCTTAATTTATGTAAATGGGTTTTTCATGCAGAATTATCCCATTTCCTTCAAATTTTATTTATAGGTTCACTGTGTTAAGGCGCATCTCTTATTAGTTTTCGGGATTGATTGGTTAAGTATAAAGGGGGGAACAAGGGGCTAATTCCCCCTTATCTATACTAATATATAAAGTAGTAAAGATTGTTTGTTTGTTTGTTTGTTTGTTTGTAGGGGGTAATCTCTGGAACCACTGAAGCGATTTTAAAAGTGATGGTGGCAAATTAATGGTGACAATCCCTGCTCCAACATAGGCTATATTTTATGTCGGTGCCACCACCCCCAGGGGGGTGCAGGAGCGAAAAACGTTCTAAAATTTCGATTTTTTGTGTACTGAAGGAGATAGAAGTATCAAATTTGGTATGGTAGTTACTTATAAGGTGTAAATGCTCTCTAAGAACAAATTATAAAAACATTCGCAATTTAAAAGGGTGAGATGAGGAAGAAGCGTTCTAAAAACATTCTAAATTACAATTTCTATGGAATCTCTGAAACTACAGAACCGATTTCAAAAGTGATGGTGGCAAATGGATGGTGACAGTCCCTGCTCCAACATATGCTAAATTTTTTGTCGGTGCCACTGCCCGCAGAGGGTGCAGGAGCGAAAAACGTTCCAAAATTATGATATTTTCAATAATGAAGGAGTTAGGAACTTGACATTTTGTATGGTCGTTACTTACAAGATTTAAATGCTCTATAAGAACAAAATCTAAAAAAATTCGAAATTTAAAAGGCTGAAATAAGCAAAAAATTTTCTAAAAACATTATAAATTACAATTTGTATGGAATGTCTATGGAACTACTAAAGCGATTTCAAAAGTGACGGTGGCAAATGGATGGTGACAATCCCTGCTCCAACATAGGCTATATTTTATGTCGGTGCCACTGCCCCGAGGGGGTTGCAGAAGCGAAAAACGTTCTAAAATTGCGATTTTTGCGATGCTGAAGGAGCTAGAAACTTCAAGTTCGGCATGATTGTTATTTATAAGATCTAAATGCGCTCTAAGAACAATTTCTAAAGAAAAATGATCTAATGATTCTGCGATTTTTCAACTATTGAATTTCTAAAATTACCAAATTTCACAATAGAGTACCATAGCGAAACCTTCACGCGTAAAAAGATAATGATAAGGGCGACGTGTCCTGACGTGTATATTGACTATAGCACGAGTCACAAATTATAGTTTCCTTATTATTCTGTTAAAATATAAAAGTGAATTATGAAATGTCAATATTTTGTTTGATTAAAGGTTCGTCAAGAGAAATTGACCAGCGTAGCGGGCGTAGCTTGCTAGTATACTATAATTTAGTTAAGCTTAAAAAAGCATCACACAGCTGAAAACCTATTTGCAGGAATCACCGCTCTTGGATAGTACTGTAATCGAATTATTTTCTGTCCTTTTAAATGACCGATAAATCTTATACAGACCATGTTCTTTAAGCATGTTGTAGTACGCAAATCAAATTTATTATGTTTGAAGTAGTGTAATATCATTAAGTTATACTGCAAACATTCCATAATGTTACGGAATTTGTTTGCGTGTCCCTGTTTACGATCTGTAAATGCTACAAGCTGCATTTTCAATTGAGAATGTCCCATATTAGACCTCAATATCATATACCAATTACACGAAAATACAAATAAAATATATTTACGAATATTAGAGAACGGACGGATAATAGACAGAAATTAACTGAAATGAATGTAAAAAATGTCCTTTGCAATCGTTTTTTTCCCCTTTAAAAATTGTTTGTTTAGAACAATTTCCAGATTCAGTTTTTCTTTCTTTCTTTTTCTTTTCTTTTCTTTCCTTTTTTTTTTTTTTTTTTTTCTTGTACTTGCTTGAACTTGAAGGTAGTTTAAATAACTTTTTTTCTCTATTCCTGCTGCTATATCTTAAAAAAAGAAAAAGAAAAAAATTATAATTTTTTTTTTAATAAATTCACTAGATCGCACTTTCTGCCATGCTTAAAAAAGCTGTGAGTTTTCTATAATCGGGTTCGGTGCTCATGGCAAAGTAACGTATTGTAAAGGATTTCTTTTTTTTTGGAAAAATCATGAATTGATGTCATGAAAACTACTTTATCGGAAATGTAGCTAACTTCAACTACAACTACTTTATTTAAAAAGTAGCGACTACAAACTACTTTTCAAAAGTAGTCACTACTTCGTTACTTTCAGATTTTGCCAAAATATTCAATACTCGAAATTAAAGACACGGATTAAATAATACAGTGACTCCTCGTTATATCGCGTCTGCCCGGTACAATTAAATAAGTGCGATATAAACGGGTCAATTAAAGTTTTAAGAAATATAACATGCAAAAAAAAAAAAAAAAATTGTGTTTGTCTCCAAAATGTTAGCTTATACACACCTATTATAAATTTCTAAGCGAAATTTTGAGATATGCATAATACAATCAATACTTCAATACAGTTACTTAAAAAAATCCGGAGTGGTTCCACTCGACTTTTCAAATATTTTACAGAATACTGTGAGTTCAAATAAATAGTAATATAACAATAAATAAATAAAAAAAATTCCTAATTTTACAAAGGTGAGAGCTTTGGAAACCAGAAAAAGCGAGAAAATTTTAATATACACGCAATCATCCACACATACATATGAAATTTTGTGAGAAAATTTCACCTATGTTTTGCTAAAGTATCTTATTTTTTAAAAGGAACGTAACGCTTTTTTGCTGAAAAAGTACAATTTCCGGAAATAATAACAGATTGGGAGCCATAAGTAACTGATAAGAAACTGTTTCTCTTTTATCAGTTAATGGTTTTAGAAATGTCAATCGGACATCGTTAAATGTAATTAACGGTCAGTAAATCGTTTTTGAGGGAGAATCTTTTTTTTTTTTTTATATAAACAGCTCAAAAATGGCGTAATTTTGGAGATCAGTTTTTGGGATCAATGTTTAGCGTTCACCCTACTTGTCAACCTTGTCACATTGATTATCTACCGTTGGTTAGTAGGGGTCACAGCAGGAGATTTTAGCTGAATCAGGATTCTGGTGCTTCACAGCCTAGGATAATGAATTATGAATGAGGGTACGTCCGAAATCCCTTTATCTCTTTCATTCTGAAAAGACAGTTGCCCTTTTTCTATGGGCTTACGCCTACAGTCGAAAAAAAATCTATGTTTTATTTTTGTTGATGATGTAATTTAACATTGTGTTTGTTTAAAATTACGTGACAAAATTAAAAAAAAAAAAATTAAGAAACATATTTGTTTACTACATCCAATCGCCCGAAAATGTCATTTCATTTATGATAAACATGATCGAATCAAGCATAAAAAAAGTTTTCGAAACGATTGTGAAAGAGATTTGGAAGGGATAATATGAAAAAGATCTTTTTAGGCACTATTACTTTTATGTGTTTAAAGAAGGATAATTACATACCGTAATTTCCGGCGTATAATCCGCAGCTCAAAGAGTCGTTTTTCGACCCAGAAATATTATTTTATAAAATGTAACTTAAATGATCGCTGTAAATATTTAACTACAATTATTTAATAAAATTTCTGGGTCGAAAATCGACTCTTTGAGCTGCGGATTATACGCCGGAAATTACGGTAGTTTCCAACCTCCCGATTTTTTGAATACCAGTGAAAGCTTACAAAAATTTTCGCTTTATGAAATTTTAGAAATTATATGATTAAATAAAACAAATATTTTTACATAAAAATATTGGTATGAAAACAATCAGGAGGTTGGCAACTATGTAATCATATCTATTATATGCGTTAAAAGATGCAATATGTAAACATGAATGTATATTATAAAATGTATAAAAGTACCGTAATTTCCGGCGTATAATCCGCAACTCAAAGAGTCGTTTTTCGACCCAGAAATATTATTTTATAAAATGTAACTTAAAAGATCACTGTAAATTTTTAACTAGAATTATTGAATAAAATTTCTGGGTCGAAAAACGACTCTTTGAGCTGCGGATTATACGCCGGAAATTACGGTATACATTATATGGATTGTAAGATGTGCGATCTATCGTACGTATCCATTTACGTGGATACGTAATATGTATGTTATAAAAGTATGTATAATGTAATGATGCTAATGCCTAAAGTATTAAAACGAAAAACTTTTTTTTTTTTTTTTTTTTTTTTTTTTTTTTTTTGACTACTTCAGCTAGTAAATAAAATTTGTTGATGAGGTAGTTTTTTTTTCTTGTTTATATAGTTAAAAACAAATATTTGTAAAATGTTGCATAAATAATAAAATGCATGAGAATTATTAATTGATTTTAAAACAATTTTTTTTTTATCTTCACTACTTCAGCTACTAAATAAAATTTGTTAATGATGTAGTTTTTTTTTATATATATAGTTAAAAATAAATATTTGTAAAATGGTACATAAATTTTAAAATACAGGAGAATTAGGATTTGATTTTAAAACAAAAACATTTTTTTTAAATCTTGACTACCTCAGCTAGTAAATAAAGCTTGTTGATGAGTTAGTTTTTTTTGTCTTGTTTATATAGTTAAAAATAAATATTTGTAAAATGTTACATAAATTATAAAATACGGGAGAAAGTAACTGAGGACCGAAAAAAAGAAGCTTTCAGTATGCTGGTTTTAAGCTGCAAACCTTATGGAACGAAAATTCCCTATTCAGCGGAAGTTAGCAAAGTCAGCATTTATCACGAATGGTGCTTTGCAGCGTAAGATAATGATTCATGATTGAGAATATGTCGGAAATCCCTTAATATCATTGATTCTGAAAGGAGAGTTGATTTTTTCCTAAGGGCTTACGCCTACCACCGCAAATTTCGATATGTTTTATTTTTGTTTATGTAGTAATTCAACATTGGGACTGTTGATAAGCGAATGAAAACTTTTTATTATGGTATTATTTATTATCCTTCCAGTCCATACTAAACATTCATAATAAAAGAAACCATAGAGATAGTGATACGCAAAAATACAATATGTAGCGATGTAGTATCTTTTAACTTACCGAAATTGTGGCTCGAATTACTCCATGGTTACAAATATGGAAATAAAAAACCAAGTAAAAATAAAAAATAACGTACGTAATTTTCAAAAAATGCGTGGAAATTATATGATAGCGTTTCAAATAATAACTTCAAAGACCGTGCAATTATAGAATATTCTCATTTGTTTTTGATAATGGTTCGGGGTGAGCCGAAACATGTCAACAATCTAATGCAAGTTATTTTTCTGTACATTATGTTTTTAGTTTGCATATTTTAGTATTTAAAAGAAATATATTCTTACAATGTGTTATAATTTATTATATTTTTGTGGTATAGTGATGAAAACGTTAGGTTAGCTTTTCAAAAATTATTTTAAATACTAAAAAATATATTAACCTTGTAAGTTGTTTTTTTTTTTTTTTTTTTTTTTTTTTTTTTTTTTTTTTTTTGAGACAATAAATTAAAAACAGGGACTGAACACCACTTTATGTAATAAAGTATTTGCCTTACAAAATCAACAAAACATGTCTCCAAAATTAATAAAGCTATATTACAATTAAAAATTAGTCGTATCCAAACGCTTTTTGTAATTAAACAAACAAATTCTTTTTGCCTGAACACCATTCGGGCAAAACTTTAAAGGGGTTAAGGGTATTACTTCTGTTATTCTTTTTATTCTGAAACAGACTTTTTATATGGGATTATACGTAACATAAAAAATAAATAATAATACTTGTTACTGTTTAAACATAATAACTATGTTACTGTTTGTGAAATGAATAAATTTTACTGTTATGTTACAGATTTGAAAATTTTAAATTATTTCCTCCAAATACTAATGAATTGTGAATTGTGAAATGTAATACGTTCGATATTCCTTTATTTTTTTCATTTCATTTTCAAAAGTCAGCTTCTTTTTATATGGTTTGCGCCTACCGCCTACAAAAATCGGCTTTTTTTTGTTTTTGTGGATGTTTTAGTTTGTGGATGTATAGAATTTTGTGACTGTTGATCAGTAAGTAACAAATGTAAAATTCATACATTTTATTATTACAATACAGTATTGAAAGTTTTAAGGTAGTTTTTGAAAACATTTAAAAAAAATATATTTTTTAAATATGAATGATAATACACTGAAATTCATAAAAATTAAGAAAAAAACAAAATTTCATTTTTAAGCTACAGTTTCATTTTATTATATAATTTTTTATTTTACGTTAAATTCGGCAGTATAAATATGTTTTTCTGTTTTCAGTGTCAGAAAACGCTGGTAATTCATGAAATTTAAAGATTTATCATTGGATAAAATTTTGTCGAACATTTTTTTTTTTTTAACATGTAAAAACCAAAATTACATGCTATTGGTCTCGGTTGGTTGGTTGGTTGATTTATGACGGCCAATTATGTACTCGAGGGATATGTCACCTAGGGGGAGTGCCCTCCGTGGGGCTACAGGTCTCGAGGAAATCATTTCTAACCCTTTCAGGACGATCGTCCTTTATAGAATTTTTAATATTTTACCACCGCTATTTTTAAGCAGTTTTTATATGTCTAATTTAATAGTAGAACTCTTTTAATTGATAAAGAAATAAAAAGTTAAAATAAAAAATGCTGACAATAGTAATCAAGGTTTCCAAATACTTTTTTAGTCACGTATACGCGACGCATTTTTTATGTCATACCATATCGTGTGTTTTTTTAAAACTATTTAACATTTTTTGAATTCTGGTCTTTATTGAGTACACTTGTAAAAAAAAAAAGTATACAAACATTTTTTCACAAAATTCAACATTGTAGGAGAAGTGTGGCTTAAGTCTTTTTTTTAAATTTTCTTTTCTTTTAAAGAATTAAAATTTTCAAATTTTGTATTTTTTTTTATTAAATAATTTCCTTTCATAAAACAATTTAACAATATGTCAAAAAAGATAAAAATAGTTTAAAAGGAATGGAGTACCTTTATTAATAAGTTATTTTTCAAAATAAGAAATAAGAAACATTTAATATCATGTTTAACACCAGAAAAAAAGATTTACATAGATATGTATTATGTAAGTCTCTATCTTCCCACTCGTTAAACATTAAAGAAAACAATGCATCTCGGAAGCATGCTGATAATCATCATATCAGCATTGTCTGTAGCAAGACTCCCTTATCATAGATCAGACTTGACAATCCGGAGAAAGTCTATGGGAGAAAATGTCCACGGTAATTGCCAACTTATTAATTGACTTTCTCCGGAAAGTATCGCCGCCTGGTGTATACTACCGCACAGTTGCCATCTTTCGGGCTTTTTGAACACCAGTATATTTTTAGAGAAAATGTTGTTCTTTTAAATCCCAGAATTCTCCGATCAAACAAAACAAAATTGTCTTTACTAAAAAACTGGTATCCAAAAATATAATAGAAAAATCTATAGAAAAATCTAGCTGGTCTGCTACCGTATAGCTGCCAACTCTTACGCTTTTTTCTTACCACTAAAATTTAATAGAATTTTTTTCGTCATGTAATCACACGATCTTGTCAATTTAATAAGATAAAATTTACTATAAAATTTTAGTGGTAGGAAAACTACTAGTTCATAAGCAAATGCATAGAACAAATGGAGCTGTGAAAAAATTTCGTGTGATTTCGTGTTGTAAATACTATTACTGACGAATGATGGCGTTAGTAGCAGGACAAATATAGCGGTCAAAGGCAACTTGCTGATTGAGAGGTCTGATACTATGATAAGGAGGTCTTGGTCTTATTCATGTAAAATTACTGCCATGAATAAGAAAAATAAATTCTACTCGTTTTTACTGGTGGAAGTGTGCCCCGTCGGTATTCAGTCCCTGTAACCCAAGAATAATTTCCCCCTTAACTACTGCTTTTAAATATTAATATTTTTAAAAAATATACATTACGAGAATTTCGAAAAAAGTCGCTTTTTTCAAAATACGAAATTACAAGAAATCAAAATATGTTGAGAGCTAATAAAGTCTTACTTATTTTGCATAATTTCCTATCTTTTCAGATATTTCTTAATCTGGGAAAATATTATATATCAACGATCACCAATATATTTTCGAGATTTAAGCATTTATAAAAAAAAAAGTTTATTTTGCTGCCACTGATTTTCGGAAGAGTTTCCGAGTAGTATTTATTGTGCATTAATCAGTTTTTTCAACCCGGAATAGAGGTTTTTCGGGTGTTATCATTTCTCAAGTAAATATTTCCATGTTCAAGAAAAATGTTAAATTAACAGCACTAACATTAACAATCATGGAACAGTGACGCAAAAGAGAACAAATTGACACCGCTAAATTAAAATAGAAATTTAAGAACAGAATTTCTGCGATATATTTTTTTTAACGAGAATAATATTATTAAAATTTAATGGTGCGTCCTGAAAAACATGTTTATACAAAATGTCTGTCCGTCCTCATTGTACCATCGAAAAATGTATAAAGTTATGCATAGACTTGAACCACATTTTTTTTAAGTTTGTGATTATGGTCCTTCTTGAATTTGGACATATTTCGCCGCAAGGGGGCGCTGTAATAGTGATTTTTGTGCCATTTCCATTATTGTACCATAGAAAAATGTATGAATTTATGCATAGTGTTGAACCATATTTCCTTTACAGTCCCTGGCCAAATTATTAGACGCAGTTGTTTTTATTATAATTTATTAAATATCTGGAAAGATACATGAGGAATTATCCTCATGTCAGCAAAAATATGAGGGGTTGTATCCAAATATACTAGCTTATGAAAGTTGACATAATAAGAATGAAGTGTCTCTCATTCTATATTTGATACAACCCCTCATCTTTTTGCTTGCTTTTGGGAACAGCGAAATTCGAGCTTATTCTATCGACGATTACTATCAGAATTTTCAAGCTATGTTTTTGAAACTTTCATAAAAGTTGGTCTATACATTTAGCTAATATATTATGCACAGTATATTTTGATTGAATTCGCGCATGCGCAGTGAAACAATATTTAGTAAACCTGCTCATTTTTGATACAATTTTTATTATTTTTTAATTCTGATTGCAGGGTATTGTGTATAATTTTGTTTGTCAAATTTTCTATAAATAACTTGTTTTTATATTAAAAATTCTGCAAATTATAAGCAAAAAACTTGGTAAAATTTGGGACTGTTTTTATAAAATCCTGAATTTCTCTTCGAGTATACATGCTATCTTCATA
Source organism: Maratus michaelseni (assembly GCA_963931845.1). Lineage (NCBI taxonomy): Eukaryota > Metazoa > Arthropoda > Arachnida > Araneae > Salticidae > Maratus > Maratus michaelseni. Next base: position 308,493,771 of record OZ007595.1, read on the forward strand.
AAAATGAACCCAAATTATTACAATAAGCCACTTAATCATAATCTACAGTTTGAATGCTTTTTGCAATGTTAGTTTTTACAGGGTTATCCAAAAGATATTCGTTTTTATTCAATTTGTTGACGGCCCCTTATGGGGTTTCGGGAAAAAAAATCTTCGCGGAAATATATGACGTTTATCATGTTGTTTACACTCCTGAAGTTTCAGGATAATTCCTCATGTATCTTTCCGGATATTTAATAAATTATAATAAAAACAACTGCGTCTAATAATTTGGCCAGGGACTGTATATGTTTTTCGCTATGGCCAGTAGTTCCTACTTCAATTTGGATATATTCCGTCCGAAGGGGGTGATGTAATAGCGATTTTCTTGCTACCTTCATTGACGTTGTGATATCGAATTTTGAAGTATTAGCATGTGTAGGATGGAAAAAAAATTGGGATTGGCACATCTGACTAGTTTTAATCTCGAAAAAAAAGGTTACGAATATAATTATTTATATTTATTTTAAATGCTAAAAGGTGTAAACTAAAAACATATTATACAAAAAAATAACTTTTATTAGATTGTTGACATGTTTAGGCTCACTCCGAGACATTATCAAAAACAAATAAGAATATTCTGTAATTGCACAGTCGTTGAGTTTTTGTCAGTCTTTTACTGTATATTATCTTTTTAGTTTACACCTTTTACCATTTAAAATAAATACATTATTACAAGGTGTTATAATTTATTATATATTTATATAATTATTTATTTTAAATAATCTTAAACGTATTTCTCTCTAAAAAACAATAAACCGTACATCTCATATAACATATATAAAAATAGAAATAGGCATAAGTTTAACAGATTTCATCAAATTGTCTAGCTCTAATCAAAATTGTCTAAGTAAGAAAATAATTGAGAGCTTAGTTTCCGAATAATTTTGTTACCAGATTTTTGTAACCACTATTATTCCATAGTAATATTCGCCTTATTTTATAGCGGAATTTATAAGAAGAATAGTTCTATACGAAATTTTTGTTAACAAAAATCCGGAAACACAATCCCATAGGCAATTTTCAAATTTCGTTGTGTTTTAAGAAAAATAAAAATCTGAGTATATTCGCATAGCTGCCAACTTTTACGTTTTTGCGATACCACTAAAAATTAACAGAACTTTTTTACTTAAAGAATCACATGATTTCGTCAATTTAATAAGATAAAATTTACTATAAAATTTTAGTGGTAAGGAAAAAGCGTAAAAGTTGGCAGCTATGTATACGAAAATTAAGCAGATTATCTGCAAATTATTTAATCATATAAAATTATAAAATAGGGTAACTCTTTCTTAACTCTTGTTGTTACTTGAAGAAATAATAATCCAGTTTTTTCTATCTTTTGTCTAATTAACAAGCTTTGTGCTAAACAATAAAGAAACTGCAGAAATTTCATATAAAAATAATACTCAAATGTATTAGAAGTGCACATAATATAAGTGGATTTCGTGTAAATTATTTAAACTCGCAAAATAATGAAATAATACATCAGATGGCATAATTTATATCAATTGTTTTTGTGTATTTTTTAAAACATTTCTTCTTACACCAAGAAAATTATTGTGTCAATATGAGTTGTATCAAAGCAGGTTTACATTGAAATACCTTTAAATGAATGAACAGTTAGTTGTAGCATGGAATTAAATTTCTTGATAATATTCCTCTTTAAGCAGCTTTACTTTAAAATATATACGTATCTTTCCGTATAATAGTTATAGTATAAAATAATAACTAAGACTCTTAAGCCTAATTTAAATATTTTGATTACGCATACAGTTTTTCTTTTTTTTATTTATAGTTAATTTTAATTAGTATGTACTTTTTTTTCATAATTCTGCTGAAATATTCTTTTTTCTGAAAAATAAAAAAGAGATTACTAATTAATTTTGTTATCGCCTTTCAGCGTAAAAAAATACTACTTTAACATTAGTTAAGCTTTCCTCTAAGGTTTACTCAAAATTAAATTTTGAGGAAATATTTTTAGTTTGTAATTTTATTCCGCATTATCGTGTGAGTACCAATTTACGTTGATAAAAATAATGATGTTACATTATTTTTTCCTCTATGTGTTATCTTTTATCTTTTTATTACGTTACCGCATAGTTTAAAGTTACTAATAAATTTCATTAATTAAATTTATGCGACCATTGCTGTTGGCGTTTATAATATTATACTTCGTTAAAAAATTTTTCATGACAAAATTAATTAATTGCACCATATTTCCGCAAATATAAAACTAATGATAATAAAAGAAATTGATTAATAAACAATGAATACTAATTGTTGTAAGTGCAATTCTTTATATAATGTACAGCATAGAAGCTAATTTATAATTTGTAATTACAATTTTTAAATATTTTAAAATAAATTATTTAATTATTTGTGTACCAATTTTTGCACTATGTTAGATATGTATTATTATATTTGACATAGCATATTAATAGTATAAAATATTTAACAGTGAAAGTAATAGAAAGTTTAAAAAACGTAACTAGTGACGCTTGAATGCATTGGATGCGTTAAAATGGTTTTCATATTTATTTTAAACATTATTTTAGTTTTAATATATATGATAAATATCTATTTTCTATCATTAAAACCTTAAGCACCATATTCAATTTAGTAATTGTATGCTGAATACCAGCTATGTTAAATTTCGTTACAAATACAAAAAAAAAAAAAAAAAAAAAAAAAAAAAAAATACAAAATACAAAATACAAAATTCACACCGGTTATTAATTTAGGCACTCACAAAAAGTCTGTCATAATATAAAATACAAATTACTACTATAACTTTCTGGTATGAATTCAAAATTTTGAATTTAAAAAAAAGATCAAATTGGCAACCTCGACGTACGCACGAACGTCTTGGTATTTCGGATAGAGTTTTCATGACGTACGCAGGTACGTCGTGGTGCTTAAGGGGTTAAGTAATTTTTTTTATCTATCGCATAACAGTATAGTTTAAAGTCAATTAAATATTTAATTTAAAAAAAATTACGCGCCTAGTTAAATTTTCGTTTAGAGCCTGCATCGAGCATCTAACTCGCTTTTACCCGTTCGAGTTGAGACTACTTTCTTCATTGCGGGTACATTTTATTTTAAATGTCTTGTATTCGGATCAGTTTAGCGCTGAGTTTTGATGCTGTCGGATCGGGTTATGGTTGATGTAATTTTTCAAAAGAAAGTCCTGAATATTTTTAATTGAAAAAAAAAAATATATATTTGATTATTAATAAGCAGAGGTGCCAAGCTCTCATTAATAGCCCGTAATATGCGGTTTAATTTGACCCGTAATTTGCGGATTAATTTGCGGTTTAATTTAACTCGTATCGCACCAGAATTTTTTTAATGAATTTTATCAAATAAGTTCCACGTTGAAACCTGAAATTAAATAAATAAAGAATAATTCAAAAAAAATTTCTGGTTTGATGCGTAGTTAATCTGGGCCAGATTAAACTACATATTACTGAAGATTAGTGGGAACTTGGCACCTCTAAATAAGTGTATATATGTTCATTTTTACACAAAACGAATAAAATTATTAGTCGAGTTGACTGTAGTCTAGTTCTCCATAATTGTATTAAAATATAGATTAAATTTCTTACACTTCGAGTTCGGGGGTTTGAATATTTTGGGTTCGGTTTGGTTTCGAGTTGAAAGGTGTCGGATTCGGTCGGGGTTTCGAATTGACTTAAAGCAGAATTTTCTGATTCGAGTCGGGTACAACTTGACCGGCGCTGGACACTGTTGGTGTTCAGAATACATACATTCAATTTTAAAAAATCGTGTTATTTTCAACGATAAGTTATTGAGTGTTTTTTTTTTTTTTTTGCTGAGTCTTTCCAAACAAATTTAAATAATAATTCTAACGATATTAAAAACGGTTTATATTATAAAAAATTCTTTAACTCGTGTACAGTATATCGCCAACAAAACTATCAATTGTAAATTTTATCTATCCGCACATTACTTAGTAAGTTACTAATTACTGTAATTTATAAAATTTAGGAGATAAATTTTGATGAAAATTTATAATATTATACTGTGTTTATAAAAAATAGTATTCCTTTGAATGTAAAACAAACAAACAAAAAAATATTTTTATACGTTTTTAATGACTTTAGTGTATTTAATAGAAAATGAACGTGAAAGGATTTATTTGTAAAATATTTTTTTATGAAAAATACAGAATACCAGCTACAAAATATGTAATCGTCATTAAAACCCAACCTCAAATTAACTAGTTATGTATCATCGCTACCATGTCAAACTATCGAATATGAAAAAAATACATTTTTCAATACTTTTAAAAATAGGCCGATTGTTACCACTAAATTTCAGTAGAAGTTTTCGGTTAGTAAAAATACTAGTAAAAAATTATGTGAAGGTTGTCAGATTTACCTTCTGTTTTAATCACAGATGTCAAATTCATACCGGAAATTTTGTATTTTTTTTTTTTTTAATTTAAGTAGTCATGAAATGTCTGTCATTAAATAACACAAAAATTTAGATTTTAAATTTCTGGTATCGATTCGATATTTCTGAATAAAAAAGGAGGAAAAACAAGCATCCCTGCTGAAGAATACTATTAAAATTTAGTGGTGACAACCGGCGCATTTTTAAAAGTAATGAAAGTTTTTTTTTTCCTTTTCATATTCGATAGTTTCACATAGTAGCGACGATATGTATTATGTGAAGTTGTAGGAAGTGTTTCCAACTCTCGTGGATTTGTTATTCAGAAAGTCCAAATTTTAAATGGTAATTTTATTATGATTTATGCACGGAGTGCGTATTTGTTATTATATTAAAAGATTAATAACTGTATAATCTTTCTGGGGAGAGTTTCAAATTTATGAATAAAAATTCTGACATTTTGGGAAACAGTGGTTGTAAGTAATATTTTAAATTCGATAGAGATTAATTATTAAATGTATGTCAAATTAAACAGTTGAAATATTTTATGGGATCTCATATAAAAATAATAATTAAGTATATTCGCAAATAACAAGCACATTTTTGTAAAAATTCTCTAATCCAAGAAAATAAAGAAAATTACATAACGGTTTTTTTCTTTGTTTGTAAAGAAAAATATTATTCTGTGTATTTAATATTTTGTTTAATTAAACAAATTACCGAATTCAACAACAGCAACAAAAATTAAATAATATAACTGTCCGTTGTATATTTTCTTCATTCGATTTTTTATAAAGAAGAAGAAGAATGATCTGAACTAATGAATTAATTAAACAACAGTGTCTTAAACAATAAAAAATGCAGAAATCTTACATAAAAATTAAATATATTAGAAATACACATAGTTTAGGCGGAATCTGCCTAAATTATTCAATACTAAAAATTAATGAAACAATATTAGAGAGGGCTTAATTATTTTCGTGACTTTCCTCCTACGATCAGAAAGTTTTAATCATAATATTATTTTAATTTAGCAGTATTAAATTTATATTTTCTTTAAAGTGCTTAGCCATATAATTAACGAACAGTTAGTTGTAGCATGAAAATAAATTTCTTGACAAGAATTTTATTTCTTCTAGAAACAGATTTAATTTAAAATATAAACTTTTTTTTCTAATTTATTAATTATCCTGTAAAATTTTAAATAAGGCTTTTGAGCTTAATTTCAATATTTTTGTTACGCTTCGAGTTCTTAAATTATTATTTATAATTAAATTTAATTAATAATTACTTTTTACACAATTTTTTTTAAATCATCACATCCGCAAAAGAGAAAAATTAGACAATTACTTATTATTTTTCTTAACGCTCTACAGAGTAAAAATTACAGTAGTAGTAGTGTTTTCGATTACGATTAAAATTAAATATAAGTAAAAATAAATATTGCTTTAATTATGGATTTTTGTTTCGCTTTTTCATGTTAATACATAATTCGCATTGGGAAAACTAATGAGGGGACATAATTATATACTCTTTACGTATTTTACTTAAATTATTTATTGCTCAGTGTGTAGATTTCAGTAACTAATAACTTTAATTTATTAAATTTTTCCGCCCAGCGTTTATATAATTACATTCTTTTTGTTTCTTATTGTATTTCTTGAACGACAAATGTAATTAAGTAATTATAAACCATAGGATATTCACACAAAACTGGTAATTTTAATGATGTTAAAAGGATCCTATATAATACGATATGAATGCTGCAGGTTGCACTGGTAAATATTTTTTAAATGAAATTCTGAATACAGTTTTAAACCGTTCTCCATTTAATTATATAATTAATAGAATATCAGATTTTCTATAAGATTTTTAACTCATTAGTTACATTGATAAATTAAATAATTTTATTAAATGTAAGTGATCACACGATAATACCATCAATGCTTAAAAGTTTTATCCCTCCATTTTTTAAACTCTTAACACATTCGCATCGGGAATTTTTTTTGTTAAAATAAAACTTTCTATAAAACAGAGTATTTTAATGATATTATTGGGTTGTTCGGAAAATTCTTTCCGCTTGGGAAATTTAGTTCGTACCGGGAAATTCTGTCATTCAATTATTAGACAATAATTCCGATATCTAATATATAATAATTGATGGGCAAATTTTTCCGGTATGAATATGTTTTCCGAAACGGAAGGAACTTCCGAACAATCCAATAGAACAATGGTAGCTCCTCCCTCTTCTGAAATTCTTTTATTAAATCGTTTCTAGATAGTTTTCTCACGTTTATGTATCAGTAAATATCATTCAATATACGGATTTATTATAAAAAGTGTTACGATCTAAAACCATATGGCTAACATGATATAAATGCAATTTCTGTAAGGTAAATGAAGTAAGATAGAAGTCCCTTAGTCAATGATGTTTTCTGAATAAAAACGAGTATTTTCGTTTTCAGATTATTTTTGAAAAAGGGGAATTCTCGTTTCCCAGTGTGAATGTGTTAATAATGTACTTGAACAGAACGAATGATTTTAATATGTCTATAAGTATGTCTATCTATCGACACTAAAACTTACGTAAACATACTTTATCATTATAATCAGTTGTAATCAAAATAAATTAATCAAAGGTTCGAGATTAGGTTTCTAAACTGAAACATTGGTTGGTACCATTCACCTTGGAAATTCTAAAGAGTTTACGCAGTTTCTTTAACCTATATATGTCTAGCGTCGATGCTTTAGTGAAATTGGAAAAAAGTGCATTTCACACCACTTTTTTTTTAAATAGAAATTTGAAGTCTCATTTTATCAAGGACTCCTCGATAAAATAAGAAACAAAATTTCTATTAAAAAAAAGTGGTGTGAAATGCACTTTTTCCAATTTTACTAAAGCGTCCCAATTTTGGGACGCTAGGCATAAATGGGTTTTAAAATCATAAAACAAAGTAACTTAAACCAGGGTTCGTACACTTTTACCACAATTTTTTCCTATAATTTTTAAATTTAATATTCAAATAGCAGAAATTGTAGACAGCTCCTTTAATTGCTGGCTTTGTAATAATTTTCTGCATTTAAATAAGGCGAAAAATTATATTAAAAATCTGTGGTAAGCGTACGAATCCTGTTAAATGTGTATATGTTTTCCTCTCGTTCTTTTTATAATAATAATAATCTGAATACATTAATTCTGTTTAACAACTGTATATGTAAATAAGTCCAGTTCTTACAAAATTATGTATATCACGTTTAATACGTGACCCCGCTTAATATGCGACATTTATCCAATCACTTGAAACGCGGCTTAACCAGGTTTGAATATATAACAAAAAATATAATCAATTTTCTGGATTTTAATTTTATTTTTTTTTTAAATATTTTTACAATCTTTTTTGGGGTGTTTCAGGTGTAAATGAGAGACATTGTAATAAGCAGTATATATAAAAAATAATAATAACGACTCAAATATATGTAATCTAAATTTCACAACTGTGCGAAAACAAGTTCTGCAAGATTAATTTTATCGTACATTATTAAAATTTTAGTTATTGTTTTCTTAAATTTAATAAATTTGTTGTATTTCGATAAAACACAAATATATAAATGCAAAGTAAAGTAACAGTCTAAATTTTTTTACAAACATTTCCAATATATGGAAAAACTTCAGACAATTTTTGCCATTTTCCCTTTATTCCCCAAATTATAATCAAATGATATCACAGGTGGCGTATTTTTTTTTTGCCTTTTCTGAAGAAAAATATTACAGGTTTCGTACGCAGTACCCACAATTTTTAATAGAATTTTTCGCCTTATTTAAATGCAGAAAAGTATCATAAATCCTGTAATTAAACTAAGCGTTTACAATTTCTGCTATTTAAATATTAAATAGAAATTCTCTATAAAAGCAAAATAAATTTCTTAATAACACCATAAAAATAAGGAATGCGCTAGGTCTTTCTTCGTCAGGCGCAAATATAACGTGCCACTTTGCCTATAATGCCTTTATTGCACTATAATGCCACTTTGATGGCATCAGCAAGACTGGGTGGGCATTCAAAGTGGCTGCATGTCTTCTATGAAGTTCTTTCGAAAGGGCTTATGTATTCCTTATTTTTATTGTGTTATTAACACTTTGCCGTCTGCATGTCTCGTAAAAAATACTTCTATTGCATGTCTTGTACAAAGTTCTTTCAAAAAGGCTTATGTATCCCTCATTTTTATTGTGTTATTAACCCTTTGCCGTCTGCATGTCTCGTAAAAATACTTCGATTGCATGTCTTGTATAAAGTTCTTTCGAAAAGGCTTATGTATTCCTTACTTTTATTGTGTTATTAACACTTTACTGTCTGCATGTCTCATAAAAATACTTCTATTGCATGTCTTGTACAAAGTTCTTTCGAAAAGGCTTATGTATACCTTATTTTTATTGTGTTATTAACACTTTGCCGTCTGCATGTCTCGTAAAAATACTTCTATTCGTAAAATGTTGAAATGATTGATTAACAGCAGAATTTAGAAACAAATTTATTCGAAAATAAGTAAATTCTTTTCTTCATGTACTTGATAAAAAAAATTTCATTCCAAAATTCTGATGCCAATGTAGCATTTAAGGATTAAAATTAAGTTATTTTACGTACGACACCACTGTGGTGTCGCCGGACGGCATAGTGTTAAGAAGATTTTATGTTTTTATAGTTTCACACCAGTTTATTAAAATTTAAAGGAGAAACAAATTATTAAAAAATTGTGGTAAAAGCGTACGAACATTGTATTAATCTCAATATCTTATATAAGTTTACTTAAGCCGTCTGTCTGCCTTTCGATTTACGTTAAAATGCTCAAACTTCAAATTAATTAACTATTTCAATAAAATAAAGAAATAGAATGTTTTATGGTGATTAATACATTGCTTCTTTATTTTATTGTGATTTATCGCCAGTTTGTCGGTGCTGTTTCATCTGTAATTAACTGTTTGTTGTAGCGTGAAATTATATATCTCGATAAAAAATATTTTTCTTCTCTTAAACATCTTTACATTAAGATATAACCGTTTCTTTACCCTGTAACAATAATCCTACTGTAAAATTTTAGATAAAGAAACTGAGCATAATTTGAATATTTTGGTTATGCTTTGAGTTTTTTCAATGAATATTTATGTTTAAAATTAATTAGCAATTATATTTTACATTAATTTGTTAATTTCTTTTCATGGAAACGGGGAAAAAGAAAGATTTCTAATTATTTTGTTAATACCCTTCATTGCAAGAAATTTCATTAACGTTAGTGGGTTTACCTTTAATGTTTACTTAAAATTAAATTTAGGAGGAATATTTAAAGTTTAATTTTGAAATTCTGCTTCGCATTATATTGTTAATACCTAATTTATGTTGCTAAAAACAATGATGTTACATTAATTTTATCTTTATATATTTTATTTTATTTATTTTTCATAACTTTAATTTATTAAATTTATATGTTCAGCGTTCATAACATTATATTATGTTGAAACATTTTTGTTTTATTTTATACGATAAACTTAATTAAGTCTTTGATTCCAAAAACATTCCATTAAAACCACTATTAACAACATTAAAATAACAAATTTAATTGAAGATGGATACTTAAAGCTTGTAATTATAAATTATTATTTAATTAAAGTATAATATACTGTCTACAAAATTTGTAATTGTAATTTAAACTAGTTCTAAAATTAATTATAGATTTTTATGTGCAACATATTTTAAGTAAGATTTTTAAATTATTACAGATATATTCCTTATTTGATGTAAACTATAAAAAATATAAAACAGTTTGCATTAATAAGTAATAGAATGTTAATAAGTGAAAGTAATTGCACGATAATGTCTGGAATATTGGAAAAAAATTCCACCATTTTTGAAATAATTACTAATATAGATAAAAAAGGTTTTTATTTCTATTCGTCTATAAGAATGTCTGTCGTTCGATATTCTAGTTTTCATAAAATACCTTATTGTTATATTCAGATGTAATCACCTACGCAAGGGAAAAAAAAGTCATTAAGTATTTCAAAAACTGCATTCCAATATCTGTTTCGTATGAAACTTCCAGCTTTTTCTTTTATGATAAAATTGTTTATTGAATGCTGCATTTATATTGTAAGAATCATTTGTATTTTCGTGAGTTATTATAAAAATTCGTTTAAATAAAAATTAATTGCATTAAAATAATTTCTTTATAATTTAAATTTATGACTGAGTTTGTTATATTATATAATCAAAACCAAACGAACTGCTAAATTTGAAAAAGCCAGCATCTCAAAAAATGGTAAATACGTCCAAAAGATTTTCAATTTCTTTTGTCTCTTTCACAAACGTTTATAACCATTCTTTTGTGATATAATTAAAAAAAATGGTAATACAATAGGGAAAAAATTTTTCTCAAGGTAGATTAAGTTATTCAATTTTCTTTAAAAAATATTAATAATAATATAATTAGCTTATTTTGATGAAATTGTATGTCGCGTGAAGAAAAAATTATTTATGTATTTAAAATTTACTTTAAAGTATTTTTTTAAGAAATATCAAGAAATTTACAAAATCTGATATAAATACATTCTTACATATGATTACATTTAAACATTTAAACATTTATAATCATAATTAAATACATTTAAAGTGCAAGGAATTTAATCATACCTTCTTAATTTCTCATCCATTATAAAATAAAATATATATATAGCTTAAATGGTACACATTTTATTATTTTTTCTTATTAATGATTATATACTATCTTAGTAACTTAGAGCAATTAAAAATAACATCAATTCAATTCAATTACCGAACTGATAAGTAACAGGACAGACAAATCATAATCTGATGTACACACATCAGGATACAAAGAACACATACGATGTTTTCAACCGAAACACACATTTATGAGAGCTGGCACAGCTGCGATAATTCTTTACTTGTTCTGTGTTGTCGTCTTCTATCATTTCAAACCCTAAATATCACAGCTCTTCACCACTGAAGAACTGATGACGTGTAGGACATTTTCCAATTCTTGCTGAACTTTCAAGAATCTGTCAGGCGCAAGAACAAGCATTAGATATTATAGATTTTGCAGCAGTGAGAGAAACATCGTTTTTAGATTTGGGAAGAGTAGGTATTGCAACCGTAGGCATCAAATTAGAGTCAACTGGTTGATGATCTAAAGTACCGTAATTTCCGGCGTATAATCCGCAGCTCAAAGAGTCGTTTTTCAACCCAGAAATATTATTTTATAAAATGTAACTTAAAAGATCGCTGTAAATATTTAACTACAATTATTGAATAAAATTTCTGGGTCGAAAAACGATTCTTTGAGCTGCGGATTATACGCCGGAAATTACGGTACCGTAATTTCCTGCGTATAATCCGCAGCTCAAAGAGTCGTTTTTCGACCCAGAAATTTTATTCAATAATTGTAGTTAAATATTTACAGCGATCTTTTAAGTTACATTTTATAAAATAATATTTCTGGGTCGAAAAACGACTCTCTGAGCTGCGGATTATACGCCGGAAATTACGGTACTAGGATGTATCAGTTGAGAATCACCTTCTTTAATACCGTAATTTCCGGCGTATAATCCGCAGCTCAAAGAGTCGTTTTTCGACCCAGAAATTTTATTCAATAATTATAGTTAAATATTTACAGCTATCTTTTAAGTTACATTTTATAAAATAATATTTCTGGGTCGAAAAACGACTCTTTGAGCTCCGGCTTATACGCCGGAAATTACGGTACTAGGATGTATCAGTTGAGAATCACCTTCTTTAATACCGTAATTTCCGGCGTATAATCCGCAGCTCAAAGAGTCGTTTTTCGACCCAGAAATTTTATTCAATAATTATAGTTAAATATTTACAGCTATCTTTTAAGTTACATTTTATAAAATAATATTTCTGGGTCGAAAAACGACTCTTTGAGCTGCGGCTTATACGCCGGAAATTACGGTACTAGGATGTATCAGTTGAGAATCACCTTCTTTAATACCGTAATTTCCGGCGTATAATCCGCAGCTCAAAGAGTCGTTTTTCGACCCAGAAATTTTATTCAATAATTATAGTTAAATATTTACAGCTATCTTTTAAGTTACATTTTATAAAATAATATTTCTGGGTCGAAAAACGACTCTTTGAGCTGCGGCTTATACGCCGGAAATTACGGTACTAGGATGTATCAGTTGAGAATCACCTTCTTTAATACCGTAATTTCCGGCGTATAATCCGCAGCTCAAAGAGTCGTTTTTCGACCCAGAAATTTTATTCAATAATTATAGTTAAATATTTACAGCTATCTTTTAAGTTACATTTTATAAAATAATATTTCTGGGTCGAAAAACGACTCTTTGAGCTGCGGCTTATACGCCGGAAATTACGGTACTAGGATGTATCAGTTAAGAATCACCTTCTTTAATACCGTAATTTCCGGCGTATAATCCGCAGCTCAAAGAGTCGTTTTTCGACCCAGAAATTTTATTCAATAATTATAGTTAAATATTTACAGCTATCTTTTAAGTTACATTTTATAAAATAATATTTCTGGGTCGAAAAACGACTCTTTGAGCTGCGGCTTATACGCCGGAAATTACGGTACTAGGATGTATCAGTTGAGAATCACCTTCTTTAATACCGTAATTTCCGGCGTATAATCCGCAGCTCAAAGAGTCGTTTTTCGACCCAGAAATTTTATTCAATAATTATAGTTAAATATTTACAGCTATCTTTTAAGTTACATTTTATAAAATAATATTTCTGGGTCGAAAAACGACTCTTTGAGCTGCGGCTTATACGCCGGAAATTACGGTACTAGGATGTATCAGTTGAGAATCACCTTCTTTAATACCGTAATTTCCGGCGTATAATCCGCAGCTCAAAGAGTCGTTTTTCGACCCAGAAATTTTATTCAATAATTATAGTTAAATATTTACAGCTATCTTTTAAGTTACATTTTATAAAATAATATTTCTGGGTCGAAAAACGACTCTTTGAGCTGCGGCTTATACGCCGGAAATTACGGTACTAGGATGTATCAGTTGAGAATCACCTTCTTTAATACCGTAATTTCCGGCGTATAATCCGCAGCTCAAAGAGTCGTTTTTCGACCCAGAAATTTTATTCAATAATTATAGTTAAATATTTACAGCTATCTTTTAAGTTACATTTTATAAAATAATATTTCTGGGTCGAAAAACGACTCTTTGAGCTGCGGATTATACGCCGGAAATTACGGTACTAGGATGTATCAGTTGAGAATCACCTTCTTTAATACCGTAATTTCCGGCGTATAATCCGCAGCTCAAAGAGTCGTTTTTCGACCCAGAAATTTTATTCAATAATTATAGTTAAATATTTACAGCTATCTTTTAAGTTACATTTTATAAAATAATATTTCTGGGTCGAAAAACGACTCTTTGAGCTGCGGCTTATACGCCGGAAATTACGGTACTAGGATGTATCAGTTGAGAATCACCTTCTTTAATACCGTAATTTCCGGCGTATAATCCGCAGCTCAAAGAGTCGTTTTTCGACCCAGAAATTTTATTCAATAATTATAGTTAAATATTTACAGCTATCTTTTAAGTTACATTTTATAAAATAATATTTCTGGGTCGAAAAACGACTCTTTGAGCTGCGGCTTATACGCCGGAAATTACGGTACTAGGATGTATCAGTTGAGAATCACCTTCTTTAATACCGTAATTTCCGGCGTATAATCCGCAGCTCAAAGAGTCGTTTTTCGACCCAGAAATTTTATTCAATAATTATAGTTAAATATTTACAGCTATCTTTTAAGTTACATTTTATAAAATAATATTTCTGGGTCGAAAAACGACTCTTTGAGCTGCGGCTTATACGCCGGAAATTACGGTACTAGGATGTATCAGTTGAGAATCACCTTCTTTAATACCGTAATTTCCGGCGTATAATCCGCAGCTCAAAGAGTCGTTTTTCGACCCAGAAATTTTATTCAATAATTATAGTTAAATATATACAGCTATCTTTTAAGTTACATTTTATAAAATAATATTTCTGGGTCGAAAAACGACTCTTTGAGCTGCGGATTATACGCCGGAAATTACGGTACTAGGATGTATCAGTTGAGAATCACCTTCTTTAATACCGTAATTTCCGGCGTATAATCCGCAGCTCAAAGAGTCGTTTTTCGACCCAGAAATTTTATTCAATAATTATAGTTAAATATTTACAGCTATCTTTTAAGTTACATTTTATAAAATAATATTTCTGGGTCGAAAAACGACTCTTTGAGCTGCGGATTATACGCCGGAAATTACGGTACTAGGATGTATCAGTTGAGAATCACCTTCTTTAATACCGTAATTTCCGGCGTATAATCCGCAGCTCAAAGAGTCGTTTTTCGACCCAGAAATATTATTTTATAAAATGTAACTTAAAAGATCGCTGTAAATATTTAACTACAATTATTGAATAAAATTTCTGGGTCGAAAAACGACTCTTTGAGCTGCGGATTATACGCCGGAAATTACGGTACTCGTATTTTCCCTTCTATAATTTTCTTTGTCTCATTCTTCAAATTCGTATCATTATTACCAAAAGGCACCCTTACTCCTATGTAAGTCGAACTACATGTATTTTCAGGTAATTGAACAATGAACACACTTAAATGTTATAATGAAACTTGCCCCCTTTGTTATAAGGCATGTAATTTTTCAGTTGGCTTATGGAGTTAATTCCTTACAGCTACTTGTTGGTCGATTTTGTATCTCTTACAGATTCACATTTCTTGCAATTTGCTTGTCTTGGATAAAATTTGCAATGATTGGAATTATAAAAGCTATTTTTGTTCTTAACTGACTCTCTTGAAATGGAGATACAGAATTCTCCTCCTTTGTAACGGAGTTGCAATCGTTTTACCTACTTACTCCGTACGAAAGTTGAGGGCCTATATCTAGAGTTGCAAAGTCTAGAAAAAAACGATTTAAACCTGGGATTAAACCGGTTTTTTGGTGAATAAACCTGTTTTTGGGGAAAAAACCTGGGAATTAACCGGGTCTATTGGAAATAAACCTGGGAATAAACCCGTTTTTTTGCAACTCTATCTATATCCCTCCTGTAGATAATCGGCTGTCATAAAATCAACCAACCAACCGTCCGAAAGTTTAATTTCATTCGTAAAGTACCAAACTCTGAAGCAAGCTTTTAAAACAAATTTGATAATTTGTTCTTATCGATCGACTTGGCCATTAGTATATGGATGGTATGGTACACTTAGCATGTGTTTTACACCATGATTACGTAAAAATTTCTTAAATTCTTCAGAAGTTAATTAGAAACCATTATCAAATACCGTAGATATGGGATACTCGTATCTGGCAAATTGAAGAAAGACAAGTAAACGTATCTTCAATAGCTGTATCAGAAAAAAATAAAAGATTCTGCCCATTTGCTACGTGTATCAACCACAAGAAAAAAAAAATTTAGTCGTAATAACCCCGAAATAATCAATATTGATTCTTCATCATGGGGTTGTAGGTCATTCAAAAGAGTGTCTACTTTTGAAGGATTAATTTTCCAAATTTCAGAAGTAGCGTAGTTCTATGGAGGAGTTTTAATAGACCGGGAGGCATCCGCACAGACAATCACCTCATCTAGTTCACGGTTGAAATTCCAGAAGTAGTTAAAACTCGATTCGAATATTAAAACGCAATCGGTCTGCCAAGTCATATCTTGGTGGAAAACACATTAAAAACCAATTTCAGCGGTTGACTCGTAGGTTTACCATTGTGGTTTCCTGCACCCAAAGGTATGAAAACATGGAGGACTGGGAGCAGGTACACACCTGGCTCGTAGGTAATGGTAAACCTACGAGCCAACCGTTAAAATCTGGTTTTCTTGTGTTTTCCACCAAGATATGACTTGGCAGACAGATTGCGTTTTGAATTTGCGAATCAAGTTTTAACTAATTCTGGAATTTCAACCGTGAACTCGATGAGATGATTGTCTGTGCTGCCACCTCCCAGTCTATAATCTTTTTATCTATACCTGGCCATCGCACAAAACTATGAGCTAAAGACTTCCTTTTTACTATACTAAAATGCCGGCGTGAGTGAATTCAATTCAATTGAATATGAATTATTTTCAGTCAGAAAACTAATAATTAACAGAACAAACATTTAGTAACCTGACATGCCCATCATAAGAAAACAAAAACTCACAAACAATGCTTACGACATTCTAAAATGAAAACACACTATTAAAAAACAGTTCTGCATTTTGTATAAGTGCGCGAAGAATCTTTTAACACTATAATGCGCAATGATACATCTATGAATAAAGTAACAAAAAAAATATTTTTAAATAAATCAATTCAGTCCCGAACAACCAGAATATTTAAATATAAAATTCATCTTATACAGGATGAGTACAAAATCTGGCCCTGATAATAAATATTTACTGTGTGAAAACTTTCATAATTAGACATATGTATATTTATATACATTGGAAATACTGTTATAAAGTGTTTAATAATACCAAATACTTCATGAAATTTCATCGTGTGCCCCTTTGTTAGCTCGAAGAACGTCCACGCGGTGTCTCGCCAAGTGTTCGCTAACATGTCGCTAATCGTATAAAATAACAAACAAAATTTGCATGTGGTATATTTTCCCTTCTGTTTGTTTATTAAGAAAAATAATGATCTCAGTATATTATATTTTGTTTAATTAAACAGCTTTCTTTCTTTCTTTCTTTCTTTTTTTTTTTTTTTTTGCTAAAAATAAAATAAAATGCAGAAATCTCATTATCAAAATTTTAATTAAATATTTTAGAAAATGACATAAGATAAGCGGATTTTGTGTAATTTTTTTAACTCTGCAAATTAATAAAATTATATAACAGGTCACATTTTTTATTTTTTATTTTAAATTTTACCTTCCCACCTCCCAAAAGAAAAATATTAATTTTAGTATATTATATGTATTTTAATTAGGCAGTTCTAAGTTTATATTTGCATTAAAATACTTAGACACTAAATTATTAATCAGCTTAAATTGTTTGATAAATATTATTTTACTTCACTAAACATTTTTATTTCAAAATAAAATCATTTTATATTAATTATCGTGTAAAATTTTAAATACGCCGGTTGAGCTTCATTTCAATATTTTTGTTACGCTTCGAATTTTTATATTATTATTTATAATTAAATTTAATTAGTAATTACTTTTCTTGAGGAGAGGAAAACAAGTCTTTTCCAGTTTAGTTGGAAGAGTAGCTTTATTCTTTTTTAGCATACATTAGATTTAATGCAAATAAAAAAATGGTCTCAGTCCTTCAAAGTTGGACATTTGGAACAGGAAATATACATTTGAATGGCGATAATTTAAATTTGCCATTTCAAATATGAATGAACGGGTATGCGGCAGATATATAAAAAATGTAAAAAATTTGTTGACATCGCAGTTTAAAAATCGGTTGTAAGATGTAACAACGTAACTCAAATCAATCAATAAATGCCATCGAATGTTTTTTTTTTCTGGACCTGTAAACGTACAATAAGAGCAACATAGTACTTGATTATCGAATTCATCCGAGATATCTGTAAGATGAATACACAATTCCAATTAGGTTTGTATTAGTTCATTATTTCGGACGTTATCGACATGACATGTTTTGCATGTTTTGCTTAGGTTTGTATTAGTTCAGTACTTCGGACATTATCGACATAACACGTTTTGCATGTTTTGTTTGTGTGTGTCTATGTGAACGAAATATAACAGCTAAATACTTGATTAACGAATTCATTTAAGATACCTTCAAGATGATTCACTGCCTCAATTAGATTCGGAATGATTGAGTATTTTAAACGTAATCGTGATGACAAATTTCGCATTGTTTTTGTTTTGGGAGTCTCTGTAAACTGACTATAAGAGCTACATTCTTTATTAACGGACTCATTGAAGATTTTTTCAATATAACTTCCTTCAAGAACATTTCATATAAAAAATGCACCCAAGCCTTGTGACTCTTTAACCGTAAAAGTTCTGAAATCATGTAAAGACAAGTCTAGCTCTCCTATTAAATCTGACATTTTCATTCACAAATCACTTCTAGTCTCTACAACCTTAGTTGAAGAATATTTTGTGACTTGGCACTTACGCAGCGTGAGAATGTGACGGCTGTTGCTTACTTTTGTATAATCACATTTATTAATAAAGTATTGTATAAAATAGTACATATATGAGCACAGAACGGATATGTATTTGTAACGTTGACTTAATTTTACATAACATTGTATGCCCTGCTGCGAAACCTTTCTGGCGGTCGTGCTGAATGTCCGGAGTTTTGAAATTGTTTTCTTCGGATGTAAAATAAATAAGAGCTAGACCCTTCTCCTCTTTTACAAAGACCTCCACACAAGGCATCCTTTCTTTAGGCTTATATCTCTCGCGTCCATAATCCCACTTAATCAAATAATCCCCTCCTATTCCATAATATAGTAAGCTTTACTTCTTATTTTCTTTTTATACTTCTTACTTTTCTTTTTTTACTTTTCTTTTTTTATACTTCTTACTTTCTTTTTATACTTCTTACTTTTCATTTTTTACTTTTCTTTTTTTATACTTCTTACTTTCTTTTTTATTTCTTTTCTTTTTCTTTCTTTCTGTTTTATAAATTCACTTTGCTGCGTAATTGCCAAGACACAAAATATTCTTCAACTAAAGATATAGAGAATTGGAATGATTTGTGAAAACAAAAAATCAGAGTTAATAAGAGAGCTAGACTTGGCTTTTTTTACATGAGATGTTTTGGATATCATTTCACGTTTTTGGTCGTAGTGCTCCTTTTCTTTATCTTTCGGACATCATCCACTGGTTTTCGCCAAGCGCACTGTAGACCCTTTTCGGTAGATTTGAATGAATTACGTTAGAGAAATCTCGCCGGTGTATGCAATTACAGGGTGGCTAGTGGTCAGGGAAAAATACAGTCAAAAAAAGTGATTAACACCAATGTATTCTTAAAGAAAAATTCATTTTAATTATTCGATCAAATAATCAAAATGAATTTTTCTAGAAGAATATACTGGTGTTCATCACTTTTTTTGACTGTATTTTTCCCTGACCACTAGCCACCTTGAATTAGGGATGCACTGAATAGTGATTTTGGCAGAATACCGAATATTCGGCACGCAGGTAAACCGGATATCGAATATTCGGCCAGACGAATAGTAAGCATTAGGCTGAATACCAAATATTCGGCGAGCAGAATAGTAACTACAAACCAAATAGTTGGCACACTGAATAGTTTGATTTTCGTCCTAATCGAATATTCAGTATTATGGCCGAATAGACCGAATACCGATCAGATACCGAATATTCGGTGCATCCGTATGTGCATCTGAGTCGATTATACTCTGAGCTCTTAGTTCATTTATCTTATGAACTAGAAAAGCATCATACGGATCAAGACCTCCTTATCATAGTATCAGACCTCTCAATCAGCAAGTTGCCTTTGACCGCTATACTTGTCCTGCTACTAGCGCCATCAATCGTCAGTAATAGTATTTACGACACGAAATCACACGAAATTTTTTCACAGCTCCATTTGTTCTATGCATTTGCTTATGAACTAGTAGTTTTCCTACCACTAAAATTTTATAGTAAATTTTATCTTATTTAATTGACAAGATCGTGTGATTACATGACGAAAAAAATTCTATTAAATTTTAGTGGTAAGAAAAAAGCGTAAGAGTTGGCAGCTATGCGGTAGCAGACCAGCTAGATTTTTCTATAGATTTTTCTATTATATTTTTGGATACCAGTTTTTTAGTAGAGACAATTTTGTTTTGTTTGATCGGAGAATTCTGGAATTTAAAAGAACAACATTTTCTCTAAAAATATACTGGTGTTCAAAAAGCCCGAAACATGGCAACTGTGCGGTAGTATCCACCAGGCGGCGATACTTTCCGGAGAAAGTCAATTAATAAGTTGGCAATTACCGCGGACATTTTCTCCCATAGACTTTCTCTGGATTGTCAAGTCTGATCTATGATAAGGGAGTCTTGATACGGATATTACTTTTGAAGTCAAATGTTATGAAATGAATTTCGTAAAATACAACTTTAAATTTATTATTAAAAATAATATTTCACATTTTCTAAATAATGTTTGTTCTCTCAATGTTTTTCGTAATTCTAAATTTATTTTTAAATACAACAATTTAATAAATATCAAGAAACTGTCATACTGGGCGTGTTCTTTCCTACCAGTAAATTTTAGTAACTTTTACTAATACGTTTTCTAGAAATTTTCTTATGATTGAATAAAGCGATAAAACTTTACGGAAAAACTGGTGGAAAAGATAATGCCTAGATTACGTATCAGGATTCGCCCCTGACACCGGCTCGCTTTTAGAAACCATAGCTGCCGACTCAAACACAGTATTTTTAAGTAAAAATTTTGGTTTGAATACGTTTATTTGATTTTTAGAAAAGCTCAGAAGTTGACAGCTATGAAAAACTATATACAGGGTGTTTCTAAATGAATATCGGGGTTTAACGCTTGGTAGTATTTATTACATAAAACTTAAAATTATAATTAATACATAATATGAAAGAGCAACTCAAACAGTTTTACCTGCAAGCTTACAAGTGTTCAACGTGAACACCTTTCGTTACACGGCACACATAAAGTCGATAGTTCAGTTCTTCCCAAACATTAATTAGTGTTTGTGGGGTAATTGTTACGACAGCTGCCTCAATCCTGTTTCTTAGGTCGGGTAGGTCAGCTGGTAATGGAGGCACATACACATGATTCTTTTTCTTTATGACACACAGGTAGAAATCACATGGCGTCAAATCGGGTGGGCGTGGAGTGGCGTTTGAGAAGAACTGAGCTATCGACGTGGTACGTGCCGTGTGAGGAAAGGTGTACACATTGAACACTTGTAAGCTTGTAGGTAAAACTGTTTGAGTTGCTCTTTCATTTTATGCATTAAGTATAATTTTAAGTTTTATATAATAGATACTACAAAGCGTTAAAACCCCGATATTCATTTAAAAACACACTGTATATTAAAAAAACTTTAGAAATGTATATAATTGTAGAAATTTTGTGTAAATTCTGTATTCTTATAAAATTACAAAATATCTTGAGATGAAATTGTTTTTCTCTTCTTGTCAAAATTAATAACGCCTTTAATTTACATTTTCTTTGATAGAGCAAAACCTTATTATAAACAACAAACAAAATAGAGAAATCGCACATACGAAGAACAAATAGATAATGCATGTAATCTAATGAAATTTTGTGCAAATTAATTAATCGTACAATATAAAGAAATTATATAACAGACAACGTGTTTATTTGCCTTGTCTTAAAAAATTGTAATTTTTATTGTTATATAATTTTAATTAAGCAACGACATAATTAAAATTACTTTTTCTACGTTCATATTTTCGTAAAAAAAATAATATAATTACTTTTTTCTGATATAATTAATTTTTCTACGTTTTTCTACTTTTTTTTTCTATGTTCATATTTGCATTGAAATACCTTGCCTTCAAAATATTGGAAAGTTAGTTGTAACGTAAAATTTAATATCGTAATATAAATTATTTTTCTTCTTTAAATAGCTTTACTTTAACACATAAAATTTTCTTTAAAGTATGTAAATTATTAAGTATACTTTTAAAATAAGAATCTTGAACGTAATTTCAATATTTTCGTTACTGTTTTAGTATTTTTTAACTAACATTCATTGTCAATTTTAATTAGTTATAATTTGTTAAAATTTGTTGTTTTTATATAAGAAAGAAAAAAAGAAGATTGCTGACAAATATTATTAACGTCCTTCAAAGAAAAAAAAGATAAAATAAAAAATACATGAACATTAGTAGTATTTTACATCTGAGATGTACTTAACATATTTTTGCATAAAGCTCCTTCCACTGTTTGTACTTTGTTATACTTATGGCATTATACTTTTCCGAATGTTGAAAATTTTGTAAAATTATCTTAAAAAATGAAAAATGTATAATTCTAAAAATGTATCTAAAAATATATCTAAAATATATATAATTCAATTTCTTAAAAATTCAAACGTCCCATTTGAGGAACTCCATGAATAAATGGATTAAAATTAAATTTAAGATTGGTTCTAAATTAAATTGAAGGTTTATTTTAAGTTTGATTTTAAAATTCTGCTTCGCATTATCACGTAAATATCCAATTTATTTTTTTAAATATTAAAATTAGTTTCATTTTCTCATCATGTTTTTTATTTTATATATTTTTTTTCGTTGCAGGGTAATTTACAATTACGTATAACTTTAGTTGGCGGCATTGTTGAGTGCGCATGCGTACTTATTATGGCATTCTACTGAAAATATTTTGTATTAGTTTGAACGACATATACATAGTTTACATGTCGGACGATTTTTGAGTACCACTATTAAAGTACATATATGCACTAATCTGAGATATAAAGCGATTATTTCTTTTAGTAAATACTGGTATTTAAAACTAGGAATACTTGGTAACTACGCAACCATTATAAAATTTTTGTTTTTCAGAATATTACTAAAAAGCCAAAATCGATACTATTGCGGTATGGAAATGTTATATATATAATAGAAAATGAAAGTTAAAGCTTGCAATTGTAAATAGTTTTTAAATTAAGATACAGCTATCTCCTACAAAATTGGTAATTGCAATCTAAACCTAAATTAGTTATTTAAATACGTATAAAAAATTGCTTCTTAAAAAAAAAATAATAAAAAAAAAATCGTTAGGTTTTTATTTGAATTTTATATTTCAAAATGTTATTAGCTTTTGGAAATATTATAACTCAAAAACAAAGATTCAGCAAATTTACTGACTTTAAATTACTAAGATTTCAAAGAAATTTTATATTTATTTATTTTACAATATGCAAATTATTCGAAAAATTAGTAATTAGACAAATCTAGAAACATTTTTTTTTTACTAGTTAGATTATGGCCT
This sequence comes from Maratus michaelseni, assembly GCA_963931845.1. NCBI lineage: Eukaryota > Metazoa > Arthropoda > Arachnida > Araneae > Salticidae > Maratus > Maratus michaelseni. The sequence continues at coordinate 308,517,238 of OZ007595.1, forward strand.
ACGAATTTCTTTAAAAAATGAATAACATTACATTAAACATATTATGAACAAAATTCATTTAAAAGAAAATTATTTTTATATTTGTGTACCATAGAATGGAACTCCTTTTCTTATAATAAGTGTAATAACATTACATTAAATATATTATGAACAAAATTCATTTAAAAGAAAATTATTTTTACATTTGGGTACCATAGAATGGAACTCCTTTTCTTATAATAAGTGTAGAAGAAAAAAAAATAGTTTTTTTAAATACTTGACAATAGGTATTCAATATTTATCTTTAAAATCACGTCTCATTTCGTGACTAACAATTTATGTTGTTCTAAAACCATTCCATTATAATACGTTAATATAGCGTGTGCACTGAATAAAGCGATGAATTTCCCATTATGGAAAATTTACTGCTTTAGAAAGCGTGTACTAGTGAATTTATTTAAAGTATATATACCATTTTTGGTCCGTTTCTTTTTTTAAAGATAATTTTAAAAACAAATGGTATTTAAACTATCTATTCAAGATTTCTAAATTGTTTTCTACACTTAAAAAATCAAAAGTTAATTAATATTAAAATATTTATTGATAAAAGTGTATTTTAAATAATGCTACAATCTTTAGTTTTTTATTTATATTTTGTATTTTAAATAATGCTAGAATCTTTAGTTTTTTATTTCTATTTTATTTTCTACGATAAGTGTTTTAAATATTTCATTGTTGCAGATTCACAGCCAGCTGATCTATTTCAGAGAGCGTGGTTTGATGCATAAATAATTCCATTGTTGTTAACCAATATAAAGTTGTAATCTTAAAGAATAATTGAGAGGATCAGGGTAAGAAAGTGCAAGCCACATTTTTTGGTGAAATAAATCTAACACTGGAATCTGTTGCTTAATATTGTAAATTATAATATCCTACATATAATTTGTTTCTAATGTCACTTGGTGGCAGCCTATGTGACAGGTTTCGTTTTTATCCCAGATGTGTATGCCCCCAATGAAGATAGCTAATTTACGAAAAACGTAATAGTAATATCTTTAAAGTAATGCCGTATTGTTACTCAGAATATCTCCAATGTTATTAAGACATTGGCGAAAAAACTTTAGGTTATATGTCTTGATTTGAGTATTTGATCAAATTTTCAAATTAAAATATCCCAGATGTTCAAAAATGTGGCTTGGCACTCTCTTGCCCCGACCCCCTCAATTGGCGACTTATTATCTGCACCGGGCTAACTGAAAAATATCTTTAAAACAATTTATTAATTTATTTATGTTTTAAAAATCATTAAATGCTGTATTGTCATCAGAAACATACCTGTGAACGTTATTGTTATAATTCTAACATACTAAAAAGTGAGAGAGAAAAACGATTAGAAAGTGTTCTCTTTACATGGAGAATCCGAGTTAAATAAAAAAAATGTAAAAACAATAATTATCTAAATTAATAACGTGCATAAATTAAGCACATATCGTGCCTCCTTCCAGTATTAAACAATAGCGAAAAATCATGCGTCAAGCATAGATCATGAAACACTTTCGGACTTTTCCAGAATACTTTAATAAGGTGAATGTTGATGAGTAATTAAACAAGGTCGAAGTCAAACCAAGCGGGGAGTCCTATCTTTCGGCTTAAGCTCAACTAGCCTCGCCCAGCAGGTTTATTTACCTAATTATACTGGACATTACTAAATTATACTTTGAAATATTGAGCAATAATTATACTATGTAATGTTTAAATACAATTTACCAATTCTACTGAGCGGTACTGAATACTACTATGGGATACTGAGCAATAATACTACTATGTAATAATACTGTAAGATGCTGAAGTAAATAATAATAACGGATAAAAGTGAGTACTGCATGAACAATAATGAATGAATGAATAATACCAGAGTAAACAATGATAAATTATGGTAAAAATACTAAATAACACTGTATGATGCCATAAAGAATAACTAAATTGCTAAGGTTAGAGTTTATGTAGTGTATAAAGGTCCTTATGCATATTAGAAGTTCACTTCATTTTCAACCTCCACTAAATCCAATGCAGGCAGCATGAATAAGTATTGATTGCGTTCTAGCAGAAACATACAATGACTAATTAAACAAAGTCAAAGTCAAACCGGATGGGGAGGCCTACCTTTCGGCTTAAGCAACAAATTAATCAATTTGTAAAACGCATAACAAACTTGAAAACCCTACACTCTAAAATTGGAAGGAGTGAGAAGTTGACTCTTTGGAAGAGTGAGAGGCATTTTCACTCTTTTAGGAGTGAATTTTTTAAATATGCACTCTTTAAAGAGTGGAATTTTCCACTCTCTAGAATGGAGTGAAATATCTCACTCCGTAGTCGGGAGTGACTGTCTCACTCCGTTGACAAGAGTGAGTGGTTCACTCCGTTGAGAGTGAAGAAAAACAGTTTTTTCCAATAAAACCACAAGAGGGCGCCAGCTCTTGGATACCCCATTATCGAAACGAAACGCCTAAAATGAAATCCTTTATATATAGTAGCACGATTTTTAAAAAACTGAAAAAGGAATTAAAATAATAAATGAACCGATAGAATTATGGACAGGAAATATATTTTATGCTTTACAAATTGCAGGATTTACCAGTGCTAAGACGAAAACAAATTTTTGAAGGGAAAACAAATATTTGAAGTAAATTTATGCTTAGCTGCAACACAATTTTGCTTCTATTTTATAAACAGAAATTTAATATCTCTGAATGTTAATTATTTTCCTCTTTATTTAAATAACCTATTCTACATATTTTATATCATTTCTAACCTCTTTATGAATATAAACAAAATATAATTATACAGATTAAATTTTGTTATTTTTAGCACGTTTGAAATTAAAATGTAAAACATAAGAGAAATGAAAAACGTTGCGTTTAATCACTAATTTTATACCATTTATTATAGCAAAAAAAAAAAAAAAAAAAAAAGAGTATAAATGTGTCGGTAATAGTCTTAGGAAAAATTTTACAGCTATAATTTAAGAAAAAAAATACGTTTTTTACCCTGACTGAAATTTCCTCCCTAAAAATTAGTTTTGAAAAGTAAATTTGGGGGCCCCTTTGTATTTCAGTGGGTAAGCTTCGGCTTCACGGGCCTATTTAGTAAACAGGCCCTGGGCCTCGGACAATCTTAATCGTGCTCTAATTATGGAAACATTATTAGCAAGAAAAAAATGAACGAATAAATAAATAACTGCTTTGTTTAGACGATTTCGGCGTTGTTGTTTTTAACGTTTAAAATATGAATATTGCTTTCTGAAATAATCTGTATGATAATCTTGTTTCTTGTTTCTAATTCTGCGTAATGCTTTCGATGGTAGAAGGTTTTTTGTAAAATTTACAGGGTTATTGCTTCCTATGCCTCTTTAAAAACATTCCAGATTCGATCAATCGTGGTGGTTTTGCCCTTTGAAAGACCTCTTTTCAGCAGACCAAATGCACAATAAACCATAAGAGAAACGTGTCAGGTGACTGGAGGAATATGTTGAAAGGTATAAATACAATACCTGTGTGAGTTTTTAATGTTTTCAACGAATACAGCGGTAGTTTTTGAAGTATGAGCAGTAGCTTTGCTTTGATGCAGTTTCACCCTTTAAAAGTCATTGTAATAAAGAAAATGGCACTTTTTTCTGTAAATATCGGATGTAAAACATTCTCTTAATAATATAATGAATTGATTGTAACACTTTTGTCCAATATTTTTATTTTTATTTTCCCATTCTAAGATAAATTTGCGATAGTCATAAATCCTTACCTGAAACTTCTTTTTCCGCCTTGAAATGGGCTCTATTTTCCATGTTTTTTTCCATCTGGTATCTTTTTACTATGTATATGTACTGATTTTTGGAATAGCACTTTCCAATTAATTGTTATGTTTATTTCGCACTAAAAAGTTTTTATATTATGCGCTTTGCAATCATTTTAGACTGTCGAATTAGCATACTTCTGTTCGGAAGAAAAAAAAAACGCATCTTCCCATTCACAGCTTTTTTGCATGCGCAATCTTGAAATAAGAATAAATTTGAAAGTATCAGACGATAATATAAATTACACATAATAAGTTGTTGTCAGAATTTTTTCCTCTAAAATAATTCCATTTTTTTAAAACCATTTATCAAATTTGTCTAAAAAAATGTGCGAACAGTCTCTGTATTATATGACACAGAAAGAAGGTTTCAGTTTTCTTATTTACACAGTTGAGAAACACCGTAAATATTTGTGATTTCTACACAAATATAAAAAGTGTGCTCGAATATCACAAAAGAAACAAAGCTAAAATAATGTAATAAGAACTTTTTCATTGTTAGCCGATGTAGCATGCTGTAGGTACCAGTTCTCGTACGAGCGCAGACGTCAAGCAGCAACGAGCTCGGTTAGTATTTGGGAGGGTGATCGCCTACGAACAAGCGTGTGTAAAAATGAGTTTCTCTTTTTTAATTCAAAAATTTTAGTCACTCCTGAAAGAGTGACTATTTACTGCTATCAGGGGTGAAAAAACTCACTCCTTTTGCAAGAGTGGATAGTCACTCTTCTGAAAGAGTGAGTATCCACTCCTATGCAGAGTGAATATTCACTTCTCAGGAGTGAGTATTCACTCTTTCAGAGAGTCAAGAATTTCACTTTTTCCTAGAGTGAATAGTCACTCTAAAGAGGTTGGGCAAATTTTGACTCTGCGATAGAGACTCTGCGAATTTAGACTCTGCGATATCCACTCCTCCGGAGTGAATATTCACTCTTTCTTATTTAGAGTGTATTTCTGCAATTACCATCAGGAGTTCGAAAAATATCCGAATTCTTTTGTGCAGCCCTGCATATGATCTATTGACTTGTATATATACTATATAGTATGCTAAACTTTAGTTCAGTTAGGAAACGCATAGCACACATAAAAATTCCTATTCAGCAATTTCCGTCAAAAAATCAAAATGTATTTGATATCTTTTGTACTGCCTTGTAATGATACATAGCATTTATATACACCAAGTAATATATAAGAAATTAGTTAAATTTAAAAACGCGTATCACAAATGAAAATCCACTTTCTAGAATTATTGTTCATATGCAATACTGTAACCGAATTAGTTTGAGAGTCCCTGTAAATGAACGATGAATATTGTGTCCACCATATTCTATAGTAAGCCTCTTTTAGTGCGTCTTAGTGAATATTCTTCGCTACCATATCAAACTATCGAATATGAAAAAATGCAGTTTTCGTTACTTTTAAAAATGGGACGATTGTCATCATTAAATTTTATTAGAATTATTTGTAGAACAGGGTTGTCAGTTTGGCTTTTTTTTTAATTCTGAGATGCCGAATTCGTACCAGAAATTTTAAGAATTTTTCTTTTTACTTTATGTAATCACGAAATGTCTGTCATTAAATAAAGGAAAAAATTCTATTTGAAATTTCTGTTATGGATTCGAAATTTTTATGTAAAAAAGGAGGCCATACTGTCAAATCTGATGAAGAATACTATTAAAATTTAGAGGTGATAATCGGTACATCTTTAAAAGCATTAAAAAATGCATTTTTTCACATTGGATAGTTTGACATGGTAGTGACGATATCGGGGCTCCCAACTGTCCCGCGAACGGAATACCAATAGTTTTTAACAAAAAATTTCTTGGTAAATTTCTACAACATTTCCGCAAAAAAATATTTCCTAAACTGGTTTCTGCAAAATTTGCAAGAAAAATCTAAAACTAAAATTTTTCGAATTCAAAATACATTTCAATATGTTTGAAATTGTAAAAAAACACCATTAAAATACACTGTAAACATTTTTTCCCCCATAGACTGTAATGTAACAGAATTACTTTGAGTGTCCCTGTAAATTAACTATAAGTGCTACACTTTTCATTTTCACTATACAAAACATGCCATGGTAATTCTCAATAGCATATATTAATTGCAATCTGAGTCTATTTACGCAAGTTAAATTACGGAAAGATAGACAAACCGAATTCATAAACACTTATCAACTATATTGGAAATTGTTCAAAATGATGAAATAAGATAATTTTAATTTTTAAAAATAAGATAACTTTTTTCTTTTTAACGGAAGGCTAATAATCAGAATATATTACATTTTGTTTAATTAAACAAGTTTATGTTGAACAACATACAAAATAAATAAACATAAAAATAATAATTAGATACATTGAAAATGCACTGGATATTAATGGATTTTGCACACATTATTTAATATTGAAAATAATGAAATAATGTATCAAATTAATTGTTCTTAATTATTATCTCTAAACATTTCGGATTTTTCGTACTTAAAAAATTATTATATTATCTCTATATATTATACATATGTTTTAATTAAGAAATATCCTATGCTTTCATTCGCATTGAAATGCTCTGCCTTCTTTATGAACAATCCGTTGTAATAAAAAAATAAATTTACGATAAAATTATTATTTTCAGTTTATAAGGCTTTATTTTAGAATTTTAACTCTTTTCTTTAGTGTATATTAATTATCCAGGGAGAATTGAAATAAGGTCTTGAACTTATTTTTAATATTTTGGTTTCGCATTTTTTTTTTCTAATACATCTAATTTTGTTTTTAAACAACCACAGATTTAAAGAGTTTTTGAATTCCACTTTTTTTATCCTCTTATTTGCATAAATCTCCAGTGAAATAAGACGAAGTTTTATTATAAAAAAATAGTTAGTGGTATTCTCCGCTCATAAATCTTTAAGTCTATAATCGTATTAAAACAGAATTAGGAGTATTATTTTTCACAGTAAAATGAATTTAAAAGAAATTTTGTACATCAATTTCTTTTCATAAAGTGATAAAGTTGGAGAGTACAAATTAATTTTGTTTACGTCCTCCAGCATGAAACATTGCATTAATGTTAGTAGAATTTTTCTCGACTGTTTAATGAAAATTTAGTTTAAAGAAATTTATTAAGTATAACTATGGAATTATGTTTCTCATTATCGTGCTTATACCTAATTTATGTTTAGGAATATAATACGGTTACATAAATTTACATTTTATGTATCTTATATATATATATATATATATATATATGTGTGTGTGTGTGTGTGTGTGTGTGTGTTTATTTATTATGTTACAGCGTAGTTTAAGGTTACAAATAATATTTAACTTATTAAATTTATGCGGCCAATTTTCGAAGAATCACTTTCTCTTCAAGTTTTTTCATTGTTTTTAATGGCAAATGTAATTAATTACTTTCTTCGATAATTACTCTCTCTAAATCAAAATTAATTTTAATGAAATTAAAAACAATATGCATAAAGCAGGGAGTGAATGCTAGACAGTGTTGCTAACGTTCGTCTAATGATTGTGTATTCCGAAATTCCAAATTGACACCAGAAAATTTTGAATAAATGTTTTTAAAAATTTATTCACGTATTAGCTTTAGCTGTATTAAGCAAAAATAACTACAGTGACCTCTCACTTATACGACTCTCAGTTATACGACTATCTCGGTTATACGCCGAATTCTCTTGGTCCCGTCCACGCTTTATGGGAAATAATGCTAAGCTTCTCTCAGTTATACGACTGCTTCTCTCACTTATACGACGCTTTAAACGGTTCAGGAAATTTTACATTTCTCACTCAAGAATTCATTTTTATAATCTTTAAAGTACAAATCATTCACGTTCACTTATTTTTATCCTTTCACTCTTATTAAAGTGTTTATCATTAATGAATAACATTTTTTATCTACCTTCGTGTGTTATTAACGATGAAATCTAAGGTAGGAGGGAATTCCCTTAATGAAAAAATGTGACATCGCAGTCAAATAAGAATTGTTTTAGGAAATGTTGTTTATCACAAGACCACATTGCTAGTTCAACGAATGAACCCGATTTTGAGAACGTATGGGAATCCTTTAATGACGAAGACTGGAATGAAATGTTTATGGACGAAGGTATTAATTTCAAAGGTTAGGTAGACTGTGATGTAATGGAAAACTTCTTCTGTCAGAACTGAGAACTGCTGATGAAATCTTTGAGGATATCAATAACGAAGACGTGAGCGAGGAGGATGACGAAGATGAGAACAATGTTCCTGATGTTGTAAATTTTTCAGAAGCAAGTGCCCCTTTAAATGCATTAAGGAAGAATGTCCATCAAAATGATTATTCCCAAAATAGCTTAACAGCTTTATTAGACTTACAAGGAGACGGCCAAACATGGTGCGCACAGATTTTGATGATTTTAAGGTATGTTATAGAGATCAAACCCCTAACTATCCTGGTCAAAGGTTTCCTTCAAATGGCCCTTAGTTTTTGAGAAATTCGGGGTTAAAGTTCAGCATACGTTTGAAATACCCAATAGATTGCTATTTCGAACGAGGTCTCTGTGGTGCAGCGCTAGCATGCGGGATTCCTGAACGCAATGCAAGGGTTCTGTCTCATCCTATGCCTTTTTTTTTTGTTTTTTTTTTTAAATTTTTGGCGCATTGTACGTTTTAAGCAGAAGTGGGAATTCTGCATCTTTGAACTTTTTTATAATTTCATAATAAATTATATTTACATTTTCGAATGTTTCATAAAAATTTATAGTTTTTCTGCAATTATTAAACTAATATTTGTGTCGACGAAAATCCAAGATAATTAAAGTCTAGAAGTCCCGTCTTTTTTTTTTTTTTTAACTTACTATTATTGTTGGCATTTATGTTTATTTATTTATTTATTTATTTATCATAGTTATAAAATAATACATACTTTTTTTACTTGCATTTTCTATTTTTTTTTAAAAAGTAATTGATGAGGAAAACATTTACAAAATAATATATCCTTTTAATATTATTTGATTCGTTCTAAAAATCTTGCAACATCTTAACTGATGAGATACAAAAATGTTTATCATTACCGTCATTGACATTTTTAATTAAATAAATATAGAATTAATTGGGTGATACATATCGCAAAAGTATTGAAAACATAAAATGGCATTAAAAATCGCCATAAAAAGAATTTCTTAAGAAGAAATTTTTTTAACAATGTTGGAAGAATGCCTTAATTAACATAATATATATTTTTTAAATACTCTACTTTTATATATATTAAAAAATGCATTAAAAGTTGGAAAAGAAATGCTAATTATCACCCGTATAAGTCCAAATAAATACACATTTAATAAAGGATACTTATTGTAAAAACCTTTAAAACATAAAATGACATTAAAAACAGCACAGTTTATAAAAAGCGACTTTTTTGCAAGATCATGAATGTTTTTAACATTGTTGGAGAAAAGCATAAATAAATTTAATATATATGTATATATTAGTACTTGATTTACGATAAATACATTAAAAAAGGGTAAATGAATATAGTATGTATGCTTTTTAAAACTTAATTTGCGGTAAATACGTCAAAAATACGTTAAAAGATGAGAAACAAAAATGCTTAATCATCACTAGTAAATACACAGTTAGTTGGATGATACTTATCGTAAAAACATTCAAAACATAAAATTACATTACAAACAGCACAATTTATAAAAGCAACTTTTTTACACGAACATGATTTTCTTTAACAATGTTGTTGGAAAGCATAAATCGTTTAGATTTATGAAAATTTCTCTGCTATCTATTAATTTTGATGCAGACCATGCGTATCTTATCATAGGGCGGAAGTGAGGGGAGCTAAATTGATGTAATATAATTGAATGTATTTTTATAATATCTTCTCGTGAAGATATTTCCCTCTGGTTTTCTAGCAAACTTGTTGCATTTTGTAACCTTTTCATGAAATTTTTTACTTGGCGAAAAAAATAGACATCACATGGCTGGCAAACAGGGGTACATTTTGGTGGAATTATTTTTTTTATGCATGATACCTCCCCATTTTCATTTTCGAAAATCTCATCATAGATTGCCGAATCTGTCTGACCTCCCCACGAATCAATTATCAAAAGAAAAGTATTTTTCTTAACGTAAGGAAGAAGACAAGTTTTTAAATATTCTGCATAGGTTTGCTTTGTCAACTTACCGGATTTTGAACACGTAACGATTACGTTCTTAAACGTTGCGCTCAATTCACTTACCTTCTTTTGAACAATTGGACCAAATGTTCCAGATTGTTCACGTAAGCAAATGAACACGAATGGTAAAACAATTCCAGATGCTGTAAGAGAGTACTGTGCTGTGTAAGAATGCGTTAATTTATTCAAATTTTTTTTGACAAACACTGATTTAGCTCCTCGCTCAGCAAGTGATCTGTTGTAGGTTGTTTGGTACTGGCATCCAATTTGATCCGTATTAATTACGTAATCCAAGTCAAATTTACTAATTAGCACTTTTGTTTGTACACGGAATCTTTCAGCCGCTTCCATTATTTCTTCAATCGTTGTAATTTCTTTGTGACTGACAAATTTCGTCACTTTACGTTGTCTTATCCGATGGTTCTTTTTAAATCTTTCTACCCATCTGGGACTTGCAAGAAAATGGAAATCATCCGACTGAAAACATTCAGTCGCACTCATTGCCCAGTGTTGTAAAGTCCGTGTCGTGACCTGTATATTAGTAATAAAAAATGAGTTAATAAATTAATATAATAGTTTTCAATTTTTTTTGCAGTTACATCAGTAATTGAAAAATTTCGTTTTGTTTTACCTATTCCATATTATTTCGAGCTTCAACAAATCTTTCATACGTTTCATAATCAATGCTTTTCCATTTGTCAAAATAAGTACCTCCACGATTTACATCATCTTTCCATCTACGTAAGAGATGCTTTTGTTTTAAGCGACTTGCTCCATTAGCTTGCAATGATTTTAAACTCCATTTTGGATGGGCTTCAGCTAAAGCAACCGCATTCTTTTTGTACCACAATGGGATATAGTCACGTGGTTCGGGTGAAAATTCCTCAGCCACAAAATTCGCTTCATCTTCGTGAAATCTCGGACACTACATAAATAAATAATTAAAATTAAATTATTTGATTTCGATTTTTTTTATTGAACAATAAATATAATGAATATTTTTGGTAAAGTAACAAAACATACCTCTGTAAATTCGTTATGTTCATCTTCTTCATTCATCATTATCAATTCATCGGAATAAATAATTTGACGACTGTCCAATATGTCTAAAATTGAGCTATGGAATTATTCAGCCATTGCTATAGAAGCACTAGAAATATTAACAGATGGCGAATGTGTAAAGAGATTATAATTTTCTAACAATGTCTCGCAATATTTTAGAGCATTCGTTACTTCATATTGTAGTTTTTCTTCCAAGCCAGAATTGTCCATATCAGTGCTTGTTCCTTCCATTATATTACAATCTAGAGAATTTTCCTATATACAGCATTACTCCAAACATTGCAACTGGCTGCAAAAAAAGCTTATGCCAAGGAAAAGAATTTCATTCTGATATTTCCATGAAAGTCGCAGCAGACGATTTAAAAATATATATATTTTTTTGTATGTATTGCAAATTTTATCTCTCATTTACAGACGATTTTTGCTTTTCCAGTTAAATTTTTATGCGTGATATTGGCAGTGTTTTAACTTGTTAGATTGAAAACAAATCTGAAATGTAATCTGTCATTTTTTTGTGCGATTGAAAAATGATATTGAGTTTGAACTTTAATGATAAATGTATTTAGAGTGCACTAAATATTTATACAACTGGAAAAAACTTAAATATAAGTGTTACTGCTTTAAAATTCTATTATTTTTTTGAAAATATCTAATCTCACATGCGTTTGGGAGATTCGAAGTGAAAATTATTTTGTGTAAGTTATACAAAATAAAATTGTATAACATTAAAAAAAAAAAAAAAAAAAAAAAAAAAAAAAAAAAAAAAAAAAAAAAAAAAAAGTATTTTTTCAGAACTGTGCTTAAAATATAAAAAAGTAAATAATAATAAATAAATAAATAAATCTATACATTAATTAGCTTGGAGTTTCGTAAATAGAATATTAGTTTAATAATTGCAGAAAAGCTATAAGATTTTATGAGACATTCTATAATTTATTAGGAAAAATATAAAAAAAAATGAAAAAAAAATATAATATATATATAAAAAAGTTCAACGTAGAATTCCCACTTCTGCTTGAAACGTACAATGCGCCAAAAATTAAAAAAAAAAAGGCATAGGAGGGGACAGAACCCTTGCATTGCGTTCAGAAATCCCGCATGCTAGCGCTGCACCACAGAGACCTCGCTCGAAGTAGCAATCTATTGGGTATTATAAACGTATGCTGAACTTTAACCCCGAATTTCTCAAAAACTAAGGGTCATTTGAAGGAAACCTTTGACCAGGATAGTTAGGGGCAAGACCTCCTTATCATAGTATCAGACCTCTCAATCAGCAAGTTGCCTTTGACCGCTATACTTGTCCTGCTACTAGCGCCATCAATCGTCAGTAATAGTATTTACGACACGAAATCACACGAAATTTTTTCACAGCTCCATTTGTTCTATGCATTTGCTTATGAACTAGTAGTTTTCCTACCACTAAAATTTTATAGTAAATTTTATCTTATTAAATTGACAAGATCGTGTGATTACATGACGAAAAAAATTCTATTAAATTTTAGTGGTAAGAGAAAAGCGTAAGAGTTGGCAGCTATGCGGTAGCAGACCAGCTAGATTTTTCTATAGATTTTTCTATTATATTTTTGGATACCAGTTTTTTAGTAGAGACAATTTTGTTTTGTTTGATCGGAGAATTCTGGAATTTAAAAGAACAACATTTTCTCTGAAAATATACTGGTGTTCAAAAAGCCCGAAACATGGCAACTGTGCGGTAGTATCCACCAGGCGGCGATACTTTCCGGAAAAAGTCAATGAATAAGTTGGCAATTACCGCGGACATTTTCTCCCATAGACTTTCTCCGGATTGTAAAGTCTGATCTATGATAAGGGAGTCTTGGTTAGGGGTTTGACCTCTATAACATACCTTAAAATCATCAAAATCTGTGCGCACCATGTTTGGCGGTCTCCTTGTTAGAAAAATAAATAAATTTTCTCTTTCCGTCAATGACAATCACAAACTAATGTTGCTTCATTTTTTGAAAAAATCTTATCTGTAAATCTTTAAAAAAACATAGTGCTAAGTGAACTGTTTTGTGACCTTTTTTAATATATTTTATGTTTTATTTTTAAATATATTTTAAAATATGTTCTTAGTATTCAAACGTTATCGTTTTTAATATATTATTTAATATATTTTAATATATTTTGTTTTATTTTTAAATATATTTTGAAATATGTTCTTAGTACTCAAACTTTATCGTTTTTAATATATCTAAAATAATTAATGCATATAAAATTTGAAACTTCTATAATAAGACAGTCTGTCACTTATACGACTTTTTCCTACGGATTCCCTGAAAGTCGTATAAGTGAGAGGTCACTGTATTAAATATATAATACTGGTGATAATTTGGAATATCTGAATAAAACATCCATCAGATGATGCAGCAGTGATGTTAAATAACTAATTTTATAATTAAAGTATAGCATATCGTCTACGTCTACAACATTTGTACTTATAACCTAAAACATTTTTCAAAATAATTATTCAATTAGAAATGTAACAAATTTGTACGTAAAAAATTAAACTTGTTAGAGATATGTTATAATTTTCGACTAAAATATTACGCTGTTAGGAATATTTTACATAAAGAACTATACTGGCAACAAATTAATAAAAGATTTGTTGTAGCATAAAAGTAATTTTTTTTTGAAAATATTTATTCATTTGTTTTTCTAAAACACTTTAATTTATAATATAAAAGTTTCTTTTTACGAAATTCATTATCCTGCAAAATTTCGAAACAGGCTCTTGAGCTTATTTTCAATGCTTGGGCTATGCTTTCGGTTTTTTGATTCATTATTCATAGTTAAATTTGAATTATACAGATTAAAAATATAAACAGTTCATACTTGCACTTGTACTTTACTAAAACAGTGTAAATAAAATCATTAAAACTTAGTTAAAAGGTAAATTATTCCAACAGTTTCGGCTAAAATTTTATAGCCTTCATCAGAGGAATAAACAGATGAGCTTATAACTTGAGAGAGAGCTCACCAATTCTTTTTTTAAAGGTACACCCCACTGTTAATAAGTAAGAGATGCAATTATTTCCTTTATATTTTTTTATTGCATTACATTATAGTTTAAAATGATTAAAATTTTAATTTATCAATTTTATGCGGCTACTGCTGTTAGTTGTTGACTTTTTCCATGTTATTTTAAACGATAAAATTATTTTAATCTTGGCTTTTGCAGATTATTTCTGCACTATTTTGCACTATTTTGACATTAATAACAATATACATACTACAGAATGAAACTTGAAGATTATAATAGACATTAATTCTTTAATTAAAATTTAGAATATCGACTAAAAATGTGTTATTGTTTTCTAGGACATTACTCTAATTGTGTAATTGTATGTGTATAAAATTTTAAGTAAAACGTTTTTTAAAGTATAAATTATTTTATAGTAAAATTTAGTAGATTATTCATAAATTTGAAGAATCACACACTAATGGCTTGGATACCTAAAACAATTCCATTCTTTTGTAAATAGAGTATCAGTATTGATCATTAACATACTGATCATTATTTCATCATATTTATGTACAATTAAATATTATCAAAAAAATTACTTTTTTTTTCTTTTTTTTTAATAACAACCTTCGCAGCAGTTACCTTCGCAACCTTGCAGTTATCCAAAATAGAAATATTTAGCTAAAGCTCTAAAGAATGCATGTATCCTGAAAATAAAGATAACGCGGGAAGGAAAATCGATATCGCATTTGGAGCGATACAAGTTGTGCATCTAGCAACAAAAAACAAAACGGCAAAATGAAAGTTTCGTGGAAAAAGTCACGTGATCTCTAGAGCCCTTGCGTGATCGAAGATAAAATCTTCCACGTTGAATCTGTTCTATTGCTTTTATATATTGATTAATATACGGAAGTGCTTGAATATTTAAAAATTCATTTAACCAAGCTGAAATGTTTGTTTCGTTACGGAGTAAAAATGACATATTTTTGTATATATTATATTTATGAATAACTGTGATAGACTTGGTTTATATTTCTTTCGCATTTGGCTCTGTCTCAATTTTTCTTTCTCTTCATGTGTGTGCATGTATTTTTATTTGAGTGATATATAGGCTGTCTCAGAAAACGATTATTTAGAAACTCATACAGATGAGCTGAAGTGTGTTTCTTATTACAGACTAAAACAAAGACAATATTTATTGATTACATTTCTTACACGTCTTTGTTTACATTTAATTTGTATGTGATCCAGTCTTAAAAAAAGTCATTTTTCGCTTGTATATCTTTATGGAAATGATTAATTTCCTCTTTTACAAACAGGTGAGAAGACGATTCTTGTGTTTAAAATAATCAGTATGATTTTTTTATATACAAACAGAAAGCTACTAGCTCAGAAATATTAATTTAATATATTTTTTTCTTTATTAGAAATAAACTTCTTTTACGCTCGTAGCTTTAATTTATCCAAGCTGAAATGTATATGTATACAGCGTTTTGAAAAGCAAATAAGTTTATGAATTATTGTAGTTAAACATTGTTTATACATTTGGTTCTGTTTTAGTTCTTTTTTTTTTTTTTTTTTTAGAATTGGAGTGATTGATTACCATTTTCACAAACCATAGATTAAGTAATGCATTTATTTAAAACAGTAAATCCTGCAGCACAAAATTACTCTATTTTTTTTCTTTGTGTAGATCACCGCCCCCTGAATACTAGGCCTGCGCGCTGAAAAAAATGGCGGCTGTCGCAGGCGGAATCGTTTGTACAATCCCTCGAACTTCAACACCAATAATATCTAAAAGTTATCTTTGACTCATTTGATCTCCGAAAAACAAGGCGAAGAAAACTTTTAGAAATTATTGGTGTGGAATTTCGAGGGACCGTTCAAACGCTGAAAAAAAAAAATTGGCCTGCGACAGCCGCCATTGTTGTCAGCGCTCAGGCCTAGTATTCAGGTGGCGGTGTGTAGATACACAAAAATAAGGACAGAAGAGTTTTTTTTTGTTACAGAGAAAAACAAATCGATATTTTTTATTAGACTCTTGTTTAAATTTTATTTTCTGTTTGGCTCAATGGTAAAAGCCGTTGTTTCTGTTTGTGCTATGGAACGGCTGATTTCTTTTATAAAAACAATAGGGATGATAACGCATTTATTGAAAGCAGTCAAGCATGTCGCAAAATACGAAATATTTCGTAAAAAATATATATTCTGAATTCAACTATTCGATTTTTTACAGAGTGAACAAAAGTAAACACACACATATGTATATATAGATGATTAAACGGTAGTGATTACATTTATTTCATGTTTGGATGTGTCGCGTTCAGCCGGCAGTTGAGTAATGTGGTGATTACAAGCGTTGAAATATTAAAAAATGATTCCCTGTATTTTCATTACATTAAAAAAAATCTTACTGACAAAAAAAAGTATCCAATTTTAAATAAAATTTAAAACTTATCAGCGTTTTTAAATTTGAATTTTCTTCAAGGTGCGTAAACTTCTTGGAATTTTCAAAGTTTCTGGCACAAGTATTGAGTTGTTCGGAAAGATTGTTCGTACCGGAAAATTCAATCATTTAATTATTAGACATTAATTTCGATAACTAATGTCTAGCAATTGACGAGCAGAATTTTCCTAGACGACGGAAGGAACTTTCCGAACAACCCAATATTTCAGATTAAAATAATTCTTTTTGATATTGAAATTGCAGAATTCGTAATCACTGCGTTTATTGGTAGAATTTGTAATAAAGTTTTGCGACAAAATAAGGAGATACATTCTATTTAAAAATTGGCTTTAAATTAATTGTCTTTAAAATTTAAATCTTTCTTTGTATTTTTTATCTAGTCCTTATATAAATTTTACGAAACCAATTAATAATGTTTATTGCGTTTTTGAATAATATATGGATTATTAAAAATATAAACCTATGAGTAACAAATTTCATAAAAAAGTTATTTACGCAGAATATAAATTTATATGAACAAGACGTCTCTTAAATTCCAGTACGCAAATAGCTTTAACCAAAATTTTTAACATCGGTATATTTTTTAATACTTAACCCTTCTTTGCATGAGTTTTTCTTTTACAATTGTGTTTTTTTATACATGTATTAAATATTAGACACCAGAAATTTTAAGATAGTTTTTAACTTTGTTCAGCAACATAGTTCACGGAAAATTTACTGGATTAATATTTCTATATAAATATAGTGGTGGAGCAGAAGTTGATTTATTTATTAAAAGTTAAATAAAAAGTGATGGAAGTTTACATCACTATGTAATTAAGGGTTAAGAAAAAAAATAAACAAGAAAGACTAAAACTTTTTATGTACCAAAAAAATAAAAATAAAAATAAAAAATAAAATTGTAGCTTCTTGTGTAAAATTTTCAACGAATATTCAAAAGTGAAAGAAAAGGAAATTTACAAAAAAGAAGAATGATAAGGAAATGAAGGTATTCTATTTAAAGAAGTAAAATAATTTTCCGGATAATGTAACTTATAAAGAACTTCTTTTAAAGGTTTTTACTTTTTATAATGATTTTTTATGTTTTTATAAAGAAACAAATATTTAATTCAGAAAAATAACTTATTTCGTAAGATTTGAGATTGTGTGAGATTTCTTTTTTCTTTTTCTGTACCAAAAAATATTTGCCGGTTCTTGTATTGCATTTAGAATGAAGAAACAAAAGCAAAAGCAAAATAAATTTAAATAAAGAAAGAATGGGAAGAAAGCGTACGTATTCTGGATTTGATGAAAAATAGTTTTATGGAAAATATTATTTATCAATATTTCTTTTAAAATAATTTCTCTTTCTTCTTATAATGATTTGCTATGTTTTTATAAAGATAAAGAAACAAATATTGAAACTAAAATTACAAATGTATAGAAAATGACTTTTTTCATATCTAGTATTAAACAGCGCCCAAACTCTTTTATTCCGAACTTTCTCTTTTTATATATTTCAGAGGAAAATATTTGTATTTCTGTAATGTTAAATTCATACCAGAAATGTCAATAATTTCATTTAAAAATAATGAAAATAGATTATTCCATTTTTAGGTGTGTTCATAATCATATGAATACGTAGTGCCTATAGTCGTCATCTGGCCCGTCCGTCTGACCGCATATAACAGAGCAAAAACTGCCCAAACGAACGGTTTGAAATTTAATATATATGATCGTTGCAGAATTTTGTCGAGTCATTTCAAATTTTATGGAAATAAAATTCAAACTTAAAAGATATTATTAAAAGTATTCTTCATTCTATTAAATCCTATCATACGTAATTTTTTCAATGATATCCCATGATTTGTAATGATTCTAGGTTGCCATGATCATTACGTTTTATTTAAGATGAAGCCATATTATTTCCGTATTACGGAATTTAAAAACCGAATTTGTATACTAAAATTGTTTAATTATAGCAATCCTATAATCTACAGACAGTTTTTTGGATAGATGTTTCCAGAGAAATACCGTAATTTTCGGCGTATAATCCGCAGCTCAAAGAGTCGTTTTTCGACTCAGAAATATTATTTTATAAAATGTAACTTAAAAGATCGTTGTAAATATTTAACTACAATTATTGAATAAAATTTCTGGGTCGAAAAACGACTCTTTGAGCTGCGGATTATACGCCGAAAATTACGGTAGATATTAACCCTTTGAGGGGCGGTGGGATATATTATATCCCACCTAATTTTAATCCGACTCAAACCGGAAACTTTTAATTAAATTTTACTTTTTCAATTTTGACGGAAAAAGTTGAAAAATTGCCCTTCCATATTTTGAAATAAATTCTTTCGTAAATACCGGTGAGAATTCAACGTTACAAGAACACAGTTGCTTGCCCCTGAAAGGGTTAAATGGAAAAATAATCTAAACCAGTGGTTTCCAACCTTTTTTTAGCCGCGCCCCACGAAAACATCTCTAAAATGATGATGCCCCCCCCCCTATAACATGTAATTCTCATAAAATTTTAAAAGAATTTACTCCTGACAGAGTAAAAAGCATTTAACATTGATCGTGAAACGTGCCGAAGGTAATGGATGAATCAAATATTTTTTTATAATTATCTGATACCCCTCGTAGTTTACTGGCACACGGTCGCCACGTATGCGTGATGTATAGAGTGCTCAGAATCCTTGATTAGAAAAATCAATAATTTTGAATAAAACTTTTTTGTCTTATTTAATCACAGAATTTCTGCGATTAAATTACTAATCAATTTATAATCAGAATAAAAGGTGATAAAAGATTCGGTAAAGGAAGGTCGTCAAGTAATTGCTAAATATACACTTGAATAGTTTCATGTGTAAAATTGATTTTTATGTGACATATTGCAGTGCGACTCATTCAATAAATAATCGAAAAAGTTGTTTAAAATTCTAAAATACTTATAAATCAGAAAAATTATAAAGAGTTTTTAAATATATAAAAGTATCTAAATGACTTAAAATGTTTTTCTCTATAATTATTCTGGTAGGATTGTATTTAAAACTTTTGAATGGATACTTTTGAAAAATTGCATAAAAGCTAGTTTTTAGCACTTTCCAACCTAGTTGAAAAGTGCTTATGACTTCGGTTTGTCTGGCCGTATGGCCGTCTGCCGTCTGCCGTCTGGCCGTCTGTCCGTGCTCTAACTCCCGTAAATATGCTCGGATTGCCCTGCAATTTTTATATGTTATAATCGTTATCTATAGCATGTTCCCTATTTCAACGGAAGTGTGTAGCACTGATAGTTTTTTTACAGGGACACTCAAAAGAATGCCGCTACATTGCGGTCTATGCGGAAAAATCATTTGCGGTTTATTTAAATAATGTTTCACTATTTTAAACGCATTGAAATTTATATATATCACTAAGGTGCATTAGAAGAAGCTTAATATGGAATAGGGTGTGCATAGCACTTATACTTACTTTACAGGGACAGTCAAAAGAATTCCGTTACATTACGTCTATGGATAAAAATCGTCTGCGGTTTATTTAAATAATGTTTCCCTATTTTAAACGCATTGAAATTTATATAAGGTTCATTACAAGAGACTTACTACAGAATATTGTGTGTATAGCAGTCATCGTTCATTTACAGGGACACACAAAAGAATTCTCTACTGTATGTTTACAATAATTCCTGGAAGTGCGTTTTAAGATACTGAACGCGATTTTAATTTTAAATCGCTTTTTGTATATTACGTGGTGTGTATAAATTCTGTAGATCCTATACAGGGAAGCAGAAAAGTTCGGGAACACATTTCCGTATTATTTAACTTGAGACGGAGAATTTTAAACTGTGCTACGTGTTTCTTAACTGAACTAAAATTTAGCATCCTATGTAGTATATATACAAATCTATAGATCCTATACAGAGCTGAATAAAAGTATTCGGATTACTTAGATGTCATCTTTAAGCTTATTAAAGAGTTTGATTCGTAAAATTATTTTGGAAGCTTTGGAAAGTGTTACATAATCTATGCTTGACGCATGATTTTTCGTTCTTGTTTAAATTTTGTTTTTGAAATTTGAATGTGTAACTTTTATTTTCAGTCTACAACATTACTATTAGAAAAACAATTCAGAAGGTATGGGTTCACAGAAATTCTGAATTGTCCCCTTGAAAAGTTAAATTGCCCCCCTGAAAAGTCAAATTGCCCCCCTGTGGGCAATTTGATCGCCCCACGTTGGGAACCACTGGTCTAAACATAGATTTCAAGTTCTGAAAATTTGAAAGCTGGAATTTTCAGTAAATGTAACAAAAGATAAATGTTGACAATTTAAAATGTACTTATTTTATTACGGAAATTAATCATATCATAATAACAGACAATATATTTTTTTCAGTGAAATAGTAACGATGATTTTTTTTTCATTGACTTGTATTGGATATTTGCCCATAGTATAATTTTAATGTAACAGAATTGTAATCAATTGGTTGTAAAAGTGTATTGACACTTAATTTCATAAAATAAAATTAATATTTAGTATATGAAAATCTGCACATATTTGTATTCGTGCATTTTTGCATAAGAGCGCAACAGCTATTGCACCAAGATCTGAATATTTATAAAACTAGTTATAGTACTAACGTACCTCATTTGTCACATTTGACGTACAGTTTCCAACTTGTTTCTTTTCACATGAGTTTTAAAAGTAAAATTTTATTCAAGAATTCTAATACAAATTTCGATAAAAGTTAAGTGTTATAAATAATTTACCACCGCCCTTCAAGGAGTTAAGGAGAATCGTCATTCAACTCCTACAATTCCCTTCCTTAATGTTAAACATATGGCCGTAGAATGTATTCTTATAAAACCTGAGGAAATATTTAAAATATCTCCTCAGTTGTTTAATATGTTTAATTAATTTTTTATTTGTACTCTTCTTAGAAAATGTCTCCGTTTGAAAATATTTGCAATATATACACTAAATTTAATATTTTATGTGTTAAAAGCTGAGGAACTGTGAGTAAGAACACTTGAAATAAAATAAAGTATGTATTTTAGAAATATTTTTACAACTAAGGGAAAAAAAGAGATATCGTTTAAGAAGATACACAGAAAAAATAAGTTAAAAATATTAATTTTCTGAGGACATTTTTTTAAATATATGAATGCATGCCCATAAAATTAACTATTGCGAGCGGAAATGGTCAATTGATGTTCTTCCAACATTCTTAAGAGCGATTTTATAGAGTGGATCCCAAGAAACCGGTCCCTAGCGAAATAATAGGTTGAGATATATGTAACAACCTAGGTAACAGTTTTATGACACCATTATTTGTGAAAAGTAATATGTGTTTTATTTAATCACAGAAACTGAAATTAAAATTGACGAAGTTTACTTTTTAAAAATAGTGGTGACAAAACATCGTAAAAGTAGTTGCTTTTATGAATCTCGTGCCAAGAGAAATGTAATTGAAATTGAACATAATTTGAACTGAAGAAACCTCAGAGATATGGGCGAAACTGCTTTTCAAAAGACACAGTGTAGTGTGATTGTGTCTACATGCTTAGAGTAAAATATAAGAGTTTTTCGGAAGAATAGAAGCACGGGAAGCGAGAAATGAAAGATGGGAAAGATAAAAATGAAAAAAAAAAAGAAAGAAATATGTACAAGAAAACTGGGTATGTGTGCCTTTGGGGGTATGTGTGCCTGGATATGTGTGCCTATGGCTGGCTTTTGAAACGACGAAACTATATCTATATGTATTTTTATACGAAAATAACTAACTACGTTTTTAATGATAACTGTTAATGTACGTATTTTATTGACAATAAATATAAATATATTTAACAAAAATATAGTGTTAATTAACGGTTATAGTACTGTAAAAAGACACATTTATGCCACTACTGCTCTTCAAAGTAAATACTAATGCCTAAAGGTTGGTAAAACTAGAAATAAGATTTAAATAAGAAGGTACATAGATTAAAATTTGTTTCGCCGGGCATCGTTTATCGTGGCATATACTGTACCTTAAATGAGCGCATTCCATGTTCAAGTAATAATGCATACTTAAAAAAATAACATTGACGATAAATAAAATGTGAAATTACTTCATTTCTATGGCTGCAAGATTCTAAGTTTTTTTAAATGAAATAAACATGTTTGAACTATAGCTTTGATTTTATTTATTAAAAACAAATATATGTGCTACACTTCATTAAATAAACGCAGCACACATTTTATTAAATAATTAATTTGATTCAAAACACGTTTATGTGACTAAAAAAACAATAAAAGTTGGCAGCAACTCATTTTGCACATTATAGGTTTTAACAGAAACTGCTTAACACGTTCACTGCCGGGTTAAAATTACCGGAATTTTATTTTACTTAGAAAGTTCGAATTCATACCAGAAAATACTAATAGCAATATTTGCAAATATTCAAATTTTAATTGCTTTAAAGGCGTATAGCCAACATAGGGGAAAAGTACCTAAGCCGGGACTCGAACTCGGGTCATCAGTATAGTGCACTGGCGTTCTCCCAACTGAACCACTTGGGAACGATACTCAGCATTATACTGATGACCCGGGTTAGAGTCCCGGCTTGAGTACTTTTTCATACAAGCGTCTAGCCCCTGCACTTTGGGTACGATTTCAAAAAACGGATCGTTCTGCGCGCAAGCGCGCCGTAATCTGCTTTGAGAGAGTGGAAAGGTCATATTCATTTTATTCAATTCCGCGGCAGTTTTTTAAAATTCGTAAAAGGATTTTGATTTAAAACATTTAGCGTAATATAACTAAATATTTTCTTTCACAAATTTCATTTAGTTTTTTTTTTAACATTCTTAAAGAAATTCAATTTCAGACTTTTACTAAAATACATTTTTTTTCCTCCGGATTTTTCAATTTTTAAGGATTTTTAACGATTTTATAGCGTTTTAAAGCGAATTTTTAACATCCAAAAAACACTTTTTAACATAAAAAAAACATCACTGGACACACGAAACTCGCTTTGCAGCAATTTCTAGAATGCACGAAATTCATTCAAGCGGCGGTCAATAACTTGCGTATGTACGCTTCGCGTCCATAAAAAAAAAACATCACTGGACGCATGAAACTCGCTGTACAGTATTCTCTAGAATGTACGAAATTCATTTATAACCAAATTTCAGATTTATTTCCATTTTGTTTCAAACTTTCCATCGCTTATATGTTGAAAAATGGAAACTTTACATTTTTTTTATTCAAATTATTTTTTATAACTCAAATAAATACTGAAAAATAAAACTTTCCGCCGTTGGGATTCAAATGGCTTAAAACAAAATTTTAAAGTATCAGACAAGCACGCATGCGCGCAGAGTGATCCGTTTTTTGAAATCGTACCCAAAGTGCAGGGGCTAGACGCTATACTTTTTCATTATGTTGGCTATACGCCTTTAAAGCAATTAATATTTTAATATTATGAATGCAAGGCGTGATAAATTTTCTATGGAAAAATTTCCAAGTATTAAATAAATATAGATTTATTGCAATATTTACTTTATTTAATTACAGACATTTCATGATTACATAAAAAAAATTCTTATTTCGAAATTTCCGGTACGAATTCGTAATTTTAGATGGAAAAACCACGAGTATACTTGTGGTTGGCAGCGAATGGGTTAATAGGTGTGCATGTACTGCTCGGAAATATTTTGTCAGAATATTTTGAAATATGAAAGTATCGACCTATACACTAAATGAACACTACTTTCTTACTGATGCATTGACTACGTGTGTAACTAACTATATGTATCTCGTTTTATTTTGTATTTCATGCGGTTTATTGATGTATCAGGCAGAAATTCGTGCAGTTGCATAAAAGCCGAGTATATAGACTCAAAAACGGAGTAAACGTGCTTTACAAAATTTAAATTTAAGTACTTGAAGTTATTCTAAACCGTGAAATACTAAAAGTACCAATTGCAACAGTGCAATATGTGTGATTCTGTGCTTAAATAAGTGATAGAAAGTCTGAAGATGATACGTGCTTGGAATCCAGTTATTCAATTTAACGGAATTAGAAAGTACGTGTTAAAGATCCAAAGTTCAGATAAAGACAGCTAGAGCGATGTCAGTATTTTCATAAAAACTATGTTAAAGTTCCAAAGCTCATATAAAGGCAACTAGAGCGTTGACAGTATTTTCATAAATACCGTATTTCGTATACTCCTTAGAATATCCAAGGAGTATGGTACCACTATTTCATTTCAAAACATTTTGCCAAATATATTGTTTTCTTCAGATAAAAAACTATTGTGCGATTAATCAAAAAATTTGTAAAATAAATTTCTGCTATTAAATAAGGCAAAAAAATTTTTTTTTACTAAAATAGTGGTAAAAATTTACGCATCCTGAAAAAGAGATGGCTCAAAAATGCGAAACTATTAACCCGGCAGTAGTCGCACGTTGGTCATTTCCCCGCCAAAATTCGCTGTCTTCCTTTATCACATTTCCCCTTAAAGCTATAATAATGAAATGCAGTGTAGCTGACCTTGACCGTTGGTTCTTTTGTGTACTAACGTTGCAAGGCATTCCAGCGTTTTCTCAGAAATTTATTGCATTCTAAAGTTGAAATCGGTCTAAAAGACCGTGGCGCGAGCACTGCGGTTCAAGTAATTTTTCCCCTCCCAGTTCGTCATTCCCGTTTCCGCGAATTTCTCGGCAGGAAAGTTTCTGGGAAGGGTTGGATTCTAGTTTGCTCTTTCATTCTTCTTTTCATCTTTCTTTGAATAAACTGTTATTTATTATTATTTACTTCATATATACGATTATTATTTACTTCATACATAAGAAGCTTCTAACAAGAGGTGTGACTCAAGAGGCCTGCCTCTATCCTGAAATAAGTAATAAATGGATCTTCATAAATTTTCATTTCAAAAAGGGCATTTAAGCATAAAATCGCTAATAATGCCCCCCCCCCCCCTCCGCACCACATACACACACAGGTAGCAGCACACACACACAAAAAAACTGCTGCCTTTATATTAATAACTTCAGAGTAAGGAGTTTTATCTTTTTTTAAATTATTTTTATATAGATATATTGTAAGAAAAAATAATAAAATAGGATATTGATATCAGTTAGTCGATGCGGATGTTTTTTTCTTGGGGCCCATTTTGTGAAAAATAAAAATTAATTTTGTGAAATTTATTATATTTTTGTGACAAATAACATTTTGCAACAAAAGATGAAATTCAGTTACTGAAATTTTAACCAATAATTTATTAATAAGTTATTTAAGTCCTTCCGCTATAGTTATCCTTTCTGGTGATCTTGTTTAGTTTGCAAATTACATATTTACAAACGTAATAAAATAAAATAAATTAATGAAGAGTAAGTTTTTATAGAATGGAATTTTATAAAGGTGCTTGTGTTAATAAAAGAAATTTTATGAAGGTCAGGGGTTTTTTTATTAAGACGTTTTCTGCAAAGGGACCTATTTTATTAAGAGGAATTTTGCGAAGGAGCCTGTTTTCTTAATTTTATGAAGGGTTTTGTGTTAATAACAGAGTTTTTGTGAAGGGTTGATATTTTATTAAGAGGAATTTTGTGAAGGAGTTTGTCATATTACATGGAATTTTATGAAGGGTCCTGTTTTATTATGAGGAATTTTGTGAAGGGTCCTGCTTTAGTAAAAGGAATTTTGCAAAGGGACCTTTTTTGACAGGAATTTTGTGAAGGACCCTGCTTTTGTAGAATACTTTTGCGAAGGAACCTTTTTAACAGGAATTTTGTAAAGGGTCTTGTTTTATTAATTTTATGAAGGATCCTGTGTTAATTAAACAAATTTTGTAAAGAGGCCTTTTTTATTAAGAGGATTTTTGTGAAATATTTTGTGAAGGAATCTGTCTTATTAGATGAAACTTTATAAAAGGCCTGCTTTATTAAGAGGAATTTTGTGAAGGGTTTTTTTAATTTTATGAAGAGTCATGTGTTAATTGAATAAATTTTGTAAAGAGGCCTGTTTTATTAAGACGAATTTTGTAAAGAATATATGTCTTATTACATGGAATTTTATGAAAGACCTGTTTTATTAAGATTAATGTTGTGAAGGATCCTGTTTTATTAAGAGGAATTTCGTGAAGGGATTTGTTTTATTACATGGATTTTTGTGAAAAATAAATAGGTCCCAAATTTTGCCTGGATCTACCCCTGGTTATAAATAACATGTCCTGAAATACACAATTGAATGATTATTTAAATTGCATAAATGAATAATGTAATCTGTCTCTTTTCAAGTTCAATTGGCTCCTAGTTCCAGTACACTGTCAAAAACCAGCTTACTGCGGTTCTGACTTTAAAAATAATTTATCCCTAACACGATTTCAAATTCATAATTGAAAATTTATTCTAATTAGTAATTAATTGTATCTTTATAACATCAATCAAATTATTTAATAATTTTTATTCTTTTAATATATCAGGGGTCTATACAGGAAAAATTTGCGGCCTATTTAGGGCCCCTTCACAAAAATCCATTTAATAAAACAGGCTTCTTCACAAAATTCTTTTTTATAGAATCCGGCCTTCACAAAATTCCTCTTGATAACATAGGGCCCTTCACAAAATTCCTCTTTATAAAATAGGTCCTTCAGAAAGTTCTTCTTAATAAAATATAACCCGTCACAAAATTCCTCTTGATAAAATAAGAACCTTCACAAAATTCCTCTCCATAAAAACATACTCTCCATTAATTATTTTTATTTTGTTAGGTTTTAAAATGTGTCATTAACAATAAAACAAGTTCACCAGAAACGAGAACTTTAGCAGAAGGAACGAAATTATTAAATGCTTGGTTTGAATTTGTGTTGCTGGATTTTTTCTTTCATAAAAAATGTTTTTTTTTCACAAAATATGTAATACATTTCGCAAAAATATGATACATTTCACAAAATAACTTTAATTTTTCATAAAATGGATCCCAAGGAAAAAACCTGCGTCGACTCCTGTATATTTTGTAAAAATATATATATATATATATATATATATTAAAATATTTATTTAATTTGAAGTCAATATATTCTTAAATAAAATTCTTAAATAATAGTTCTTAAATATATTCTTAAACATATCTGAATATATTCTTAAATAATAGTTTCTGTAAAATGTATTTTTTCAAATTCAATCAGTATTTTCCTCCGATGTTCTCCGTTTTCTATCATACGGTAACGCCGGCAGATTTCCCCTCTGTTTTCGGGCTACTGGTAACGGCGGCAAATGGACCGAGCGCGACTACTCTCGGGTTAAATAAAATACAGCAGAACCTTACTAATCCTATAACTAAACTCATTTTGACTGTTAACAGTTCTGATCACGGTTGCAAGTTTAGAATCTATTCTTATTCAAATATTCTGAATTCAATTCTTACTAAAAATTTCGAATAGTAAATTTTGCGTTATTTAATGACAGGCATTTCACGATAACATAAAGTAAATAAAAAATAATAATTCTTAATTTCTGAATAAAAAAAGAGGTCATATTGGCTACTCTGGTTTAAATTAACAAAATTTCGGATTACCAGAAATCTTAATAACAGCAGGGGATTTGGGATTCGTTGTTAAGCATCAGCCAGTTTTAACAATATTGCTGTATGTGGGCTGGCATTATGGGGGCACCTATATATATACTCATATATATATATATATGAGAACTTTTATAGAATTGTGTCCACGTCATCAAAGCAAACTTAATTTAGTTTAAAATGTTTAATTGTTGGAAATACCATATATTGGGGTTAATTTGACCCAAGAGCTACTTGCAATCAAATAATAAAGCACTAAATCAGGGCATGTTGTACCGTGTTACTAATTAATGCTTCTACCTGCAGAGTATAGGAAAATTACGACAATACGTGCTACACGACGACAAATCTAAAACCGATTTAAAATACCTTTTTTTTCGTTTTAGCTCCAAATACCACGTCGAGGTCCAAGTTATTCCAAATTACAGTATTAAAAATATGTTTATGTCATTATATATTATATAACTCTAGACTTAATTGAGAAAATATACTTGCAAAATTTACCATGCCCTAAAGTGCAATGTGCATCTAATTATTTAAAAAAAATCATCTGTTTCAAAGTAAAAAATATATAAATAAAAATAAAAAACACAAAATATCTTATATCAGTTTGCTACCTTTATTAGGAGGAAAAATCAAAGTTAAAATGTACAAATACTAGCTTAATTCCGTTAAGCTTTATTGCAAGAAATGGGAAATCAAATTAATTTTTCATTCTCTCAGCATTTTAGACGATCACTGAAAACACTGTAATCGATTTATGTAATTTTATTTTGCTGCATGAAAAAGAAATAAACTATTATCACGAATGGTGAAAAAACAAAATATAATAAATGACTCTAAAAAAGAGATAAAAACATTAGTTTTAATTATTTAGAATTTTTTATTAAAAGAAATAATACATTTAGCGTTTCAAGGAACCAAGTTAAAAGAATTTTCTTCTATAAATTTTCTTCTTTAAATTTCTTCTTTAAATTTGTTTTTTTCTTTAATTTTTTTTTTATTAAGTCCTTGGTGCACTATGTTACTAGTTAGTGCTTCTACCTGTAGAGTATTAGTGAATTATATGAATACTCTCAGTACAGTAGATCCAGGGCCAATGTAAAACAATCTTTTTTTCGCGGGTGGGCGGGGGGGGGGGTGTCGAAGTATCATCCTAGGGTTCAAGTAATCACTGTTTATAATATTTAAAATAATTTTGTGTCAATATATACTATTTAACTCTATGGACATAATTCTGAAAACAGAAATGCAAAATTCACCGTTTCCTCAAGTGCAAAATGAATCTAAGTAGAAAAAAATTCCCCTGTCTCAAAGCTAAAAAAAAATGAAAAACATAAAATATCTTATGTCAGTTTCCTACTTTTATCAAGAGGAAAAATCGAATGTTAAAATGTACAAATGCTAACTTAATTCCGTTAAGCTTTATTGCAAGAAATGCGAAATTCAATTAACTTTTTACCTTCTCACCATTTTAAAAAATCTTTGGAAAGGCTGTAATCGATTTATCTAATTTTATTTTGCTATGAGAAAAAGGAGTGGAAATACATTTCATGGGCGAAGACGAACATAATAAAATAAAGGATAGTCAGAAAGAGATAAAATACTCCTAGTTGTAAATATTAAAAAGTTTTTATTAAAATAGAAAAATAGCATTCAAAGAACTTCATAAAACAATTTTCTTCTTCAATTTTTATTTTACAAGTTAAAGGACGATATTTGCCTGATTTAACACGTTCACTGTCGGGCTAAAATTACCGGAATTTTATTTTATTTAGAAAGTTCGAATTCATACCAGAAAATATTAATAGCAATATTTACTTTATTTGATTAGAGACATTTCGTGATTACATAAAATTAGAATTCATCTTTTGAAATTTCCGGTGCGAATTCGTAATTTTAGATTGATAAACCACGAGTATACTCGTGGTTAGCAACGAATGGGTTAAATAAAATTATCACTCAGCTTGTCCAGTAGCGCGATTTAACTGCAATAATGGGGCAAAATATTGTCGGATGATTAAATAAGTCTGGGGACGGGGGATTCCGGAAACAATTAGTTATAACACTCACCACCAGGGGGTATGCGGTGCTTTTTTTGCGAATTCCTTTGTCACCCACCCCTGCCCTTTGTTTAACCCTCTATTGCCCACGTAGCATTTATGATACCATCAGTGTTCCCAATTAACGGTAATTGTTTTATTCAGATATTCCGAATGCACACCAGAAATTTTAAATTAATCTTTGTTTTATTTAATAACAATTGATTTGTAGAACAATGTGGATACTGTATGAGCAATGTACTTATCTGTATCGATATTTAGTTGCGAAACAACTTAACATCCAGTATAAAGGTAAGTGACTTGCAGGGCAATAGGAAGCCATAAGAAAATATTTAAATTGTAGTAATCTAGTCGATAGGGGCCACCGTAATACTTACCCATCATGGATATGCAAAATATAAAATATGAAAATAAAAAATGTGTAAACTATTTATAAAATGCATTGCAATACGAATAAAATCGTGGCTTGATGAAGTCATAAACTTTAAATGCCCTATTACTGAATTGCGTAAAAGAAACATTCTTATAACTCCGAAAATGATAATCATATTTATTAACGTTTACTGTGTCGGATTAAGCGTCTCATTTCCAATTAAAATATATATTTTAATTGTAATTTGAATGAAATACAGGGTCATGAAAAACCGAAGAGTGTGGTAAATAGGATTCCAAATATCTCGGCATCTAATCATTCGATCGACTTCATTTTTTATGCCAAATTTATGTTTTTGTATTATCTTTTATATTCACTCCTTAAAATAAACTATTTCGAAATTTTTTCTATACCTTTTATCAGGACCAATATTTCAAGAGTTAAAAAAAAATAGTTCCGGATAATAGAGGTTACTGAAATTCAATAAGATTCTTCCCATAATTACATACTAAGTACATACCTAATTTTAAGTCTCTATCTCAATTTGTTCGGGAGATAGAGCGTTTATAGACACATACACACAGACGGACGGCAATTTATTTTTTTCTAAAAATGTTTTTCGGAATCTCCAGTATCTGAAACTTGTAAATTCGTCAAATTTTTTTTTCATTTTTCAAAACGATTGCAAGATTTACCCTATACTACATATGATGGGTAAGTAAAAAGAAAAGTTTATAAATAGAATAAAATAAAATAATAATATAAAATAAAAGTATATAATGCAGTTTAAAAAAAAGTTTAACAAATTAAAGAGAAATGAAAAAGAATATTTTCTCTAGATCAAAAAAAAAAAAAAAAAAAAAAAAAAAAGACAGATGAAAACTTTTACCAATGGTCGAACCCATCTCATAAAAAACAAATATATATATATATATATATATATACAGTGAAACTTCCATTTAACGAAGTCTCATCGTTACACTTAAACACTTCGTTATAAAGAAAATTCGTTAAATAGAAATCAACTTAAATTCATGAAAGTTTTATACACATAACACACATAAAATGGGAAATTTTGAAAAAAAAAAAAAAAAAAACGCCTGCAAGGAGCGTTAACATTAGCTTCGGAGTTTTGTCTTGTGATAGGTCAAAGTTCGATCTTCGATCTTGTCGACCCAAGCAGAAAGAGTTCTAGCACGAAAACGACAATTAGTTGTATTCACATAACCATTTGTAAACGCATAATCCACATAAAATGGAAAGTACACATAAAATAGAACATTTGAAAAACATATTTTAATTCGGGCAGTCCTTTTTTATGCAATCTTGATATGAGAATAATTTAATTAGAATATTATTTTTAAAAAACACATAACAAAGAGAAGTAAACAAAAACCGAAGTGCACCTTTTGTTTTTTTTTTCATTACAATTTGATTAAATGTGTGTTTTGATTAAATGATTCAAATGTGATCATTTTCATACAGTCCGCTGAAATAAATTCATACACCCATCGCAACAGCAACCTCTCTGTTTGAATACTGTACACTCACGAAAATGGAATAAACTTCGTTATATAGAATACATTTTTCGTAATGTGGAGATTAATTTACATGTTAATGATGTTCAAAGTCAAGGTTCTGCACAAAAATTTCGTTAAATAGGGACTTCGTTAAATGGAAGTTCCACTGTATATATATATATATATATATATATATGCATTAATACTAATACAAAATACGAGGAGAAATTAAGTTTAATTTAAAAGAGAGGAAAAATATATTTAATAACAGACATTCCATCATTAAATAAAGCTAAATTTATTATTTTAATTTTATGCATTACGGAATTTCTGGAACGCAGTGTATTATAGGCAATAGAGGATTAAACATCCTACAAAATTTGGCTACATTTTCCGAATTAAATCTCGGTACAGAAAACGCTGAGTAGTGTCAGTTTAATTACGGCCACCTTGTACTCGTGATATAATTAGAATTTTTACGTTTGATTAAAAAAAATAAAGTAGAACCTGTGACAATGGAAAACTGCCTATGACGGAATCGTGCCTTCAATAGAAATCACTCATGGTCCGGACAAAATGAATACAATTCAATTTTACTTCTTAAGACGAAAAGTCCCAGAAACGAAATTCCGATCCCTTGCGATTTCCTTTTATCCGACTTCACTGTAAATACTTTCGAAACTTTTTTTATTATTCTTTATAAATAATTAACGTTGTTGAATTTAGTTTTATTGGTTGTTATTCAAATTCAGACTTGATTGTTGCATAAGTACTCTGTTAAAACAATTCATTCAAATGTGAGATAAAGAATATATATACATATATACA
Source organism: Maratus michaelseni (assembly GCA_963931845.1). NCBI lineage: Eukaryota > Metazoa > Arthropoda > Arachnida > Araneae > Salticidae > Maratus > Maratus michaelseni. Next base: position 308,550,077 of record OZ007595.1, read on the forward strand.
GGTGTCCCAGCTAAGATGTTACAAGCTTCGAGGGTACACCTAGAGGACTCGGAATCACATAGGAATGCCGAGTCGAAAATGCATTCCTGACCCAGTAGATTCAATGAAAAGGCTGATTCACACAAAGATGATCGTTGACCTTGGCAGTGTTGCCAGTGAGCTAGTTATTTTAATTGAGATTTTTGGATTGACACCACTTTTTTGAAAGGATAAAATTTCCCTCATTTTCGCCTTGATTAACATGCATTTAAATAAGACGAATGTTACCATTTTAAAAAAGTGGTGCCAATCAAGAAACTTAAAAAAAAGTAGCCACACTGGGTCATCGTGTTGCAAGAGTGGTGCCAACGGATAAGAGTGGTGCCAGCGGGCAGTGCTCTCGGCGCAAAGTTTCTCGAGAGAGTGTTAACCCTTCCAAGCGCAGTGTTCCCACGGCGAGACCACCTAATTTTAATTCGAAACTTACAGGCGACACCGAGAATATTCTAATAAAATTTTGCGTTTATAGTGAATGTTTAAAAATACAAGTTTTTATTTACGAAGAAGTTCATTTGTAAATTCTGGTGTCAGTCAATCATTTTATCATTATACGAACCTTTTCGTAAAATGATTCTTAAAATGATCAACTGATGACACTGTGTCAGGAAGGTGCTTCCGACCCGGCATTCCTATTTGATTTCGAGTCGTCTAGTTGTACCCTACATCCCCTCGAAGTTTGTAACACCTAAGCTGTGACACCCTGTATGTATGTATATATATATAAATTCTATTATATCATAAACGAGTGCATGGTAACCTTATATATTAGCTATCATATGTATATCAAAATAATGTAGTCAATATATATAAATGCAAATTCGTATTATTCGGTGATACGTGTTACATATTTCAAAAGATATTGTCTAATACATTTCGTAAAAAAAATGCACGAATTATTTAAAAATAGCACTATTATGCTCTTAAAGTTAATGAACTACCTCTTTTGGTGGATGTATCGGAACTTCCCTTTTTTAAATACCACAATTTCCGGAAAAAAAACATTCGCTTTATTTCATGATAAAATATTTCAAGTAAATTAGATGAAAATTACTTTTGAACATATTGCTACTACTGTTAATAATTTTGTGCTGTGTTGAACCAACTTTTGATGCTGTAGTAACTGCAACTTTAAAATGTTTATGTCTCATTCCAACATTAGGAACTTCGGCTGAACCAAAGTTCAAAATTTTGGAACCAGATTTCACAATCCAGGGCTAAGATTTCTCCGACTTTTTGCATACCAGTTTAATCTTAGAAAAAATGTTTTTTTTTATTTAATCGGAACATTCTTCGATTTAGCAGAACAGCATTTTCTGTAAGATTATACTGGAATGTTAAAAGTCTCATCCCTGAAGAATCTCATCCCTGACAATCTTATGGTTGCAGCTACTGGAGCACCAGAAGGTGGTTCAACCCAGCATAAAACTTTTAACAGTATACAATCTCAAAATAAATGTCACCAAAACGTAGAAATTACAGGCAGCAAGTGACGGAACACCCCTATGGCTGTAAGATATATTTCTGGTACTTGAAGAAATGTCCGCCTTTTGACTGAAGAATATGAGGAAATTATTAGCTTAGGTTCACGAAATTTTCGTGTTTTGAAAGATCATTACTGGACATATGTAAAATTTCCGTTTCTAATATGAAAAAGTACTAGGCAGTAGGGATGGTGGAATACCCCAGCGATTTGACGAAAATGCAGCTTTAGATTGGAAGATAGATAATTTTTAAGCTATATTGGCATACGTTATATTGGATTTAAGTTATATGGAATTCAGTTTTTTGAAGGAAAATAAGCAAATCAGAGGATTTATATTCCTGTCTTAATTTAAAAGGGAGGAAAACTATATTTAGTAACAGATATTCCATCATGAAATAAAGCTAAATTTATTATTTAATTTTATGCATTACGGAATTTTTAGAACGCATTCTATTATAGACAAAAAGGATTAATCATCCTAAAAAAATTGGCTACATTTTCACAATTAAAATGCTGTACAGAAAACGCTGAGTAGTGTCAGTTTAGTTACGGCCACCTTGTACTCGTGATATAATTAGAATTTTTGCGTTTGATTAAAAAAAACCTCAGAAAATACTAATAGCAATATTTACTTTATTTAATTACAGATTTTTTGTGATTTCATAAAATAAAAATTCTTCTTTCAAAATTTCCGGTGCGAATTCGTAATTTTCGATTGAAAATCCACGAGAATACGTGTGTTTTCCAATCACCAGACATGAGTATACTCCAAGAGTATACTCGTGGTTGTCAGCGAATGGGTTAATCTCTTGGAGCAAAAATAAGAAGAAAAAATATTAAAAAATAAGTATATTTTGCTTATATAAAGGCGAAGTATATAGTAAAAACCATAAATGTGATTTAAAATTTTTAACTTTTATTGAAGCAATTATGAGTTGGCTAAAAAGAGGGTATTTTGGTTGTTTCAAATACTTATTTTTAAAAATAACAAATACATTATTAAAATAAAATAACTTAACAGCAAAAAACTGGTATCAATTTCCTATCTTTTTGAATGAAAAAAAAATCTGGTTGAAACATAAAATTGCTAACTTAATTCAATTTAGCTTTATGTCAAGAAACTTGGAATCAAATTAACTTAATACCTTCTAAGCGTTTTAAACCATCCTTGGAAACGCTGTAATCGATTAATAAAATTTAGTTTTGCAACTTAAACAAGAAGTAATGATACAGACACAGACGAAGATAAACAAAATAAAGCAAATGATATAAAAAGGGAAAATGGAGGCAAAAAAAATCAATAGCTGTAACTGTTAATTTTTTTTTTATTTAAATGAAAAATAATTTATGTGTGAAAAAAATTATGTTAAGAGATTTTTTTCAACAAGAAAAGTTACAAGTTAAAAAATTAAATTGGTTTAACCCTTTCCGGCGCAGTGGTCCCACTCCGGGAACACCTAATTTTAATTCCAAACATGCATTCGGCACCAAGAATATTTTAATAAAATTTCTCTTCTATAATGAAAGCTTAAAAGAAGGATTTCGTATTTTCTAAAAAAGTCTTTTGTAAATTCCGGTGTCAGTCAGTAATTTCGCATTTTACGAACATAATTTGTCTGTGCCGGAACGAGTTAATCAAAGATAAAATATAATTAGCGATTGTTGCAGAAAGTTTGTAAGAGAGATATTTGAAATATTAATAATCAATTTCAAATGTTATACATTTCAAGAGAAACCGTTTAATAAATACACGTGTACACTTTGAAAATATTTTTTTCGAATAATCTAAAGAATAAAAGTTGCGCAATTTAAGCTTAATAAACTATATGATATGGCGGAGGTATAAAATCAGTATGTGGCTATATGTAATTTCTTCAAATAATATTTCTGGCATGGTGATATTTATGGATGTATTAGAGAGAGAAAAATTGTAGAGGAAAGTAGAATAAAACGTGATGTCTCCGTTTTGACCCAGTTTGAGCAGACGTCTAACAAATAATAGCTGAAATAGTTGAGTAACAAAAGGACAGAAGTTTTAAGTGGCCATTCTCTTATATTGGCGTTTTTGTAGTTTCTGTTTTTAAGAGTTTATGGTATCATTATCCTAATTTTCCAAATTCTAAAATATCAACGCATTTAACCCTTTAACAGTTTTGCCCGAACGCCACTCGGGCAAGGGGAGTTTGAATGCTTTGTTACTAAAAGTTTTTTATACCACTAATTTTTAACTGCAAACTTCGGTTTAATAATTGACAGAGATTTTTCGATTATATAAGGCAAATATTATAGTACGGAAAAAGTGGTATACGGTTATACGGTCCTTAATTTTAGCTTATTGTGTCAAAAAAAGGGGGAAAATTCTACACTACAGCAGAATATAGATAGGCCACCCACGGCTTTTATCTTTTAGACTTTTTCATTCAAGTCTAACTCGTCAAAAAAAAAATGTTAGCATAAGCCAGCTTTTACACTTTAGAATTTAGTTAGCGCTCTAAGATTTTTTGTGAGGCTGGCAGAATATATTAGGAACGAACACGCCAAGTTTTAAAAAGACTTGGTGACTCGAAGTATTTTTAATAAATATAATAGTGAAAAGATGTGGCTCCAGTGGGCTGAGACGTGGCGAGGTAGATATTGTTTAGAAATGTGCTGCCTTAATGACAACCTTTAAACTATTTTTAATAGTTCAAGACACTTTAACACTTCATAGATAACTTAAAAAAAAGTAATGAAAAGTTCTATGATAGCAGTTTTTATGATCGATACAGCTAAGAGAAGTTGTTTAACAAATGATGACTTAGCATTAATTGGCGGGCTCTTGGTGAGTCGGGGGGAGATATACAAAACACAAGTGCTCTACGAGACCCCTTAAAATGAATCCTCACTTGCAATTGAGATATGGGACTTTAAAAGGGATGCCCCTTTTACGTCCCTCTGACCCCCTCCCCCCCCCCGCCTCGAGAGATACGTGAAAACCGAGGGCGCCAAAATAAGCGGGGGAAAAATTCCTTTAGGTGATTTACAGCTAATTTTGGTGAAATTTTAGAGCTGTCTAGCCCATAGGAACAGAGAAAAATGGAAAAAACTAAAATAATTATGAGAAATTGAAAAAATTAAATAAGAAAAGTGCTCCTGATGGGAAGGGGGGAGACTAGGACTAGACAAAAGTGCTTGACGAAATCAAACTTTTATTATGTTACATGATGGGGTTTGAACACCTTGAATGTCTCCCCCTCGGGGGGGGGAGACGTTCCTATGGGAGATAGGGTCTCGGGACCCTCTTGGAAATTTCGGCCTCGACAAGTTTAACTTCGTAAATCCTTTAGAAGAGGCCTACACCCTCTGTAGGGCTTAAAGGAGCTGAGAAAGATTGCAAAAACTAAAATTTAAAATGAGTTGAAGCAGAGAAAAATGCTTCTTAAGGGAGGGGAGAATGAGAGGGGGGAGTAGAATCAGACCACAGTGCTTGACGAAATCTATATATTGATATGTTAGATGAAAGGGTTTGAGCACCAAAAAGCTCTCCCCCCTGGGGGGTAACTTCGTTCCTATGGGAGATAGGACCACGGGACCAACTTAGAAATATCCGCCAGGACGAGTTTAACTTCGCAGTATACTTTAAATGGGGTCTGTGTCCGCTGTAGGGCAATTAGGTTCTGAGAAAGGAAATACAAGCGGAAGTATCGGCATAATAAAGAGAGACAATTTAGTTTTTAATATCCTCAGTAACAACCATTTGTATAGCTATGTATAAAGAGTGTCCTTTATATGTGGAGTGGCTGTAACTTTTCATAAACATGAATTTTACTGTAGACTGAAAGAATTAGCCCTGTGTGTGGCTAATAATAATATGTAATGTAAAATTTTAATCGTGAAATCGCTGAATTTGTCGTATTTAAATAATAATTGTTATTAATATCAAATTTTACTTTTATGAATAAAATTCCATTTATCATGAAAAATGCAAAGCAATCGATAAAAAATTTTTAAATAAAAAAGTAGAAAAATCGAACATAAATTTAGGGGAATTGAACCCGCAAACTCCAGAATCAAGAGCAGTGCTCTAACCATTCGGCTATCAAGTTCACTTCTAAACTTTCACTAAATATCATTAATAAAGGCAAATTAGTAAAATTCTGTCAATTTCACTATGCATACATTCACAGTACAGACTCACTCCATATTTTAGTCTCCTTCACCCGTGCACCGCCTGATATTCGTCCGTGAACAGCCCTATTATCATTTTACGCGTGAAGGTAAAAAGATAATAGGGTACTTCATTGTGAAGTTTGGTAATTTTTTAAATTCAATATTTGCAAAACTGCCTAATCATAAGATGTAAAATTTATACCAAGAAAAATACAATTTTTTACCTTTCTAACGCAGTTTGTCTAATAATTTTGTGACAAATACTTTTCGAGCTATTAATTTTTTCAGTAACTTCAAATGTTTCATTTTCCGAGATTAACCTGTGGCAACGATGAATGGCTGTGACTTTTCATAAACATGAATTGAAAGAATACTGTTGCTTGAAAGAATAAGCCACTCTGTGTGTGGCTAAAAAAACGAAACTGTTAAGCGGTTAAAGCTGCTGAAGCTTTTTATATTATTATCCATAGATACTTAATAAGGATTTATTTTCCACAATGAAGCTGTTGATAGAATGTAAAAAAGGAGTTGTTTTGCGTCTTTCTTTTCGATCTACATTCTTTTGGATTAAAACCGGATATTGAAAATTTCTACTGCAGGGCTCCCAAATGGTCCGATTTTTTAATATAAGTATTTTCTGAAGAAACAATTTTATTTAGGTTTTTCTTGAAAATTTCGCAGAAACCTACTCTGAAGGTTATTTCTATTCCAAATGTTGTAGAAACATACCACGAAACTTTTACTTAGAGTATACTGGTATTCAAAACACGGACAATTTGGGAGCTCTGCTACTTACAAACGGCAAAAAATATGCCTATAAGGGCGCGTATTTTGCGAAAACTGAGTCTACGTAAATGGTGGTACTGTATACAGGGCCTGATTATCGACGGGGCACACATACACCAGTAAAATTTAATAGAAAGTTTCGTGTTATTAAAACGCGCTATTCATGCAAAATTACTGCTATGAATAAGGAAACAATTCCTATTATTTTTTAATGGTGGAAGTGTGCCCCGTTGGTAATCCGGCTTTGACTGTATATATATATATATATATACAGGGTGTTTTTTTTTAACTGACACTGTTCAGAGCCGTCTGTAGCTCGTTCTATTAACTGGATTGACACAAAATTTTGTGAATGGACTAAGAAAACCATGGGAAAAAAAGATTCCAACAAAAAAAAATTAGTTCCAATCACCACCAATAGGGGGAAATGTGGCGCTGTGGTCATTTATGCAACTGGGAATTAGCATAAAATACGGGCAAAAAAAGAAAATGCAAATTTTTACTTACGCAAGCGACAGCAGCGCCAATAGTTTAAGTTATAAATGCATGCGAAAAACACCGAGAAACAATTTCAGCTCAGGTTGAAAATGAATCTCACGTTACCGCAGCGCGCGTTACTTGTGAAGTTCTTATATTGTAACCAGTACAATGCACCAGCCGCTCTTCGTTTACTTAGAATACGCCATAAACTGCGCAAAGGACCTTTATCCGTTAATGCATTGAAAGCAATGATTCTGAAATTCGAAGAAACAGGCTCGCTAACAGTTCGGTCAGGCAGAGGACGTAAACCGGTGGCAGAAAAAGTGATAATGGATGTTTCAACTGCGATCAACGAAAGGGAAAGTGTAAATGATGAATAAAACGTGGCATTTTATCCAAATTATTAATTTTGTCTGTTTCTGATGGGTTTTTTTCAATGTACAGTGCCACATTTCCCCCTATCGGCGGTGATTGGAACTAATTTTTTTTTATTGGAATCTTTTTTCCCATGGTTTTCTTAGTCCATTCACAAAATTTTGTGTCAATCCAGTTATTAGAACGAGCTACAGACGGCTCTGAATAGTGTCAGTTTAAAAAAAACACCCTGTATATATAGGGGAGACCGGGGTACAATGGACCACTTTTGTAAATTTTGACTGTTTACTCTCAAAATACTGGTTTTTCGTGTTTGAAAAAATATGTGCATATTATGTATATATTAGGATTTAAGTTGCACTCACTCAAAATCAATAATTATGTTTACTTTTTTTACTATATTTTTTTAAATAGAAAGTGACAAAGACGACATTTGTACGGGGTACAATGCTCCGCAGCATGGGGCTCAATGGACCACATGTAAATTAAGAAAAAAACATTTATGTAGTACATTCTTTAATGACACAAACATAGAATGTATTATACTTGTTTATTGGTGGCTTCACTTCAAACATATAAGATTAATAAATATTAAAGTTAGCAAATACTAAAACATTTTTGTGTCGCTGAAGGTATGCTGTTTTCTTGTAAAAATATAGAGTTCGGCAAACTCATTGCAATATCTTGAACATTTACAAGAGATTCATCAACAAGATCAGGTAAAATGAACACATTTTGATTAGGTTTTCACTGCATGAATCTGACAAAACATAATCATAATCCTGTTACCAAACCATCCAAAAAAAAAAAAAAAAAACACTGTTTTATTTTACTTAACACCTATAATTTATCTACACTAATATAAATAGATACAGACTAATAGGTATATTAATTTTTTAATGTACTTGTTTAATATAATTGCAGGTTTGTAAAAATATAGAAATTTAAAATTAACTGAATGTTTATAAAAAGTAAAGAAACGATAAACAAATAAATGAATAAGTAAAATACTTTAAAAATGTAAACTACGTGAATCATGGTTAAATTACTCACTAAAAATAAAACAATTTATTAGTCTTAATTTCATATATAATGCCCGGATACAAAACTGGGGTACAATGGACCATGGTCTATTGTACCCCAGTTTTGGGTGGTCCGTTGTTCCCATATGGAAGTTTGACAGAAAAAAGTAAAAAAAAAATAACAAATTTTATATTCAATTATTTTAGCTACATTTAATATAAGAATAGATTATCTTAGCATTTAATTGTGCTCAGCAATGTCTTTCAAATCATAATTCTTTAATGAAGAAAAGAAGACGTGTTTCGCTGAAAATATTTACTTCTACATGCCACAAACAATCTTTCTAGAATAAAATGGCTAATTTGTCAGTTAGACACATATTTTTACACTTTGATTCACCACTGTAGTGCTATCATCTATATGCCAAAATATGAAGCATTCAAAAACAGAAATAATATGAATAATAGGGGGTGGTCCGTTGTACCCCGGTCTCCCCTATATATACATTTTTTTAACATTTATTTTCCGAAATTGCACTGTAAATTACCAATACCAATCACGAATTACCAATCTTTACCAATTTGAATAATTGTGTCAAAATTAATCTACTGTAAATTCAATGGCGGCTCATGACCGGCTTTATTTGCGGCACTAAATACATGTCTGCCAAATTTATTCTTTTCTTGCCGCTATATTTTAAAAGAAGTCTTTGCATCAATCATTGGCTAAAAAGTCTGCCATTAAACCAACAATAAATTTCCTTTAAAAAAAAATAGTGGTACGAATAGAATAAATCTTTCAATTATGTATATAATGCCCCAAGAATAGCCAGTCACGAGCTGCAACTGAGTAAATTATAGCTTGATTTCATTGTCAGAAAATGGGTACTTAAAATTACAGAAAATAATCAATATTGAGATCTTGGAAATTTCTCCAAAAAAGTTTAATGAAGTTCTTTCCTGTTTCATATTCATTTTAATAAAAATTGCTAAGTTGTTACAGCTAAAGTTTTTTATGCTTCCATATCCCCCCCCCCTTTTTTTTCCATTCATTTATTATATTTTGTTATTTTTTTCGTCTATGACTGCTTTGTCACTTCTTTTCTATCCCGCAACATTAAATTAGATTTATCGATTACACTGTTTCCAATGATCATGTGAAACGCTATGAGGGTAGTAATTTGATTTCGCGTTTCTTGCAATAAAGCTAAACTGATTTAAGAGTATTATTACCATTTCGACATTTCCGTTTGAAAATTTTCCTTTCTAATAAAAGTAATAGTTTTTTGTTAGTGTTGTTGTTTTGTTGATTATTATTATTATTTTTATTATTATCATCCTGAGTCAGATGAAATAAATATATTTTTTTAATAACCTTGAATATGTAATCTATAAATTAAGCTTTAAATTTAAAAAACGTGGAACTGGTTATAATTTTTTTACCACATTTTTTTTACCGCCAATTCTAATTTAAAATATAAAATTCTGAAGGTTTACACTTTGCAGACGGGTAGCATTTTCACTGTTTTTGAACGTGTAGCGAGAAAATACAGTTATTGAGACTGTGACTCTACATAAAAAATATTCACGACGAGTAGCAAGTTTATGCGCGCTAAACTTTTTTAAATTTGAAAACGAGTATTTTAGTACAGAAATTTTTCACTTGTCTAATCTTAAATTATAAGAGATTAACTAAGTTAAAAGTACTAAATGTGGACAAACTGGTGTCAACTGGTGCCAACTTGTGTCGAAGAATTAAAAGAAATGTAAAACACGCTCTTTTTGTATTGATTATGCTAATCTGCTTCAGAATCACTATGCTAGACAAATGATATTTACGATGGAGTTTTTCCGTAGGAAAAATTTTGCTACCCTCTAAGTAATTACGGTCAACATCTAAAAGCTCACAATTACTTTAAAAATAATCTGATAAATTGTTACAAGTGTTGCTAAATCTGGCGGATTTTTATTAAAAAAATTCAAATTCTCATAAATCACCAAAAAAAATTATTAGTTATTTTTGCTTTACACAGATAAAACGCAAACAGAAACAGTTGATTGCTTCAGTGTGATTCCCAATTGTAAAACAACTCCACTCTCTGTAAAAGTACCGTAATTTCCGGCGTATAATCCGCAGCTCAAATAATCGTTTTTCTACCCAGAAAATTTATTCAATAATTGTAGTTAAATATTTACAGCGATCTTTTAAGTTACATTTTATAAAATAATATTTCTGGGTCGAAAAACGACTCTTTGAGCTGGGGATTATACGCCGGAAATTACGGTAGTTATATATGACATCTTAGAGAAGCCATGAAAAAAAGTATAAATGTAGCACATTTGCGAAGGGATTTCGCTAAAAACTGCAGCAGCCACCCAGGAGAGACATATTCAGCCAATCAAATTTAACTAACGTAAAGCAGCCAGTGAAATTTAACGTGCAGTATACGAATTCAACTTACAGTATAGATATTTTTTAAATATTAAAATAGAGAATATATGTATATCATCTATATATATATTATTTAAACTTTTCTGGTAACATTTTATGACTAATAATTACGCGATTGAGATTATAGACTTTCGCTATCAATCTTTTTTTCTATTCATGACTGTGATCACAGTCTTCCGCCTGAAGAGTGTTAAAAATGGTACGTAATAAAGAAAAATATGTTATTTTTTAAATATTTTTCTCTCTTATAAAATCTCCAAGATTTAACTTTAAATTTCGTTTCATGAAAATTGAATATACCATTTTTTTTTGTAAAGTAATATTTAACATATTTAGAGAAAAAAAAATCTGTGGTTTTCCCTTTTTATCCTGACGGTACTTATAAGTACCACTTTAACCCCTTCGCGACGAGCGTCTTTTACAGAATTTTTAATCTGTTACCACCGGTTTTTCAAATGAGAAATTTTCACCAAATTGAATCGCAAAAATGCTATGATTAGATAAGGAAAACTTTACCAAAAAAAAAAAAAAAACTGGTGGGGATAATCGAAGATTCTGAGCATCTAAAAAGTAGCTGGAAAATTAATTCAGGATATAAAGGGTTAAATACGCGGCCATTTCTTTACAAAAATACTGCTACTCAAGTCACCTGAGGCATTCGAACTCTCTATATGAATAAGCTTTTACGAATGCAATCATGGTAAATCACTATGCCGCACGAACTATAAATAAATAAAGACACTTATAGTCATTCTTCGATTCGATACATATCCAATAAAATGTAGCTTGTTAACACGTTCATTGCCGGGTTAAAATTACCGGAATTTTATTTTATTTAGAAAGATCGAATTCATACCAGAAAATAATAATACAAAATTTACTTTATTTAATTACAGACATTTCTTGATTACATAAAATAAAAATTCTTCTTTCGAAATTTCCGGTACGAATTCATAATTTTAGATTGAAAAACCACGCGTATACTCGTGAAAGACAGTGATTGGGTTAAACTGACATGAGCAACTTTGTTATTTTTTAAACTATTCCGACAAAATATTTATTGTATTAATGTATTTCTTTTGTACTCTATATAATGTAAAATGAAGTAACACACGATTACATTTATTTATTTCGCTGTTGTTATTTGTAAGTCATCCGCTTGTCTACAGTCAAAGTATACATTAAAAAGTAGGTTCAGTTTATCTTTTTTTAATGTATATAATTTTATTTTTTCCGTGCAAAACGTTTATATAAAAACAATATTAAGAATAAAAATAAGCCACCCAAATACTTTATTTTTTATTATTTAATATGTTTTTAACAGTAAAAATTTTAACTTTCTGTATTTAATGCTAATAAGATGAACAATAATTATATTAAGAACATTTTTTTTTCTTTTTTATTTAATTCGAGTAGAATTTGTGTTTTAATTCGATAGATTTATTGACAGAAAAATTATTTTAATGAAGTTCCTCAGGTACTGTAATTATTTTTCATATTAAAAAAATTCTAGAAAATAATGCCTTTAAGCTTCTATTTTCTTTTTCATCCTGCAAAATTAAATTAGGTTAACCGATTATAGTGTATCTAATGATCGTTTAACAACCTGACAGAGTGATATTTTAATTTAAAATCACTTTTCTTGAAATATATTAGACTGAATAAAGCTAACATTTCTACATTTCAGCTTGAAAGTTTTTGTTTTTTGATAAAGGTAGCGAATTGATAACCGCTTTTTTTTACCGATTTATTTCTTCTTGAGCTTTTATTTAGATGGAATAAGATTTTTTAACACTGTTAATTATGCATTCTTAAAATTAAATAAGATATACTTATTTTTGAATATTTTATCTATAACAGCTCCAAGTATTAATTTTTCAATTTTGAGAAACACGTCACGGGTATAAACATTGTGTCCTAAAAGTAAACGGTAACGGTTTTTAAGTTATCATTACAAGAGATTAATGTCCGGAGCCCGGAATGTTGTTGCTACACTTTCTTGTTTTAGTTCTGAGTATGACCAATCTATGGCGATGGACTATCTGAAGCCATTTGATGGATCAAATTAATGTATAAAAATGGATCAAAGTTCACTTAGGTTTTCACTTTCATCCTATTTAGCTGTTAAAACGACCAAAAAAGTTTGTGTTTTAAAATTTTAAGACTATTCCGAGAAGTATTACAGTTTGAGTTAGTTCAGCTCCTGTATCGGTGATACTTTGAACTAAAACAAACAAACGTTATAATAAAATCCTGAATTCTCCCACGACTCTTCCGCAAAATTATTTGGCAGAGTAGGGTAAAACTGCATTCTCCTTTCTTTGCTTTTTGAAACCAGGATTTCCAATAGAAATAAATGTAAATATGCGTACGTATTCTGCACGTATCTTTGTACCATAATATCATTTTAAATATATGATTACTTCATCACATTTTTATTAATAAATTAATATCTATAAAAATTTAAGGCATCCGGTCTTATTCCACTGCTGGGGTAAACCCACGTAGTCCTGTTAATTTTACCGGAAATTAAAAAATTGGTTAGACTTTCTTTTAAAAAAGAACAACATATTTTATTTTACAACTTTAACTGACGAACAAAACTAACAATATTCCAACTATATGGCTAATGATGTACTATTTAAACACAAAGGGATAATTAACTTCATTGCAATTTGAGGAATTGCAGAACAGAAGTTCACCTCTTTATCACCTTTTTAAAAATCTCAATAATATTAGCTATAATATTTTAAAGAAAGTTTAGCCTTTTTTTAAATTTCCGATAAAATTAACGTGACCACGCGGGTTTACCCCACCGGAGGGATAAGACCGAATTATTTAATTTTATATAAATATTCATTTATTCATATAAATGTGATGAACTAATCATATATTTAAAATGATATTATGATACAAGGATTTTTTTCCCAATTTCATTTTACTATCTGTTGATATCTAAATATTATTTTTTGTTCTTCTGGCATCTTTTATCATTTTAAATATTTATTTTCTAATTTTTCTTTAAAATTATTATGTATGTTTGGCGGCGTGCAGTTTCTGAATTGGAGCATAGGAAATTTGATGTTTGAATTGGTTAATTATTTATTAACTTTATAGTATTCTGTATGTACTTTATACTTGCCTATCTTTAAAAAATTGCAGATTTGGTCAATTTTGTTGCTAGAACTTCTTTTTGTAATTTGAATTCATATATATCTGTATCAATCTATCTATCTATCTATATAATTTGAGATGCTAGATTAATTAAATTATCCTTATTGTGAGAAATCATGAATCAAATTATTTTATTTTCCTCTCAGCATTTTAAGCGATCTTTGGAAACATTGTAATCGAATAATCTAATTTAATCTTTAAAGATGGAGATGTAGTGAAAATAGCGATATGTCATGAACGAAAGAAAACAAAATATAATAAATGAAGGTGGAAGAGAAGCAATGAAGACGAAAAAATCATTAGTTGCAACTATTTAGAAATCTTTATTAAACAAAAAAAGAATTTCAACATTTGAAAGAACCTTATTAGAATATTTTTTATTCAATCAATAAAAATTCGAAGATAAGAAACGAAATGGACTCAGTTTAAATCAAAGATAAATTGCTCTTTACATAATTAGCTATTGTTCTAGTATCTTTGAAAAAAGATATATGATTATTAATAGATTTTTCTTTTATTTTTCACAAATTCAGTAAAGCACTATTCATGCGTCCGTTAAATAGCCGTTATGATGTATAATTGAAAAAGGGTATAGTCATAATGTTAGCTTTAAGACAAAATACATTATCATTTAACCCTTTGAGGGGCGGTGGTATATATTATATACCACCTAATTTTAATCCGATTCAAACCAGAAACTTTTAATAAAATTTTATTTTTTTAACTTTGACGGGGAAAAAAAAAAAGGTTGAAAAATTGCTTTTGTTTATTTTGAACTAAATTCTTTCGTAAATACCGGTGTGAATTCGACGTTACAGGAACACAATTGCTTGCCCCCGAAAGGGTTAAAAATTATAACGCATTTGTTAATTTTTTGAGGGACAAATAATTCCGGTGCTATAATATTGAGAACTCGAGATACTTTACGAACAGTTTCATTTGAAAATAAAAAAAAAAACAATTTATGTATAAATATTTTTTACGTAAATTTTAAAATCAAGATTTTAATCTACACTGCTCAAAACAATTAAAGGATATTTGAAGTTTTATATAAAATAAAGATATAAACGAAATTTTTTTTGCCGAAAATAGAAGAAGAGAATCACAAATGCAAATTTTTCTGGTTTTCAAACTGTGGAGTATGCAAATTTTGAGTTCGACGTCAAAAACGTCGCTTCAGCGGCAGCGAATGAAATTTGACTTTCAACTGGATAAAAGAGAATGAAGACAAGGATGATCGGCATTCAGTGATTGCTTTGTTTCGATGAGTACGATGTCTCAGCGAAGTCATTTGACAGATTCAGAAGCTTGGAGAACTCTTGGTAGGTTAGAAGGGGGCCAAACTCAAGCCGAAGTAGCGCAAGCCATTGGAGTGTCACAAAGTGTCATTTCCAGGATCTGGAACCGTTTTTTGGAGAGTGGATGTGCAGGCCGAAGACCAGGGCAAGGTCGTAGACGGGCAACAACGCCCAATGAAGATCGGTATTTAGCGTTAACAGCTCGGAGACACCGAAACATGAACGCTACTCTTCTCCAACAACACCTTCGCTCGGCTACAGGCACCACGATTTCAACTCAGACTGTCCGAAACCGGCTCCATGCTGTAGGTCTGTATGCTCGCCGACCGATGGTATGTGTTAGATTAACATCAAGGCATCGTCGCGACCGCAGGGAGTGGACAACCGAGCATGTCAACTGGAGGAGAAATGGATGGAGCAATATTCTGTTTTCTGACGAGTCCCGTTTTTTTGTGCATCCGGATAATAGGCGTATTTTCATCTGGAGGGACCGTGGCAGTAGGAATAATCCTGCGTTCGTGCACGAAAGTGTCAGATTTGGCGGTGGAGGAGTGTTGGTGTATGGTGGCATCTCCATTGACGGGCGCACTGACCTCTACATCTTTCGAGATGGAGCTCTGACTGGTCGCCGATATAGGGATGAGATCCTCAGACCTATTGTAGTCCCTTACGCTGCAGCAATCGGAGATAACTTCATTTTAATGGACGATAACTGCAGGCCACATCGTGCAAACCTGGTGGAGGATTTCCTTTTCGAGGAAGGAATCGTTCGAATGGAATGGCCAGCGTGTTCTCCAGACATGAATCCAATTGAGCACGTTTGGGGCGCTCTACACTGTAAAAATATGTCCTGGAATTAACAGGTGTTATTCTGTGAATTTTCCTTTTTTTACCTGAAAAATTCCGTTTTGGGTAAAAAGTGTAACTTTTCCTGGAATTAACGGAAATTTTCAATTTACTGCTAGAGATATAACTGAAAGTTTCCGTAGACGAAAGTAAAGTCTCGGAGAACGGAGATTTTCCGGCAAGACACGTTCTGTTCCGACGCTGATTGGAGGATATATTAGTTTGTCAGTCTGTGTCCTGTGTCAACACGTCAACACTCCTTATAGAACTCCGGAAGAGGCAATATGGCCGATACGGTAGTCCTAATCCGAAGTAACTTCCGTGCGATAGAATTTAGAATTGTAATAATAAGTACAATGTTGGATGTAGACATATTTTACAGAATAAAAGTAAGTTTTATCTTTGTTTTTTATATCATTGTTTTAATAACATTATATGTATAATTTCTCTATATGTTTGTAAGATATAAATTGAGTTTTTAAACCACGTGTATACGCAATAGCTTTCAATCATTTGCCTAGAATAAGTGTTTTGTCCTAAGTCATAAAAAAAGGGATGATTTTTCATTTTATCTGATTATTATTTTACATCAACTCACTATTTCCTCACCGGACTTTGTTATTAATTTATGTGTAATATGTTTTTAAAGATAATCTTTATTCATGCAGATTTAAAAAGGAAAAAAAGATCCTCGTTATTTAGCTATGCTTTATTTCGTTATTATATATTTTTCAAAATTCCAGTTTATGCGTTTGTATTCGAATATACTTTTTAAATCGTATAATTATTTTACTTTTAAACAGTTTCTAATCATTTACTATGACTATGAGTAATCTGGATGCACTGTTTTTTTTTTCTCTTAATTTTAAAGTTGATTTTATGGGAGCAAATTATTATTATTATTACTATTTATACTTTTTATGATTAGAGAATGCTGATAGTTGTTTGATCTTGTAAGTGTTATTATTTTTTTCTTTTTCTCACATTTATTTTTCAATAGCACCTAGCGATATTTATGGAGTTATAGGTTGACTTGTAAAATTATTGTAGCATATATATATATATATATATATATATTTTAAATAGTTGAACAATTTGAGTATAATAAGGCCTCGTTATTAATTATTTATATTTGATGGTTTAAATACCAGAAGGTGTTTACATCCGCGTAAGGGTGGGGGGGTGGGGGATAATGACTACATTGAATAAACAAAACTTTAAATAGATAAAGAAAATAATTTAACATATATAAATATATATATATATATATATATATATATATATGATTTAAATTAGCAAGTATTTTCGAATATAAACTAACGGATAAACGAATTAAAAGATAAAACAAGTAAAAATTTTCTTTTATGATTTACTGAAATACATTTTCATTCTCTCTCTAGGCAAATGAGTCCAATTTTTGTCTTCAAAAAACGAGATTTCTATCTTACATATGTATAACAGAATTGATTATGCATACTAATGATATTAAAACAATGTTATAAATAAATAAGAGATAACACTTAGTGCCCCAAGTCTTTAAAATATGTCTCAGTATGAAATAAGAAAAAAATAAAATACATAAACAGTGAGGAGGGGGGGGGTAAAAATTGAAAAATATATATTAATAACAAGTGGTAAAAATTTTACAGTTATACTGCTAGGAAATGAAAGCTATGGATATATTTGAAAAACAATTATATATATTTCTTTAAATGCTCTTCTTTCAAAATTTCTCACACAATGTATTTTTTTAGTACATTCTTTTTCTGTATTTTCAGATATCAGTTTAGGAAAATTTTGGCTACTTAAAAGGACTTTTCACAAAATTTTTCCACCTCCAAACAGAACCTTTCTTAAGTTTAATCATTTAAAAATAAAATTTGATCTGCCACAAAACAACTGAACTGATCACAGAACATATTACTTAGCTTTTTCATGTGTAAAGGATATACAGGAACCTGTATATAACGATAATTTCAAAATTTACAAAATTATAACTAGAATTTTCACAAATATATATATAAAAAAAAAAATTACAATTTCATAAAAATCTGGGCAGACCCCTGATTTTTGTTTCTAGATCATCAAATTTTAGTCATGTTAAAGAATTTAGTTCCATTGTTGGAATGCTATTTTAAATAATAATTAAAATAGCAAAGTTTAGCATACTTTATGGAAAATTTGCAATATTGTTATAATTAAGCTTCAGATTTTTTTCTAAAAATATTTTTTCATATAAATATATTTAATTCTTTAATAAAGATTTTTTTTTTCATCTCTAAATTAAATTACATTTATTCCCTTTTATAAAACTTTGTATATTAAGTACAAGTCTAATAATAATATCTCCTAAGAAATTAACATTTTTAACTTCTTTTTTTCTGTGTACAATTCTTACAGAATGTCTCTTTTCTTTTTATTGTCAAAATATTTCTAAAATATACATTTAATTTTATCTGAAGTTTTAAAATATTACTTGGTTTTGCTAGGATTTTAACATATAAAATTATAAAGTATATATTTCAGAAATATTTTGACCACTACAAAAGACACATCCTTTAAGAAGAGTACAACGAAAAAAAAAAAGTTAAAAATATTTAATATAATTTTTAATATAATTTTCCTAAGAATGATAAAAAAAAAAATTATAACCGCCACAGACAGGTTTAACATAAGTGTTTGGAATTTGAGATCTCACTTTCCCCTTTATGGGAGAAATATCGAACAGATAATAAAAACGGAAAATAACAGTCCTGAAAACTGAAAATTTCAGTTTCTAAAACAGAACATTTCAATCCTAAAACTCAAAATTTCAGTTTCTAAAACAAAACATTTCAGTTCCTAAAACGGAACTTTTTAATTTCTAAAACAGAACTTTTCAGTTTCGAAAACGGAACATTTCAGTTTCGAAAGCGGAACTTTTCAGTTTCGAAAACGGAACTTCTCAGTTTCGAAAACGGAAAATACCACAAAAGTGAATTTCTGTGAAAAAACGGAAAAGTTACGGCAACTCTGCTGCCAGTACCTTTTCCGTTTTTCACAGGAGTTTGTTTTTACAGTGTAGGAAGACGAGTTTCTGGCCGCCAACAACCCCCACAAACTCTCCAAGAACTGGAAAGAGCTCTTCTGCAAGAGTGGGGCAGAATACCCCAACACTTCTTTAATAGCCTCATTGAGTCCATGCCTCAAAGGTGTTCAACGTTGCTGGCCGCCCGTGGAAACGATACCCCCTACTGAAAATGATTTTCTTTGAAGAAAACACCTTTTCTTATTCTTTTTTTCTCATATGCACAAATTGTGTTTTTTTCCTTTTGTACACAAATGCGCAATAAAATGCATTTTTTTCTGCCAAACATGTGTAATTTATTCTCATATAACCTACTATGTCTGTCGACCATGTATCAATCAGCTAAAAAGTTTCCCAGATACAAAATCCACCTAAAACTGCAATATCCTTTAATTGTTTTGAGCAGTGTAGTACAAATTTTGATTAAAAATACGTTGCATAAATAACATACAAAGAGTTAAACATACCCTCTCCTTCTTAAAAAACCCGTCAAAGAGTTAAAAAAAAATTAATTGTGATATATTTTGTAGGTTGTTTAAGATAACGTTTTTTTAAATATTTATTAAATATTATATAATTTTGATATTTAAAAAAATTCAACACCTACTGAAAAAGGTGAAACAAAACCGAACTATTTTTTAGTCCTTTGTTTCTATATATTTTTTTAAACTACCACTGTTTTCTGATAAAACTTTAAGTTTTTTTTTTTTTTTTTTAAGTGTGTAATATTTCAGAGGATCACAATACTAAAATAGTAATGCAAATAAAACTCTAGCCACTGAAGGGCAATTAACTTGTTATAAGAAAGACAACTTCACCCAACTAACTAGTTCTCATGTTTAAGATTATTATTTCAAACGATAACAATGCCAAAATAGCAATGCAATGCAATTAGTTTAAGATTCTCAGATCTTTATTTCAGAAGATAACAATGCTAAAATAAAACTCTGGCCATTGAAGGGAAAATAAACTTAAGATAAGAAAGAAAACTTCATGAAACTACCTAATTCTCATGTTTAAGATTAAAAACAATCAATTATAAGCGAAAATTTTCAGCTTTTAAATTAAATAGTTTTTATGCTAAAGATGAAATAAATAATAAATAATAAATTTAAGTACTTCTAAATAATAATAAAAACTGATATTAATTTAAAATTATTATTTCATTTTACCGATGAATAATTTCCGATTAAAACAAATAGAATGGAATCGGAACGCAATGAAACAGCACATAAATGTGAAAGTAAACAGTGATTTACTTCAATTCATTTCTATTTCACAGGTATTAAAGCTATTAAAATTAGGTATTAAAATAAGGAGGAAAGTTTGTATCAACCTAATACAAATGTGCACTCTAAACAAATCCTGTAGATTTTATAGAAAAATCTTGTCAATAATGCTCCAGTTTTGCTCTGCGTTTTGCCACGAGAAATCGTGTTAAACCATTCGCTGCCAATCCCGAATATCCTCCTGGTTTTTCAATCTAAAATTACGAATTCTACTGGAAATTTTGAAAGAAGAATTGTTTTAATGCAATCACGAATTTATGTAATCACGAAATGTCTGTAATTAAATAAAGTAAATATTACTATTAGTATTTTCTAGTGTGAATTCGAATTTCTAAATAAAATAAAATTCCGGTAATTTTAACCCGACAGTGAACATGTTAAACTAGTACAGATTTTCTTTGTTTGAAATTTAATTTCTCCGTGTTACAACTATTCCTGAAAAATTGAAGCAGAGTTCCTTAGTATAAATACAAAACAAAACACTTCCCTATTATGCTAAAAGCAATTTTGTTCAACAAAAACAGAATTCCTCTTTAATTAGCAGACTTTTTCTGCATTACACAACAAGAGATTTGTTTATGAGCGGGTTATTTTTACGAAATATCTTTCCTTTTCCTTTATAGAATTTCTGGTATAATTGGAAGAATTGAAACAAAGATGTTTGCACGAGATCACTTTCGTTTTCTTTTAGAGTATTTCTAGCATATTCGAATTCATTTGTGAGGTAGAAGTGCAGAATCTCATTACTTTAAAACCTTCCACTAGAGGGCGATACGATATCTGGAGCGGTTAACAGAGGAAATCTGTAATTTACATGAAATGGAGATTGTTTTTAACAATCAGTATACAGGGTGTCCCCAAAACTTTGACCTAGGCTTTTATTCCTTAAATATTGATCATAGACATATAATACAAATTACAAAGTTACGCAAAAAAAGGTACAGAATTTTATGAAATCGATTAAAAATTTCAGGGGATTAAATTTGAATATATACAAAATAAAAATTTTCATACGTCCCCCGTACAAAAAAATTTCCAGTGAGTAAATTGTGCTCCATTCACAAAATTTCAGCATTTTATCTTAAAAAGTCGCAGAGATATATTAAACAAAGTTGGTGAGGGGTTAATCATAAATTAAAATGTTATCATTTCGACACAGTTTAAGTACTTTTGTACCAATAAATAGATCAATTATTATTTATTTATGCAATCACTGTTTTATTTCGTAGTTTGTATACGAACACTGAAGCGTGATCACTCGACTTGATTTTTCCCCTTTGCGAACTCATATACAGGCATCAAAAATTGGTTTAAGTAAGCTTTTATATATTTTCATATCTCTGCAACTTTTTACGATAAAATGCTGAAATTTTGTACATGACCTTATTAGTGTATGGGAACAATTAATCATTGGAAAATTTATTGTGTGGGGGCCGTATAAAAATTTAAATTTTCGTTTTCATCAAATTTAATATCTGAAAATGTTAATAGATTTCATAAAATTCTGTACCTATTTTGCGTAGCTTTGTAATTTATAATATATGTCTATGATCAATATTTAAGGAATAAAAGCCGAGGTTTTAAGGACACCCTGTATATAGAAACGAAATGTATAACATTTTTTATTAGAAGTCGGTTAAAAAAGGAATAAATCATAACAAAATCTCAATTAAAAAAAAATTTAAAAATTCTCACAAATATTTTATTAAAAGGAAAAAAAAATATTTCAATGAGCTTCATTGAAACACTTTTATTTTAATTCGAAGCAGTCTGAAAGTTAAAGAAAAGAGCAAAAGTTATTCAGTACAAACAAAAGAAAAGTTCTTCTATTGTAATTAGTGTTCAATTTAAACTTTTTATTATAAAGTACTTGGAAAAAATCTTGAAGTAGATTGAAAAAAAAATAGATTAAACTTATGAAAGAAATAATGGTGAAAAATTATATGTTTTATCTTATTTAAAAGAATTTTCTAATAAAAAGTAGCATTTATGTATTTTTTTCTCGATGAATTTTTTTTTATGAGTCATTTAAACTATACAGGGTATTCAAAATATGTAAGCTATGTAGAACAATAATCTCTACTCGGAGAATATAAAATTGACTAATGAACTATACATTTATAAGATTTAGTTTTTGAGAAAATGCGAAATTAAAAATTTATTGCGAGATAAATTAGATAAATATTTGAAACAAAAATTAGAAATATTAATAGGAGTGTGGGTTTTTAAAGGTATTTAATGCTATTGAACAGTTTATTTTTACAGTATCCTATTATTTTCTTAGGTTTTGCACTACTGAATTCCTTGAAAGATTTTGTTCAACTTTAACATCCAACATCGAAAATTTCGTATTTCGGATTGTTATATCTATTATATAGTTACGTTTTATTTGAATTATATGTATGTTATATTCTATCTGCGTCGTATGAGTTATTGAGTGATATTGTCTATTACGTCTTATTTATTGCCTGTATTATATGTACTATTGCTTATTATGCCTTAGCCTTATTTTTTTTTAACACTAGAACTCTCAGAAATTTTATTCAAGTTTTTTAAAACTATTTCACACCAGAAGTTTTCTTTAAAACTACTTAACTTATTCATTTAACGTACTTCTCTGAGTTTTATATTTAATTTATTTTAAAAAGAAATTTCTGGTTCGAATCAGAATATTTTCATTTGGTAACCGTCAAAATGACACCTCATGGTAGTTCTAGTGTTAAATTATGAAATTGCAAACAAAGTATCTATTGAAAGTACCGAAAATTTGCTTCATCGGAGATTTGTTGGCACACCAAAATGCAAAATATATTTTCAATTAAAATCGAAGAGTTTTCAACTAATCTTTTCCACATATTCATGTAAAGGCTGTATTTTTTAAACGATACATTTATATTTTGTCATTATTATTTATGTCCATAAAAATTTAGCTAGGAAGTTCAATTCAGGAAAACATTCTTTTCTATGAAAAACAAAAATGAGCGAAGTAATTAAAAGTTTTGAATTTTGCGTGAAAAGGCAGAACTTTTTTCATGTTCAAATTACATTTCTTATTTCTTCTTCGAAAAGTAGCTTGAATAAGAAAAAAAATAATTATAAAAAAAGAATAAAACAGTATGCTCTTTATGATCTCATAATTAATTACGAATATGAGGGGGATTTCAATTATCTTATATACATTAATTTTTAAATCAGTGAAAAAATATTAAAAATATTACAGATAGTACAGGAATAGTTGAAAATTACATTAAAATGGAAGAAAAATCAATTATTTTAATGTACCTCATTAAAATAGTATTTTCCTTTTAAAGAAAAAAGTTTTAAAAGTTTTTAATGGAATTCTTCGTATAATAATGTACATTCCATGTAATTAAAACTTATTCTTACGTGTGACTCTAGTTATGATTAGAGAAACTTAAATCTTTAAAAGAAAAAAAATAATAATAATCTTAGCTTTAAAGTAAGTTTTCCTGAGGATTTAAACTTTCTTTTAAATTTTCAGTTAAAAAAAAAGCCATCTAAAATTTTCTTTACGGAGTTAGATAGTGCTCACTTAAAAACAATCTATTCAGATCCAAGAACCTGAGGCGTTTGAACATTAATTGGGTATAAAATATATTAAATAACATTTGATTGGTTCATTTCTATATCACTTATTCTTTTAAAAGAAAGTTAAAGAAATTCTCATAAAAACTGCATGTACAAGTATTCCTTTACATCGTTGACTAAACCGCTAATTTTTAAACTGTTAATTTTAGAAATTTGGTTCCATTTAAAAAAATGCTTCAAATGTGTTTTCATCGCATATAAAACCAAATTTACGAGGGTGGTTTGATAAGTTCTCGGCCTGACAGTGAAAGCATAAGATTTTTTAGATAATTTCATATTACTTTTCTATATAGTATGCAACTGAATACCTTTAACCCCTTGAAGGGCGCCGGTTTGTTATATACACCACCTAATTTTAATCCCAAAATGCCACAATGACACCAGAATTTTATAATCAATTTTTGAATTTATAAGGTACACGAAGGAAAGCTTTTACTTATTTTAAAATAAATTCGTTCGTGAATCTTGGTGTCAACCAATCATTTCAATATTTTAGCTCCAAAAGTTATTTGCCCCTGAAGGGGTTAAGATACACTCTTGTGTGCGAATTCTTTAGTGCAGCCCTGTACGAGGTTGGTTCGAAAAGTTCTCAGCCTGACAAAGAAATTACAAGATTTTTGACAATATTTTATTTTGTTTTTCAACTTTCAACACAATACATGTGTGTTTATTGTCACGAAATGTTTATTATCTGGTGTTTCTGGTTGACATTCAACAAACGCCCGTATTGAGTGGAAAACTTTTTCATATTTAAAACATCGTGTAAAATGTAATGGGCATGGTCTATCGAGATTGTTTGCAATGTCAACATGTTCCCTTATCTTCAATCGGCAATCATTGAATACGGCATTAAGAATTTATGAGACGATTTCGTCGATAGTAGCGGTTTTTTTTTTTTGACATCCTGAGCGTTTATCACCATGAATGGATTTCCTACCATATTTAAATTCAGCAGCCCACTTTTTTTATCATCGAATACGAAGGACAAAAATCTTTTTAAGGTGTAATGTAACTCTTTTTGTTTGTCCAGTGTGTGTGTGTGTGGGGGGGGGGGGTAAAACTTTTTTATTTAATATTTGTGTATTATTTTAATTATTTGTGATGCCTCATATTTTTTTTTCTTTTATAGGTAAGAATATATTTCATTACTTCCTGTTAAAGTAAGTCTCACAAATATCATGAATATTTTGAATTTATTGTGAAATTGAATCTAAATTAACTCTTTTAGCATATTAAAATATAGATTTTATTGTTTAAATACTTTAAAAAAATTTGTCATGATAGCTGGCAAGAGTTTAGATTACCTGTGAACAGTTGTACATGTATCATACATAGGTGCCAACCTCTCATTAATATTCCGTAATATGAGGGTTAATTTGACCCAGGTTTAACACGTTTCGCACCAGAATTTTTTTTAAGAAATGAAATGAAATAAATTCCAAGGGAACAGGTGAACAGTGTAGCTTTCAGTGGGGTTCCATGTTTTCGAGAAACAACCCCCTGGAGATGATTAATTGTATATCAAAACATGAGGGAGCCATAAAAAAAGTTTAAGTACTTTAAAGTATTGATAAAGTAAAAGAAAAATGTTAAAAACAGTCTAATGATAAATTCCACGTAGAAATCTGAAATTGAATAAATAAAGATTCATCCAATAATTTATCTGGTTTAAAGCGTTGTTAAACTGTGTCAAATTAACCCGCATATTACGGAATATTAATGAGAAGTCGGCACCTATGCATCAAGTAGTTTATAACAGGGCTCGTACGCTTTTACCATTACAAATCTTGCAATTAAAGCAGGCGTTTACAATTTCTGCTATTTAAATATTAAATAGAAAAATTCTATTAAAAATTGTGGTAACCGCGTACGAACCCTGTATAACATATTTCTCCCCTAAAAAATGTAAGTACTGCATTACAGTATTGTGGTGCTCCTTAAAAATTTAAATTTTGTCATGAAATATTGTAAAAGTTTTATTGAATTGATCACTTTTAAAATTTTTCTGTGTCAAATAATTATTTAATGCAACAACGTCATCAATAAAGATAATCAATTTAGAAATATTTAAATGGATGAAATATTATTTTATGAATTTTAAATTGCATTATTACATTTATGTGAAAATTGTAAACTCGCCAGAACAGAGTATTTTCCATAACACTTGAAAATTGAATTCTAATTCAAGGGTTAGGAGAAAACAGTTATAGCAACAAGTAGTTAAATATTGTTAATACATACTTCTTTCATTTACGAAACTCGACTTTCATCATTCTTCCCCCTTTATCTTCTCCGTGAAATCTCCGAAAAATCTTCAAGCGTGTTTTTTTTCTCAAACAACTTTCGTCATTCTTCCCCCTACATACCAATCTTCGACTTTGTTCTTTTGAAAGGAATTCATTGTTTTCGTCATTTATATCAAACTGAATTTCTTTTTTGCAAAATACTACCCTTATTTTGCCTTTCTCTAGTGTAACCAAATGTTAGTGCGCTTTCACGCTAAAGGATGGCACTGTCAGATTTAGAAAACAGTGGACTATCATATTTTTTTCCTTGACCTTTCAACAAAACTTGAACTATTTAGTTGTAATTCCTTTCTTTTTGATTTACATCTTTCGGCATTCTACTTATCTTTTTTCCATCGATTACAAACAAATCTTAATAACAACTGAAACGAAAAAATATGTTTCAATTTTTAATTTTTGCACTCCACTGACTATACGGTGACATTCTAAGTTTAATCCCGAAATGTAACAATGGCACCGGAATTTTGAAACCAACTTTTCTGTGTATTATGTACACGAAAAAAATGCATTGACTTATTTTCAAATAAATTTGATCCAATATTCCAATGCCATCATTGAAAAATACACAGAAACCGATTTTCCCAATAAATCATAATAAAATGGAATTATTTTGTGTTTCCCTGAAAACAAACTATAAATGTTATATTGTATACTCCTCAGAAAGGATATTGTTGTCCACTTCAGTGATGCATAGAAATTGTATTATGTTTTAAACATCTTAACATCAATAAAATGCACTGTAAAAGATTTTTACTTATACATCGAAATGTAATGACATTTTTTTGTGTGTCTCTTGTAAATGAACAAGAATTAATAAAACTTCATATTATATTCCGACCATTCTATACTAAAGCGGAATATGACAATCGAAGCATATTTACGAGAGTTAAAGCACGGCGAAACAGACAAACCAAATTCTTAAACACTTTTCAACTATGTTAAACAGTGTTAAAAAAGAAAAAAAGAAAATGTGCAAAATTCAAACCTTAATTGTTGCTTCTAACGCATTTTGTATCCTTCATATTAAATTCCAAACATGAAGTCAGATTTAAGCAAGAACGAAAAATCATGCGTCAAGCATGAATTATGAAACTCTTTCCAACGCATCCAAAAAACTCTAACGAAACTTCCC
The DNA here is from genome assembly GCA_963931845.1 of Maratus michaelseni. NCBI lineage: Eukaryota > Metazoa > Arthropoda > Arachnida > Araneae > Salticidae > Maratus > Maratus michaelseni. The sequence goes on from OZ007595.1 coordinate 308,577,584, forward strand.
CGTTAAATAAGATGAAAGAGAATATCTAAATAAAAAGTTTAGGAAGCATATAACACAAGGAAAAATCCAGTTTTAGAAATTACCTTCGATAGTAAAAAAGTAGTCGAATTTTTTTGCAGCCCTTTATATGATATATAGATAAGGATATATACTACATTACATGATAATATATAGTTTAATTAGAAAATTCATATTTAGCAATTTTCGCCAATCGATAGAAATGCACTCGAATTTCTTTGTATAAGTCTGTATATTATCGAAACACTTACGTACACATTAGACTTTTGTACACACCACACTTTGTGTACTAATGTAGTTCAAAAGGAAATGCGTAACACAATTAAAACTACCCTTAAACAATTCACTTCCGTAGTCTGTAATTCTTTCGAATTCCCTTGTGTAGTCCTGTATACGATAAAAAAAATTTATACAAACCACGTACTATGAAAAAAATTAGTTAAACTTGAAAACACAAACCAAAGTTGAAAACCCACTTACCACGCATAAACTGTAATTATCGCACGTAGACTGCAATAGATTTCTTTTGTTTGTTCCTGTAAAATAATGATAAATTCAATGAACAACATATTTTTCAGTGAGCAATTTATAGTGCACCTCAGTAATTCATATAAATTCCAATTTCCATTATGTTTGAAATAGTGAAACATCATTAAATTACAATGGAAACGATTTTTCCCCGTAGAACATTATGTAACAGAATCTTTTTGTTTGACCCTTTAACCCTTCTTTGCATGAGTTTTTCTTTTACAATTGTGTTATTTTATACATATATTAAATATTAGACACCAGAAATTTTAAGATAGATTTTTAACTTTGTTCAGCAACATAGTTCAGTGAAAAATTACTGGATTAATATTTCTATATAAATATAGTGGTGGCGAAGAAGTTGATTTATTTATTAAAAGTTCAATAAAAAGTGATGGAAATTTACATCACTATGCGATTAAGGGTTAACCCTTTCAGGGGCAAGCACTTGTGTTCCTGTAACGTTGAATTCCCACCGGAATTTAGGAAAGAATTTAGTTCAAAATAAGAATAAGGAATTTTTAACATTTTCTCGTCAAAGTTAAAAAAGTAAAATTTAATTAAAAGTTTCTGGTTTGAATCGGATTAAAATTAGGTGGTATATAATATATACCACCGCCCCTCAAAGGGTTAAAGTGAATAAGAAATGCTTTGCACTCCATATTCTACAAAAAACCATGTTTTAGTGCGTTTCATAATTGTATAGCAATTTCATCATGTTTCAATTGCGTAACATCAACAAAATGCACTTAAACGATTATTTCCCATTGACTGTAATGTAACGAAATACTTTTAACCGTCTCTGTAAAAAATCTATGAACGCTACACAGTTCATTTTCAATAGGGATCATGCTATAGTAATCGTTAATAACATACAAATATTTCAGGGCAATCCGAGTATATCTACGAGAGTTAGAAGACGTACGGACGGCCAGAAAAACCAAAGTCATAAACAATATTCAACTAGGTTAGAAAGTGTTAAAAATTTTACTGTATTGTTTTAGATTTCAAACATTTTTATGCTATGGTAACAGAGCAACCTTTGAATTTTCTCCATTGTTTCTTTATTATGTTTATGTAAAAACAATTAACATTTGATATCATATAAATGTTTTAATATCAATAAATTTATAGTGGAAATGTTGTATACAAAATAAAACACGGGTTTCGAAGTTATAATTATCTTAAACATCAAACATATCGTGTTGCAGTGTAGCTTTTTTGTAGCTGGTGCTGAACATTGAGTGAAATAACTGGAAAAGAAAGCCGTTGCGTAATTAACTTGCGCAGGTGAATTGATAAAAATGTAGCGTGTAGAAAATAGCGTGCCTTTTTACATCTGATTGTATTTTTGTATGCTCGAAAAGGAAAATAATAAACCAGGAAACTTGCAAAGATAAATTGCAAAATATCAACCGATTCAAAAGTGGGTAATTATGCGAAACGTGCAACAAGGATTAAAAAACATCGCTTCCCTAATGTCAGTGGTATATATTGACGTTAAGAAAGATTTCGGCTCATGCTTTCCATGAATGATAGAAAAGGGAGCCTACGAATAGTTGCTGATAATTTGCGACGTACTTCTGATTTAACAACTCGCCGCAGGAGAGGAAAATGGTGCTCATGAATTCGAACAACATCTACATGTAGTGCGTATGGTTTATGATAGAAGCATGTTACTCAAGAGTAATGGTTTTAGTAAGATTATTATAATTTTCTGCATAGAAATTCAAAACACCAAAATAATAACCATAAGTGGAGTTATGCTGTTATATTGTGATAAATCGTTATGCCTAAAGTGTCAAGATAAATAACTTAAAAATTATGCTATATAGTTAATTAAAAAGACCTTAATTATTTTAACTCTTTGAGAAGCTAATATTATCTTAATATATATTTTTAATGTATGACTGTAGATTTTGTTCCAATATGAACGTTTTAGTATGTAAATATTAATAGTTTTAAGATACATTATTTCATTTTTATAAATAGGGTAAATAGGTGACGCATGTTGCATTTATTATTTTATTACTGTTAACGTTTTTATAACTATTGCTACCAATTTAAAAATAAAGGAGTGACATATAATGAATGTAGCTACACCTACAAGTGTTTGTCGTTAACCAATAGAGTAGCATTATAATTATTTATAAAACTTTACCTGTTTTACCGTAACAACGTACCTGTTACAACGTATTTACCTGTATAATTAGTTGTTACATAAGAATAATCTTAATGCATTTTAAACAGGTTTTAAGCTGCTCATTATACTTTTTAAAAAGTGTTTCTATTTGAAAGAAAAAAATAATTCATCCAAATAATTACCAAAATTACCATAAAAAATTTAGCCATTCTCAAAAATGAAAAGAAAAGGGAATAAGAAAAAAACGAAAAAAAAAATCATTTTCATTAAAACTTTTTTTTTTTAAACGATTTTGTTTTATCAGTTTTAAGTGCACTTTCAACGAGTCTTATCTGTTTTAACAGACTTTGTAAAACAAGATAAGGTGTTTTAAATCGAAATGGTATATTTAAAAACAGTCCAAAGTTTCAAGAGATATTTTTTTGCTCTTATCTTAAAAATATATGTAATTAACTTCTAAATAACAAACTTAAAAATAGTTCCTAAAAAGCTCCTTGGTAGTTCAATATTGTTTGAAAAAGTTAATTCAATGATAAACGAAACAATTCATCTTTAAAATAGACATAATGATTATAAAAATATTTAGTCATGTGTAAAAACAAATGCTGTACCTGTTTCACTCGAAAATCCATTTATATATATTTAAATATTTCTTGTTATATATTTTTAGTGCACTTTCAACAAGTCTCATCTTCTATAACAGACTTTGTAAAACACAATTAAAAGTTTTTTAACCAAATTTTAAAAACCATTCATAGTTTTAAGCGATATTTTTTTTGTATCTCACCTTAACAGGATACATAAATCATTTGGAAATAGTAACCTTGTAAATAATTTATGAGTAATTTCCAGATAAATCTTTGTTCCTTGAAAAAATAAATTATTTTTTGAAAAAAATTAATTAATCGTTAAAACATAAATAGAAAAAAAAAAGCTATTTGTAAAAATAAAATGCTGTGAATTTTTCATTAAAAATTCCCCGTATCTTTTAAAATCTTTCTTGTTATACATTTTTAATGCTTTTTCAATAATCCTCACCTACTTTTACAGACTTTGTAACACAAGATTAAATATTTTCAAAACAAATGATATATTTCAAAAAACTATTCATAGTGCAAAGAGATATTTTTTATCTCACCTGTAACAGATACATAATTCATTTCTAAATAGTTCCTGAATCATTTCTTTATAGTCCTTTATTCTCTAATAAAATTAAATCAATTAAAAGAGAAGCAATGCAGCTTTAAAAAGTTCATTTTTAAAAAGTATCATTATTTTTAACGGATTATATTATACATATAATGTAAGTATAACTATATGCATTTCTTTCAAGAACATATTTTTTAAAGAGATCACTTTAATACTCTAATGCCTACAGTTTTAATTGACCTACAGTTTTAATGTAATTTTCAGAAAAAAATTATTTTGTGCATACCAAGGATCTTTAAATAAATAGCAAGAGTTCAGTCTATTTCGGTGCAAGAATAAGAGTGAGTGAATATAACGTCATCACTGACATATATCACAGGTTATAATAAAATATTTTATATTCATGGGTGAAAATGCATCATTTGTTTTCCGAACGACGTCATTTTCTTAATCGAAAACGTTTCGCTTTACATATTATTTATTATGATAGGTTATTTACTTTTATTTTATTTACAAGGATTACAAAATATTATTCCTCAATAAATAATACGTATATGTTATCTATTTTATTTTAAAAAGTATTAAAATATTTTCTCAATCATAAACCGTCATTTTTGTTTAATTGGTATTGAACATTTCTTTATTCTGTGTGGAAAGTAATACATTGTGTAGCAAATTAAACTATGAATCATTAAAATTGAACTTATTATTTAAAAAAATCATAGATAAAAAATAATTTGGTACACTTTTATTCAAAACGCGTTAAATATTTTGCAAACATTCTTGTTTTATATTTATTATTTTCAGATTTTACAATAGACATTAGAATTCCAATTTTTTTTTTACTCCAAAAGGTTTTTTTCGAGTAGCATGTTTTTGTTGAAAATTATATAATTCTTAATTCTTTTTAAAATGAACAGCATTCTTTTTACAGCGGTTCTCTATGTTTTTAAGTATTAAGTTCTTAATAAATGTATTTTTCCGTTTAAAAAAATAATTAAAAATAATGGTCTGTTAAGAAACTTTTTAAAATCTGTAAAACCGCTGTAAAAAGAATGCTGTTCATTTTTTATTCAAAATACCTTTAATCCTTGGATATATTTCCTTTTATTTTTAAAAAACGCCATACATTTATGTGTAATAATCTTCTATATAGTATAGTTACTAAAAAATTTTTTAACAGTCATATTTGTTTTTAAGTAATTCATTTTTAAGAAAGAAACAATGCGTTTTTAAAATGTAACTAATATTTAAAAAAATCGCCAATCATAAAAATAAATACATAGAACATTTATTCGATATTTCAAAACTTCTTTATTTTTAATTAATTTTTTAAAGGGAAAAACATATTTATTAAGAACTTAATATACTTAAAAACATAGCCAACCACTGTAAAAAGAATGATGTTCATTTTTTATTCAAAATTTCTTTAATCCTCGGTTATATTTTATTTTATCTTTAAACAAAAACCACATATATTTATGAATAATAATCTTCTATATACATAATAAAATTCTTCTTAACAGTCATATCTTTTTTTAAATAATTAGTTTTTAAGAAAGAAACAATGCATCTTTAAAATGAAACTAATCAATAAAAAAATTCGCCAGTCATAAAAAGAAATACGCAGCACATTTATTCGATATTTCAAAACTTCTTTTTAATTTCTTTTAAAGTGCAGCTATGTAGTTCTTAAATAGTGTCCGACATTCCATTATTCTTTGAAAGAAGTTATTCATTTTATGAGAGAAACAGTACATCTTTAAAAAGTACATAATTTTTTTTTCATTATTGCGTGATGAAACATAGAATGCTTTTCACTTTTCAATCAAAAGTCCTTAAATACTTTTCGAACTTTCTTGTTTTATCCTTTCAAGCAAATCAAAACTATTTCTAAATAATCGCTTGACAGTTCATTATACTTTGGAAAAAGCTATTTTTCTTTAAAAAAAAAACTATATCCTTTTAAAAAGTATCTTTTAAAAATAAAGTAAATTAAAAAAAAAAGTGCACTTTTTATTATTCAAAACTTTTAAAATCCTATACAATATTTGCTATTTTGTCCTTTTTTTGAAAATTGAGTAAATATCGTTTGTTTTAAACAAAATTAAAGATTTTAATTTCTAAAAATATATCCTATATTTATATTTTAGCGTTGTAATACATATACGTATAGTTTTTTAACATTTGGTTTCTGTTTTAAAATGTCGGTCATTATGAAAAAGAAATATGATGTGTTTAAAAGTATCTGGTAGTTATAAAACAATGTTTTATTCAAAATTCGTTAAATCTTTTGAAATATATTTTATTTTATATTTTTAGATCCGTTTTCATTAAATCTCATCTGTTTTAATAAATTTGTAAGACAGGTTTTAGTATATTTACGTGAAACAACAATTTTAAAAATTGGTTTTGAGCTCGTTCGTGATTACACGATACTACAAATATTTCATAATATTTTACTATTATTCTTTTAAAAATTCAATTAATGTTAAGACAGAAACAATTCATTTTAAAAAATAACTATTACATCTTTAAAAAGTTATGTTTTTCTACTGTTTAGTTCTGTTGATTTAAAAATTATTAATTGGCACCTTTTGAAAACTTCTCAAATCCTTTTCAAACATTTTTAATTTATCTTTTTAAGTGCAATTTGAGAGAATCTGGTTCGTTTTAATAGCATTTGAAAAAGTGGCTTAACCTTTTTTTTAAAGAAATTATTTTCTAAAACTATATTTTAACGCAGTGACGCATACATTTGTTAATCAGATTGGATGGCTAATTTTTCTTTTATCTTTAAAAGCTAAATAAACAATTTCTGAATAATGACTTCCTAACTATTGTTTTAACAGTTCTTTGTTTTTTTAAAAAAACGTGATAAGTTTTTTACTAAAAGAAACATTACATCTTTAAAAATACCAAATATTTATTTTTAAAAAGTAGTATATCATAAAAAATTAATGTTGTGAATTTTTCGTACAAAATTCGATAAATAGTTTTCAAGTTTTTTTTGGTTATCTTTTTAAATGGACTTTTAACAGGTTTTATCTTTTTAACAAGCTTTATAAAACAAAATTAAGTAATTTTACAGCTTTAAGCTGTTCATTGTCTTGAAAAACATATTTGTCATTTTATCTTCAAAGCCGGTGTAAAATTAGAATAGCAAATTCCCAAGTACACACAAAACAGTTTCTTAATACTCTTTTTATTATTTTTTATAAGTTTAACACTCTGATGCCATGGGGAATGGTATTTAATAGAAATATCCATTTGTTACAATCATAGCTGCCAACTTTTACGCTTTTTTTCTACCACTAAAATTTTGTAGGAAATTTAACCTTATTAAATCGACAAAATCATGGGATTCAATAAGGCAAAAAATTTTATTAATATTTAGTGGTAACAAAAAAGCATAAAAGTTGGCAGCTTGTTACATAAAATCTTTACTTATCAACATGGAAAATCTTTAGATTAAAATTTTAAGGCTTTTGCCACTCAAAAGTCTTAAAAACTAACAATGAAAGTTAAAGTTTAAACCAAGACTCCCTTATCATAGATCAGACTTGACAATCCGGAGAAAGTCTATGGGAGAAAATGTCCGCGGTAATTGCCAACTTATTCATTGACTTTCTCCGGAAAGTATCGCCGCCTGGTGGATACTACCGCACAGTTGCCATGTTTCGGGCTTTTTGAACACCAGTATATTTTTAGAGAAAATGTTGTTCTTTTAAATCCCAGAATTCTCCGATCAAACAAAACAAAATTATCTCTACTAAAACACTGGTATCCAAAAAGATAATAGAAAAATCTAGCTGGTCTGCTACCGCATAGCTGCCAACTTTTACGCTTTTTTCTTACCACTAAAATTTAATAGAATTTTTTTCGTCATGTAATCACACGATATTGTCAATTTAATAAGATAAAATTTACTATAAAATTTTAGTGGTAGGAAAACTACTAGTTCATAAGCAAATGCATAGAACAAATGGAGCTGTGAAAAAATTTTGTGTTATTTCGTGTCGTAAATACTATTACTGACGATTGATGGCGCTAGTAGCAGGACAAGTATAGCGGTCAAAGGCAACTTGCTGATTGAGAGGTCTGATACTATGATAAGGAGGTCTTGGTTTAAACATTGAGTTTACAAAGAGAATTTAATAAAAAAACAAATACACCTGCATTTTTTTTCTTTTTTTATAAGAAAGAAATGGGAAAGTTATATATATAAAAAGTAAATGTTTTTCACCTTTCATTCAAAACTCCTCCAATTCTTTGAAAGCTTTTTTGTTATATCTTTTTAAGTAGATTTTAACGAAATACCATAAGTTTTATGAAATTTTATAAAACCACATTAATACTTTTAACAGTACAAAATCATATTAAAACTGTTATATATTTTTTCTTTTGAAAGAAACAATACACGTTCAAAAATAATCTAATATTTCCGAAGGATAAAGTAATATCTAATATTTTCAAACGAACAAGTTTTGTCTTTTATCAAAGACATTATTCAACAAATTTAACTACTTTTACAGCAAAAGTTTTTTAAGTTATTCATTGTCTTGAGAAGTATTTTTTTCTTTTATCTTCTAAATCTGCGCTAATTTTCCAATAACAAATTTCTAAGTACCCCAAACAGTTTCTTAACAGCTTATAATTATTAAAAGAAGAATTTAAGAACAACAACAACAACAAAAAAAGACAAAACCCTAAATAAAAGTATGAGAAATTTGTTTACATAAAAAAAAACAGAGACAGTCATAAAAAAGTGAATGTTTTTCACTTTTCAATTCAGAACTTCTAAAATCTTTTGAAAACTTTTTTTGTTTTATCTTTTTGAGTGCATTTTGACGAAGTCCCATATGTTTTAAAATATTAGACAATATAACAAAAAGATTACAGACAAGTTAAAAACAATTTAAACAAGATTATTGGTTTTAACAGTTCATTATCCTTTTGAAAGCGTGATGGGTTTTTTTTGTGTAAAAACAATACATCTTCATAAAGTGTCTAATATTTATAACGAAAAAAGTAGTTTTAAAAAAAAATATTTTGCCTAAAATACTGTTCATGTTTTCACCTTCTGTTTTTTTTAAATGAACTTTAAATAATTCTTACTTGCTTCCAAAGACTTTGTAAGATAATATTAAGCACTTTCACTGGAAAATCTATGTATTTTAAAATTACTTGTTGTCTACCAGGTGTACCCCTTTTTTGTTTGATTCTTTAAGAAAGTTCTAAATAGTCCCAAAATAATTTTTTAGCAATTTTTTTAACAAAAATATTTTAAGAAGAAAATAATACATCTGTTAGAAAATTTCTCAATTCTATAAAGACGAAAATTCAGGAAAAAAAAAATAAATCTTGTTCACCTTTTGGTCAAAACTCCTGAATCTTTTGAGAACTTTTTGTATTTTATCTTTTTACGTGCACTTTGAATAAGTTCAATTTGTTTCATCAAACGTGATAAAATAAAATTATTAATTTTTGCTTCAGAAAACATAATTTCTAAAATGATATATAATCTATGTAATGCGTAATAATATATAATCTATGTAATTTATTTAACGTTCATAATAGTTCATTAATCATTTAAATATTTCATTTTAAGAGAGAAACAATAAATTATCAAACGAAAACTCAAAAATAAATCTCTAAAACTATAAGTAAGCATATAATGCCTTCCATTAAGGGTCTTTATAAATTTCCAAATTCATGAACAAATTAATTGGAAAAAAATAAACCTTTACAAGTATTTCAAATATATATATATATATATATATATATATATATACTTATATATATATATATATATAAGTGGATTTTTAAAATGGATGTTATGCTCTTTCAATTCAAAATTCTGTAATTCTTTTGAAATTTATTGTTTTACCTTTTCAAGAGCAGTTTGAGTATGTCCTATGTAATAAGTGCACTAATCAGTTTTACTTTACGAAATAATTTTCTAAAAATATATGTTATCTCTTTAATACTTTTACTTAGACTTCTTTGCAGTAAATCTTTTTAAAAAATCAATTGATTTTAAAGAAAAACAATACAACTTCCAAATGTACCTAATATTTATATCAACAATTCTTTAAAAAATGAATTTTGTGAATTTTTCATTAAAAATTCCTTAAATCCTTTAAAAACATTCGTGATTTATCTTTCTATGTGCATTTTGAGAATGTCCCATCTGTTTAACAGAATTTCTAAAACAAGATTGAACTTTAAAAAGCATTTCTCTTTAACTCTGTGAAAACTACACTTTTAAATAAGCTTAACAAGAAGTTTATATAACAATGCAAGAACATGCACTTTCAGCAAATGTCATCTGTTTTTAAAAACTTTGTGTAACACGATTAAGCACTTTTACTTCATTTAAGTTATTCATTGTTTTAAGGCGCACTTTTTCTTTTATTTTCCCAAACTGCACAACTTTTTTCAATAATAGAACTTTCTAAATAGTTCCAAAATATTTTTAACACTTCATTGCTTTATTTTTTATATATTTTTTAAGATCTACTTTTTAGGAAGGAGCGTCACATTTAACAACAATATCTCAAATTTATAAAAAAAGGAAACAAATATCATAACTAAAATAAATGCTTCATGCATTTCGTTAAAAACTCATAAAATCATCTGAAAACTTTATTCCTTTATCTTTTTTAATTGACTTTCAGGAAGTCTCCTATGTTTTTACGGTTTTTATAAAATGCGATTAATGATTTTGACTTTTGAATATACATTTTTAAAAGCATATATTAGCTATGTAATACTTTCATTTAAGTTACTTAAGAGCATACGCTTTAACACAAACACATTCGTAAGTTAATGTTAAACCAATAGCAACGTTATTGTCTAAATTTCACGTTTGCATTTTAATATTTTTAAATTATATTTTTGCATACGTTACCTGAGGTTAATGTCTAAACAAGTTACTTTTTTACTTTTTCGATTTTGGTTGCATAATTTTTATGAGGATGCTTTTACTTTCGAAACTGGTTTCGAAACCGATATTGTCCTCAGAAAATAAAGAACTGTAATCCAAATCGAAAAACCAAAAACATATCCGTCTCAGGTCTCCTAAGCTAAAAAATATATTTTTAAATATTAAAATTCTAACGACTTATTTGAAAAGAACATTGCCATTGGTATAACATTAATTGCCAGTGCCTTTGTATAACTAGCGAAAACTGTTACCAATTCATTAATCACTTACAATTTATTAATTTTAAGAAAGATACAGTTCATTTTAAAAAAAGTATCTAATATTTATATAAAATTAAATTAAGGGTGTTTAAAAGGTGGGGATGCTGAGCCCTTTCCATTTAAAATTCCGTAACTCTTTTAAAAGTGTCTTGTTTTATCTTATTAAATGCACTATAACAGGGTGAGTACAGTTTTACTACATTTTTTAAACAGAATTTTTCATGTTATTTAAGTGCAGTAAAATGTTAAAAATAAATGATTAAAGTAGGTGATTTCGAATTCTGCTATTGAAATATTAAATAGAAAATTTCTGATTTATAATAGTGGTGAAAGAATTCTTGGAAACTCCATTGAGTAACCACACATTGTTTTAATTAAGTTCCATCTCTGTTAATAGACTCTGCGAACCTCATATTAACCATTTTAAACTTTAAAATATATATTTTTAAACCATATTTTTATTATAGGATTTTGGATTAATGGGCTGAATGGGAAGATTAATATTTTTAAGATTTTGGATACTTTTGTCGATAAAATTTTCATCCAAGCTTATCGATTACATCGTCGCTACCATGTCAAACTATCAAATTTAAAAAAAATGCATTTTTAATTACTTTTAAAAATGAGCCGATTGTCACCACTAATTTTTTATAATATTATTCACCAAGGTTACCAGTTTAGCCTCATTTTTTTCAGTCAGAAACTTCGAATCCATACCAGAATTTTTAAATACAAATTTTTGCTTTATTTAATGACAGCAATTTCGTGATTGCTTAAAGTAAAAAAAAAAAAAAAAAAAAAAAAAAAAAAATCTCAAATTTTCTGATATGAATTCGGCCTCTTTGAATAATAAAGAATGCCAAACTGGCAATGGGGTTCTGCATAAAATTTTTATCAATATTCTTACTAGGCGAATAATTAAAAAAAAATAGTCGTGACAATTGGCCCATTTTTAAAAGTGATGAAAAATGTATACTTTTCATATTCAATAGTGTGCATACCACTAATAAAAAAAATAATTGTCACAGTATATTTCTACAGCATTTCTAACCGAAATCTAGATCGAAGATTATAGTGTCGAAGTACTGGTAGCTAAACGGTGATCGCTATTTTGAAAAAAAAAAAAAAATTCACAGAGTAGAAATGGCGAAATAATTATTATGTCCTATTATATATGATTAATTAAAGTACGCGAAATAAAATGTATTATTTTTTTTCATTGTCAGAAAAAAATATTATAGAATTTTTTTTAAATTCTAAATACTATACTATATTTTTATGCGATTATTTTTAAAGCCCTTTGTTAATTATATATGTTTTTTAATCTGTATTTTTTAATCTCTAAAAAAATTTATAAAATGAGATTAGTGATTTTTACCAAATAAATAAAATAAATAAATAAATAAAAATAGCACTAAATATTAACTATTTTCTGGCTTGATTTAAATTTCTTATCAAGTGATTAATCTTTGAAAAATTATTATTTTAAGAGAAAAATAATACATCTTTCAAAATAAACTAATATTTATAGTCAAATAAATAAAAAATTAGCGAGTCTTTAAACGGGAATGTTGTGCACTTTTCATTCAGGTTTTCATAAATCCTTTTAAAACTTTCTTGTTTTATCTTTTCAAGTGCACTTTGAGTAAGTCCCATTTGTTTTAACAGACTTTGTAAAATAAAATTAAACTTTCTAAATTTTAAAAGATATTTCGTTCAATGGGTATTTTTTGAATCTGCAATGCCTGCACTTTTCAATATGCTTAAAATAGAAATTAATATTTTAAATAATTATAAGCTGAATAAAAGTATGCAAAATAAAGAGCATCTCAGTCATTATCAGAAAATATTTATATAATTGGGAATGAAATTAAAAAACTACATACATTTTTTAATCAGATTGTTATGAAATAATGCTTTATTCATTACATATTTATTTTTTGTTATTCTGATCCAACCAATTTTATAAAAGGAGATTAATGATTTTTACTTCCAAAAATATCGTTCTAAATTGATGTATTATCCATATAATGATTTCATTTAAGTTTCTTAACAATTCGTTAATATTTGAAAAAATATTTCTTTAAAAGAAAAAAATAATACATCTTTAAAACGAGCCTAATATATATTTTTTCAAAGCTAGTCTTAGAAAAAGAGAGTAGTTCACTTTTCATTCAAAATTCCGTAAATCCTTTTAAAACTTTCTTATTTCATCTTTTCAAGTGCACTTTGAGTAAGTCCCATCTGTTTTAACAGACTTTGTAAAAATAGATTAAACTTTTTAAACTTCAAGATATATTTCGTTAAGAGGTATTTTAACTCTGTAATGCTTGCAATTTTAAATAAGCTTAATGAGAAAATTAATATTTTAATTAAGTCTAAGCTAGATATAAGTATACAAAATAAAAAGCAGTTATTTCATTATAAGAAAAATAATTAGGTAATTTTAAATACTTTCTAAAATCTATATTATATTTAATTTCGTGTCATTATTTTGAAATAGCAAATTATTACTTTATATTTTCATTTATTGATTTTTTCGAAATTTTCAAAAACTTTCATTTAAGTTCTATAACACTTCGTTAATAATTTAAAAAAGTAATTAATTTTTGGAGAGAAAAAATACATTATCAAAAAGTATCTAATATTTATAATGTGACAGCAAATTTTAAAAAGGAATGTTATGTAATTTTAATTTAAAATTCCTTAAATCCTCTTAGAACTGTCTATTTTTATCTTTTCAAATGCCATTATTAGGAGCGTTGGAAATTATATAAATACGTAGTACCTAAAGTAGTCGTCTGGTCCGTCTGTCTGTTCGCATATAACAGCACAAAAGCTACCCAATTGAATCGTTTGAAATTTAATATTGTTGTATATTTAATATGTTGTATGTGTGTATTTAATATTGTATAATTGTTCTAGAATTATGTCGAGTCATTTCAAATTGTATGAAAATCGAATCAAAACTTAAAAAGATATTAATAAAAGTTGTCTTCACTCTATTAAATCCAATCATACCTAATTGATTCAATGATATCTCATAATAGATAATAATTCTAGATTGCCATGGTGATTACATCACATTTAAGATGGAGTCATATTATTTCCGTATTAATGAACTTAAAAACATAATTTTTATACTAAAATTGTTCAGTTATATTATAGTAATCATTCAAACTACCGACAGTTTTATGGATATATGTTTCCGGAGAAATAGATATTTTGTGGAAAAAGAGTCTACATTTGGATTTCACGTTCTGAAATTTTTAAAGCTAGGCTTAAGTTTACCATTCGAATTTTTTGTAAAAGTCAACAAAAAATAAAATGTTGCCAACTTAAAATGCGCTTTATTACGGAAATTAATCATACCATAATAACTTACGATATAATTAATTTTTTCAGTGAAATAATAACGATGATTTTTTTTTTTTTACATTGTCTTGTATTGGATATTTGCGCACAGTATAATTTTAATGTAACATAATTGTAATTATTTGTTTGTAAAAGTGAATCAAAACTGAATTAAAAAAAATAAAGATAATGTCTCTATAATATAAAATCTGCACATAAAATAAATTTTATATTAATACAATTTTGCATAAGAGTGCAACAGCTATTGCACCATGATCTGAATATTTTTAAAACTCGTTATAATACGAACACTCTTCATTTCTCACGTTTGACGTATAATTTATAACTCGTTTTAGCATCTGTAAACATAAAGTGAAGCATATCTAAAAACTACATATTTTTACTGCACACCTAAGATTTCCTAACGGCATACCAATATGTCCCAGCACAGCGAGGAAATATCGCTTCCGTAAACATTTAACAATATTTCTGAAAAGGTGGATTTAACTTTGTGCCGTCCCCCCCCCTTTTCTCCTCCGTACTTAAAATCGGCTGGTCTGGCAGGGCGCTCCTATTGGTATCTGCGTCACATGTGTTTCCTGAGTCCGCTGTTGTTTTTGAAAAGGTCGCCGCCATTCAACCTTGGCGCGTGCGAGAGACGCAAGCATATTTGCATGGGTTACCTTTTAAATCGGTTTTAATAGTTTAAATTGGCACTGATGATGGAGCTTTAGGGGCTCTGAAACGGCTCTTTGCCATTTTATATATTTTTATTTGTGCTATTTCATGTTGTTCATTTATTTTTAATTTAACCCTCTCAGGGGCACTGGTCTGTTTATGAAACCACTTAATTTTAATTCCCAAACACCACAATCACACCAGAATTTTCCTAAAATATTTTCCATTTAATATGTATATATGTATATGCGATATAGCTCTTTTTCTTATTTGCTAATAAATTATTTTGTAAATTCCGGTGCCAGTCATTTATTTCAACCTTTTAATACTGAAATTACTTTGCCCCTGAAAGGATTAACAATATTCTCGCAGGAAAATATTTCTATGGGAGAGTGTTATTATTCTTTCTATGTCAAACGTCTTGATGTTTTTTTTTTCACTTCAGTTTATTTCTGAATATAAAAATATATGTTTATTTATAAAATAAGTACAAACGTTAAAATAGTTTTTTTTTAACCCTCTTTTAAATTATCCAATGTTTAACTTAAAAATCTGGCCTAATTTCATTGTTAGTTATTTATTAGTAGTTTTCTGCTTTTTTAGCTCACAGGCTATCAAAACCTGAGAGCTAATGTGCCCGCCGGTTCTGTATGTATGAATATATGTACGTATGTACGTAACGCGATAACTCTTGATAGAAATATCCTTTTTGCTTCAAATTTTGTTTATAGGTTCATTGTGATAAGGCGCTTCCCTGATTAGTTTTGTTGGTTCAGTGGTTAAGTATGAAGGGTGGCCAATCCCCCCTTAATTTAGATAAAAAAATTTTCATGCAGAATTATCCGATTTGGTTCGAATTTTGCTTATAGGTTCATTGTGTTAAAGCGCTTCCCTGATTTGTTTCGGGGGTTCATCGGTTAAGTGTAAACGGAGGGACGGGGGCAAACGCCCTTAATTTATTCTCAATTTCTTTATTTTTCGAGATGCATTATTCTTTGAAATAAGTGTATAATATACAATTAGTATGAATAGCCTGTGAGCTGAATGCCATCAGTTTAACTGGACACTTTTCTTTTTATTGTAAGGTATGCTAACAAAAAAGAAAAAAAAAACTTTTTTAAAGAATTCAGGACTTCTAAATTGTTCTCTCAACGTATAATATTAAATTTACTTAATATCAAACAATTAATTGATAAAAGAGTTTATATTTTGTTTACAATTTTGGAGCGTGGCTTAACGCGTAACTGACTCTATTGTTGTTGTAACACGTATACAGTTGTAAAAACAAAGAATGTTTCGTGATTTATGACCTGCACTCGGTTAAAGGAAAATGCGATAAAATTAATTTATTAATTTCTAAAAAAGTTCTAAAAATATTAAAATGTTGTATTGTCATCCGAGACACACCTGTGTACCTAATTTTTGTAATTCTAGTATATAAAGAGATGAGATAAGAATTTATTACGAAATTCCATCTTTACACATATGAACCACCTTAAGTTAAATAAAGGAGTGTAAATATAACTGAATGTCAAAAATACTCGTCAGGTGTGAAACAGTGATAAATTAGATTACATTTCTTGATACATTAACGATAGCTACTTAATAACTAATATTTGTATTTCAATTGTTATGTTCCTACTGATTGAACTAAATGTCTATTAAATTTAACCCTCTTATGCATGATAATCTTATATAAGGTTATAATGAAAAACAATCCTTAGAGAACTCTGTATATTTTATTTTTTCTCCTCTATTACGTTTAAATCTCATATGAGTTCAAATTACTTGTGAAATAGAACAATAGATGGTAGAACAATTTTCTTTTCAAATATTCAGCTGGAAAAAGTCTCTTTTAACGAGTTTCTGAATGAATAAGCTTGAATTCGTTTTGGTCTTCCGATATGTTAAATGCCCCATTCGTTTCGAACCCGCAGATCGATATTTTTGACTTATTGAATTTCTCTTTAACCCTTTAACACGTTCGCTGCCAACTACGAGTATACTCCTAGTGCTATCTACGTTTCTTCAATCTAAAATTAGTTATTCGCATCGGAAATTTCAAAAGAAGAATTTTTATTTTATGTAATCACGAAATGTCTGTAATAAAACAAACTAAATATTGCTATTATTATTTTCTGGTGTGAATTTCAACTTTCTAAATAAAATGAAAATTCCGGCATTTTTAGCTTGGCAGCGAACGTGTTAAAGGGCGATGGTGTATATTTTGTACCACCTAATTTTAATCAAGATTTGCACCAGAATTATATTAATAAAATTTTCCTTTGGTTGAAAAAAGTACAAAGTTCTATACAATTACATTTCTATTTTTTCAAATAAAATTCTGGAGAATGAAATCAACACTACAAAAACACAATCGCATGCCCCGTAAAAAATTAAATTATTCAAGCAAGATCTTCTGTAATCCGACTACCTACTTTGCAGTAGTTTTAGACTTGAAGTGGGGTCAGATTCCGCTTGACAGAGGCGTAGCGTAAAGGAGGGGGGTGGACAGGATCACCCCTACCAGTATTTTTATATACTATATTTGGCCTTATTTAATTCATACCGTTCAAAGATTAAATAAGGCCAAATGTAGTATATATTTATACTGGTAGTAAAACGTCCCCCCCCCCGACCCTACGCCACTGCCGCTTGTTAGGCAAATAATAAGGCGGACATATAGCCGATATATAGGCGGACACCTATTATAACGCCAAGAAGAATTTTTCTAAAATAACTTCTGCTTTTCGATCTCAGAAAAAGTGCAAGTAATGATTTCTTTTTACTTTTTACGCTGCACGTAGAAAATTATGTGGTCCCAAAGGATGTTTCGTAACTATTGAAAAAAAAATTATTGCTTTAAAACCTGATATGAATCTCGTTATGTAATTTTGTAATAAAGGTAAGATATTTTTAAAAGTCAACAATATTTGATCTTGATAATCCATTTACAATGCATTTTAGTGCAAAATATTTTCTTCATTCCTTTAAAATCAATATAGGAATAAAAAAAAATAAAAAAAAATCCAAATATACCAGAAAATACCACAAAAATAAACATTTGAGTTTAACATTATTGCAAACATTTATAAAAATTGACAATATTAAGTCAAATTATTATTTAGCTACTTATTATTTGTAGAAATCAATGTTAATATTAGCATAAATCAACATAAATAAATAAAGAAAGAAAAAGAAAGAAAGAAAGAAAAAATTAGTAAATATGGAATTTTTTTTATTTTTCGATATCATTCTGTTTTCAAGAAAACGTTCTATGCAATATAAAGTAAGAAAAAAAAGTCGATAATAAAGTACCGGATCTGAAATTCTGAAAATAACTGAATCCGATGAGAAAAATATTGCATTGATGGAATGTTAATGGGAAAAATCAAGCGCGTAGAAAAAAAGATTATTTCGTGCACCATTGGCCGAAAATTCGTTCTCAAAGATCGAAATTCTAATGGTGCTTTTAGAAAAAGAAAATGAAACGTGAGATATCCTTTAGTACAACTGAGTTGAAAAATATTTCAGTTGAAGGCTTTTCAGAAAGATGAATGTAAAGGAGTATTTTTATGTGGATATAATATATGAAGATAATTAATGAAAGGTAATATTTATAGAATTCTAATAAACGTGTCAAGCTTTATTTACTATTAAAACCAATGAGGATAGACATGAGATTAAGTTAAGATTACTTAACCCCTTCGTGACGAGCGTCTTTTACAGATTTTTTTAATCTTTTACCACCGGTTTTTCAAAACAGATATTTTCGCCTAATTGAATCGTGGAAATACTAAGATATAATAAGGCAAAACTTTCAATAAAAAATAACTGGTGGGAAAAATCGAGGATTCTGAGCATCTTATGCGTCACGTATACGTGTCGCTCGTCCCCAAAGGGTTAAACATGAACAATACTATAGGTGCCAACCTCTCATTAATATTCCGTAATATGCGGATTAATTTGACCCAGGTTTAACACGTTTCGCACCAGAAAGTTTTTTAAGAAATGAAATTAAATAAATTCCACGTAGAAACCTGAAATTGAATAAATAAAGTTCATCCAATAATATTTCTGGTTTAAAGCGTTGTTAAACTGGGTCAGATTAACCCGCATATTACGGAATATTAATGAGAGATTGGCACCTATGACAATACTTAAAATAAAAATTTAGATGCTAAAGTGATTACAGTACAGTTAAATGCTTAAAACGCTTTTAATAAACAAATATACAGGGTGATTATAATTAAAGTCCCACTTTCAAAATGCGGTAAAAAAGAAACCGCTGGTCGGAATGACTTCAAATTTAAACTGAACATACTGGAAGAAGGGTGAAATGGTATGGCATAAGAAAAAAAAAAGTTCCAAAGTGTATCAATAGATGGCGGCAGTCTAAGCGGCATACTATGCAAATTAAAAGACACTCATGCGCTATTAAAAATCAAATCACTGTCTTTTATGCGCTTTTTGGCCCAAGGACAGTTAAAAAACGATTTTTCTTATCCAATATGATACGACTTCGCCGTGGTGGATGGGCTTTCCACTAACAGTACTACAACTGTTGACTGATTTGGAAGTCATTTTTTCCGTCAAACAACCGAAACACTCATGCACATTGAACAGTACGGTTGGTTTACTGTGCAACTCAGGTCAAAGTCGTCGTATTTCGATAAAAATTTCACTTATAGCCGAATCCACTTTCGTTATGCCGCTTACAGCGCCATTTATTGATACATTTTGGAACGTTTTCTTTCTTATGCCATAGCATTTCCTCCTTCTTCCCGTATATTCAGTTCAAATATGAAGTCATTCTGACAAGTGGTTCCTGTTTTACAGCATTTTGAAAGTGGGACTTTAACTATAATCACCCTGTATATATCTCATAATGTTTTACTAAATATATATTCACATCTAAAATTAATATCCATTAAGATTTAAAAGAACAAGTCATTCACTTTTAGGACTTTAATTATAATCACCCTGTACAATGACACAATCGGCATCATTCTTAATAAATATTAAGAAGTCACTTATATCATTTAATCAACAATCTTTCTTTATTTTTTAATTTTACCTTAACTAATTACGCTATCAGGCCTCGGAGCGTTTTCTATTAAAATAAACTAAATCAACATTTTGTCTACCGCTATTTCCTTACGAAAATTTTCTGCTTAGATTTCTCTTGCATGTGTCGCAGAAATACACTACTTGAAGAGTTTTTTTACTTGCAACTGTTGTAGTAATCTACCTCCAAAATATCTTAAAAAAAATACCGGTCGAGGTCCTAGGACTGCTCTATCACTGAAATTTTACTATAATATTATACACTATACAGTTGTAGACTATAATATGTCATTACAATATCATTCTCTCTTAAAAAACGTTCTATATAGAGTAATAAAAGATAAAATCATTGGTGAAATACATGATCTCAGAATCCATTTAGAAAAATGTTGTATTAATGGAATGTTAATATAGGAAGAATAAAGAAGGTAGAAAAGATTATTCCATGCACCAATGAGCTAAAGCTTCTCTTTAAAGATCGAAATTCTAATGATGCTTTTATGCAATGAAAATGAAACGTCAGGTCACGTTTAATACAACTTCGTTGAAAATTATTTGAGTTGAAGCCGTATTAATAAAGGTTAATGTAAAATAATTTTGTTATGTGGATATCAAATATGAGAATGGTATCATTAGTAATATAATCATAAGAAATTTAAATAAATTTGCATGGGTTATTAAGGGAATTATTTCTTATTGATTTTAATCTTTGAAAAAATACAGCATGTCATTTATGTTAAAAGTACTGTGATCAGTGTATTGATTGTTGTGTTTGAATTAAGATTGCGAACGGTTACACAGTAGTCAATATTACTTTTATTTTTCGAAAAAAAAAACATTTACATTTATTGTATAGTATTAATAACTGTTGTATGTGAGTTGGTATTTTTGTTATAACATGTACATAAGAAATGGAAGTAAACATATAGATAAGAAAAGGATGTTTGTAAATACAGCATGAAAGTAATTTAAAATTGAAAAAGGTATTGGTAACACGGGCGAAAAAAATTTCGATTTAGCAGATTTTATTTACCAGAATTTCTGGTGTATTCTCCGCGTTTAAAAAAAAAAAAAACAAGTCTGTTCCAAGCAAGAAATTCTACTTAACCCTTTCAGGAGCAATGTACTTTCAGTACTAAAATGTTGAAATAAATGACTGGCACCGGAATTTAAAAAAGAAATCATTTGTAAATAAGAAAAAGGCTAAATTTCACGTACATATTAAACGAAAAAAGATTTTAGCAAAATTCTAGTGCCACTGTGGCGTTGGAGAATTAAAATTAAGTGGTTTCAACCACTGCCACTGAAGGGGTTAACACGTTCACAGCTGGGTTAAAATTACCGGAATTTTATTTTATTTAGAAACTTCGAATTCACACCAGAAAATATTAATAGCAATATTTACTTTATTTAATTACAGATATTTCCTGATTACATAAAATAAAAAAAATTTCTTTCGAAATTTCGGGTACGAATTTCGTAATTTCAGATTGATAAACCACGAGTATACTCGTGGTTGGCAGCGAATGGGTTAATGGATGAAGGCGAATAAGCACCCAGTATAAATAAGTTACATTTTTTAAAATAAAATTTCTGGTAGGAAATACAGTTATTTCAGCTGCAGCTCATACACCGGAAATTACTGTATCTGTTAAACGTAGTAGTATAACGCAATGGCATAAATAAAACTTGACGATGAGGCATCTGATTTGAAATTATGAAAGCAACTGAATCCAACAAGAAAAATATTGCATTATAGGAATGTTAATGATAAGAATAAAGCAAGTAGAAAATATTATTTCATGAAACAGTGGATTAAAACTTATTTTTAAATATCAAAATTCTAATGATACTTTTAGGGGAGGAAAATGAAACGTAGGATAACGTTTACTGCAATTGAGTTGGCAAATATTTTAGTTGACGTTGCTTTAGGAATAATGAACCTAAAGGAATATCTTAATGAGGTTTTCAGATATGTGGAGTTTAATAATTCACCTCAAAAGAACTCTAATAATTTTGCCAGGCATTATTAAGAGTAAGAGTTTCTCGTTACTTTCAATCACTGGAAAAATGCCTTGCCATTTATGTTAAAAGTAGTTCTATTATGAAAAGAACGCATTTTTGGACTAATTTTTGTGTCGTGGATTACGATAACACTAAAATAACATTCTTCACACCGGTTATTGCACATGTGCACAGTCGGTAATCTAAGGGTAAAGAAAATTTTTCCAGTAGACAATATTACTTTCTTTTTCAAAAAAAAACTTGTTATACCTATGGTAATATAGTAATTATTGTTATTTATACGTATGTTATATCATAGATATGAGTACATAAATTGAATGAAAGTATGTAATTGATAAGCACGTAAGTATATAAGTTAGAAAAGGATGTTTGCGAATAAAATGAGCGTAATTAAAAAAATAAATGAAGTATTTGATAACGTTATATAGTACATAACATTTGAAAATACTCTGATGTGTAAAAAAATGCCACTAAAGTAGTTTTTATTCATCTGTTTACTACTAAACTCTGGATAGAACTCAGGTTTAAAAAGAACATGTGTTCAAGAAAATCTTCAATGTTAAAGAACGTAAGAAAAGAAAAATCGATGATGAAATACGTGATCTGAAATTCTATAAGTAACTGGATCCATTGAGAAAAATATTGTGTTAATGTAATGATAATGTCATAATTTAACATTATTATAAGTAGTGTTTGACATTATTATATACTTGACATTATTATGCCAATATGATACATTTCGCATTATTTGATCTTCATAATCTATTCTAATTATATTTTAGTGCAAAATATATTCCTCATCAATTAAAAAGTACATAATAATAATATATGCCTTAGATGGTTTAAAAACTATATATACCCGAAAATACAACAAAAGCAAAGATTTGCTTTTAACATTATTGCAAACATTTGTGAAAAATGTCATAATTACGTCAAGTTATTTTCAGCTGCCTTGGTTGTAGAAATCAATCTTAATATTAACATAAAACAACAAGATTACTAAATAAAGAAATTTGGGAAATCTTAAACTTTTAAAACTTTACAATATCATTCTAACTTCAAAAAATCATTCTCTTTAATATAATTCAAGAAAATAAAAGTCGATTATGAAGTACCTGATTCTAAAAATAACTGAATTCAATGTGAAAAATATTGCAGTAATGGAATGTTAATGGGAGGAGAAAAAAGGAAAGAATGCGATTATATTATATATAATTCGTTTATGCTTCATTCTTATAACGAAATTCTAGTGTTGCTTTTATGAAAAAAATATTAAACTAGAGATTATATTTAGTGTAATGTATTTGGAATATATTTTAGTTTAAGATGTTTTCGGAATATTGAATCTGAACGAAAATGTGTAACTGAATATCAGATATGAAGATAGTTTTCAGAATTCATTCTTATAGATTTCTAGTAAATTTGTCAAAATTTACGTCTAAGTCTTATTATTCTCATTTTAAATTATTCTCATATCTCATATCGACAAAAAGATATTCTGTAAGATTTCCAACATTCTTAAAACGTCTTTAATTAAAACATCTTCCCATTCAGTTGCAATTAATGTAATCTCATGTTTATTTACTTAAAAAAATAAAAGCATCATTAGATTTTTGACGTTAAAAAATTAAATTTACATTAAACCCAATAGGAAAATTAAGAGCAGCACGGTTATATAAAATATCATTTAAAATTAAAATATTATTATTATTTTTTTAATGTTATGTTAAAATAATAGACTATATATTCTACAATATATGATTTCAGACGATATCATTACAATATCCCTCTAGCCAAAACTATTGCATTAAATATCATTCTAAGATAAACTATATCATTACAATAGGCTAATTCCATGCGTGGATGTAGTGTCAGTCACTGAGATGTAAATGGCTGTGGTGTTTGATTACCAAAATTATAGTAAATGAAAATTTGAGTTATTCGATCCCATATATCTACAATTAAATACAGCTAAGAATTTTTGATAAAAAATACCGGTGGCCAAGATCGGTAAACTTTTGCGGCTATGTGACTTACACTACATTTACGCATGGAATTAGCCAGTAACATTTTATCTTTCAGAACCTGTTCTATGTAATATAACATAATAAAAAATGTCAATAATGAAGAAATTGATCTGAAATTCTTAAAATAAATTAATCCTAATGAGAAAAATATTGTATTAATAGAATACTAATGGCAGGAATCAAGGGGGTTGAAAATGTTTATTACATGCACCATTATGCTGAATCCCATTCGTAATGATCGAAATTCTAATGATTCTTTTGTGAAAAATAAACTTGTGATTATGTGTAATGAAACTGAATTGGAAAATACTTTAGCCGAAGACGTTTTAGGAATGATGGAGCTAATGGAATATCTTCATATGGATATCAGTATTGTTTTATTATGAAAGAACTAGTAAAGAATTCTAATACTTATTCTAATAAGTACGTCCAGTTTCATTCAGAGACAGAGTTACATATCGTTTCATTTATGATAAAATTCTTATTTACTTCAGTCGCCTGCAAAACATCAATTTATTTATGATAAAAACATCTCGATCATGGAAGAAACTATTGTTGTGTTGAATTACGGAAAAGAATAAACTACTGATCCACTTTTGCATGCTATTTATAA
This sequence comes from Maratus michaelseni, assembly GCA_963931845.1. Lineage (NCBI taxonomy): Eukaryota > Metazoa > Arthropoda > Arachnida > Araneae > Salticidae > Maratus > Maratus michaelseni. Next base: position 308,602,395 of record OZ007595.1, read on the forward strand.
AAAATAACAATTAAAACCTACAAATTTTAGCATCCACCCAATAGACTTTATACATTGTAATATTTTCAGGCTTCCTCATCAGACACCGTTACATTCATTTGTTAAATGAGAAATGAATTAATAAATGTTATATGTACGGTGACAATTAATATGTACAATGTACGTATGCATGTATGTATGTATGTAAGCCTGCAAATAAAACGTGTTTATAATGTGATTTTTTTGTTTATTATTTTCATTACTTATACTTTTGAAAAATTTGAGACGAATTCTACAGATTTCTTTATTTATAAAAAATGTAGCTTAAAATTATGGTTAACCATTGAATAGCTATAAAAAATATTTTTAACAAATATCCTTTTAATTATTATATATTTCTATTTACAAGACAGTGTTTAACGTAACATAACGTAATAAAAAATGTCGATGATATATTACTTGATCTGAAATTCTGAATGTAACAGAATACAATGTGGAACAAAAAATGCATTAAAGAAATGTTAATGGGAGCAACAAAGCAGTAGAAAAATATTATTTCATGCATCACTTGGTTCAAACTCATTCTTAAAGAACAAAATTCTAATGATGCTTTTCTGAAAAGAAAATGAATCATGTGATTAAGTATAGTGCAATTGAATCGGAGAATATTTTAGCTGAAAACGTTTTACCAAAGATGAATCTAAAAGGATATCTTATGAATTGTTATATATCTGAATACCATTAGGATTCCACTTATACTGAAACCTCACAAATTTATAAAGATTTTTTATGCGATACAAACGCTTATTGCTTTCAATTTCTATAAAACCTTTTTTTGCCATATATGATAAAAATAACCCAGTCATAAAAATTGCTTATGCAGCATTTGTTGGGATTAAGACTAAAGAAGATTCTTCGTTAGTCGGTAGTTTTTTCCTTTCTCAAAAATGTGATTGTTATATATATATATATATATATATTATATGTATTGAAATCTGTCGTATGTTAACATTCACCTAAAATTCTACGTGCGTTTAACATAAGACAGGATTAGGATTAAATTATAAATGTAATTATAAGAGTGAAAATTATTAATTACCGTTATTTTAGAATTATTAAAAAATCAAGCTTCTTCGTTCCGATTACAATACAATTATACAAATTTTGTAATCGATTAAGTTTAGTAGTACACGATTAAGATCGCTTCAAGTACAATTTCTAAAAAAATTTCTAAAAAAAAGGGAATTTAAGAAATTTGTATCCATTTTAACACGTATTATATGATATTTTCTTCAATGATGGTACTTTCCATGTAATGTTTTGCAATAATAAAAAAAGATGATGGGATACTTTAGCTTTTCAAGATAATATGAAAATTAGTATAACGTAATATTATAAAGAAGCCGAGTATAAGACATCTCATATGAAATTGTGAAAGTAATTGAATCCAATAAGAAACAAAATCCCTAAAGGAATGTTAATAACAGGAATAAAGTGGGAAGAAAACGATTATTTCATGCGCCAATAGTCTAAACCTCAATCTTGAACAACGAAATTATAATGATACTTTTATGAAAAGAAAGTAATCGAGGTTTAGTGCAACTGAGTTGAAAAATATTTTTGTTGAAGACATTATAGGAAATTTGAATTTAAAGAAATATCTTTGTGTGGATTTGAGATATGAGGATAGTATTAATAGGAATTCTTTCATATAGAATTTTTGTAATAATTTCCGAGTAGTTTTGTTTATTATTAAATTCTTCAATAATGGAATTCAAAGCAGCGCAGTTAAAAAAGGCTTATAACTCAAATTGTTAGAAGAATTCTCATTTAAATAACAATAAAACATCCAAATCATGTATGATTAGAATATTTTCTACCAAAATGGGAGAAATGAATGAAGTAATTCAGTAATCAAATTAAACTATAATAAACAATAATAAAATTATATTAAAATATAAAATGTCTTAACGTTCAGTCCAAAGTGTTGTAATGATAAAAATAAAAGTTACGGAATAAAACATTTTTCATTGTGAGCGAACACCTCATGTCATAGCTGTATGTTCGCCCGCAGCAGAACACGAAATTGAACATAGAAAAATTCTTCATAAAATTTATTGTACTTTCACAACTTCATTAAATAGTATAAAGTCACCAAATTGTTATAAATGCTTTGTGTGTTATGTTACATAAAAAGTAATAATTTCGAACAAAAGTATTTCAATATTTTCAAATTTAAAACTTACATTTTCTTCACAAATTTGGAAAAATATAAAGTGTCATTTTATTATTTTATCGCACTCTTCATTCAAATTTAATATTTGAAAATTTGTGAAGGAAAACATCATTTCAAAGTTTATCATGAAATACATGGAATGTTTTTTTTTCTTTTTCCGCCCTGAAGAGCATGTTAAATTATTTTATTCCAAGCATTTGTTATGATATTCTTCATATCGTTTATACAGCTTAAAATGTAACCAGTCAACCACATGGATCTGAAATAAAGAATATAGAAATTGCTTTTCCGCCACTTATTAATTTCATAACTAAAAAAAAATAAACCTTACATATTGCAATTGGTTTACTACTGAATTACGCAAACAAATAAAAAACCAATCAAACTTGAAGATATACTAAACATTGCGAATTACAAAATGCCAAACAAATATTAAAATGAAATGATAGTAATGTAGGTAATATATTTAAACGATTATTTCCCCCACGTCAGTTAAAACGTTTAAAAACTAAATTGAATTGGAGTGAGAAATATGGAAATTGATTTTCCATAACTTATTACGTTCATGATTTAAAAATACTGTAACATGTTGAAAACGTTTTCCAGATAAATTGCTCAAAAAAGAAAAAAAATCAAACATGACGTAATAATAATCATGGTGAATAAAAAAAAAATAAACTAAAAAACTGTAGAAATCTGGGTAATATATATATATATATATATATATATATATATATATATATATATATATATATATATATATATATATATATATATATACTCGATATAAAACTATTCAAACGACGACATGCAGCTTAAAGAAACTAAAAACTTCAATCTTCATTGTGAATTATTCATTATTCTTTATTAAAAAATTTTTGCACAATTAAATTTATTGCTTCTTTTTGAACATGGTATATGCAATATTAGTATTTTATTTGCGCTTTCCATCCACCAGCTTTTAAAAGGATATAAATTCCCTCATATCGTTTATAAAGCTTAAAATATAGTCAGTGAACCATATCCTTCCAGTATTTATTACGTTCTTGATATTAAAATAATCGTTACATATCAAAAGAATTTTCCAGCTGAATTATTCAAGGATATAAATCAGACATGAAGTAATAATGATTTTGGTGATTTAAAAAACGAGTACTATTTAAACTTTGATATACAGTTTACAGAAACTAAAAATTGAAGTATCAATTTTGAATTAGTAATTTTTCTTTATTAAACATGTTTTGCACTATAAAATTTATTGCTTCTTTTTGAACATGGTATATGCAAGTTTAGTATTTTATTTTCGTTTTCCACCCACCAGCTTTTAAAAGGATATAAATTCCCTCATATCGTTTATAAAGCTTAAAATATAGTCAGTGAACCAGATCGAGATCTTTCCAGTATTTATTACGTTCTTGATTTAAAAATAATCATTACATATCAAAAAGTTTTCTAGCTGAATTATTCAAACATATAAATCAGACTTGAAGTAATAATGATTATGGTGAATTAAAAAACGAGTACTATTTAAACGATGATATACAGTTTACAGAAACTAAAAATTGAAGTATCAATTTTGAATTAGTAATTTTTCGTTATTAAACATGTTTTGCATAATAAAATTTATTGCTTCTTTATCAACATGGTATATACAAGACTAGTATTTTAATTGTGTTTTCCATCCACCAGCTTTCAAAAGGATACAAATTACCTCATATCATCTATAAAGGTTAAATTATAATCAGTCAGCCACATCGATCTGAAATGAGAAATATTGAAATTGATTTCGCATTATATGTTACGTTCCTGATTAAAAAGAAAAAAATCGTTACATATCAAAAGAATTTTCCAGCTGAATTAGTCAAAGATATAAATCAGACTTGAAATAATAATGATTATAGTGAATTAAAAAACGAGTACTGTTTAAACGATCATATGCAGTTTACAGAAACTAAAAATTGAATTCTCAATTTTGAATTAGCACTTATTCTATACTAAGCATCTTTTGCACAATGATATGTATTGTTTCTTTATAAACAAGTTATATGCAAGATCAGTATTTTAATTGTGTTTTCCATCCACCAGATTTCAAAATGATATAAATTCCCTTATATAATTTATAAAACTTAAAATGTAATCAGTCAACAATATCGATCTCAAATGAGAAACATGGACATTGATTTTACAGTATTTATTACTTTCATGATTAAATATGTATATATATTTATATATAGACAGGTGTTGGAAGGAGCGCGCTACAAGTACCGAAACTATAGTATTCACTATTTTTTACAGTAATTTGTAATTGGGCGCTACATTTTGAACAATGTAGTGCACCGTGCAGCACGAGAGAAAAAAAACAGTAGTCTGTAGCGAGAACCGACGCTACTCGTAACGCTACCTCAGATGGAATGTGCTATTCTGCAAATCACATGGCCGAAACTTTTTTCTTCTGTGCAAAATTTGTTCGGTTCAGCCAGTTGCGAATCTCAGTGGCAAATTTCAGTTGCAGTGTATTAACAACGCATCGCATGAAGTCATAGATTTGTCACAATGACACTTGCTGCTAAAATCAACAAACAACCCACCAAAGGATTTTTTTTTCTGGCTGGCATTATTTGTCTGTTTACTCGTTATTAGGTTTTTATGTTTTAACGCCGAGTTTTTTATTATTCGGAATTGGTTTATTTACACATTTATTCAATCTTTGCATTTAGAGTTGCTTTTCTGTAATTTTTTAGATAATAATGTCTCTCTTAATTTTTCCATGAAATTTGTAATGTGCGTATAAACTAACAATTTGGGGGCAAACATAAAAATTTTCTTGTATCTTATCTTTCTTAATTTTTAAATGTCCTCTGTTATGTCACATTTCTTTAATTGTATCCCGATATTCTATCTTCGATTGCAATATAACAAGTGGTCGCTTTACTATGTAATCAGTGTCTTTAGTTTAGAGTGTAAATTGAATCCATTGACAAAATCTGAAAGTAGCGAAGTAATGACTACTTTTGAAAAGTACTTTGTAGTCACAACTTTTTAAAACAACTAGTTGTAGTTCTAATTCACTACATTTTCGATAAAATTGTTGTACTTGTAGTTCGCTACAATGAAAAAGTACTTTTTCGGACCCCTGGATATAGAAAGTGTTTTCCATCTAAATTACTCAAACATAGAAATGGAAATTGAAGTAGTATTAACTTTGAAGGGAGGTGGGCTTTGAGACCTATAGCTACAAGGCTGTCGTCTCGAATGATCCATATACATTTATTTATTATTCACAGAAACATATACATGAATTTTACAATTACATACATCTTGACGAGATAGTACAAGGAAACATGACAACACAAGAGACACAACCAGGGGGTTCCACACAAAGTGTGTGTGCAATGGAACCAGTTGGAATTGAACCCACAACCTCCTACACTCGAAAGCGATTAGCGGCGTGGTGCCTTAACCACTCGGCCACGGACGCCCTAAGTAGTATTATTTGTGGTGAATTGAAAAACGAATGTGAGACAAATATTGAATCAGAATGACAAGATTTTAGATATTTAATGTAAAACTATTCAAATGATGATATACAGCTTAAATAAACTGAAAACAGAAGTCTTCATTTTGAATTATTATATTTTCTTCATTAAGCATTTATTGCACGAGTAAAATTTGTTGCTTCTTTATGAACTTCTTTAGCACTTTAATTGTGTTTACTATCTATTGTCTACTAACACTTGTAAAATATTTGTCATAATTTTGATTGTGAAGAATAAAAATAATTGTATAGAATAAAAAATATGCATATATGCAAGATTAGAATTTTCATTGGATTTCATACCTATTATCTAATAAATGTTATCAAATATTTTTCGTTATTATGATTGTGACGATTGCAAATAACTATGAAGCAAAATATATTATATATTTCCAAGATTAAAATTTTAACTGTATTTTTTCTCTATTGTCTAATAATAATGATCAAATGTTTTTTGTAATTATGATTGTAAAGATTACAAATATCTATAAAGTAATTTCTATATATTCCATATTAAATTACCGTATTTACTCGCGTAATCTTTGCACTTTTGCGCCTTTTTTACACGTATAATATGCGATTTGTTTTAAATATTCATTTTTCTCAAATAAAACCTTAGATAAAAAAATTGAAATGACTATCTGTAATAGAAATATAACTATGTAACATTTCAATAAATAAATAATTACGATAAATATTTATTTAGTATGATGCTTCCATCTTTAAGTTCAAATATCACAGATATGTGATGCCGCACTGCCTCTAACTTCAATATTGATCAAAATAACATTGTAATTTCTAAATGCAAAGGAAAAATTTCCTATCTGAACCGATTACCCGAATGAAGGTTAAAATCTGAGTGATCTGTTATCCAATTTATACGTTAGCTTCCGCGATCTAATAGTTTGAAACAGTGCCAATACTTCTATCGGCGATGTTTTAAATTAACAAATTAGAAGCATAGTAAAGAAATTCACACATTAATCTTCTCCGTTGTAATTTCGATAGTTGTCAAAGTTTTCCTGTTTGTTAATAAATGTACAGTAAAAGTTAGGACACCGTGTATATGCAGAGGTGCCAAGCTCTCACTAATCTTCCGTAATATGTGGGTTATTTTGACCCAGATTTAATATGTTTTACTCCAGAAATGTTTTTTTAACCCTTTAACGGATAAAGCACTCCGATTGCTAAAATGTTGAAATAAATGATTGACACCGGAAATTATGATCAAATTCATTTGAATATAAGAAAAAAAGCGATATTTCTCATACATAATAAATGGAAAACATTTCTATTAAAATTCTGCTGTCACAGTTGAATTTCGTAATTAAAATTTTGTGGTTTTGTAGGGAAACCAATGTCCGTTAAAGGGTTAAGAAATGAAATTAAATATATTTTACGTAAAAAATCTGAAATTAAAAAAATAAAGATTCATCAAATAAATTTTCTGGTTTAAAACGTTGTTAAACTTGGTCAAATTAATCCAGATAGTATGGAAGATTAGTGGGAGCTATCACCTCTGTGTATGTTATCAATATTCATGAAAGCATAATCTTTGCTATAACAGTGTTTAGATCAGGCGTCATAAAAGTAACTGGATACATTATTGGACTGCTATTTCTTGAAGTGAAGTTTCAATGATATTATGTGTTTTCTATATGAAGTAATTCCTACTGTGCTATGTGGTTACGTACCTCATCTACACCCGCACCACATACAGGGATTTCAAAAACATTTGCCGTCTACAGGCAGTTATCGTTTATCGAAATACGTTTCAGAGATAATTTTCGTATTTAGACTGAACAATATTTATTATTTTTAGGAAATGTCGAAAATGACTTCAGTACACAAGAAATAGTTATACGGTAAACGCGGATTTTTTGATTGAAGTGTATATTGTCCGTTATAGGAGGTAAACTTTACTTCGAAGTTGGTGCCTTCTAGATTTTGACGATTAGATTTCGCATCAAACTCCCATACTCTTATGTTGCAAATTTCAAAACCTCTACGACCTATAATAGACGATTTATGGTAATGAAGCAGGTGAAGTGACGCAGATGACTCTTGCGATGACGTGACAATATTTTTCACAGAAGCTAGAATATAAATATGATTGACTGACAGTCAGTTTCTTAGTGAAGTGAAAACATATGCTTAAGTCATACACAATTTTTTTATAAATGCAACTGTTTTTTTTGTGTGCGCATTTGCCATTTCTGTATTTGCATATATGTATGTGTTTGCGTCGGCTAAAATACATAACATAAAATTGTAAAATTGGTACTTATTTAATAATTGTAAAACACATCAAAATATAAAACGTGCTTTTAAATACAATCCAATATAGTCAGTGCTCAAAATGAAATATAATTTTATAACTTCCTCAAAAACAAATATGTGTATAATGTATAGAAATCTCCTGACATAAACTTATTATTTCTACCATAAGCCAATTTATCAAAATATTTCTATTTTTAGAATAACGGCTGCTGTTTTATAGTTTATTCTGAACCTCAACAATTGAATTATCGGGAGCATCTGCATCATTTTAAATCAAGTTATCTTCACTATATATTGTTGTAATGTCAATATTAATTTCAATAATTCTGCTGCAAATCATGTGAGAACTATGTGTATTTCATAATATGATTGTTATAATTAAATTTGATTTGTATGTAACTGATTATTAGTAGTAATATCCACTATATATCTTGATTTAACTTCGCATAAAGCATTGTATCATTACACCATATGAGGAATTTTGAAATAGTTTAGTTTGACTCTCATGTTAAATATCAAGAAGTACTTTCACAAACGTTATTTTATGTATTACATCAACAGATAACACCACAATTAATTCTCAATGAGCGATATTCATTCAGACAAAGCTCTTCATAAGGCAAAAGGAAATCAGATAATCATTCTATCACAGGAGTGAGTTGGCGAACAACCAGTTTAACGCACAGAAAACAGTATATCCTGTGCTGATGCATTTTTCAAAAACGTGTAAAAAAATGAGGGATATTCTTGAAATCACTGAAGCTAACGTCACGTTTGCAGGGCCTGATTAACTTCTGAATCTAGGGAAAGCTTTGCATCAATTTGGATCATTCTTCCATTTTGAAAACAATTCAACATGCATCAAAACTCACCAATGCTACTAATATTATCACCGTGTGTGATGTAGTTGAACTCACATATTTCTCATTAAATCGGGAGAAGTCGCGCATGGTATGAATGGTTTTTACTTTGTCACCAATAAATACAAATAACGATCGTCGCATTACTTAGTCAGAGGTAATTGTTACAAATTCTGCAATAAAGTAAATTGAAAATTACGTTTCGAAAAATAGTGGTGAAAATTGTAAAAGCCGAAAGCACCCTAGGTATGTCATACCCGGCACGACAGTTCCCGGATTAAATAGTATTTTTATAATCTCTGTATATACTTTAGATATATTTAGTACATATAATTGATGTATGCTCAATTACCCGGGAGGTTTCTAACCAGCACATCAGGATGCAATATGATTAATTAACATAATATTCATCACGTTTGTATTTATCTGTTAATAAGTTTCCTGATGCAGAACATGGATTTTCTCCTGCATTAGACAAATTTTTCTTTCCATAAAAGAATTAATTCAATGTGAGAAAATGAAAATGGGAATTAGATGACACATTTCATGGTCATTTTGGGATCCCTGTTAAATTTTAGAGGGGAAGCTCGTGCTTCACGGGCTTTTTGGATAAACAGGCCCTGAGTTTAGTCAAATAAAAAGAGAAACTGATTACAATGCAGATTTTCGTTGGATAAAATCCTTTGTTCTCCCTGTTGATTTTAATATATGAATTCTTTGTAAACGACATGAAAAAAAATATATATACATACCGCTTTCCATGTTGCAAATATTTTTTACTTGAATTATTGAATCATTAGATTTTTTACTTGAACCAAATTTCAAGTAATAAAAATAAAGGTTCTCGTGCTGAAATAAATTAATTAATCTCCAATCGAATAATACAAAGAAATAGGAATGTATATTTTGTCAATTTGATATTTAAAACCCCTCTAAGCGTTTTGCCTGTATTTTTCCGTTTCCCAGAAACAACTTAAATCGGCTGTAGACAAAAATAGTTTTAATAGAATTGTATTTTAAGATATATGTATAATAAAGAGATATGAAGTGTATTTTAGAAACAAACCGTGAAAGAAAATTTCAATTAATATTAGTTTTATGAGCGTTTATGTGAAAATGGCATGAATGCCCTCAGACGCTCAGAGGGTTATATATATATATATGTGTTACCGTGAAAGACCGAAGTTGGAGAATGTCAACAAACACCAAATACGTCGGTGAAAGATCGAATATTTCATTACATTCTTGTACATTCGGACCCTCACCGGTGTATGTCGACAATCACAGATATGCTCTGGTGGAGGTCGAAAAGAGAGGAGCTTGAATCTCTTTCTCCCTTGCGGTAGCTAGCGTGAAGGTGTGACGTCACGATCCGTACATTCAGGCCCGGAGAGAAGTGTTACTGACCTGCGCGCACAGCGCGATCATCGAGAAGGCCCTGAGCCGACAAAGAGACGACTGGCTGTTTCCCGCCAAATCCTATGTTCTAGTGGAGTCAGTCAGCTTTGTCAGTCTTATGCAATGATGCTTGATGGTAAGAGCAACGTTTTTAAAAAAAAAATTCCGATACCCTAATTTATACAGAATGAATACTGCAGTGAATCGTGATCTTTTTCTTGAAAAGTTAAATGCATTAAATGCGGGTAATTGTTTTCATTTTTCTCAAGAAAAGTACTCTAAAATACTTTCTGAAGTGGTTTCTGCTAAAACTAAGCGCAGCACACCTTTGGATTACAGACGATTAAAACGTTTTGACGTTTTAAAAATTATTGATGAAGAGAAGTTAATTGTACCATTAAAACCAGGAGAAACGAATATACAGTATTATGTTACCAATGAGGAATTGTTCAGTATACTATATGAAACTCACACCAGAATAGGCCACGGAGGAAGAACACGTATGCTTAAAGAGTTGCAAAATAAATACAGAAATATTACATATGAAGTTGTAATGTTGTATTTAAATTTATGCAAACAGTGTCAAATGAAACCAAGTGCACCTAAGAAAGGTATTGTTGTGAAACCAATAATCAGCTCTGAGTTAAACTCAAGATGTCAAGATGATTTGATAGATATGCAGTCAAACAGAGATGGCGAATATAAGTTCATAATGGTGTATCAAGATCATTTAACTAAGTTTGTCCAGCTACGACCTTTGAAAACTAAGAGGGCGGAAGTAGTAGCGTATCACGTTCTTCCAATATTTTTAACTTTTGGTGCTCCAGCAATATTGCAATCAGATAATGGTAGAGAATTCAGTAATCAAGTCATATCCCAAATATGCGCTATGTGGAAAGATGTTAAGATAGTTCATGGAAAGCCTCGTCACAGTCAAACACAAGGCTCAGTTGAAAGGGCCAATCAGGATATACAGAATATGCTAACTGCATGGATGAACGATAACATACAAATAAATGGTCAGAAGGTTTACCCTTTGTTCAATTTGCCAAGAACACTACATACCACGAAGGAATACGCCAAAGTCCTTATGAAGCCATGTTTGGCATTAAAGCGAAAAGAGGCATAGCATCGTCTTTTTTGCCTAGCGAACAAATCGCAAATATCGAAATCGAAGAACAACTTGAAGAAATTGCCAATACTTTTGAAACCGAAGAACAACTTGAAAAAAATTGCCAATTTTTTTTTTTTAAACCGAAGAACAGCTTGAAGAACTGGTAATACTTCTGAAAAAAATTTGAGCGGTGGTCATACCGAAAACCATATTCCAAAGAAAAATATTGAAGAGGACTTGCAATCTACCACGTCTTCACATCAAGTTGTGACTGAAAATCACGAGTTAATTTCTATAAAAAGAGCGGCCGCGAAAGAGAATGTTCTACTGCAAGCAACAAAAATGTTACGACCTCACAAAAACAATTTCCTCCTGCTCAAATTGGTGATACTGTGCGAATACAAGTCCCTGATGTCGACCGTGGTCGTACAGATAACCGAAATGTGTTAGCGGTTGTTGTTGGAATAGAAGACTCCGACTTCTATAAACTTGCAAATGAAAATAGTACCCTCAAGCAGCTTTACACACGTAATCAGTTCGTAATTTGTAAAGAAAAGTTACTTTCCATAGATGAGATTTATTTTAAAGAAATTTCGCTGAGAGAAGCAGCTGCAGCTAATTCGAGAAGCGGTTGGCAAGGCTATACACGCTGTCGTTGCAAAAGGAAGTGTTCCACAAATAAATGCAGTTGTAAAAGCAAGGGCCTCTTGTGCAATTAAAAGGGTCATAATAGTTTAAGTTGTTGCAATAAATAAGATTTGAATCACATAATTTAGTAAGTTTTTAACTTCTATTATTTTCCTTTCTGATTTAGAACGTACTGTATACTTAAATAAGTTTTTAACTTATATTATTTTCTTTTCTGATTTTGAATGTACTGTATAATTAAGTAAGTTTTTAACTTCTAGTATTTTCCTCTCTCATTTTGAATGTACTGTGTCTTTTAAGTTCTTAGTCATTCCTCTCAGAAAGAGAGGCGAAAAATTTATCGCGACAGTATTACGGAGAAAAAAATATAATTCTCGGGCATGTTCAACATTCACCATTAGTGCATGGTGAATGTCGACATTTACCGGTGTAAGTCAGAAATAAGGGTATTTAGCAAATATTTCGGACATACACCAAGCGACTATGTGTTTGTTGACATTCACCGGTGAAAGTCGACATTCTCCAGATCTCGGTGTTTCACCGTAACATATATATATATATATATATATATACTACACAAGTTTAACTCGTTAATTTTGTTTTTTGTTTTCTATATATTCTCCATTAAAATACTTGGAACTTTTAATAACTAATTATCTCTTATCATTCATAAAATTGAAAATATAATTAATTTCCATCAATTTTAAACAAAAAATATTGTTTTGGGTTTCTAAATACTTATTTCATTGAATATTGAAATGACATTTCTTGTCCCCAATATTTTCCATTTGAATCATTTAAACTGAAATAATAATAATAATAATAATAATAATAATAATAATAATAATAATAATAATAATCACCATGCATATTAATTTATTAGTGCTAGCCGAAATATGTCTTGATCTAACATAGCATAACAAGATATATCATTAAATTATTTAAAACTTCACGAAATCATTATTTTGAATTTCACTACTCTATCAACACATAATTCAGGAAACTTTCAATAGAAGTAGTTTGACGTCAGGAAAATCTGCTTATAAACTACAACACCAAGAGTTAATTAGGCATCCACTCCATCACAGGAGCAGGTTAACGAAAGTTAATTTAACGCAAAAGAAAGTAGTATGTCCGGTTGGGTGATACATTTCTCTTCACACATATTCTCTAATCTGTCAGCAAACTTTTCCGAAAATTAGAAATATTTCGGAATTTACTAGGTTAATGCAGCGATTACATAAATAGCAATGGAAGTTAAATATAGAACAAATTTTGATTGCATAAAATAATTATTTTCTTACATTCGTTAAGCAATTTCCGGTAACAGTTAATCATAAATGACTCTGCATGAAAGAAGCATTTTTGTTTTCATTTAGAAAACAATTTATTTCGTTTTATAATTAAATCATCTCATCATTCAGGCTTCATTTTCTTATTTAAATATATATTATAATTACAAAAGAAATTGAGATTAAATTTATTTTTAATTAGTAACTGTACATACTATAGTTACATACTATAGTTTAGTAGCTATACTGGCATAAATGATTGTACCTCGCCACTTTACTGTTTTTCGTGAAAAAACCACGATGAGTTGCATGAAGAGATTAATACCTTTAAAACGCAAGGGTTAATACTACCGCTGGCAAAAAGTATGGAATCAGCATTTACTTTTCGGACGAGCAATCAGTTTGAACAATTTTTATGTAATATTCTTAAGTTGGACAAACTTTTTGTTATTAAAGATTCATAAACATATCTAAAATGCATACACGCAAAACAAATTACAGAATGAATATACCGTAATTTCCGGCGTATAATCCGCAGCTCAAAGAGTCGTTTTTCGACCCAGAAATATTATTTTATAAAATGTAACTTAAAAGATCGCTGTAAATATTTAACTACAATTATTGAATAAAATTTCTGGGTCGAAAAACGACTCTTTGAGCTGCGGATTATACGCCGGAAATTACGGTACGATTATTTTATATAATTTCGATTCTTGAAATTCTGTTGAAAAAAAATTTTGGAATACATTAATTTTGTCAATAATTACTTTGTATTCCTCTTTTTTCTTTTGATGTTCGCCTTGATTGTTTCAGGTCTAGACTTAACAAGGTCTTCTCAAGCTGTTTACTGAAAGTCTTTTAATAGCTGTTTTGGCTTTAGCTGGACTTTAAACACCAATTACATCAAAATATACCAAATATTGTCAATAGAAATGATATCTGAATTGACTGCTTGCTCTCCGTTTGAGAGACACCATTTCAGAAAGATTTTTAGGTGCGTTCGTAATTATATAAATATGTAGCACCTATAGTCGACGTCTGTTCCGTCCGTCCGTCCGCATATAAAAGCGCAAAAACCACCCAGCCGAATGGTTTGAAATTTAATATATATAATCGGTGCAGAATATTGTCGAATTATTGTTAACTTTCGATTAACTCATTAATACCGGTTGGTACAAAAACTTACCATTTAAGTGATACGGAACTTTTAAATATGAACACCAGTATCTTAGAAAAAAAATCCATATTATCTAATGTGAAACTATCAGAGATTCAATCAGTTAAAATAACAATATTGGAAAACTGGTGTCAACTGGTATCGAAGTATTAAAAGAAGTGTAAATTAAGTCGTTATTAATGGGTTAATATAGGTATATAATATTAGCAACAAAAACTCGAAAATTCAATAAACTCAGTATTCAGTTTATTTTCTTAAGCTGAAATAATAATTGTAAAATAAATGAAAATAATTACTCGCAAAAGTAAAATTCATATCAAAATAGAAATTACTTCGCAATGTAGTCAGAATTATGTTATTAATTACAAAGCTAAGCCTGTGGATGAGCTCCTCCGTTATTGTTTTATATGCAAACTAGCGGCCCTCCCTCGCTTTGCTTCGGGTTAACCTTGAAAACCTTCATCTCTCTGTGTTTTCTGTAGACCTTTTTAATGTGTACAATAATTAGTACATTATTTTGATAAATCTTGTAGGGTTCAGCCTGCGTTTGCAATGTATAAGCGGAAAAAATGAAATTATTTACGACATCACATTAAAAACCTAAAAAATAACAGTATTTCTCCACTATTTAATGGATATACATATAAACCTTCCTCTTGAATCACTCTATCTATTAAAAAAACCGCATCAAAATCCGTTGCGTAGTTTTAAACATTTAAGCGTACATAGGGATATAGGGACAGAAAAAGCGACTTTGTTTTATACTATGTAGTGATTTATCTGAAATTACAAAGCAAAACATATGGTTATTATACATATAAACCTTCCTCTTGAATCACTCTATCTATTAAAAAAAACCGCATCAAAATCCGTTGCGTAGTTTTAAAGATTTAAGCATACATAGGGATATAGGGACAGAAAAAGCGACTTTGTTTTATACTATGTAGTGATAATGACAATGATGGATGTTTTCAACTACTTAAAGCGGCATGAGAATTTTTCGTACTCGAGAAAATAATGTATATATATATATTTTTTTTAATTTACCTTTTCTTAATGACTGTTATTTCATGATTTATCTCTGAACGTTGTTTCTAAAATTTTAAATATATAAAGAAATTATTGGGATTGTTGTAAAACATTAAACGCGATTTTCTCACAACAATTTTTTATACCTTACTGAAAATACTTCGGCAACGGAAGAGCGGATTCTCTCGATTTTTTTAAAATGAAAGATTAAATACTCCCCCGTTCCTTGACCGCTGCGTGTTTAATACTTTCCAACATAGTCAAAAATTGTTTATGAAATAGGATAGTCCGCCTGCCTGTCTGCCTACTCTCTAACTCATGTAAATATGTCTTTCAATTGCTTCAATATTAAGATTTATCATGGCACGTTCTCTATTCAAAACGATGTCTATAGAATTTATAAATTAATTACAGAGACCATCAAACTAATTACATTACATTATGGTCTATGGGGGAAATCGTTTGCACTGTATTTTAATGATGGTACACTATTTCAACCATAATAAAATTGATATGCATTTATGAGATACACTGAAACATGCTTCCTGTAGCATATAGAGTAGAAAGTATTTATCATTCATTTACAGGCTCAAACAAAAGAATTCCAATACTTAAGGGTCTACAGAAAAAATTGCTTGCAGCGCATTTTAATCATGATGTTACACTATTTCGGACATAATGACATTTATATACATACTGAGGTGCATTACAAGATTTTTTACTGTAGAATATAGAGTACGTTGCATTCATCGTACATCTCACTCTTTTGGCTGAAACTGCTGAAAGTTACTTTTTAACAGTGTTAACTGTTTTCTAACTGGGCTGAATTGTGTAGTACATGTACAAATCTATCTATGATATACAGGGTTGGGATTGCATAAAGGATTGCGAGTACAATTCTGACTATAAACGGTAATTGCTTATATTGAGTTTTCAAATGTATTCAGAGTTTTCAAAATGGTTTACTTAGATTACTGCTTTCACTTTATTAAACTGTTTAATTTTAATATAGATTTCTCAAACTGTTGGAAGGAATTTCCTAATCTATGCTTGGCGCATGAATTTTTCACCTTGTTTTTATATAAGAGTGGTCATTTTGTATATAAAAAATAAAAACAGACTTTCTGTTATTGAAAAATGAAACATTAAGTTTGATACTTTGAACAAACTGTGGGTCAAGAACTAGACAATTATGTATATATTTAACGTGTTTTTGTTTCAATAGTTCCAGATCTAAATGCACATAAAAAAAAATCCAATGCTAGTTGTGAAGTTTTCAATAAATTATTTGCTATATATTCAAAATATGTGTTTTTATGCGAAATTTTACATATTTAACTTTGTTCGAAGATGTCAAAATAACTTTCATAAATATGATTATTTTTTAAGCAAAAAAACTAATATAACTCCCTAAGTATACGGAATAAGTACTTATAATCAAAAATATTACTATTAGTAAGTTTAGTCGGAATATATATATATATATAAACAGCAGCATATTGTTAAAATGTTTGAAACAGTTCTGAATCCCTTACTTTTATTTTAATGTTATATATCTAATTTCTTAAAATATAACCGAAAATGTTATCAACTCAGGAAATCGTGATCATAAACTACAAAGCCAACAGCTAATCAACATTAATTCCATCACAGGAGCATGTTGGCAAACAGTTAATTTAACCAACAGGATAACAGTATTTCTGGTTGGCTTGCATTTCTCTTCCCATCTCTTCTCTCAGCTGTCATCCAACTTTACCGCAAATGAGAAATATTCCGGAATTTACGATGTTAACGCTACGTTTCGGAAAATAGGAAGAGAAACTGATTATAAAGCAGATTTTTCTTGGATAAAATAATTTTGTTCTTCCTTTTACGTTTAATTCTTTGTAAGCGACATGCATTAAAATACCACTTTCCATGTCGCAAATAAATTCCAGTTGGACTATTGAAAATAGTAAACAAATTTCAAAATAATAGTAAAATGAGAATGAAATGCGAAATTTTCCCATGTTCAGGGGGATGAAGACAGTGGTTAGGAGACACTTGTTCAAATAAATTCTTTTTGGTAAAACTATTGTTTTAAGTTTATTTTTAGCCTTTGAAACATCATATTCATCAAATTTTTCGCACTATAAAACTAAAATATTCAAAATCAATTACAATAAAATTGTTCGATATAATATTCAGTGTTCGCACCGTTAAAACTTTTGAGTACCAAGATTTCCTAATAGTAATATTCGCCTTATTTAATCACAGATATTCTGCGATAAAATTACGCAAAGATTAATCTTCGGAAATCGTGGTACTCAAAAATTCAGCATTTGACAATACTAATAAGTTACTAGCACTGTTGATAGGTTTGGAAATCAGTAATTGAAAAACTGTGTAAATCGTCTTGAAAATTGTATTTATGTATAGTAAGTATATGTACAACAGATAAACCTTCACTATTCGTTTATACCGTTTATGATACGATCACACCCAACACGTCACTAGACTTGGAATATTGTCTAATTTAATGAAATATTAAATCTTTAGGTTTTATCAACAAAAATGGAACTATTAACATTCGTCATTTTTTTTTAGGTAATCGAGTTATTTCTTTTAGTTTTAAGAATGAAAAATAACTATTTCTCTCTATCCATGACATCATTTTCGGCATGGATAATTGTGCGGATCATATTATTGACATTTGCTAACCATTTTCCTTTCAAACTTCTTTTTACTTTTTAAAAATTGAAATAAGAAATAAGGTGTAGTTTTATTAGCCGTGCGCAGACGGTAAAACGCCAAGTATTGTTATCATAGAAAAGAAAAAAAAAAGAAAAAAAGTAAAGAAAAAACCCAAGATCATTTTATTTCATCATCAAAGCATATCCACTTTATTTTCGACGTTTGACGTCATATTCGCCTGTTTCCTATGGTTACGCATATTGAAACCTTGTATTATTATCAAAAACTAAAAAAATTACTTTTTATTTCTAATAATATCACTTAATCTTCTTTTTAATTCTTTAATTTTTTTATTTAATTTTCATTTTTCATGTGAAAATTTTTCAATTGAAACTAAATTGATGAGTAAAAATTATTATTACGGGATTTGATTTAGTTTTGGCAACGATAAAGTAAATTTAACCATTTTAAAATATTATACAAAAAAATGTCCATTTATTCTCTATGAAAATAACGAAATTTTGAATTATTAAGAAAAATATTTGAATAAAATAAACAAAAACCAGCCTATATTCATTTATCATCATCATAATCAACCTATATGCAAAGATACAGGATCATTAAATGCTCTATTTTGACGTTGGCGTCAGCCTAACATTTGCACACAATCGGATTCATAATATTATTAGGATGGACTTTAAAGTTTGTAAATATCTAATTTTTTTTATAATTTATGAATAATAAAAAGAAGAATAACAGAAAAAATGTTCCTGGCTTATGTTATTTTAGCAAGAATCAAGCTTAGGTGGTATTTAATTTGAACAAAATAGTCATCTTAAACCAATTTTTAATCAAAATTAATCAAGATAGCACTTTTGCAGGAATATTTGTATGGTTTAATATGGTATTGCAAGAAAATGGTAATATGGTAACGTAATATGGTACCCGCTTGTAATCTCATATTGCATTCAAAAACCACTGAAGTCGCTGATTTTATGCCGTTTAACCCTATGTCCTATCAAAACATGCCCTGTTGTTGCCCAGGACAAATATGCTATCTATTTTTCAAATTAAAAAGGAACAAGTACCATTTATATTTGTACAGTTTAATTTTTACCGTGTGTTACAAACATTATGATATTAGATGTCACCAGCTGAAACTACTCAGTGAGTGATAGATTCTTTTGACAACTTGTTGAAAGTGCTTAGGGTCCGCGTGGACCCCAGGACATAGTGATAGGGTTAAGTAGGGAACGAACGTTAGACGAATTAACGAAAATTAGAAGGTATTGTTTGAAGAGGAAGGAATACACTGACTTATGTGGTTATTACCCAAATCGTGGCTTTACCTTTAAGGGAGCATTTGCGACAAAAAAAAAGTATATTTGGAAAAGAACTTGACATATGTGGTTTTGAAATGACCGATTCAATTTTAACTCCTTGAAGAGCGGTGGTTCATATTTGGACCGCGTAATTTTAATCTTTAAATACCACTTTGGCACCAGAATTTTGGAATAGAAATTTTCCTTTCATTAAGTACGTGAAGAAGGATCTTTATTTATTTTGAAATAAATTTGTTTGTATATTCTGGTTTAATTCAATCATTTCAGCATTTTGCGAATAGAAGTTCTTTCCCATGAAAGGGTTAATTGTGTGAATTTGCAAGTCAAGTGTTCCTTTGATATCCAAATATAATTTTCTAAATTTGTAAAATTACCTTTAATATAGTTTCTCTTATAACGCTATGAAGATTTATAGAAAGTACATAAACTACTCTTTTATCCGGGGTGCCTTCGTAGAAGAAATTTCCATATGGTGTCAAAATTTGGTGTTACTATTAAAAAATCGGAATTAGTACAATTTTAATATGTAGACAACACTTAATTAAAAAAATGCCTTCATATTCAGAATTGAAGACAATAATTACTGTCTGATAGTTTTGGTGTGATTTTATCGTAAACGGCTTGCGAATACAGCCAGGTGTTTCCTTTTTTGAATACTGACTATTAAAAAAAAAAAATCTACATTATAGTTGTCAAGTCTCTCTATTTTTGGAAACCACTTTTTCCAAAAATTAACATTTGTTTTACTTAATCACAAATACTGGCGATTAAAATGACAGAAATATTTCTAATCGCAAAAGTGGTATCCAAAAATTGAAAGACTTGGTATCTATGGGATACGTACCTCATTTAATGAGACATAGGAATTACATTTTCCATAAGTACACATGCCATAAAACTTTTGCTAATGCTAACAGTTCAATTACTGACGAATTAGATGAAATAGTGGTAATCTCACCATGACAAATCAGTGGTATCATCAGCCGATTAGTTCGGAGTAATATTAAAATACTGGATGGTTCGAAATCTCGAAATATATGAAATCGTTAAAATCATGATCACTAAAATGGATGTATAACTGTTTCGCGTTCAAGAAAAATAAAGAAAGAAGAGAAAACATAGCTTAATAATTGTAAAAATATTAAATTAGTTAAAGCCGCGATCTTGAAAATATATATACACTGCTCAAAACAATTAGGGGAGCACATGGTTGTAACGAAATGGCGCAAATACTTACATCGATAAATAACTTAAATTAAAAAATCAATAATTCAAAGCGTATCAGAAAGCAGAAAAATAAAACGTCATACGTAAATCAAAGCTTATGACGTCAAAAACCAGAAATAGGAGATAACTGCAGAAAAAGGGATTTTGCAGAAACGCCTGTTTCACTGTCTCAGTTGTCAAATTCAATTGCCCAGCTTTTGTTTGAGAAAACATGGCTTGAAAATGTCCCAACAACGCGATTTACCAGCATAGTTGCCAACCTTCCGATTTTTGTCATACTAGTATTTTTATGTAAAAACATTTGTTTTATGTAATCGTACAATTTCTTCAATTTAATAAAAATAATTTTTTCTGCAAGATTTTACTGGTATACAAAAAATTGGGAGGTTGACAACTATGTACCAGTATCCATGGATTAGCCTATTAGCGGGAAACTTGAATACATGCAAACACAAAGAAGTGTAGCGGATGCTGTTGGAGTCGCAATAAATGTCATTGCAAAGCCGTGGAATCGATTCCAAGAAACAGGGTATGTTAGACGTCTACAAGAGCACGGCCGGCCACGTGCTACCACAGAAACTGATGACCCATATATCTTGTTAACAGCTTGTTGAAACAGAACAGGCAATGCTACTCGGCTGCAAAGACAGTTTCTCTTGGTAACAGGACGAAGGTTGTCCAGCCAAACAGTCCGGAATAGTCATCATCAGGGTGGTCTCTGAGCATGTAGGCCAATGGTCTGTATTTCGTTGACCTCCAAACCACCGTGGAGCCCGAAGAAGGTGGGCTGCTGAACATCGAGATTGGAAGCAACGTGATTGGAGTCAAGTGCTGTTTACAAACGAGTCCCTGTTCAGTCTGGAGTGTGACACCCAACGTGTTTTGGTATGAAGGGAAAGGAGCACTTGAAATAACCCAATACCTGTTTGTGAAAGATCACATGACATACGAGGTTGGTTGAAGGTATCATTTGGATACAGCATAGATGGACGTACGGACCTGCATATCATTAGGAATGACACTCAAAGCTATGCAGGCGAGATACTGAGACCACATATCGTAACTTACGCTGCAGCTATAGTGATTCCTTTGTTTTTATGCCTTTTAATGCAGGAAAATATACGGATCGTCTGGTGGAAAACAGTCTTGAAGTTGAAACAATACAGTGAATGGAATGGCCAGCATGCTTTCCTGACCTGAATGCGATCGAGTACGTTTGGGACACACTCGGATGAAGCATTGCAGCGAGAACAAAAACATGTTTTACTGTTTGGGATTTGGATATTGCAATTCTTGTGGAGTGGAACAGTATTCTCCAAATTCTCATCGAATCCATGGAAAACAGGTGTGCAGCTTCTTAGCTGTTCGATGGGACGCACTCCAAATTAAACATTTTGAATCATTTCTAAACAATACTAATCATTTCTAAACATTTCTAAACAATCTTTTTTTACATTTACATGTAACCAAATTGTTGCCTTAAACCAGCTTTGCATATTCTTTCCATCGTTTAAAAGAATGAAAGCTACATTGCAAATTTTATTGCGTCTTTTTTTAGGATTTCGTTCATCTCACGAAACCCTAGTACTTCCGCTGCGTTGTCTGTCCGTCACAGAGCCATTCTCATAAACTATGTAACTTACAGAGTTGAAAATTTGCATATATATAGCTGAATACCAGCTATGAAGCTCAAAATATTAAACTTTGAAAAAATCCTATTATTTTAATAAATAGAGATAAAAAACCAAAATTCTAACAGCCTTTTCCTATTAAATTCAAACATGCTTCGTTATAGCAGTTGCCAAACATTAAAAAACCACAATGAAATTATTTCTACAATAATTAATTTTCTATTAAACGATTTCCACGTGAAAAATGAAAATGAAATAAAAAGTTTCACCAGTTGAAAAAAATATAAATATGAAATAAAATTGATTGACGTCATAGTAGTAATAAAACGGAAAAGTAATACAAGGAGTATGAGTATGAGTATTTACACAAAGCAGATTAATATCACGTCATTAGAGAATTAAAAAGAAAATCTGATGTCCCATTGGAAGTTTAACGAATTTTTCAAATGTTTGAGAATAATACAAAGCGAGTATAAATATGAGTAATAGAGAATAGTAAATATATGAGTTTGAGAAACATCTTGAATCGTTATAAAAATCCGATTATGGAGCTATTCGCATATTTTAACATTTTGAAGGTGTACAACATGTTTAATTTTGAAATTATTTTTTTAAATATCGCATTTAGTCCACATGACAGATATTATTATGACAGAATATAATAGTGTGCTTCGCCGCTATCGGGCTGGTTTCGATATTCGAAAAAACAAAAAAATTATACCGGTAAATTTTTACTTTATAAAAAACTTTTTTTTTTTTTTTTTCTAAATGAAATTTATTTGGATTTATTAAAGAAAAGATAATAATATGTTTTTGAAAGGAATATTAAATGAAACCCTTTGAGCTATCTTCGATCATACTTACCCACTTGTTCTTTATTGCGCATTTATACAATTATACACGTGTTCTCTACATTTTATGCCCATGGATGGCTGTTTCGCACGGTTCTCTTCACTTTTTTGCTTTTTCCCCTAATTTTTTTGAGCAGTGTATATATTGTTACGAATTTTGTATATATTTGTAAATATTTCATTTTTTTTAAATTTAATTTATTTTATTATTGTGGAAATTGCAGTATTATTAATGTATTTCTTATTGAGCATCATGTAACTCAATGCTAAAGGCCTCAGATGTTTTGCAAGAAAAACAACCTTACAGCATCGGTTTTATAATGGAGTTCGATTGGAAAATCGCCAAGGAATGGGTTTATCGCCAAGTTGGCGATGGTTTTGGCGACTTATTTTTGTCGCCAAATTTGGCGATATATCGCCAAATGTCGCCAAGTTGGCGACGGATTTGGCGACTTTTTGTGCAACCCCCCCCTTATACCTTTACATTGGGATCCTTTCTCGTTTGGGGTACTCTATCGAGAGTTAAAGCACTTTCTGGTAATTTCTAGCATCCGAAAGCTCTGGAAAATTCTACAGTTATCTTTAAAACCTATATAAGGGACCTCCACCAGTTCAGTTCAGTTAGCTGTCTGTCAACTGCGATTGAATTCATACGAGAGGCTTTGCATTGAGAACTGTGTTACTCAGATTGATTTTGTCGTTGATACGTCGTATTGAACGCATTTTTTCTGTGTGAAATTTTGCTGCGCTTTTATTGGATTTGAAGATTACTGAATATCTTGTAATTTTCAGAAGATATTTGTGATCGTATTGCACTGTTTATAGTGAATAAAGCCTTTTGATTGTTCTTATATATTGGCATCAGTCCTTTCGAACCCCGAGCTCACAACAATATCAATGGATGCAAAAATCTCATTGGACTGCCGTCGCAAAAATGCATAAGAATCGTTAAAGCCATGTTCACTAGCACATGTATGAGCGTTTTGCGCCGATAAAAAATCATTGAATGCACGAGCTTCGTTGAGCAGCAATTTCCAAAATGCATTAAATTCGTTAACCCTTTCCGGCACAGACTAATTCTGTTCGTAAAATTCGAAATTACTGACTGACACCGGAATTTACAAACGACTTTTTTAGGAAATATGAGCTCTTAATTTTAAGCTTTCATTATAGAAACAAAATTTTATTAAAATATTCTTGGTGCCGAATGCAAGTTTTGAATTAAAATTCGGTGTGCCCAAAGTGGGACCACTGTGCTGGAAAAGATTAAAGCCACGAACAGTTACTAATATGTGAGCGCTTTGTGTCTATGAAAGAAAAGAAAACACTGTATGCAGCAACTTCATTGTGTCGCAATATTAAAAATGTATTAAATTAGTTAAAACGGCGATCACTAATGCATGTATGATAGCTTAGAACCCCTCCCCTAAAATAAGCATTGGATGCAGTAAACGTGTTATGTAGCAATCAAATAAATGCATGAAATTTGTTACAACCACGATCACTAATGCATGCATTTGCGCTTCGCAGTATCCATAACAAGAACGAAAAATCTTGCGTCAAGCATAGATTATGTAACACTTGCCAACGCTTCCAAAATAATTTTACAAATCATACCGTTTAATAAGCTAAAAGATAAAATCTAAGTAAACAGATTGGAAAACGCATAACGTATTTGAAAACATAATTTCAGGAATTTCCAACGTATACAATATTCGGAAAAATATCCGAATACTTTTATTCAGCCCTGTATAGGATCTATAGATTTGTATATATACCTGATAGGATGCTGAATTTTAGTTCAGCTAGGAAACGCGTAGCACAGTTTAAAATTCTCCGTCTGGAGTTTCTGTCAATAAACGAAAATGTGTTCGCGAACTTTTGTGCTTCCCTGTATAGGATCTACAGAATTTATGCACACCACGTAATAGACAAAAAGCGAGTTAAAATTAAAATCGCGTACAGTAACTTAAAACGCGCTTCCAGGAATTATTGTTAACAGACAGTGGAGAATTCTTTTGTGTGTCCCTGTAAATGAACGATGACTACTATACACACAATATTCTGTAGTAAGCCTCTTATAATGCACCTTAGTAATATATATAAATTTCAATGCGTTTAAAATAGTGAAACATTATTTAAATAAACCGCAGACGATTTTTCTCCATAGACGTAATGTAACGGAATTCTTTTGACTGTTCCTGTAATGTAACTATAAGTGATATGCACGCCTTTTTCCATATTAAGCTTCTTCTAATGCACCTTCGTGATATATATAAATTTCAATGCGTTTACAATAGTGAAACATTATTTAAATAAACCGCAAATGATTTTTCCCCATAGACCGCAATGTAACGGAATTCTTTTGAGTGTCCCAGTAAAAAAACTATAGGTGGTACACACTTCCGTTGAAATAGGGAACATGCTATCGATAACGACAATAACATATAAAAATTGCAGAACAATCCGAGCATATTTACGGGAGTTAGAGCACGGCCAGACGGCCAGACGGCAGACGGCCATACGGCCAGACAAACCGAAGCCATAAACACTTTTCAACTAGGTTGGAAAGTGTTAAAAACGAAACGAAAAGAAAAAATCACCGGATTAAGAAAAATCGTGGTATATCAATCTCTAAAAATACGATTTAGCTACGATCACTTTTACACCTGCTGAACGGCTTGCTTTCATTTAAACAAAGAAAAAAAAACATCTGTGGTACAAGCTACTTGATTATAGAAAATATTCAAAGAAAACAAAAACAAAGGGAAGATCTTTAACGCTGCGATCAGTTTCACTTCCATAAAATTAATAATATAAAAAACATTAGAGGAACAATTTATTTCGCTATAGACGATTCACAAAAACATAAAATTTATTAAAGCCTTAATAGTTAAAGCACCCATTTCTCAATGCGGCCATTTTTTAAATCGGGTCGGACGCGCAGGTGCTGGACGCTTGACTTTGGGATTTCCAAACAATTATTTCTACACAATTTTAATTACTGCTGCGATTTTCAGTTAATATTAAAACACAATAATTTCACAAAAATATTTCGCTTTAAAACTCATAAATTCATTCATTACATTTTACGGCGATTGTATCATAAATTATTATGCTTTTTCAAGTGAATAATAATAATAAGAAAAAAAACATTTATCATTTCCATAATCGAAATTTTTGTTTGCGTTGAAAATTAAACCTTCAAAAAATGGAGAATCAGGTGAAAATTTATATTTTTTCCAGCCCCAGAAATTTCAAGAACCGTCCTTATAAAGTGTGCTGAGTAGTCCAGTAGTAAACCCAGTAGTTTTCTCACAATTTTGAAATTACATTTTTCGTACGGAATTATGTATATAAATATAACCGATTTTTTTTTCAATTTTTTTTTCAGTTTATCAAAATCTGTAACAAATCAAGTTATGTAAAAAAAAAAAGACAGAAAAGAAAAGAAAATCTCCTTTGTTTTTCGAATAACGTCCTTTGTTTTCGCAACTAAATCTGAAATTCGATTATTTAATTTCCATATTGCAAGTATAACGCTTTTATCACATTATCTAGAATATATAATGTAGTAACATCCAACTGAATTTCGATATAATTGTTCCAAGTCACGCAATGATCTTTTTTGTATTCCGATGAGAAAACTAAGCTCATTTTATTTCATTATGCATAATATTTTTATGCATTAGAGATTTTATGGATTGTTATTTTTCTGTAAGAAAATGTTAAAAAAAAAAAAAAAAAAAAAAAAAAAAAAAAAAAAAAAAAAATCCAGTTATTATGATACGAAAGAGGATAAAAATTCAATTTTTAACGAGTGTTATAATATATTTGCCAACTTCACATAAAACTGTTCGAGTGGAGCCGAGTCGAATAAATACGTTCAGATTCATAAAATGCAATTAGTTAAATGTATGGGTGTCTACAAGAAGAACTTATGTTACAAATTTTGGAAATTTTTTTGTTGGAAAACGGCCTATGTGAAATGATTGATTATTACCCAGTGTTACGAATTGCAATTTCATAATATACAAGCTTGTTTACTTTAAAAAAATGAAAATAATAAACTAAAAATAATATTATTACTTTCCTTACGCACTTAACTATTTTTTATTACTCGTCAATGCTCAGCATGAAGACAAAAATGGAGGTTAATTACGGGGTAAACGGGCCTTTATTGCACTAGGTGCTCAGATGCTAAACGATGACATTAGTAGGTAATTTCCTCATTTATGCAACATTTTAAATTTGAACTTAGATTCATCTTCCACACACCCATTCAAATGCATTGGGTTGTCCGGAAATTCGTGCCGTTTGGGAAAATTACTTCATGCCGGAAAATTCTATCATTTAGTTATTAGACATTAATTCCGATAGCTAATGTCTAATAAATAACAGGCAGAATTTTCCGGCACAAATTAATTTTCTCAAACGGCACGAATCATCCTAATATTTTTTGTTTACTTTTTATCTCTTTGAATTCACTCATTAACTAAAATTTCTGACAGTAAACATGTTTATTTAACTTAGGTAAAATTGATCACTATTCCACGAGGCCGACAGGTATACTATAATAATAAATTTTATTAGAATAGGTCAGGGGTGTCACACTGTGGCTCGCTTGATACCAATAACTTTTAAAAGAAATATTCGACTTCTTGAATCGCAGAAATTCAATGATTAGATAAGGAAACGTTTACGGTAAAATTTTAGTGGTATTAGGCGAGCCACAGTTTAACACCCCTGGAATAGATCATTCAGGGAATTTTTTTTTCTATTCTAATAAGTTTACGTTGATTACAAAAATAATCATTTTAAATAAATTCAATATCAAAAAATGCAATTTATTCTTTTACACTTTTTGGTGCAAAGTACAATTTGTTGCTGAAATGTAGAAATAATTTAGTAACACCAGGATTTACGACTGAATTTATTTGAAAATGAACAAAAGTTTTTCTTCATGTAAATTTTAAAAGCAAAATTTTATTCCAAAATTCTGGTGCAATTGCGGCATTTGGGATAAAAATTAAGTGCGATATATAATATTCGAAAGCCTTTTAAGTTTTATTTTTCTTTGCTGAATAAATATTGCAATCATTTTGGAAGGCACACAATAATTTATGACGAAATGTAATAAATTTCTTGTTCATTTATGAAGGAAATATTTTTACTTAAAATGAATGTAAATCGTCGTTAGCCAATTTTTCCAGTACCTTTATAATGCTAATTTTTATAATTAAAATATTGTTCTTCAGTTTAACAATTACCTATCTTTGTTTAGTTCTTTTATTGTACCACTTTTTTTAAATGAAAATATTCGCATTATTTAATGAAATATTAAGGATGCATTAAGACGACGATGTCACACAATGATTAAGACGAATATTACAATTTCATAAAAGTAGTAGAAATCAAGCAAAAACAGATGTAGCCTAATTACTAATGCTGCTACGAAGTATCTTTACCATTACACGGAAGCCAATCAGAAACGTATCGGCGAATTTTCGGCTTCTTTGATGCGGGTATTCTTTTGTCTACACGAGAATGCGTCGAATAGTGGAGAATGGCCAGCTGACATGTTTATCACCTTCCCGGGGGATAATTTCTTTTGTTGATTTTCTGACTTTTTCTTTAAAATCAGTGAAAAGCATTACAAAATTTACAACTGACCACAGAGCATTTGAAGAAAAGTGCCCAGAGAAATAGTTTAAGAGTCTGGTCGTAGAACTTGACCTGCACGGATCCTCATCCGTATTGTCATTCTACATTGCTGTAAATGATGCGAACGCCATTGAACTAAATCTATTTTCTAAAGTGTTAGACAAAATTCGGCTATTAACGACAAACGCTTTTAGTTTATCATTTCCAGTAAGATTTCATAAGAAAATGAGGCCATTATGACAACAGGAATAGAAATATTCTCTAGTCTCTACATAACTGAAATAGAGAGCATTACAATGATTGCAGAGATTGCCCATTGCACCAAAATAATGTTCGGAGAATTCATATTACTTTGATAGTTCTATAAAAAATCCTTCCTCTCAAATATATTTTTGGGGAACATACACATTATTATCGGGTTGCTACGGGTCAGGAGAATTTTTTAGGGAATATGCCAGGATTTTCTTATAGAAAAACCCGCGTTATACAATCGCACGATTGCATAAGGCGAGCTGTTCTATAAAAAAAGTTATGGTATTTTTCTGAAAAAATTCCTTGACTCGTAGCAAACATGTCTCATTATTTTCTTTTTTCATATGAATCTAACATTAACAACGTTAAAGTTTAATGCTCTTTAAAAATATGTATTAAAAATTAAAGTATTCTTCAAAATTGATTTAATACAAAGATTTTGAAAATTTTAGAAAATTAAGCTAATGCTATTTTTAATAGTTTCCCCTTATGCGAAGAATGCATTAAGAAATTTTAAGAAGACATTTACTGACTTTAACCACTTGAAGGGCAAGCACGTGGTGTCTAAAAATGCTAAATTTTGCGATGTTTCGGCATTAGTAATTTTTAATAATGAATTTTTACCTTCTCAATCTGCAAAAAACAATACTAAATATTTTTATTTAATAATACTGGTGGCAAAGTTATATATTAAAAAGTGGTATATATTATATACCGGTGCCCCTCAAGGGGTTAATAATTGTTGTTATGTATTAAATGATCTTTGCATAAAAATGAGTGTATTTTTCTTTCGTGATTGTTTTTTTAAACCAAGACTGCGCATGCAAATAATAAAAGTGATAGTCATAATCAACTACGTAATATTAATGTATGGATTTTCTATTATATAATAATAAATATTGAACGCATTTTTAAATAATTTTAAAAATGAGTATCAAGTTCCATAGCCGGAATAAGTAGAAATCTCGTATGAAGTGCTATATCATTAAAATGCTCCAAAATTTCGGTAATCATTTATTTTAACATTTATGTTATATATCAACAAATATTTATACAAAGTTGCACCGAAAATATTACGAAGTCAAGTTAAGAGGCTCGTACGCTACACTATGAACATTAAATCCGTCATTCATTCTATCACATAGGAGTAAGTTGACGAATAGTTAATTTAACGCGCAGGAAAACAGTATTTCCGGTTGGCCGATGCATTTCTATTTCCATCTCTCTCGGCTGTCACCAAACTTCTCTGGAAATGAGAAATATGAGGCTAATTCAGCGGTTTGGAAAATAGCTAGGGAGACAGAATAAAATAGACTCCTGTCAAATAAAAGCAGGGTTTTCTTTCTGTTTTCTTTTATCCTTTACTTAATGATTTATTTATTTATTATCGAAAAAAAATTCATTCTGTTTGAGTGATCAGTTAAGTTATTCAAGTAGTAATGACTTATTTGAGGCACAAATAATTATGTTTCTGTAATGTTTAATTTACACCGGAATTTTAGATCAATTTTATTTTAAAATTTAAAAAAAAGGCGAATTTAAACTCTTTGTATCGCCAAAGTTATAAAATTATTTTTTTTCCAAAATTTCAGAAATAATTAAAAAAAAAAAATTTAAATATACAGTGATGGTATAACGAATACCCCACCACTCTTCAAAGAAGTAAGGGTAACACATAGCTGTCAACATTTATCCTTTTTATGATAGCAGAAAAATTTACAAGAATTTTTTTTTATATTAATTATCGAAGAATTTCGCAAGCTAACTTAATTAAAATTTACTATTAAATATTAGTTGTCAGGGAAACGAAAACGTTTGCAGCTGTGTGTAATACTAGTTTTATAGGTTTGAAACTGGGAATTTTCTTTACCCCTAAAGTTCTTTTTTATACAGGCGAAAATTATTCTTTATTAATTAAAAATCGCTAGGAAAAGTGAAACGTCCATTTTGGAGGTATACTCGCCACAACGAATAAACAGTTACGAAAACTTAAATTTTCTTTACCCCTAAAGTTCTTTTTTATACAGGCAAAAATTATTATTTATTAATTAGAAATCGTTAGTGAAAGTGAAAGGTCCATTTTGGAGGTATACGCGCCACAACGAATAAACAGTTACGAAAACTTAAATTTTCTTTACCCCTAAAGTTCTTTTTTATACAGGCAAAAATTATTCTTTATTAATTAGAAATAGCTAGCAAAAGTAAAAGGTCCATTTTGGAGGTATACGCGCCACAACGACTAAACAGTTACAAAAACTTAAATTTTCTTTACCCCTAAAGTTAATTTTTATACAGGCGAAAATTATCCTTTATTAATTAGAAATCGCTAGCGAAAGTGAAAG
This sequence comes from Maratus michaelseni, assembly GCA_963931845.1. Lineage (NCBI taxonomy): Eukaryota > Metazoa > Arthropoda > Arachnida > Araneae > Salticidae > Maratus > Maratus michaelseni. Next base: position 308,633,926 of record OZ007595.1, read on the forward strand.
GTCCATTTTGGAGGTATAAGCGCCACAACGAATTAACAGTTACGAAAACTTTAAGCTTGTATTTTTTTCAACGTCAGAAAAGCCTTTTAAAAATCAGTTTGATCGGAAAATTTGTGGAGTGGAAGTCCACCAATCCCCAATCAGTCAAGTTGATATTTTTCAAAATTAATCTAGTATAATTTTTTAGGGAAATACGCGAGATCTTCTCGTAATATTGATATATCGCTAATCTGTGTATCTTTCAGTAAATAAATTTTTCGTTAAAAAATTACATCTCACTTTGAGTGGATGTATTTCACTGAAAATGCATATATTTTTTAACACTTTGCCGTCCGGCGCCACCACAGTGGTGTCGTATGTAAAGTAACCTAATTTTAATCCTTAAATGCTACATTAGCACCAGAATTTTGGAATGAAAAATTCCCTTTTATCAAGTACATGAAGAAAACATTTTACTCAATTTCGAATAAATTTGTTTCTAAATTCTGGTGTCAATCAATCATTTCGAAATTTTACGAATAGAAGTATTTTTACGAGACATGCGGACGTCAAAGTGTTAAAACGGCTGCGTAGTACACTAGGTTTTTGATTAGGAAAACTAATTTTTGGTTACATTGTTCTAGGTCAAGTCTACGAAGAGTTTAGGTGTTCAAAACTTGTCGTCTTTTTTCTAAGCGCCCCCGCCCATCGGTTCTCAAGCCGCCACATCAACTAAACACATGTATGACTTTCTACTTTAATATATGAATATAGTAAATTGGTGTAAATAGATTTTTATAAACACTTTGTATTTTATACCTCTTTTAATTGCTAAAAACGTAAAATAAATCTTTATAAATAGTAAAAAAGTTTTATTAGACTGTTGATATGTTTCGACTATAATCGGAGCCACTATCAAAAGAAATAAGAATAGTCTACAATTGCATGGTCTATGAAGTTATTAGTTGAAAAGTCATCATTTAATTTTTCACGTACCTTTTTAAAATTACTTCAAATTTTTTACTTTATACTTATTTTTAATTTTAGTTGAATATTTATTTCAATATTTGAAATCATGGAGTAATCCGAGATTCAATTTTGTTAAATGATGCTGCATCGTTACATATTCTATTTTTACTTGTTACAAACTCTATGGTTTCTCTTATAATGGATGGATAATATAGGTTGAAGGGAGTAATTATCTTACTTCCACTGAAATTTATTTGGATGGTTTCTTCTTGACATAATCTTGGCAGGGTTTTGTTTTTCTTTTATACATAATATGAGCTATATTCTCCTTTTTCCATAAATAAATATCTTGCTTGTCATGCAATATAGTAATTTTTTGATCAATTTTCTTTAATAAATGATATTTCCTATACTCCTGAATAATTCTAAAAAATAATTAGGTCAAATTTACTACAAATGACATTCTTTAATTTCTGAGGGTGTTTGGCAATGAAGTAGGATATTCAAACGTTTAAGTCTGCATTTTATTTTCTCAAAAAAGCTTGGAAAATATTGAAGAATATAAAGTTTGTATTTTTGTAAATTATGTTTATTTTCATGTTTCTTATTATTGCCAACATCTACGATAAATTTATTTACACGGTGTACCTTAAAACCATTATTACCAGAAATTCTACGAACATTATATAATTCATTCTCCAAATTAATTTCAGTACATACAAAAAGGTCTTAACACTTGGTATTTTATAATTTAAATACAAATCCCGAAAAATCCTTATGTTTCAGGGCACGAAAGTGGTGTTAATCTTTTACTCTTTCAGGGACAAATAATTGCGTTCCTCGAATGATGAATTTGTACCAGAAATGTCGAAAAAAAACTATTAGAAAATAAAGTAAAGCAATTTTACTCGTTTTTTTTTCCATTAAAATTATAAGAAAAAATTCTAGTACAAATCTTGATTAAAATTAAGTGAGATACAATATATCCCCCGCCCTTTAACTATTTTTAAAAGATTGATGCAATTTGATTGATTTAACCAATAACTAAAATAGTTTATTAAATTTACTTTTATACTATTTTTACATGGAAATGTAAAATACAGCGAACTTCTTACAACTTTTGCCAATAAAAAGATTGTTATCGACTTCCAAAAGTAAATTCCGAAAAAATGCACGAAGAAAAAATAAAAACAATGAATGAATAAAATGTTAATTGCCTCAGAAACTACTTCAGTTTTTTTATCAATTAGAAGAGATAATTCAAACGTTTCAAATTATACTTCATATTGTCCTCATAGTTCACACATTATTGTGCGTGAAAAGAAGTATCATAAAAACTTTCATTCAATATTTATCTCTTTATTCCAATTAAAGTTTATTTTCGAGCGCTGCTTAAAGCAAAATGTTTAGCATAAACATCAACGTATGATAATTATTTATCCTTAATTTTAAGATGTTTTTATTTTATTCTGTAAATATATAAAATGTGAAACAGTCTAAATATAAATCATACTTTCTCTAGGTTTTGTAAATAAATATACATAATTTTGGTAATTATGACATTTAACACTAGAACCGCGTTGAGGGGTCATTTTGAACCACACCAAATGAAAAAATGTCGATTCAAACCAGAAATTTCTTCATAAAATTCGTTAAATATATACTACACAAAAATAAGTTAAAAGTTTTAAATAAAAATTATTGTGTGAAATATTTTTATAAAACTTGAGTAAAATTTCCCGCGGTTCTAGTGTTAAAAAATAGGTCATAACGTATCATTGGCAATTTCTCTGCAGAAAATTCTAATAGTTTTATAATTATAATTTTACAGAAATAACTTATATCTTGAGCAAGCAGCTTCTACAAGAATAATTTGTTTTAACTTCCATCAAGGATGTACGAAAGAAAGAAATATTATAAGATGAAGGTTACATACTTTTCGCAATTTCAGATCACTCTAATTAACCAATTTAGGTCGTGTTGTTTAAATATCTTCCAGAGGGCAGCCTTTCTTAAAAAACCGAAATGATCTTAAAATCTATCAAGTGCATCTTCTAACAACAGTTATTATTAATCTATTCATCTAGGTGGCATGAAAAACAATTACTGTGGGTAAAATTCACTAAATAAATTTTAAAGATCCATCTAATTTATAAGTAATGACTCTTCGTTGATATTCAAAACAGGTATCCTCATATGATTAAATTTGTTACCCATTTAAAAATTTTAACTCTTAAAGACGTTATAATTATGTTTCAAAATACACTAAGGAAAATAAAATATTAATTGGAAAAATAATGAATGCCATTTTAATTGACTCATAAACTACTTCAGATTTTTTGTATTAAATTGAAAGAAGGAATTTAAATGTGTTCATGCGTACTCATACGTTCATACGTTCAAACGTACTACATAAAAACATTCATATTTTCTGTGAAAAAAAATTTAAAGCACAAAAAGACAACTTTCATTCCATACTTATCTTTTTAAACAAATTATGTTTTCTGTTAGACCGATGTTTAAAATAAATTTGCGACAAACAAAAAAAAAAAGTTTTGAGCGCATGGTAATTATTTAACTTTAATTTTAAGATTTTCTTATTTAAATATGTAGTAAGTGTATGAAATTTGAAACATTATAGGTATAAATTATACTTTTTTTTTAATCTTTTGTAAATATGTTGTTAGTAATTTGATTTTTAAGAAGATGACAACATTGCATTGAAAATTTTGTTGCAGAAATTGCTAATAATGGTATAGTTATACTTTTTAAAATATAATTTATATCTTGATCAAGCGTGTTTTCCAGGACTAATTTGTTTTAAATTTCATCACGGCAACATGAAAGATCGAAATATGTGAATATGAAGCTTATAAACATTTTACAATTTCAAATGAATCAAATTAACCTTTTCAGGAAAGGTGTTTTAAATATTGATCTCAAATATTATAACGTGGGCCCGATTTTTAAACGGTGAAACTTCCACCAACATATTTTTTCAATTATTATTATTATTATTATTATTATTATTTTAACAATTTCAATTGCGTTTCTGTAATGTTGAATTCACACCAGAATTTTCGAAACATTTTATTTGAAAATAGAGAAATGCAATTTTATAGCCTTTTATTCCTTTTTTACAAAACTGTAGAAGCAAAATTTTGATAAAAAATTCTAGTACAAAACTTGATTAAAATTAAGTGGAATAAAGATATATCATCCAGGGAACTATGAATAAAATGAAATTACCATATCATCAAAATGGTAAAACTTCAACTGTAACCGCTTATGCAGGACCTGATTACTGCCGGGAGAAACTGCCAGCAGTAAATCGCAATAGAAATTTCCTCCAAATTTAAACGCATATTATTCATGTAACATTTCTGTGATAATGGTGCTTTAGGTAGCTTTCAATACAAAAAAGTCCTTCCGACCTGTACCGGGAGGAAAAGGTAGCTTTCCTATATCTTCGTTTTAAAATTTTAGCTAATGTTACACGAAAACAGCAAATTAAAATGCAAAGAAACGGTTACAAAAGATTCATTAATACTGAATTTGAATAAGAAATTCGCCAAATTATTGAGCAATAGCCAAATTGGCTTCATTTATGAAGACTTATTTTGGTCTCCAAATTTGGCGATATTTCGCCAAATGTCGCCAATTTTGGCGAGAATTTGGCGCTAACGGATATGAATATATAGTTTTATGCGTATGATTGGGAAAATTATTACAACAATGAAAGAAAATAATTTGCAGTTAATGTGCTTGTTTTGTTTCAAAATGTCAGCCACCCTAGAATTTCAAACTTCTCTATCTCAGCCATTTTTTAAGATAGAGGTAAACCGAAAAATGCTCTGGAATCCTCGTATCAAGGCCTACGACTTACTTAAAAAAATTTATAAATTTGAATTTTTAACTTTTTTGTATACTTATTTTAGTTTTAAATTTTTAAGTGGCCGCCATCTTGAAACAAAATGGCGGACCAAGCTGGCCAACGAACTCGGTCGAGACATTGGTGAGCTTAATACACACAATTAGTTTCGTCAAAATTGATTTATAAATACGAGCGTTATCGTATGACATATGTCAGATATATATATATATATATAAATCAACATTTGAACGGAGGGTGGTTTTGGGGTCTGGGGGTCATGATCGGTGAAAATATATCGAAATTTTCCGGAACTGTTTTCCTCCGAACGGCAACAATAGGTCGCTTTATACTTTTTCGTATTGAAAGCTACCTTAAAGTATAAAGCTACCTATTGCAGCCGTTCGGAGGAAAGCAGTTCCGGAAAATTTCGATATATTTCAACCGATCATGACCCCCTGACCCCAACACCACCCTCCGTTCAAATGTTGATATATATATATATATATATATCTGACCTATGTCATACGATAAAGCTCGTATTTATCGCCTCTCTCGTCATTGAACCTTTTCTTAAATTCTTAAGTATCCAAAATCCCCTAAGGGCAGTTGCTGCGCTGTCATTATTCTGATAATACAGTTTCACTAACAACACATGGTCCGTCAATGGCGCAGTCATTGCGAGGATTTCCGTAGAATAATGAACACGAGGTGTGCATACTTCAACTTTTTACCGCCAATGTGACTGTGTCGGGCGCAAGTTCGTCTCCCGACTTTACTGCATGTACAGCGCCATCTGTCGGTGCGATTTTAAGTTTTTTTAACCAAGCCTAAAAATCCCCATTCCTTTGGGAGCATACTGGTGAAATTTTAGGTCATTTGGATCAGTGGTTCTTTTGTTATAGGGTTTAATTTCACAACTTTAAAAAAAATCACCCTGTATATCCCACCGCCTCTCAATGTGTTAAATCGGAGAGGTAATTTTAACTTTTCAAGTACTTCATAAAAACACTCATTATTATCTGTGAAAAGAAAAAAAAAACTTTCATTCAATGATTTTAAATTTAATTAGATCTTATTGTAGTGCTCAATTTAAAATAAATTGTGGGGAAAGAAACAACTTCTATAATAAATATTTTAATTTACTGCTGTGATTTAGATATTCTTTATCTATAAAGTGTATATAATGTGAAACATTTTACGTATAAATTATACTTTCTGTAGTTTCTGTAAATACGAAAATGTAAACAAGTAATGCTAATTGTTCTGCACAAAGCACATGGACAATTACATTAAACATCTTTAACGTATTTTTAGTCATAATTAAAAAATATATGTATTATCATTGTAAATGCGATTTTTTTTCTTTTTTTTTTTTTACGTGAACTGTTAAAACAAAATTTTTATTTAAACATTTTTAACAATATAATAAATTATAACACCTTGTAATAATATGTTTCTTTGAAATGCCAAAAGGTGTAAATTAACAACATAAAATAAGGTTTATTGGGTTGTTTGACATGTTCCGGCTCACTCCGAGCCCTTTTAAAAAACAAATGAGAATATTCCATGAATGCACGGTCTTTATTTAAAATGCTATCACTTAAATTTCATGTACTTTTTAAAAATTACGTACGTTATCTTTCAGCGCAAGATTAAATACAGAAGAAACCATCCAAATAAATTTCAATGAAAGTAAAAAAAAAAATCCCTCCAGTCTATACTAGCCATCCATAATATGAGAAACCGTAGAGATAATAACTCGCAAATATACAATATGTAACCATGCAGCATCTTTTATCTTACCGAAATTGTGGCTCGAGTTACTCCATGGTTTTAAGTATGAAAATAAACAGCCAAGTAAAAATAAAAGATAACGTGCGTAATTTTTAAAAAGTACATGAAAATTAAATAACATTTCAAATAATAACTTCAGAGACTGTGCAATTATAGAATATTCTCATTTGTTTTTGAAAACGGCTCGGAGTTAGCCGAAACATGTCAGACAACCAAATAAAAGTTATTTTATGTTGTTAATTTACAACTTTTAGCATTTAAAAGAAATATAAAAATTCATATTTAAAAATTCCATTTTTATTTAAAAATTCTGGAACAAATTTGATTAAGAGTAAGTGGTATAAATAAAATACAGCTGTCCGTTAAAGAGTTAACTTTCAAAAGCGGCATTTAAAAAATGTAGAATATACTGCAAGATGCGCATGTTCAATTCTACCAGAGTTTCCTTAGAGAAGTTTTCGCTTTACTTAACCACAGAAAACTAATATAAATTCTGCGAATAATCGGAGAAATATTTTTAATCTGAAGAAAAAATACTAGGCGAAGTTTTCTAAACTCAAATAGTAATGCTATACACCTTGAAAATTCTAAGGAATGTGCGCCCTTTGGCATTTTAACGCATTAACTGCCAAAACTATGTGGGCGGAGTCTTCGATATTTTTACTGAAATTCGTTTCTCACCGAAAATTCTGAAAGATAATATTTGGTAACTTTAATAGTAAAGTTTTTGTCATTAAACAAAGTTATTAAACAAAGTATTTTAACATTTTGAATACATATTTCTAATTATTCGATCAGGCAAATAAGTTAGTATTGGGATTTATTTTAATTATTAAACAGTCCAATAACAAACGCATCTACAACGACAAAGGTGCAAATTATAATAAAATAATATGTCGAAGGAATTAATAAAATTATGTTGATACATGTAATTAAAGTTTCGAGAAATACATTTACATATCATTAACACGTGCAACAGATGTTTGTTGAGCTACATAGAAAACAGCTGAAAGATATTAATTCCAGTGCACCAACAAAATGAGTTAGTTAATTTATCATAGACGGAAGCAGCATTATGGTTTGGCGATTTCTCTTTCCATCTTTCATTGCTGTCACTTAGTGAAAATAAGAAATTCCTCGGATTATAAGATCAGAACTATTCCTTTCGGAAAAAAAGGAAAGAAATGTAAATAAAATATATCTCTGTCTGCTTGTCTCATTAGGTTCTCTAATTACTAAGGCTTTGAAAGAATATTAAAGCAATTTAGAAATAACTTTTTAAAGAAAAGTGTCAGACATTTAGGGAGTATAAATGTTGAATTATTGAATCATATATATCTGTATAGTATTTATTTATTTACACATTACCGAAAGTATATATTTATGAAATCTGGGTCTGTTCTTCTAAATTTTTTTGTAAATTTGTTTCATAGATAGGTTCATCAAGTTTATGCATTAGTAAATATCTTTCAATGTACGGATTTATTATAAAATGAATTACAATATACAAAATATGTAAAACATTATCTAAATGTATTGTCTGTAAAGTACAAGCCACGCCCTTATTCTATTACGTTTTTGGAATAAAAAAAGATTTATCGTTTCTAGTCGGTTAATGTGTTAATAATGACACTTGCTACATTAAAAAATGTTACTCGTCCATGCAAGTACATCAGGGGTGTCAAACTGTGGCCCTCCAGATACCACTAAATTTAAAAAGAAAGAGGCGATTTCTTGAATCGCAAAAATTCAATGATTAGATAAGGAAAATATTACTAGGAAATTTGAGTGGTATCCGGCGGGCCGCAGTTTGACACCACTGATGTACAGGGTTTGTATGCTTTTACTACAGTAACTAGAATACATAATGTGGAAAACGGTAAAAAATTGTACTAAAAAATTGAATCTGATAAATGTAGAACGATACTGAAAAAGATTACGGTTCGATCGCAGCGACATCTTCTAGCATTGTCATAGACAGGGTAGAGGTGCAGATGGTTTGGATACAACTAACTTTATAAAAATATTTTTGCCTTATCTAATCGAAGAAATGTCTGCGATATTGAAGCCGAAGAAAACGTTATAATATTATTGGTTTCCTGAGCATTTGAACGCAAAGTTGCGTACGACATTACAGTATTTTTTACTAATAGAATTTTTCGACTTATTTAATCGCAGGAATAATGTTACAAATTTTGCAATTAACCGCAGAAAGATTTTTAATCTGCAGAATAAAACTGTTAACAACTATTTTTTAAAATCTGCAATTAGGGAAATAGTTTTAATCTGAAATAGTGGTGTCGTACATAAATATTCTAAAAAGTGTCCGTACCTTGTATTTGGGACTCTGGTCCCTAAAAGGTTACGTATGTATATACAATTTCAAGATGTAGATAAAATTCACTGTAGATAAATAAATAAAACAATATTAGAAATAAATTGCACAATTAAAAAATACTTAAAATTATTTTAAAAAAAAAAATTATCATTTTAATCGTATTAGCAGATAATTTAGAGAAGCTTTCAGAATATGACAACCCCTATCTATATACATTCATGCATGTCAATTGAAAACATTCCTGAATTCCAGAAATATGTTTATACATATTATAATTAGAGATTCTGTAAAATTTTCAGTGTTTAGCATTTAATGATAAATAATTCTTAACTAACTAATTTGCTTATTTAAATCAAATTATATAAAAGTAAGTAATAAAATTCTGCAAATAAAACAAAAAAAGTTGTAAATAAACATAGTGAAAAATTGCACTTAAAAAGCAATTATATATACACGTGTATATTAATTATGCTTATTGTGCTGCTTGACATAGAGACTACAATTTTTAAATTAACTGTGTCATGAAAATGATTCACAGTTAATTTGTCACACGTAGAAGTAGAAATTCCTTTTAATAAATAAATCAACTTCTTCGCCACCACTATATTTATATAGAAATATTATTGCAGTAAATTTCCCGTGAACGATGTTGCTGAACAAAGTTAAAAATCTATGTTAAAATTTCTGGTGTCTAATATTTAATATATGTATAAAAAACACAATTGTAAAAGAAAAACTCATGCAAAGAAGGGTTAAAGGCTTTTGCAACAGTTTTTTTTAAATGAAAACATTTATACATGTTAAAGGTAGAAGTATTAAATTACTTAATATAATTCGAATGTTATTTGTCAGCCTATATTTCAGCCGAATTGGTAAGTTAAATACTATTGGAAAACTTTCCGAATATCCACAAGACAGAAGTATTGAATTACGTTATGCTATTTCGACATTAATATGATGTAATATACAGTTTGTATGTAAACAATGCCTACAGTTAAGAACTCAAATAAAATATCAATATACAAAAATGACAAGGTAATTTGCACACATAACAGAAGCTTACAAATTTTATTTGTACAAAAATTTAAGTGTAATTGTCAGGAACAAATTAACGTAATTGGGATACACTGTATTTTTTAGATTGTTTGACTGCTATAACTTTTTTTTGTAACATTCACTTTATCAACCTGCCCATAAGTCACACGAATATTATTTTTCATAAAAATGGTATCAATTAAGGAATCAGAACAAAACTGTTGTCCAAATGCCAACACTGCATGGGAACATGGTGCACAGAACTCTGTCCAGGGAATGCTAGGTTTTTCTATCAGTAATTTCAAACAGGCCTCTATTTTTTAAACAGAGAATGTCTGTGAGGAATAAGGCTACAATTGCTATTCTGAAAGAGTAGTGAATTATGAATGTGAGCCCCATGTTTCAAGTTCTTATTGTTGGTTAAGAAACTTTATTTGTCAAATATATTTATTTATTTATTTATTTATTTATTTATATATATATGATTTTGAGATACAACAAAAAATATTCTTACTTAAAAATAACAATTTTAATCAGTCGAGTCTAACTTGAGCATTTTAGAAACGTTCAAAACATTAAAAAGTTGTGTAAATGCAGGGGGAGGGGAAAGTGGATTATTACTTACTTTGGATACTAATTACTTTGGATACCACTGTTACAAAATACTATGGACGTGTCTTCGTAGTATATTCCTCTTGCAACTCTTTTTGAAACTGACACAAAAATTTCTCTTTAAAATACCGGAATTCAAAATCGTCGGCATTAGCACTCTTTAAATTAACGTTACCATTTGAGACTGATATTACAGTGGCGCACGGTGACCACTATTACCTAATATTAATAGTCTCTTTATTTAAACGTAGAATTTCTGTCATAAATGCAAACATTACTGTTCGAAAATAGTATGAATGTATGCCCCATCGTAGGTAAGGCTCTGTCTTATACCACTCTGTAAATATTTGTAATTTATGCTAACTTTTACGTCTTTAAATAACACTGATATAAAACATCACAAATGTCACTGAGTGGTATAAATTAAAACAAAGCTTTCCAAAGAAACGATCATCTTTAGAAATATTATTTCAGTATCATTGTTGTGGATTAAATTGGATTCATATAACATAACAATTATATTGAATTATTCCTTTAGGCAAACGTTTCATCTATCTTTTCAAAAACATTTTCTCTGAATAAAATGTTTCTAAGAAAATAATATTTTCTTCCGTCAAAGGAAACTGAAATTTAAAACATAAATTTATTTTGTGTTTATTTCCTTCAATTTCCTACCTACTCCGGTAAATTTTAAAAATAAGGTTTCACTTTGTTAGAATATCATTTTTCGGATTCACAAAGAAGAAAATGTAAATATTACAAATCAAATAGAGTGTTACAATGCACAAACCTCAGCGGAATTTCTCGAACGCAACACTTTGAATTCATGTTTTATTTCAAGTAGAATGCAAATGAAATTTTAGCTTCGGAGTGGAATTTGATATCTTTATGCATTTCTTTGATCAATGATCTTTGTTTTCAAAGTGATCTTAGGAATCGATGGAAAAATTCGCTTTTGATAAAGAAAAGCAAGTTGAATAAATTAGGAAATAATACTAGATAGCTTCGTAATAAAATAATAATAGGCATAAAAATCATTTTTATTAGGGGAACTTATGAAATAGTTGTATAGAATGTAATGATATACAAAGAAAATAATGTTAAAATATTATTTCAAAATAAAAATCGTAAATCTGTTTTGATAGCGTAACAAACAAAAGCGATGTGCAGATCGTATGCTGTATTGATCCATTAAAATTATTTCTTATTTTATCATCTTTGTTGCCTCAAATTTATTTATTTTTTACTATTTCATATGCACTGTTAGATATTTAAATATGATTTACTCTGTCAAATATTTAAAAATGTATCCTGATAAAGCAGAAGCGTTTACGAAAATTTGATGAAACACCGTTAGTTACTCAAGATTCATGAAAATTTTCTTGTATCTTTCGCAATCATTAGAAAAAGAACAGATTATAAACTTAGAAAATTGTTTGATTTGGTTGTAGAAATTGTTTTTGAAATGAAACGTTTGTTTCCTTGTAAAATAATTTTACATGAAAGAAGACTATTTTTTATTTCAGAAAATGTTTCTATGATCACGGATACCACTTCGAAACTTTTTTGTTCGGGGTGACAATTTTCTTTTGATCTTGTAGTCGACAGCCTAGGAAATATAGATATAGTTTTCTTCTCACATATATTTTTAAAATTGTCGTAAGTACTTATATAGGATAAATGTGCCTATTTTTAGGACAATAAATTGAAAGTATATAAAAATTACTATTAGATTAATTTCCGCCCTTAAAAGGATTATTTAATGCTAATATATTTAATTAGTTATTTTACTGTTTGTATAATTTCCGAAAAACAGTGAGTCTCACATGAGATGATTGCAACACACTGAAATATCGAATTATTTGAGTAGCGGGGGGGGGGGGGAGGCAACTGCCCCATTGGCATTATCTAAAGTACGCCACCTACACAAATTTTCTGAAATATTCGATTGTTTCTTTCCTATTGATTTCGGAAAATTGTGTAAATATTTCTAATGCCATTTGTAACTCGATACTTACATTGGATTTTCGCAAACATTACTACATATCAAATGCATTTTTTGCAGTTTTATTGCACTACATGTTATTTTATTTTATATAAATGATTTTCCACTTTAACTAATATTTTTCTTTCTCCGTTTCAGGTGTATGCCGTTCATCCATTTTACCAATTAACCATGATTACTAAAGCAATCTCAACTAATAGAAGCGGGGGCAACGGTTAAAAATGCTATCGAAGAAGAAATACAAGATCAGTAAAACCGCTTCCCTGAAAAGGGCGAGTGAAAGACGTGCTAAATCATGCATAATTGTCGTCGTCTTTTTTGGTGTCTTCGCTTGCATGATCGTCACAGAGTTTTTCTACGTCGAAGAGCAAAGATGGCGGGAAGAAAAAATTCTATCAATGTTAAATTTCGCAAAAGATTCTTCCGAGACATTCCTGGATCCCATATCTTCCAGAGTTGCGAGAGAACTAGCCAGAGCAAGAGACGAGGATATTTCGTCAATGACTAATGAAACTAGAAGGTATTTTGACTTCGTTCGTGATGCCACAGGGGAACCCGAAGATTTCTGGCAGAAAGTCCCTAAAACTAAAGACAAGTTCTTTGTATACTCGGCATATCTTGACGACAGGAGGACTAAATGGGTCAGAGTGATAGCGGCTGCTAGAACGAGACTTGCCGAAAAGGTTTTATGTCAGTTCACATACTCGGATGGGAGAGATCCTGTTTCTGTAATTGGTCTGAACAGACTCATAAGAGAAAATTGGAACCTTAAGTATAGTGCATATTTCATCCTCTGTCCTTTGAAACCTCCAAATACAGCTGTTCCGAGTCATGTGACAATTATAAGGCAAGGTGATACCACGATTGCGAACAAGCTGATTGTCCGCGACAATAAAAAGTTTTTCAAAAATCCCGAAGGTATGGCTATTTGCATCAAGCCTCTTCATTATGAATATAATAAAGTTAAAAATTTGATAGAATTTGTTGAACTGAACAGGATTTTAGGTGTCAATCATTTTATATTGTACAATCATACAGTTGGACCTGAAGTTGCCTGTATACTTAAGAAATATGAGGCTGAAGGAATAGTAACTGTGCTTCCATGGCAGCTAGACATTGTTTCTCAGAAAGAAATTCGCACAGAAGGTTTATTTGCAGCCTTAAATGACTGCCTGTACCGCACAATGTACAGATTTAAGTACGTGTTAATGATTGATCTGGACGAATATATTGTTCCCCACAAAAACACATCCTTAAAAGTGTTAATGGCTCACCTAAGTAGGAATAGTAAAAGTGCGGAACGTACGGGTGCTTACTCATTCCAAAATTCCTTTTTTTACCTGCAGTGGCCAGATGACGAAGCCTCAAAATCACTTCCTTATAAGTTACTTACACTGCAGAAAACTACACGTAAGGCAAAATTTCATGCGCACAAGCAGCGTTCTAAATGTATAGTATTACCAGAAAAAGTCGTAGAAATGGGGAATCACTTTGTGTGGGAATTTGCCACAGGTAAAGCTATGACAAACGTAGCACCCGAAGCTGCATTCTTGCATCACTATCGTGTTTGTGAGTTTGGTGGAAATGATTGCATCAACACAACGCACGTCACAGACAGACGTATGTATGCATGGAGGGACCAACTTGTCGATGCTGTCGCGCTTCGGTTGAGATTACTTCAACCTGTGTGCCAAGATATTCCTCATTTTCTGGTTGAGTGAGATCATCAACATTCTAACGCAATCATCGAACGTCTTTCTTTACATTTCAAAATCCAAAAATAACATCATCATAAAGTGAGATGCATCAGATTCTTTCACCTGTATATCTAGTCACTCAATCACATCTAGTCACTTTTAGATAAAACTATCTTTAAAAATATTGACATTTATTGACATTTTTCAATAGAAACTCATACAATTTTTGATGTCACAAGTAAATATCTATTATCATTAATGACTGATTGACTGAAGTCATTCTGATGCTTCCAATGATCCTTTATATAATTTTATTATTCAATTTAAAAAAATGACCACGCAAAAAAATAACACTGAATGTGATGCTCTTGTACAGTTAAATTGATAATATCAAAAGACAAATACTTTTCAATTGAATAAAATTCAGACACATTGCCTTAATTTAAAAGAAATTTCATTTTATATTGCTGTTATCTATATGTACTTAAAATAGCTGCGCGCAATAAAGGTAAAAGTTTTGTATTTCGTTTCTACCTTCATTTAATGACTGCATCACTAACACACCACTTTGTTCGCGTGCACACTAAATCCAAATGCCATTAGGTGTATTAGGCCAGAACTAAGCAGAATTTCGCAGCTCCATAAAACTATTTTTCTATTACGTAGATTTATTGAAATTTTTAAGATTTTTGCACCATAACAACAGATTTAACAAATTTTAGCAATTTGTAAGAATTCTTCTGTTAATTGCTAAAAGACGTAATATGAAATCTTTATAAACAGTAAAGTTACGTACATAAGTTTTAATAAACTGCTGACATGTTTCAGCTCCACCGCAATTATTATCAAAACAAATTAGACTATTCTACTGTTTCTCGGTCTATCAAGTTACTATGTGAAACGTCATTTTTTAATTTTCTACGTACTTTTTCAAATTACGTACGTTATTTTATAATTTTACTTGGATGTTTTATATCCATATTTCTAACCTTGGATTAAGACAAGCTACGTCGCCGAAGGTGAACGTACTTCACCGCCGAATCCATATTCTTGTGAATCCATACGAGGACGCGACCAATAGATGGCCGGTTTAGCCGGTGCACCTCCAAAGGTGGCGATCTTCGGCCGAGGGGTGAGACGAGGGCGTGAGCCTCCTACGCCTCTCGACACTATCCCAAATCAGAATAACGACAGAGGTCGATTGCAACATGCGGTGGAGCCCAAACTCAAAGGACAACACCACACAACACGTTGAAATGATTCGACTGCTCCGTAACCGGAACCCCCATAAAACGAACCGGATTCTATCAGGGCTACACTAGATACCAGGCTTGCTCCTTCATTATCATGACGTCGCAAAATGTGCCGACCGCAACGAAAGACATTCAGCGATTTGCCCAAAACGATGGGCTCGTCGCTTTGTACCAATCGGCCATTTGGGACGTTATGAGAATGAATGAGCAGGCCTGGTATCTAGTGTTACCTTGGTTCTAGGTCAATGCCGAATCAGACCCGCGACCAACTACTGTAACCGCAACTTCCGATTATCGAGTCCTAGGGAGGGAAGAAACGACTAGTTCATCGGTTGCGGCGAGCAGGAAGAGCTTCTTGCCAACCCGGGACTTTGAAAAAATCCATCCCTGACGCATAGACACGCCTTGGGTAAGGTTGACCTCCCCCTCCCAATAGCTCAGCATTCAGTGAGCGCTATAGTCAGAATGCAGGTGGTATCCGATCGACTCCATTGAGAGGATAATTCACATATAAAACAACACACACAAACAAGAAACAAAACAAATCACAAAAATGTTAGAAACAACGGGAAATTAAATTTAGACCCACTAACGGACTCTAAAGGGCATGGAAAACGCCTTCAAGAACGCTATAGAAGCTGTCCCGCTCTAGATTTGTAGCGTGAAAATTAGATGAGAAGACTCCTGCTAGTCCCAACCGCCAGGCACCGAAAATTCTGGCTACGCATAGACTGGTTTCGACCCAAGGTTCGACTTAGGTCTGGACGCCGTCACTTTACTCATGAGCCTTCGGCCCGGTTTCTTGCAGTCGAACACTCCAGAGAAGGCGATACCTGCCACAAACCTCGCACCGCAAGGGCCTTCCGTGACTCAAACCACTCTTTGTACAAACGGGCAATCTCCTTTCTAAATGACCCTGAGGTCGGTATACACCTACTCTAGCTACAGAGAGAGATAAAGTGGGCATTTGAGGTGCGGCCAGCTTTAATACCTGCCACCAGTGCACCCGGCCTCTTTCCGGAAGACACTTTCTATGTTCTGCCGCCTGCACAGTTCCGAGGATTGCGACATGGCGCCTTGCGCACTGACAAGCGTCACAACACCGCGTGCGCGCCTTGTCATACGAAGTCTGCCCTCACCTTCGTATCGCCTTAGATCAATGTGCGCAGTGTCCTTATACCGCTCGGCCATCCCGAGTTCCCGCGTAGACATCAACCTAGTTCCACATCGGCCGGCGTTACCGGTTCGAACTATGAGAAGCTCTGCACATGAGATCTCAAGGGACAACATGAAGCCGCAAACCTCCTGCAGCCGAGAAACGGCCAAAAGGAGGGGGCAATCCGAGGTCGTGTGGGCAGGGCATAGAGAAGTCGGCTACTCAGATACCACTTTACCACCTGATCACTAGGGTGGATCGATGGTATATGGTGAAAAAATAAATATTATTAATCAAAACCTACCTATGCGGAAAAGATGTTCTATTGTATGGAGATTAAGAGAAAAATAATTAAAAAAATTAATTTTAAAATTTAATACTGCCGCAAAGAGTTTGAATTTTCGAAAAATAATTGGAAAAAGACCTCATTTTGGTTAGGTGATTTTTGATTCAAAATAATTGTTTTCATTTTAATCAAAACATACCTATGCGGAAAACATGTTATATTGTATGGAGATTAAAAAAAAATAATAAAAAATAATAATTTCAAAATTTAATACTGCCGCAAGGGGGTTGTATTTTCGAAAAAAAGGGCATTTCCAGCATTTTCATTCTTCCGCTTTATCCTTCCACCCCTCCATAAGTTGGAAGCGCTACGTCATGGAATCTTCCCTACATCATATGATACGCCCACGTGGCTCTGAATTAGGGCTTCTATAATAGTTAAAGGAGCCTTACTCTGAGTAATATTGGATAAACGTATTCCCACCTCTCGCTCATTCAGTTCAAAGCTAGCGGCTTACGGAATCGGGCGCTGTTCTCGAAAAGTGAAATAAATTTCGATTTCATTGTGTAAGTTTTCTTTGTAAGTGTATTGTGTTGCGTAGTGTAAATTGAATATTATTGCACCATGGCTATGTTAAGAAAAGACATGATTTGCCCTATATATTTGTCTGGTTGTGATATGCCAACGAATATGCTTCCTACCTACAGTAACGTAATAAAGTTCGTATGTTGGCATTCAAAAGAATACCGAAGCAAGGAAACATTGTCTACATCTACACTTTCCTCCTCATGTGAAGAAGTTGCTAATAAGTTAGAAGAGACCTGGAAACGAGCTTCAATCCCAATAATTGACCACTATAGCATTTTGAGAAAAATTCGATTATACCACGACCAATATCGCGGTCTTCTTAAATCTTACAAAGCCAGAAAAGGGATTGAAAGCTATCGCAAGCAGATTGACGTCTTCCGAAAAAACGCAAATGCTGTTTTTGATATATCGGCGTGTACTTGTAAATCATTTGAATGTTGCTTCTGTAAGAAAGAATGGAAAGTACCAATGAACGAGAGAGAATTTCTATTAGACATGCGAACTGTAAGAAAAATGGTATTCGGGTCGCTGGATTGGAAAGTCACTTTACAAATAACTAAGGCCGAGAAACGAAAATTAAAGCAAGGGCGATACGTGGAGAAAAACAAAACACTGCCTGATGTTTCTTCCAGTTCAATATATTTGAATATGAATATGAAAAACGGGTGTAAATTGAAGCGGCGTATATGCGAGCATACTGACTTTTTTTCATCATCAGCTATCGTTGAAAGCGACGCCCAAAACGCTGACGGTGTCACTGTCACATCTGTTGTGACGAAATTACATGCCGTAGCAAAGACATTGGACCGTTTTGGCATTTCCGACCAAGCAGGCGCTGCCATCGTGTCAGCTGCGCTTCAAGATGTGGGTAGAATCTCACAAGGCGATGGATCGAACGTCGTTGACAGAAATAAAATTCGACGTGAGAGAACAAAGGCAAGAACAACTCTACCGTCTCAGTCAGTTGTGAAAGATTCTGACCATGACCAATTTGGTTTATACTTCAATGAACGTAAAGACAGGACTATATCACTAGGAGATAACAGAAGAAAAGTCATAATAGAAGAACACGTAAGCTTGGTAAAAGAACCTAGTTCTGAGTACATCGGACACATATCTGTAAATTCTGGGAGAGTGCAAGTCATTGGAAAAGACATCATAATTTTTTTGTCCTGCGTTGACAACAATATAGATGTAACAAAGTTGGTTGCGATCGGTAGCGAAAGAACATCTATTAACACAGTTGCTAAAGAAGGTGTTATTCGAAATTTAGAACTGATTCTGAAGCGTTCACTTCAATGGTTTGTGTGCCAGTTACACGCCAATGAGCTTCCACTACGTCATCTTTTCGCGTACGTAGATGGAATTACGGCTGGGATCAGAAGCTTCACTGGTGGAATAGAACCTTGTTATTACGAGAAATGGGTTTTTTGCCATCCTGAAAATATCCTGATATCGATGTCACCTGACGACGGAACTCACATAAGGCAATTGTCCCTTCGAAGAATTCTAAAAACGAGCGAAGTCAAACGGCCTACTGCAATCCCAAACATTTCAAAGAATAATATCCGTATCTTCAATTTACCAGATTTTGAACTTTGTTCGACGGATTATATTGATTTGATTAAATGGAAAATGTGACAGAACCTCAACTAACTGAACAATTTAGTGACGACATGATTTCAGAAGCAATAGTAAATCCAGCAATTATTCCGACGGCAATAATATCTACTATCAAGGGGTTTCCGTGCCACACTCAAGCTACAGAACGGATAGTCAAAACAGTCACGAAAGCATCTTCTGCTGTTTGTTGATCATATAGAAGAGACGGTTTTATAAGAAATCGCATCGAATCACGAAACCTCATGTCAATTTTTAACACCAAACGTGATTATCGCCCATTGTAATTTTGACGATTTTAAATGTTTTTCTTTATTTAATAATAAATAAGCTGGTAAATAAGAAGCTGACGTCTTTTCTTGTAACCAAGTAAGTGTCCTCTTATTCCAATTAATATTTAAAATTACTAAAATGTATATTTCATTTAACAAAAATCACTTTGACTTTTTACCGTAAAAAGACTCAAATACATAAATTTCAAACACCTTGTGGCAGTATTAAATTTTGAAATTAATTTTCTTAATTATTTTTCTCTTAATCACCATACAATAGAGCATCTTTTCGGCATAGGTAGGTTTTGATTAATATTAAAACAATTATTTTTATTCAAAAATCATCTAACCAAAATTATGTCTTTTTTTCATTTTTTTTAGAAATTTCAACCCCATTGCGGCAGTATTAAATTTTGAAATTAAATTTTTTAATTATTTTTCTCTTAATCTCCATACAACAGAACATCTTTTCCGCATAGGTAGGTTTTGAAATTGTGAAAACAAATTTTTCGATCCACCCTACTGATCACCCCGTTGAGGTAGGGATTCGCCCGCTTACCTGCCCCCGTCGTGTAGGAGAACATCTCGCAATGCAAGGCTTCCCGTCATCTTCCGGATTCAGGACCACTCGGAGGGGTGATCGGGCGAGTCTTGGAGTTACTAGAGCCAAAATTTTGGTAAATAAAATGATGCTGCATTGTTACATATTGAACTTTTACATGTTATAATCTCTGTATGTACTCTTATAATGGATAAATAGTATAGATTGGAGAGAACTAAGCAATAGAGAAAATGAGCATATAGCTGATATAAAGTATAATAGAAAAACCACAGTTCTGGCAAGATTATATCCAGAAGAAACCATCCAAATAAACTCCAATGAAAGCAGCATAATTTTTTCCTCCAGTCTATAATATCCATCCATTATAAGTAGGGATCGACCGAAACAGGTTTTAAGACCTAAACCGAAACCTAAACCGAATTTCGGTGATCTTCCCAGTTTCGGCCGAAACCGAAACCGAAACCGAAA
The DNA here is from genome assembly GCA_963931845.1 of Maratus michaelseni. Taxonomy (NCBI): domain Eukaryota; kingdom Metazoa; phylum Arthropoda; class Arachnida; order Araneae; family Salticidae; genus Maratus; species Maratus michaelseni. The sequence goes on from OZ007595.1 coordinate 308,654,434, forward strand.
GTGTCAAAAAATTTAAAAACTGAATAATACATACATAACGGCATATAATTATTAATTAATTAATAACACATAATTAATAACAACTTAATAATAACTAATTACATTACTAATTAATTTATTAATTATACGTGTATTGAACCACATTTCTAACAAACAAACGTACATATATATGTGTGTGTATAGGTTTCAAACAAAAATTAAACACGAATAATACAACTTTTATATTTTATTATTTTATAACAACCAATAATTATAGGCTTTATAATTAATTAATTAACAATGTAGTTAAATAATGTAAAACAAATTCAATAATGAATATTTAATTTTTAAATATATTCATATTTTCAGTTCGTTAATATTTTGCATTTAAATTGTTTAAGTATACAGTTAAGTATTGGTTAAGTAAAAATAATTTTTTAAGTAAAAGTTTAAGTAAAGGGCACAAAAGCTAAAATAATTTGTTCAATTTGATTAAAAAAGGAAAATTAGCATTAGGATAAGATTTTAAACCTAGAAAATATTAATTATAAACTTATTTTACATTTCAGTATTCTCAAAGTGAGACAGGTTTAACACTATTTTGTACTATCTAATTTTAAATATATATATATATATATATATATATATATATAAGGTTAAAAATATAATAGTTGTCAGTTTTCTTTTAGGATGTGCACAATAAGATCAAAATAAATCTTTGCCCACTCACCGCCCCTCCTCCACCCTAAAAAAAAACTTTGCCACTCCCTGCCTCCCTAAGAAACTATTGAAATGGCACCCCTGTTTGAAAATTTTATCTCCGGTGCCAAGTTGACTCTCTGTGCCTCTATCCAAAACTATTTTTTGTAAAATAAAACGTAATTAATTTAGCAATAAGACGGAAATAGTTTTCAATTATACGAATTTCATCTATTAAAAAAATACTTTAAATACTTAAAGTATTTTTTTAATAGATGAAATTCGTATAATTGAAAACTATTATACGAAACTAACATATATCGATATATGTTTTGTAATAAATTACGTAAATCTTCATAAGTTTTAACAACACCTTTCTCATAAAGCATTCGAAACAATCTGGAGTTTTAAAGTAAAAATTTTCCATTACTGTTAAGTTTTCAGCTTTTAAAGATCACGTGATAAGCGTCTTTTAAGTTTAGTCATATATGCATTTCTTGCTTTTTAATTTACACTCGCATCAGGGATCAGTCATGACCGATAATGATAAACAGTGGAGTTCACAGCAATAAACAGCGTCTCATTTGAGCCGATACAACTCACATCAATGAGTAAAGTTGAAAATTTCCGAAAGAAGGAACGAGATTTTGAAATACAGATAGTTTCGGTCAACTTTCGGTCAGGCCGAAATTTTGGCAGCAGTTTCGCCGAAAACGAATATTCGGCGAAACTCCGATTTTGTGCCGAAACCGAAACCGAAACCGAAATTTCGGTCGATCTCTAATTATAAGAGAAACCATAGACGTCATAACACGTAAAAATACAATATGTAACGATGCACAATCATTTAATTTGCCAAAATTGTAACTCGAATTACTTCATATTTACAAATATGTATCGAACCATCCAGGTAAAAATATATAAAAACATATGTACTTTGAAAAAATACGTGAAAAATTAAATAATGGTGTTTCAAATAATAACTCTATTTGTAGCTCGAATTACTCCATGGTTACAAATATGGATAGAAACATTCAGGTAAAAATATACAAAAACATACGTAATTTGAAAGAATACGTGAAAAATTAAATAATGGTGTTTCAAAGAATAACTTCATAGACCGTGCAATTGTAGAATATATTTTTTTTTGTTTCGATAATGGTTCCAGTGGATTCGAAACATGTCAACAGTCTAATAAAACTTATTTTGCTGTGTAAAAAAAATTTATTTTATAAAAGATTTATTGAACAACAAAACTGCTAATATATGTCCAGCGCCATTTTATCCACAAATATGGAGTATTTTCATTGGCATCATTAAATATATGTCATTAAAAACTGAGGAATAAAATTAACTTCTTGGAAAATAATTCAAATTTTAAAATTTTGGGATATTTTATGACATTATTGCAGCCACGCGAATAACTGGTGTTAATATAGTCATACGACAGTTCCAATTCTAGGAAATGTAGCTGTGAAATACAAATAGACCGGCCGATTTTAATATAATAGTCTGGAAGAATAGTTGATGTTTATTATCGGCTTATAACCAACGTCGATAAATTTAATGCGTTTTGTGTCTGTTAGTGGTGAATTTGGGGCTTAAAAGTGATGATAAATATGTGATACATATGGAGAATAAGTATTATTATTCCCATAGGTGCCAACCTCTCATTAATATTCCGTAATATGCGGGTTAATTTGACCCAGGTTTAACACGTTTCGCACCAGAAAGTTTTTTAAGAAATGAAATTAAATAAATTCCACGTAGAAACCTGAAATTGATTAACTAAAGTTCATCCAATAATTTTTCAGGTTTGAAGCGTTGTTAAACTGTGTCAGAATAACCCGCATATTACGGAATATTAATGAGAGATTGGCACCTATGATTATTGCGCTATAGTTTCATTTTATTAGGCAATATTTTATTTTACGTTACATTCGGCACTATAAATGCGTCTTTCAGTTTTCAATAACAGAAAAAGGTAGAAATTCATAAAATTTAAATGTTCATAGCTCGATAAAATTTGACGTACATAAATGGATTTCTTTACATGTAAGAGCACAGAGATGGTAAGACGCAATGACTATTTAAAAAATGTACATTATTTCTACCTTTTTAAAAAAAATCTCTTTTGACTTAAATGATTTTAAAGATGACAACATTTGACTCATTTCAACTGAAATTGTGATATCTAAAACTAGAGAAATATTTCGTGATAATACAACTGCTTTCGCGTATTCACAATTCTAAAAAGAGTTTCTTAATCTTCAAAGAGATCAAAAAGTATTTTATTTCCAAAATTGAAAGAAACATTTCTTTAAGAAAAGTTTCTTTTGCTGTCCGCAGTGTTTTCGTAAACTTTCCGAATAGTCTTTAAAGTGTATTAATTAGTTTTCTCAACACGAAATAACGTTTTTTTAATGCTATCAATTCTCAAATAAACATTTTCATGTTCAACAAATATATTTAAAATACTAAATTTCTAAATTAAGGAGGTCCGGAACACATTTTTAATTTTTTTTTTTTATTTATTGAGTTAAAATTTAGAATTTTTTTGTGATGGTTAACCGTATCATTTGCAAACAAAATCTACATGATAAAACTTCTCATAACTTAAAAAAAATTTAATTTAAAATTTATTGAAAAAGTGGGGTAATTTAAAATCGTTATAACTCGAAATTTTATTTGTAGAATTTCATTTTTTTTTTTTCATTTAAATAAACAGAAATATCTATATATTTAAAACGCTAAGCTTTTTCTTTCGACAATCCGTGAGAAGAAACTACTGCATCAAATTACATTATTCTTTTTTAAATGAAAGATATTTGGACACAGATTTGTTATCGTGCATTCGTTTATTCGAAAATTTAATTAATTAGTCGTGATTTTCAATTAAACTTTTACATCTGCTAATGACGTCATAATCCGTTAACGCCCACTGTTGCAAGATACAGAGTTTATTCTCTAAGCTCTGTGGTTCCGACGATAAAAGAGGAATAATAAATATTAAAAGCACGTGGCTTTTAGGCCGAATTTTTTAATTTGCAAGTTAAATTTCGGTAAAAATATTAATCCGCGTGTTTTATAAGCGAATAAAAATTCATATTTATTGTGACGTCACGGGAATATTGTCCATTGGGTTTATTTTATCATTATGCATTATAACTTTGTTGATGCCATTTTTTCATTACCATTAAATACATAATAGATTTTTATTTGTTAACATGGTGTTTAAGCATAAAAGTGACGTATACAAAAGAAAATACGTAAAGTTTGCGCTGGTGAAAATGATGTTATGCTTAGCTTGAAATGCATTTTAACATTGATAAAAGTAAAAAGAAAAAAATTATATGATTGTGTCAACATGACGTATTTTTAACTGATTTTTTATTTTTTATTTTAAAAATTGGAACTGGAGCCTTTATTGGTTGCTTCATCTTAATTGCATACCTTGATTACATGTTACCAATTATTTTTTTTTAATTATAGATTAGAAAACTTCATTTTTTAATTTAAAAAAATCACAGAAGTAAAGGATTTCAGGAAATTTAAAATTATTAAAAATAATGTTATATTAGAAAAAAAACTTGAAATAATGATTGTATTTTTAGGTAGAATAGACAATGTAAGATTAATAATTCATAGGAATTATTTTGGTAGATTTATTATAAATCATTTAACAGTTCCTTATTAGCGCAAAATCCTATTTTTTTCACTGTGAATTCCTCTTTCGATGTCAAAAAATGGTTTTCTACTTTTGGTCAGTGGCAATTTTTTAGAAATGTACAACGGTTGTGACAACAAACGACGCTATCGCTTTAGCTTTCATCGCACTTACATTACTTCTAAGTACTACAAATTTCTATTTTTTACTACATTTGACTACATTTAACAATTTCAATTCTTACATCATCAATTAGAAAAAAAAATTAGCTTTCGAATGAAATTTATTTGAAAACTGCCGCTTAATTTAACGACTTTTTAAATAATTTTCAAGCATGAAAAGTGTTTTTTAATTCTATCTTATCAGTGACCACCAGTTTGCTTCAGTAATGTAAAATAGCCCGTGGGAAAGTTGCCACAATTGAAAATAGATTTCCCTAACAATCATAAAAAGTGAATAATAATAATAATAATAATAATAAAAACAGTGATAAATCATAAGATCAGATTATCCATAAGATAGAGAATTTTGGCGCTAAACAAAAATCTGTCAAAAAAAAAAAAAAAAAAAAAAAAAAAAAAAAAGAAGAAGAACTAATTTTAGTTTATGTTGAACATAAAATTGATATGCTGAATTCGTTGATGTATATGTTCCAGCAAATATCAGAATTTGCTAGAAATTGCATTTTTTTTTAGATCCATCTGCCAATTGTATAAGAGGGAAAATATCCCCGACTATGATGGAAAAGGAATAATTATCCTGATTATGTAAAGGAACCGAAGATACCATACAAACAAATTACACTTGAAAACTTAGCTTAAAATAATGGACGCGTTTTAGAGGATATGGATTTGTAACGAACAATTATTAAAGAGGACATTTTAAAACTTTTAATTTAAACATTTTAAAACTTTTTTAACATCGAATTTCGACGGTGCTGTTGGGCAGATGCAATGCTCATGCGCATAGGAGCTCATTCGGTTGCATTATCACAGGGGGAAGGGGGGGGAGAGATGTGTGCTTTATTTACTATGTTCTTTTATTTACTGAATATGAAATGAACGTAGGAATATACTATTTGTATGATTCTTCATAGGTCCATGAATTTTTTTTTGCCGTGGGGAATATGACGATAATGTCACAGTTGTTTACGGATTGTTTGTTTGGAGTTTGCATCGGAAATAGTAGTGTATTTGACTGGGAAAAACATTTAAAATATAATATTTGAAAGACTGTTTCATACGCACCCCTTCTTAAATTATAAAGAAGCTTATTTTACTGATATTGTTATAGTATTTTTTTCGTCAAGTGTTGACGGGTTCCATCTAGTATAAATTTTAATCTTGATTCAGCATTTTAAAAAATATTAATAATAAATAAAATTAAAAATATTTAAAGTAAAAACTTAAAAAAAATATGTAACTTAAAAAAAAATCATATTTTCAAAAGTAAATATTTTTTTTTTTTTTCAAATTTGCTGAATTAAAATTAAAGTAAAATAACTGAAAAAGACATGTTCCAAGTTTGAACCAATTATCTTTAACTGTTATTGAGTTATACCGATTTAAAGACGAGAAAGCGTGAAAGAACCCATCATGCAGAAAAATGCAAAAACGTTTCCATGACAACCACTACTTGAAAGCTAGATTTTTAAAACAAAAAAATAATATAACATGTTCTATTTAAGATAGAAACATGATTTAAACGTCATTTTAAGCGGATAAAAACAGATAATTTATTAATACAATAAAATATTTTTCTAAAATTTTAAGATTTTTGTGTCCCGGACCCCCTTAAACAGCATAAAATGAGCATTACTTTCTTGCTTTTGCATGTATAAATTCTTTTTACGCAGATGTTTACTTGAGAACTGGTTGAATCTGGAAAACTACCATTTTGTGTTGATGAAGGGTTGAGAAAAGTGATTAATACACTGTAAAAACTATTCAAGAAAGTTTCCGAAAGTTTTGGTCAGCAAAAGAAACTTTCATTTCAGAATCTTTTTAACCCATTCGCTGCCCACCACGAGTATACTCGTGTTTTTTTAATCTAAAATTACGAATTAGTACGGAAAATTTCGAAAGAAGAATTTTACTTTTATGTAATCACGAAATGTCTGTAATTAAATAAAGTGAATATTGCTATTAGTATTTTCTGGTATGAATTCCAACTTTCTAAATAAAGTAAAATTACGATAATTTTAACCCGATAGTGCACGTGTTAAGAAAATTTCAGAATTTTCAAATTTTTAAATTATATTGGTGATTGAGATTTCTGAAGATAAAGGAACGTTTTTCAAATTTGTGGGTAAATCGGAAGAAGTTACATTACATTTTCACAAACCTATTCTTTCTATATCAAGAAACTTTTTCTCTTTTACATGTACGTCAAAACTAAAGGTTCCGTAATTTGCTATATTATGGTACACTCTGACAGGGTTCGTACGGCTTTACCACAAATTTTTAATAGAAATTTTCTATTTAATATTTAGATAGCGGAAATTGTAGACGCCACGTCTAATTGCTGGATTTGTAATATACTTCTCTGCATTTAAATAAGACAAAAAATTCTATTAAAAAATTGTGGTAACAGCGTACGAACCCTAGACTCTGTCTAAAGAAATCGCGTAAATATCGTTGATACGTCACTCTCCATTTTCTGTGTCAAAACGTAATTATTTTTATTAATACTATAATAATATTGTAGAATTAATTTGATTTTTTTTTAAATAATGCATATTCGGGTTTGTTTGCGATAATTAATAATTATTTTACGAAAATAATGTTGTAATGTTTTTTAAATGTTTTACGAAAAATTGTTAAATTGCAATTTAAAATGGAATTTTTAACTTTTATGAACTACAGTCTTGAAATTCATCACTGTATAAACACAATGTAAACACATTTATAATATCCGTTACTACAGAGGTGCAATAAATCAAATCACAGTTTTAAAACATTTAAACTATTAGATGTTAAAATCCATGAGCTTTCGGCTAAACATTAAATCTGGCATATATATTCTTCCTTTTAAAGTTAATGCCAGTTCTAAAATATATTCATATATAGGCATGACAACTCGCAAATTAAAGGAAAGGATTAAGGAACATACAGCTGACATGAAAAAAGGTAAATTATCCACTGCTTTATCCAGATTAAATCAAGCTAAAGATATTGATGTATTTTTCAGTAAAGCTAAAATAATTTCACGAGGTTCACAGTATAATAGTTGCATAATCAGAGAGTCCCTAGAGATTTTGAAAAGAGGTGATAATACATGTAACGACGTATTATCTTATCAGATCCCTCGTATATGGTATAATGTACAGTCCCTGGCCAAATTATTAGACGCAGTTGTTTCTATTATAATTTATTAAATATCTGGAAAGATACATGAGGAATTATCCTGAAACTTCAGGAGTGTAAACAACATGATAAACGTCATATATTTCCGCGAAGATTTTTTACCGAAACCCCATAAGGGGCCGTCAATAAATTGAAGATAAACGAATATATTTTGGATAACCCTGTAAAAATTAATGTTGCAAAAAGCATTCAAACTGTAGATTATGATTAAGTGGCTTATTGTAATAATTTGGGTTCATTTTTATGAAGATAGCATGTATACTCGAAGAGAAATTCACGCTTTTATAAAAACAGTCTTTTGCTTATAATTTGCAGAGTTTTTAATATAAAAACAAGTTATTTTCAGAAAATATGAAAAACAAAATTATACACAATACCTTGCAATCAGAATTAAAGATAATAAAAATTGTATGAAAAATGAGCAAGTTTACTAATATTGTTTCACTGCGCATGCGCGAATTCAATCAAAATATACTGTGCATAATATATTAGCTAAATGTATAGACCAACATTTATGAAAGTCTCAAAAACATAGCTTCAAAATTCTGATAGTAATAGTCGATAAAATAAGCTCGAATTTCGCTGTTCCCAAAAGGAAGCAAAAAGATTAGGGGTTGTATCAAATATAGAATGAGAGACACTTCATTCTTATGTCAACTTTCATAAGCTAGTATATTTGGATACAACCCCTCATCTTTTTGCTTCCTTTTGGGAACAGCGAAATTCGAGCTTATTCTATCGACGATTACTATCAGAATTTTCAAGCTATGTTTTGGAGACTTTCACAAAAGTTGGTCTATATATTTAGCTAATACATTATGCATATTACATTTTGATTGCATTCGCGCATGCGCAGTGAAACAATATTTAGTAAACCTGCTCATTTTTCATACAATTTTTATTATTTTTTAATTCTGATTGCAGGGTATTGTGTATAATGTTGTTCGTCATATTTTCTGAAAATAACTTGTTTTTATATTAAAAACTCTGCAAATTATAAGCAACAAACTTGGTAAAATTTGGGACTGTTTTTATGAAAACGTGAATTTCTTTTCGAGTATACATGCTATCTTCATAAAAATGAACCCAAATTATTACAATAAGCCACTTAATCATAATCTACAGTTTGAATGCTTTTTGCAATATTAGTTTTTACAGGGTTATCCAAAATATAATCGATTTTCTTCAATTTGTTGACGGCCCCTTATGGGGTTTCGGGAAAAAATCTTCGCGGAAATGTATGACGTTTATCATGTTGTTTACACTCCTGAAGTTTCAGGATAATTCCTCATGTATCTTTCCAGATATTTAATAAATTATAATAAAAACAACTGCGTCTAATAATTTGGCCAGGGACTGTACTAGGTATCACTGGGGTTTTCGGTTTCTGCTGACCCCCCCCCCCCCCTCAAGCTTGTAATGGTATCATACCGACTTCCTTCACTGCCTTCATTTCATAGCTGTTTGGTTTCGCCCATTTCCAGCCTGTCCAAGCTGCGTCTTCTCGACTGCTTGGTTTTTCATCTGAGGAAGGCTAATGTTTAGCCGAAAGCTCATAGATTTCAACATCTAATAGTTTTAATGTTTTAAAACTGTGATTTGATTTATTGCACTTCGGTAGTAATGAAAATTATCAATGTGTTTACATTGTGTTTATAAAATGTGTCATGGTGAATTTTGACGTTCGTGTTATATAGATTTTTCTGTATATTTTTATTCATTACTGTATTTAATGAATATATATATTAAAAAATATACTACTATATATAGAATTTTTCCAAATTTTCCAATTCTCTAAAAAATAAGACAATTTTAGAGAGGATAGTATCAGGAAAGATTGTGTTTCATGATTATTGTAATCACTATTATTTCGTAGTTATATTCGTCTTATTTAATTGCAGAATTTATAAGGAGAATAGTACTACACGATATTATTGTTAACAAAAATTCGGATACACAATCATTGAGGTAGTTTTCGACTTTCGTTGTTTTTTAAGAAAAATAATAATCTGAGTATACACATAAATTAAGCAGATTATCTGCAAATTAGCTACTCTTATAAAATAACTAAATAAGATAACTCTTTCTTAACTCTTGCTGTTACTTGAAGAAATAATAATCCGATTTTTTAATTATTTTGTTTAATTAACTAACTTTATGCAAAACAATAAACAAACTCCAGAAAAGTCACATGAAGTTAAAAATTAAATATATTAGAAATGTACGTAATTTAAGTGGATTTCTTGTAAATTATATTCAATCGCGCAAAAGAAAATGAAATTATAACTGAGGGTATAATTTGTATCGATTTTGTTGTTTGCGTTTTTTTTTCTAAACATTTTTTTTTTCTTAAACATAGAAAAAAATTTATATAGCTACATTAAATAATTTTTAATTAAGCAGTTTTAAGTTTATATTTACGTTGAATAAATTAAATAAGTGAACAGTTACTTGTAGCGTAAAAATAAATTTCTTGATAATATTTCTCTTTAAACAGCTTTGCTATAAAATATAGACATCTCTTTTTCGTATAATGCTTATCGTAAGAAATAATAACTAATAAGGCTCTTAAGTCTAATTTAAATATTTTGATTACGCTTAGAGTTTTTCATTTTTTATACATAATTTTAATTAGTATGTACTTTTTTTCATAATTATGTTAAATTTTTTCACGAAAATAAATAAATAAAAAGATTACTAATTCATTTTGTTATCGTTTTTCAGCATAAAATGACTACTTTAACATTACTAATGCTTTCTTCTAAGGTTTACTCAAAATTAAATTTAGAAGCAATAATTTTAGTTTGAAATTCCGTTCCACATTATCGTATTAATACCAATTTACGTTGAGAAAAATAATGAGGTGAAATTATTTTTGCTTCTATGCGTTATTTCTTATATTTTTATTACAGAGCAGCGTAATTTAAAGATACTAATAAATTTAATTTAATAAACTTATACGGCCATTTCTGTTGGCATTGGATAATATTACACACCATTGAAACTTTTTTATAATTTTTTGAACGACAAAATTAATTAATTGCACAATATTTTTTCAAAAATAAAATTAATGATAACAAAATTATACGTTTTATAAAAAATGAATACTAATTGTTGTAATTCTAAGTATATAAAAATTAATATAAGTATTATAAAATAAGTATAAATATTCTTTTTATAATTTACAGCATGCAAGCTATATAATTTATAATAGTAATTTTCAACAATTTTCAATTAAGGAATGACATCTCTTTTTCGTATAATAATTATCGTATGAAATTATAACTAAGGTTCTTTAAGCTAATTTAAATATTTTGATTACACTTAGAGTTTTTCATTTTTTTATACTTAATTTTAATTAGTATGTACTTTTTTCATAATTCTGCTAAAATATTTCTTTTCACGAAAAAAAAAAGTAAAAAGATTACTAATTAATTTTGTTATCGTTTTTCAGCGAAATTTTACTTCTTTAACATTAGTAATGCTTTCCTCTAAGGTTTACACAAAATCAAATTTAGAGGGAATAATTTTAGTTTGAAATTTCGTTTCACATTATCGTATTTATACCAATTAACGTTGAGAAAAATAATGAGGTGACATTATTTTTCCTTCTATCTCTTATATATTTATTACGGAGCAGAGTAATTTATAGATACTAATAAATTTCATTTATTTAATTTATACGGCCATTTCTGTTGGCATTGCAGAATATTACACACCATTGAATTTTTTTTTACAATTTTTGAACGTCAAAATTAATTAGTTGCACAATATTTTCTCAAAAATAAAATTAATCATAACAAAATTATAAAAAATGAGTACTAAATGTGTTTTGTAAAAAATTAGTACTAAATTTGTTAATTCTAAGTAATTATTAATATAATTTACATGACTAGCTATATAATTTGAAATAGTAATTTAAAAAAATTATCAAATTAATTTTTAATTATATGTGTAGCAAATTGAACGTAAGTTTTTTTTATATGTTAGATATGTATTCTTGATTTAACATAACATATTAAAAGCATAAAATATGTTATATTGAAAAGTACTAGAATGTTAAAAAAATTAAGTAATCACACATTAATGCAATGAATGTCTAAATTATTGCCATATTTATTTTAAAAAAATCAGTTTTAATTTATATTACAAATACTTATGTCATTTAATTAAGTAATGCATTCTCTTTATATATTGCCAGTGGCGTAGTAGCCTGGGTGTGGGTCCATATGCTCCGGTTACCAATAATTTTGTAAAGTTTTTTTCACTTATTTTAATCCCTGAAAATTCTGTGATTAGATAAGGCGAAGAATATGTCTTTAAAGTAGTGGTATCCTGAGCCTGTGGATCCCCACGCTGGCTATGCCACTGTCTATTGCATAAATGTGGGTTTTGATATTTTATATGAAAATTTAAAGATATATCTTATGAGTTAGAAAGTTTGCGTACTCGTTGTTAGAAATATATAGTTAAATAATTAATGTAAGGATAGATTTAATTTACAATTGAAAGTTGTGTTAACAATATGCTGTACTTGAATTAAATTTGAATTAATTGCTGTAAAGTCAGATAAATCTTTAATTTAATTTTAATTTTACACGGCTACAATAATTGGCGTTCATAATATATATATATATATTCAATAAAAAAATCAATCATGTTATTTTGAACGAAGAGTTTTTGAGTTTTTGCTTTTTTGAATAATTACAAAATAATCTAAAATAATAATTTTATCGAAATTAAAAACGATATATATTACAAATAATTCTAAAATTCACGTACAGTATATTGACAACAAAACGTTCGATTGTAAATTAAATCTATCCTTACATTAATTATTTAACTATATATGTAACAACTTGTACAAAACCTTTCTAACTCATCACATATTTATTTAAAATTTGGTATAAAATATAAAAAATGAAAAATAATTGCTTTTTTTAGTAATAGAACATGTGTAATTAATCACATATTAATTGACTTTTCACATTTAACTTTTCACATTTTTATAAATATGGTATATAGTTTTATCCCTTTATCTATTTCTTTTTATTTATTTCTCAAGTTACAGTGTAGTTCAAAGTTACTAATTCCTATAATGTATAAAATAGATGCGATAAGATTTGAAGACATTTATAACATTACACTGTCTTAAAAAGATTTCGTAGTATTTTGACACCCAAATAATAAATAATTTTCTCCAAAAAAGGTTCTGCATAACAAAAGATTAATAATTTTAACTTGTTTTAATAACATTAATTTAGTTAATAGATAATTAATGCCAGAGAATTTATATACATGTATAAAACATTTAATAAAAACATCTATAAAACATCTACAGAAAATATAATTGTGATTTAAAGCTAACCTCAAATTGAATAGGTACTTATATATGTATTAAGTTGTAAGTAATATTTTAAACCTCGATAGACATTAATTATTAATTTTATGAGAAATAGATATATTACTAATGTTATGTTAAGGTGAAATATTTTACTTTAATAAGAAATAGAATACTAAAAATATAAATTACTTCATATAAACATCTTCAGCAATGCCTAAATTATTATTCATGTTATCTTTATTATTATTATTATTATTATTATTAAATTCGTAGAAAATAAGAACTATAAATATTTATCTTTATTTTTTGGAAGTATTTTACTTTCACGCCTATGTTTTTCGTATGAAGCAATCAATAAAGAAGAATTGACATATCCTGAAAATGGTTAAACTGCAATTGTAACAGGTTCCGCAGTGCCTGATTTCCGCCAGCCGGGACAAACTTCAACCAGAAAATTTTAATAGAAAATTCGTCTTATTTAAAGGCCTTAATCAAGCAAAATTTCAGTCACACATAAGACAAAAATTCAATTTTACTAGGAAAAGTTTTACCCGGCGATAATCAGGCCCTGTAGACCCGATGTAAACAAACAACAGCCGCCATCTTGTGACTACATCCTCAGTTATGTCACTCGCAACCGGTAGTCACTACACTATCTGTCCTCCCACTCTTTGTTCTTGCCTATATATGTATTTGATTTTCTAAAAAGTGGTTGTATAAAGATAACTATTTGTTAAAAACTAAAACAGAGCCATTTAAAACATTTTACTTATACTTGCATATTTTTTTAAAGATAAATAAATTTATATCGAACAGATAAGTTATTACTGGAATCAAAATTCATCAGAGTAATTCTGTAAATCACAAAATTTTATATGATTGTCAAAAAAAAATATATTTTTTTTTTCAAACAAATGCAGGGCTTCCAAATGGTCCGCCATCTGAATACCAATAATTTTTAACAAAAAATTTCATAGTAGGTTTCTACAACATTCAAAAACTTACCTCTGAAGGTGGTTCCTGCAATTTTAGCAAGAAAAATCTTAAAATAAAATTTTTCTAAGAAAATACCGGTATTCAAAAACGGAACATTTGGGAGCCGGGAAATTGTTGTTATGTCCTCTATTTCTAAATATTAATTATAAATTTACTTCAAATTATTTCTTCTCAATAAAGTATAACCGAATCGGATCTCGTATTAAAATAATAATTAAATGTATTTGCGTATAGTAATGATATTTTTGTAAATATTCTTTAATCCAAGGGGAAAAAATCGATAACGGTTATTTTTATTATTATTATTATTATGATTGTTTCTCAAGAAAAATAATAATATCAATTAATGTTCAGCGTAATTTCAGCCCTACCGAAAATTTAATTAGATAAGAAAAAATATACTGAATATTTTATATTTTGTTTAATTAAACAAATTCCATAATTCAGAAACAACAACAACAACAACAAATAAATTAAAAAGATAAATTTAACTTGTATATTTTCTTTCTTCGATTGCTTGTCAAGAAAAATAATAATCTGAACTAATGAATTAATTAAACAACAGCATGTTACACAATAAAAAAAATATAGAAATCTTACATAAAAAAATTACATACATTAGAAATACGCATAATTTATGCATAATTTGTGTAAATTATTCAATATTACAAAATAATGAAAGAATATAAGAGATGGATTAACTATTTTGTGCCTTTCCCCCTATCATCAGAAACTTTTAGTCATAATACATTTTATATTATTTTAATTTAGCAGTTTTAAATTTACATTTACATTGAAAAACTTAGCCATATAATTAAAGAACAGTTAGTAAGAACAAGAAAATAAATTCATTCACAATAATTAATTTTCTTCCATAAAGGGATTTGATTTCAAATTATGAACAGGTTTTTGTATAATTATTAATTTTCCTGTAAAATTTTAAATAAAGCTCTTGAGCATAATTTCAATATTTTTGTTACGCTTTGAGTTTTTAAGTTCTTATTTCTAATTAAATTAAATTAATAATTACTTTCTACGCAATTATTGTGAAACATCACTTCCGCAAAAGAAAAAGTTAGAAGATTGCTTATTACTTTTGTTAATACCCTACAGAATAAAAAAATATAATATTAGTAGTTTTTTCGTTTCAGATTAAAATTAAATTTCACGATTCTTTTGTATTATTTGGAATTCTGTTTCGTTTGTCATATTGATCCAAAATTTTAGACTGAGAAAAGTAATGAGTGTACATAATTTTACCATTTACGTATTTTAGTGTTTATTGCTTTAGAATGCAGTTTTAACTAACTAATAATATTAATATATTAAATTTATGTGGTCAGCCTTTTTATAATTACATTATTTAAATTTTCTTTGTATTACTTGAACGGAAAAGGTAAATAAGTGTTTCCTTTTTTGTCTCACAAAATCAAAACTGATAAATTTGATGATATTAAAAGTGATTTTATATAATATATTGTGCTGGTAAATATTTTTTAATTAAATTTTGAATACTATTTTCAACCGTTTTTCACTTAATTATATAATTAATAGAACAGCACATTGTATGTAAATTTTTTAACTATTAAGAAAAATTTATGAATTTGTTATAAAATATTAAAAGTATAAAATAATCTGCATTAATAAATTAATAGAATTTAATTAAATGTAAGTAAGTGATCACACAATTATCTTATTAATGCTTAAATGTTTCCATCCATTTTTTAAACATTTAATGACGGGCTTATTTATCCATCCATTTTTTTAAATTCTTAATAACGTACCTGAACGGAACAAATGATTTCGATATGTCTATCTATCGACACTATAACTTTTTTACAAAAGCACTTTATTATTATAATAATTTATAATGAAAATAAATTATTCTCAATTCAAATCGCGTCAAAGATTCCTAAATTGAAATATTAGTACAATATGTGATCTAAAATCACATCTGGTTTTATATTATCTCATTTAAATGTATTAAAAATTATTTTATATCCCTATTCATTGATTAAAATATATTAATTGTATTCAAACCCTAATGCTTTCCTATACCATATAAAATATCTAAATAATTATCATTTTTAGCATTAACACTCCTCCTGTAAAATAAATAAATAAAAAGAGAATAATCAAATTCTTTTCATTTTGTTTAGGTTGTTACGTACTCTTCAGTCAATTTTATTTTAAAAAAGTAATCGCCATCTGTAATATATTTTCCTTTGAAAAGAATAAATGATAATAATAATAATAATAATAATTAAAGTAATTAATTATTCCCCAACTGTTCCTTGTTTCAAGCCATTAAAAACTATTGCTGATGGTTAAGGTTTATCATCTCTTGTTCTGCATCGGGTCGGATTACCTGCTTTTACCCGCACCCGACCCGCAGTTCAGGTAGGATTGGGTCGGGTTGGCGCTATATTTTTTTTATTGCGGTTCGGGTCGGGTCGTTTTCACTTCTACTTTTTTCCTGCGGGACGAGTTCGGGTCGGGTTTATTTTTTTATTTTTCGTGCAGGTCGGGGTCGGGTTGACCCACTTTTTCAAAAGAATGTCCACTATATTTTTTTCAAGTTAAATTTATATATACAATAAGACTTCCATAATGGATACTCCCGAAAAATGGACACCTCTATTTAACGAACACTTTTTCAATTCCTAAATTTCACCTCCATTTTTCACCTCCAAATCTAACGTAGGATGTGTATGTGTGCATAAACTATCACAAATACGATAAATGTGTTTTTGCGTGTATCATAAACAAAATATTGCTAATGTTTTTCATATTATGAGAAAAGAAAAAAATGCTTCTTAACAGCACCGTAAAAAAAGAATAATTTATGATTACATTTCTTATATACATTTTATTTTTTATCAAGTAGTAAATTGAACATATACTCATTCATATTTAAATACGTATTTATTTTCATCTGAAACATAGTTCTGTTCAAACTTTTTGTGAATATCCCAGCAATCCGACTTGCAAAAAACGGAAGAATTATTCTAGAGAAACCCGAAACGTAGAAAGAAAAATAGAGTCATTCCGACCCAAAGAAAAAATTAGAAACAACCCGACCCGCTCCAGCACATTATTCAACGATCTCAAGGTGTCCGTTATTCAGAAGTTTCACTATATTTGAATATTAAAGAATATAGATTTGTCCATTTTTCTATATAAAATATAAAAGTAGTATTACAGATATATAGTGACCTCTCATTTATAAGCGATATACGGAAATTATTTTTCAGCACCAGTTTTTTTAAAGGTAATTTTCTCCTTGTTAAATCATAGAAATTATAAATCTAATTTTACTGTTTTAAAATAGTGATATGAAAAAGTAATTACTACACATCGCGTATGAGTGAGAGGTCACTGTAATTGTATACAGGGTAATTCTAAACTCATGGTACAGACTTTAAGGGTAGGTAGAGCACACAGTAACCCATTTAACCAACATTTATTGTATAGGAATGTACGGTACCAAGTGACGCATTAAGGTAAAAACACCAGGGGCAAAAACATTAGGCCACTTTTATAATTTTCAAAATTTCTCATTCATATCAGAAATTTTTAAACTATCATTTAGTTGACATTTCATGATTACTTAATAATAAAATTCTTCTTTGAAAATTTGTGGTATGAAATCGAAATTTTTGGAATTACAAATAGAAATAGAAATAGAAATTTTTTGAAATAGAAATGGAATTTATGGTTGATTCCACTGGCGGTAGAGGGCAGTAAGTGACTGGTCGCCGTTCAATACCATGCATTCAAGTAGAAGAAATCGCCATTTTTAATTGTGCTATCGTTCGTCATGGAAGACTTTACATATGCCGAAAAAGCTGACATGCATTTCCTGTATGGTCGTGCAAATGGCAACGCCAGGGCTGCTCTACGAATGTATCAGGAGCAGTTTCGTCGCAGAAAAATGCCTGATCATAGAATGTTTCAGCGCTTACATCGTCAGCTTTCTGAAACAGGTTCTTTCCACGTCACCAGGCAGGAGAGTGGGCGAGAAAGAGCTGTACGCAGTGCAAGCCTGGAAGAAATTATTTTGAATGTTGTGAGTGAGAGGCCCAAATCAAATACAAGAGCTGTTGCACAGAATTTAAGTGTGAGTCATCCGACCGTTTGGAGAGTGCTAAATGAAAATCGATTCCATCCTTTCCGTTTTCACCGTGTACAAAATTTGAAACCGGAAGAATATCTTCTGGGGTTGAACTTTTGCCAGTGGGTTTTGCAGCAACAGGTATTGCAGCCAGACTTTACTGCTCATATTCTATTTACAGATAAGGCAGTATTTACACGCGAGGGTGTATTTAATGCGCACAATTTCCATCTTTGGGCAACCAATAATCCACATGCAACGCGGCCACATGCTTATCAACAACGATTTTCTGTGAATTTGTGGGCGGGTATTGTTAATAATTATTTGATTGGCCCATACCTACTACCAAAGAGGCTGGATGGTCGCTGTTACCTTATTTTTTTGCAACAGGTTTTAACAGAACTGCTGCAAGATGTTCCGATCGCCATTCGTAACTGGATGTGGTTTCAACAAGATGGAGCGCCCGCGCACTTCACCACTGATGGGCGCAGTTACCTGAATGCCACATTTGGGCCGCGATGGATTGGGCGTGGTAGACCAGTTCCTTGGCCACCGTCATCTCCCGATTTATCGAGCCTTGATTTCTTTTTATGGGGACATCTGAAGAGTCTTGTTTATAAGACTCCAGTTGACTCAGACGAAAATCTAGTATCTCGAATATCCGAAGCTGTTGCAGGTGTGCGGGAAATGCCTGCAATCTTTAGAAGTGTACGCCAATCGTTCCACCGACGCTGCAAAGCATGTATCACAGTTGGTGGGCGCAATTTCGAACACTTATTGTAATATTATTGTATGTATTATTATTTACTTGTAAACTACATGGTAAATAAACATTTTATGTTTTTTATTCATGTACTTCGTTTGATAAGTTGGCGGTTTTGCGCTTTTTTTTATTCAAAAATTTCGATTTCATATCAAAAAATTTCAATGAAGAATTTTATCTTTAAGTAATTATGAAATGTCAAAAAAGGATAGCATTAAAATTTTCTGGTATGAATGAGAAATTTTGAAACTTAAAAAAGTGGCCTAATTGCCCCCCTGCTGTTTTTACCTGAATGCGTCACTTGGTCCCATACATTTCTATACAATAAATGATTATTACTGTGTGCTCTACCTACCCTTAAAGTTTGTACCATGAGTTTAGAAGCACCCTGTATTACTTTTCATAATAACATTAAAACATGATTAATTGTCTTTTCATTGCGGGTTCGGGTCAGGTGCGGTTGAGATATGTTGGGTTTGTGTCGGATTGCGGGTTGATTTCAAATGGAATTTGTGGGTTCATGCAGTACTCTAATTCAAGGTTGTGAATTTTATGTTTTATCTATAAATTCAAAAATATGAATGTTTTGTTATTTAACGGATATTTTCTTTTCCCGTTCTTTCGTCAAACTTTTATGTCAATAAAATAAAAATTATAATTGTTGTAAGATTTTTAAAGAAGTTCCGTCTCTGACCTCCTGCCTGTAAACAACTCTTTCTTGTTATATGATAATCGGGGCACTACCCACGTTTCTGTATCAAGAATATCTTATTTCTAATTAAAGTGCACTCAAAATAACCAGTATGTATCTATTTTTATCATACTCCAGACAGAAAATTCACTTTATAGAGCATGGACTTGTTATATAATCACTTATATTATAGTACTGCACGAAAACTTTAAAGAAACACTAATACTACACCATACTCCTTGGAAATTCTAAAGAGTGTATGCAGTTTATATAAAATCTTAAAACAAGGTAACTTCAGATATTATATATTTTCCTCTCGTTGGTTTAATAAAAATAATAAGCTGAATATATTATGTTTTGTTTATTTAACAGCTGTATAATAAATAACAATAGACAGAATACAGAGAATTCACGCATGAATAATTAGATGTATTAGAAACGTACATTATGCGAATTTTATGTAAATAATTTGAGGAGACTTTGAAAGTTATTTTTTGTTATTATAATTTTTATAAAGTTTGGAGCTTTAGAAATGTTCTACAGTTCATCCGATAGGGAAAATTCTAAAGTTATGGTCATATGAGCCGTAAATGTTGAGTTGCTGCGACGGCAAAATGTTACACTTAATTATCTTGATACACTGTTTTTCAGCAGTTTTGCGACGATAACTTTTTAAAAAGTTAATGTATTTACATGTTAAAGTATTGAATAACTGGTCTGATACTATAAAAAATAAAATAAATATTAAAAACACAATAAAGTAAGGAATGTGCAAGGCCTTCCGAAATAATTTTATGGTTCTTCGTCAGGCGCAAAGAAGACGTGGAACCACTTTGAAGGAAGGATCAAGACTGAAAGGTAAAGGGAGGAAAAGAGGAACAAGTTAAGGAAAAAGCAGAAGTATCAGCCAATCAGAGAAGATAATTACCTAGAACGCAGAAGAGGAGGAAATTTATGAAGAAAATTGGGAAAAAATATTAAAATGCATAAAAAAATGAAAGTAAAATAGAGATTAAAAATTCACAATATGAACCAACATAAAAATGAAAAATAAATAAATAAATGGTTGAGCTGAAAATGTTTTTCCAAGCTGCAGTGAGCATGTTGGAATCAGATTTTTCGTTAACAATAACCTCACGATTAAGATAAATAGCTAAATTTTCAAGAAAGTCCAAATCCGAGTGGCTATTGGCATTAAAGGCTTTCCTTATTCTTTGTTTTATGCAGTTATTAAAAAGTTTTTTATTATTTTATGTTTTTACTTGTTTCTTTCATTCTGTCTCTCTCTCTCTCTCTCTCTCTCTCTCTCTCTCTCTCTCTCTCTTTTGTTCTTTTGTAAAATACAGGAAATTAATTTCTAACTCGTTTACTAATACACGTTTCTTTCATTCTTTCCCTCTCGCTTTTTATTTGTTTATTTATTTTTCATTTTCATTTATTTATTTATTTATTTATTTATTTATTTATTTTGTAAAAAAGAAATTAAATTCTCTACAAACACTACCTGAAAAATAAACATTTTTTAAAAATTATAACAAAAAATTTGATTAATTTTAGGGATTTTAAATTATACTTTTTAATATTTGTTACTTTCTTAAATTTCTGGTTCAATCGAGAGTTTCCGTAGTAAGCAGTATAAAAAATAAATAATGCCACAACAATATGTAATTTGGATTTCACAATCGAGGCCAAGATTAATTTTGTCGCACAAACGTTCAAATATTTAGTTATTGTTTTCTACAATTTGAGATGCATTTTTTGCGATAATAAGTCATTTTAAATTAATTACAAACTTTGTAATCCACAAACAAACTTCAGTCATTTTTTGTAGTCGCTTGAATATCACAAAATAATCAAATGATAACAGAGGTGACGTATTTTTTTTTATATTCTATGAAAGAAAATATTAATCTTAATATTTTATCTAATTTTAATTAAGCAGTTCTGCATTTTGATTTGCATTGAAATGCTCAAACTGCAAATTAATTAATTGTTTGTTGTGGCGTGAAATTAAACACCCCGATTAAAATTATTTTACTTATTTAAGCGTCTTTACTTTAATATATAAAAGTTCTTTTTTACCCTATAAAATTAATCTTCGTGTAAAATTTTAGATAAGGAAACTGAGCATAAATTTAAAATTTTGGCAATGCTTTGAGTTTTTTCAATTAATTTTCATGTTTAAATTTAATTAGCAGTTATATTTTACATTAATTTACTAAGCACATTTCTTTTCCTGAAAACAGGAGAAAAAAAGATTGCTAATTATCTTGTTAACGCCCTTCATTCAAAAACTTACATTAGCGCTAGTGTATGTTCCTTTAATGTTTACTTAAAATTAAATTTAGGGAGAATATTTAAAGTTTAATTTCGAAATTATGTTTCGCATTATCGTGTTAATATCTAATTTACGTTGAGAAAAATAATGAGGTTACATTAATTTTCCCTGTACGTCTTATATTTTATTTATTTATTATAACACACTTTGTTTAAAGTTGCTAATAACTTTATTAAATTTACGTGGCCAGCATTCATAACATTATATTATGTTAAAACTTTTTCATTTTACTTTAAACGACAAAGGTAATTAAGTTTTTACTTTAAAAAATATTCCTGTAAAACCAATATTGACAATATTAAAATAACAAAATTAATAGAAGATTGATACTTAAAGGTTGTAATTTTAAATAATTCATTTATTAAGGCATAATATACCGTCTATAAAATTTGTTATTGTAATTTAAACTTGTTCTTGTTAGATTTTTATTTGTAGCAGATTGGAAGTAAACATTTTAAATTAGTAGAGATATGTTATTAATTTGATGTAAAATATCAAAAATATAAACAGTTTTTTAATTTTAATTAATAGAATATTAATAAATGAAAGTAATCACACACACATTAATATCTGCGATAACTCCAAAATTGTTTAGCTTTTCATTTAACAATTTCTAAGCGTAGTTAAAAATATTTCTTTTATTTTTTAATTTCACTTATTCTGTAAGTCTGTTTATCTACATTCATTCGAATTTCCATAATTATACTTTATTATTATACTAGTTGATCCGTCTGGCGTTGCCCGGAAATGAGAAAATTTATTTTGTGGTTTCGAGAAAAATAATCATTTTCGGTGCGCATTCTGTTCTAAATAAACATTTTTCCGAACGAAACTCCGGCTTATTTCTTCCCTGCTGCCTACGGCATTGTATAGCAGGCGTGCTACGCACGTACTGCAGTATGGTTTAGTTTCAATTTCCACCGCTGGGGAGCGCGAAATCATCTTACTTATTTATTTATATCTTAATTAGTTCATTTTAATTAGAATGAACCATTTCCCGTTGAGAAAGATTCCAAACATTCTTAGAACACTTTGGTCGAAATATGAAAATGTCCTAGGGCAACCACCGTCAACCACCCTAACTGTCCCACATCTACCGACATGCAACCACCATGATAGTGCACGATGGGAGAGACTCGAGGCTATATTGCGTTATGATTAAAAGAAAAAAAAATGAACAATTATTATATTACTAAGAAATGATTTCTGGACCATGGAACTATGAAAAGGATCCTCCTTGGCTTGGACAAATATGACTTCATATCACTACATAGTATAAAACAAAGTCGCTTTTTCTGTCCCTATATCCCTATGTACGCTTAAATCTTTAAAACTACACAACGGATTTTGATGCGGTTTTTTTAATAGATAGAGTGATTCAAGAGGAAGGTTTATATGTATAATAACCATATGTTTTGCTTTGTAATTTCAGATAAATCACTACATAGTATAAAACAAAGTCGCTTTTTCTGTCCCTATATCCCTATGTACGCTTAAATCTTTAAAACAACGCAACGGATTTTGATGCGGTTTTTTTTAATAGATAGAGTGATTCAAGAGGAAGGTTTATATGTATATCCATTAAATAGTGGAGAAATACTGTTATTTTTTATGTTTTTAATGTGATGTCGTAAATAATTTCATTTTTTCCGCTTATACATTGCAAACGCAGGCTGAACCCTCCAAGATTTATCAAAATAATGTACTAATTATTGTACACATTAAAAAGGTCTACAGAAAACACAAAGAGATGAAGGTTTTCAAGGTTAACCCGAAGCAAAGCGAGGGAGGGCCGGTAGTTGGAAATAAAACAGGTATTTTCAAATATTCTTAATGATAAAAGGAGCATGAAAATCGGTATATAATGAAAGTAGATGGATAATGACCTCATATTTAAAATGAAAAACAGAATTATTTTTTATCGCTATTAATTATAAAACTTGAATGTTAGTTAGATACAGATGTGAGTTTTCTGCCAAAATCCACGTTATGATTTCCAGGAAAAGAAAATTAACAAGAATTATATAATTAAAAAGATATTTTTCTTGGAACAAAGTGACCTCATATGGGAAATAAAACGGAAATTTTCTAATATGTTTTTAAAGGAGCGTGAATCCATTTTATACATTAATAATACAAAGATCAGTAAGTATAGAAAGTAGATGAGTTTCAAGCCATATTTAAAACGAAAAATTGAAATATTCGTTTAACTATACTGGTTATTAAGCATGGAAATATATTGTTGTGCGCTCGGGGTTCGAAAGGACTGATGCCAATATATAAGAACAATAAAAAGGCTTTATTCACTATAAACAGTGCAATACGATCACAAATATCTTCTGAAAATTACAAGATATTCAGTAATCTTCAAATCCAATAAAAGCGCAGCAAAATTTCACACAGAAACAATGCGTTCAATACGACGTATCAACGACAAAATCGATCCGAGAAACACAGTTCTCAATGCAAAGCCTCTCGTATGAATTCAATCGCAGTTGACAGACAACTAACTAACTGGACTGGTGGAGGTCCCTTATATAGGCTTCAGAGATCTTTCCAGATTATTCCAGAGCTTTCAGATGCTAGAAATTACCAGAAAGTGCGAGTATTACGCAACTTTCGATAGAGAACCAAAGCGAGAAAGGATCCCAATGTACAGGTATAAGGGGGGGGGGGGTGGTTGCACAAAAAGTCGCCAAATCCGTCGCCAACTTGGCGACATTTGGCGATATATCGCCAAATTTGGCGACAAAAATAAGTCGCCAAAACCATCGCCAACTTGGCGATAAACCCATTCCTTGGCGATTTTACCATAGACTTCCATTATAAAGATGAGGGTGTAACCCAGGTAGCACCAGACGTTTTTATAGCGTTGAAAATAAGTCAGAACTGTTGAAAATTGGTTACGTTGTTTTATGTCCGTTGAAAAATATACTTTATGTCGCAATATTTTAGACTAAAGAAATTGGAAATTTAATTCGTCATAGAAAAGACTTTTAAAAAACGTTGTTTCATGGTCACGATATTTCCGTTACTCTTCTCGTCGTTTTAAAATAGGTTTTTTAATCGTTTTATGTTTTCCTTTACTTTAGCCCGAAAGCGTGATTGCTCAACGATATAATAGATATTTTTCCTAAGTGAAAAATTCGTTGAAACAACGTTGTATCTCCTCAACTCAATTTGGACGCCGCGTGATCGGAATTTCTTTCTGCGCAACCTTCCAACCATCCCACCAGGCAAGAAGAACGAAAATAATAATAAGCCGCCATTGATTCCCTTCTTGCTGGCGCTGTGTTTGTTCTTGCACTATTTTGTCTAGTAAACGTAAGTAATCACAAGTCTTGTTATTTTTATTTATAATATTTGTAATGTATTATATTTTTAGAATGTTTTAATTTTAATCAGATTGTAATTAAAGAATAATTTAAAGTAAAATAAATGATTGTTTTGGTCAATTCCATCGTAACTGACGTAACACTTGATCATCGAATTTTGTTTTCAAAACTGTGCAGAAAATTTAATTAAGCTTGAATTTTTTTTTATTTTTACAATTTAAAATATTTCTTACTAAGGACTTAATACCCAAATACCTGCAGATTATTTCAATCTGTCTTTTAATCACAAAAATTGTAATTCAAAATCCTGTAACTGATGTAACATAAAATAGACAAACATTTTTTCTGCCTTCATTGAAGTGTAAAAATTATCAAAACTATCTTGTTAAAATAAGTGATTTAATGTTCTCAACAACACTAAGTAATGAAAAATTCTAACAGTAACTTGTTTAATTAATTTCTGAACAATAAAAAAGAAAAAAATGGCATTTACACATGTAACTGACATAACTTTTATTGTGTAACTGACGTAACATTATGACTTTACAAAGACAATAATGGTTCTTAACTTAGTTTGTAAATAGTAATTTACAAAGGCTTTGTATTAGGATTTTATTATACAACATAAAAATACCAAGCTTTCCAATCATACACTCAAATTAAACATGTTTTATAAATTTTATTTCCCCCTCAAAATGAAACTTTTATGTGGAATTGTCCTTTTAATAAATCATGTGCATCAATTTTGTATATATTCAGAACTCTGATCATCACTGCTTGTGTATGATATCAATTTAGTTTTTTAAAAATGATTGTTGCTTGCTGTATAATAATTTTTATATAAAGTTTATTGAATATAAATTAATTGATATTTTGTAACATGAAGTGTGCTAAGGGGCAACCCTGTGTGTGGTTATATTCATAAACATGCATCTTGAGTTTTTTTTTAAATAATTTCAATTTTTGAAATTTTATTTATTGTGTACCTTTTAAAAGCAATTTTTTAAAATTGTAAATTTTTAAAATAGTAGCACTATTTAAAAAAATATATATATAAAAGAATTGATAGGTATATAAAAAGTTCAATTAACCAAAAGATATGAAATTAAAACTGAAATTCTTTAACCATTACTCATTTCGATAAATGAAATCTATCAAAATGTGTTATTACGTGCTGTAACAATTCCTTGAATAATGCAAAATGTTTCATATTTTCTGAAAGTACCATATTTTTTTTTATTTGAAAAAATTGGGTATTTTCGTGTTATAGTGCCCCCCCCCCCCAAGGATGAATCGCTAAGCAACCAAGATTTATTGCCAAATCATACAGCATATGACCAGAGTTTCCCCCTGTCAGTTTCAGTAGGGTGCTGCACCCTGCCTGCTCTTTGGTCGACAAAATTGCACACTTCTTGCCCCTCAGTAAAAAAAGTGATGCATTTTCTGATTGTTTTTCTATAACTGGCAGATGTATTTTGCTTTTTTCCCCCTTGCAAATGAAAACATAAAAGAAAACACCAAAAAGGTGTGTCAGTAAAGGCTGCCGGCACATTGAGTCAAAAAGAGTGGCCAGGCATTGTGCATTTATTTATTTATTTTGCTTTTACGGCTTTTACATACTGAAGAATTACAATTGTAGGGATAGACTCACTGGCGACTAAACTTTTTGCTTTTGGTCACTAACTTTTTATGTCTATGTTGCCATGTATTTTATAGAGATGCCCCTTTTCTGCCGAGTGGCATATTTTAGCTTTTTATTTATTTTTAAATCTGAAAATCCTCCATAATTCCACAATATTTACTCCTTTTTTTCTATTGCCCATAATTTAAAAAAAAATTATATTTAACATGGATGCTACATTTCGGCAGATCTGCAAATTTCCAGTTTTCTTAAAAAAAAAAAAAAAAAAAAAAACCTGCGATATTAGGGAGGGAAAAAATTATGATGATATGCACTAATGGTGAAAATAAGCACTTGCCAGTCGACACTCGTCGATTAAACTTTAAAAACTGGCGATTAACCTAAAGGTGAAAATAAGCACATTAAATTCGTGATTTTTATGCGCCTTATCGGCTAAATTTGCGATTTTTATGTGCCCGATCGGCGAAATTCACAATTTTTGCACGCCCGATCGGTAAAATTAACGATTTTTGCACGCCCGCTTGACAAAATTCACATTTTTTACGTGCCTGATAGGCTAAATTTACGATTTTTACTCGTTCCATCAGCTAAATTTACGATTTTTACATGTCCCATCGACGAAATTTGTGATTATTACCCGCTGATCAGCTAAATTCACGATTTTTACATGCCCGATCAGCTAAATTCACGATTTTTACATGCCCGATCAGCTAAATTCACAATTTTTACGCTCCCGATCCGCGACATTCGCGTTTTTTAAGAGCCCGATCGGCAAAATTCGCAATTTTTAGACTCCCGATCATCGGAATTCGCGATTTTTATGCACCCGATCGGTGAAATTCACGATTTTTCGTGTCCGATCGGCTAAATTCATGATGTTTTTATGCGAACTATGGACAAAATTTGAAAATTTTTTCGCGACAAATTGGTAAAGTTTAAAATTTTTGGAGATGTTGGCATTTAGGGTCATTGCAGGCTGCTTTTGGTCTGCCGGCCACAGGTTGTGCATCCCTAGTATAAACATAACTATTTTATTATTGTCAGATCTTAATTCTAGACAAATATTTTGGTACTTTTCGGTTAGCCAGGCGCCAATGATATTTATACATGTATATATACACACATATACATATACACATATATCTACACATATGCATAGGTATACATAGACATATATGTACACATATATGTATGAATATATATATGTATGTACATAATATTTATATATGTACATATATCACTGGCGCCCGGCTAACCGAAAAGTACCAATATTTTTTTAGTAAAAGGTACTTATGTAGTTAGACACGCAAATACCTAAGCTTAGTGAGACTTATTTAGTTAGCTACATAAGCATGTTGTGTATAACTTTGCTGTTAACATATTTTAAATTTTTAAATAAATTGGAAATTAGTATCTCAAGTTTATTCAAAGCAAAATAAATTAAAATATTTTTATTTAGTACATAAATTGCTTTACTGTAAACTAATTATATATTTATTAAATTAATTATTCAATGACATAAATGTACTTACTGGCTACTAAAGAAATTATTCTCACTCGCCACTAACTGGCTACTAAAAAAATTCAACCTACCGGCCAGTGGCTACTAAGCCAAATTCCTTATTTTCACCTTTAGATTAAAAATGTGGAAAGAACTGGCCAAATACAGGATTTCCCAATTACCATTTTTCCCTAAATTTCAAGATTTTTCAGCATCCATTCGACAAAATTCATAATTTTTTTGCACCCGTTCGAAGAAATTCATGGCTTATATGCGCCTGTTCGAAGAAATTTATGATTTTCCCTGCATAATTGACGAAATTTGTGATTTTTATGCGGCAATTGATAAAATTCATGATTTTTATGCGCCGATCGACAAAATTCATGATTTTTATGCATTTGATCGACGAAATTCAGGATTTTTACACTGCCGAATGATGAAATTCAGGATTTTTACGTATTTGATCGACGAAATTCAGGAGTTTTACACTCCCGAATGACGAATTTTTTTTACGTAGCCTGTGCTGTAGAGTTTAACTATTTCGTAAGTATTCGTCAGTACAACGGTTAGTAGTTGACATGGATGAGAAGTTCTTGTTGTAGATACAAATAAACAGTTAATCCAGGAGGAATGACTGAGCAGAGTTAGACGACAGAAGAATTTATTTCGTAAAAACAAAGCATCATAAGACACAGGAGCAAGATAGTCGAAGAAGCAAGGGGAGGTACCCTAGTAATCGGCAGCCTACGGTAACAGCTTGTTTTGTCAAGTCAAAAGGCCGAAGTGAGTCACTTCTAAAAGTTACATGTACGGGTGTTGGCGCGGAAAGCATGATAAAATCGCCAGTACTTGGCGAGGGAGTTTTTGGAGACAACGGTCGGACGCGTATGGGAAAAAACGATAACTGCAAGATTCTGTCTATGATAATGCATTCATTTGAGGATGGGGGGAAGGGTTGTAAAGATTCTTTTATGGAGACAGAAAAGGAAAAAGAAAGAAAGTAATTTTGGGATCGGCGTTTGATTTTGCTAAAAGACAGCTGCAATTAACGGTTACATATGACACGAATCTAATAACAGGGTGTGAAGGATATGAGCTTGCATATTATAGTTTACATGTGGGCGCGAGATATTTTAATTAATTCTTTTGAGAGCGGATGAGAAGTGCAAATGCTTGCATAAAGAATATCGGTTATACGTTACATTATTTTAATAAGTAGAGCACAGCTGCATATATATTTTGTCTAACTTTTAAGACAGATGCACTTTTGATTTCATGAGAAGGAAACGGTTGAATTAGAAATATGTGAACATTAGTAACTTATTTTTAGCATAACCGCAAAGTAAGGACAGAGAGGTTTCTGATATATGAGAGTGACTTGCATTTTAGAATGAAGAAAGTAGATTCGTTATTTAAATTAAATCAGAAATAGATTTTAGTTAACATATTGAATTTTGGGGGGGGATTACAGACATTTAAAAACTGTAAACTATAATTGTTTATTTTAATTATTTATTTATTTGGGGGGAATGAATAAATCTTTATGAATTTTTTTTTTTTTTTTTTTTTTTTTTTTTTTTTTTAAATCTCTATTTTGGGGGGGGGGGGGGGAGGAGAAGCATGCAATCAATACATGTATGCTAGATGTTGGAAGAGGAATGGAAAAGCTTATGTTAACTTGTTAAAATTTTGAGGGGGGGGGGGGGTTTGAACTGAAAGCAAGATATATGACAAACGTCTTTGTCATATATATCACCCCATTGACCAGAAAAGCTGTACTGTTTACAGTACAGTTTAAAAAAAATATATACAATACAATTATACTCTCCCCAAGCTTAAAATAATACATACATAATATAAAACAAAATACTTGTAAAATTATATGAGTTGCAACATTATAAAGGATTTTGTTACCTCAATAGTTCGTAACATCAGGCCATAAAATATAAAACATAGTGCACTACCTTCGAAGATTTTTTTTTTTTTTATATCTTCGTCCTTTTATTTTCTGTTTTGTTCTTTTTCTTTTTGTCTTTCTGTCTGGTACCAGCTTTAAAAAGTTACTATTTAACTAGACATGTCTAATGATAACTGAACACAAAACAGTACTCATTTTCTCAATTTGTTGCACTTAAATACCATAATTACTACTTAAGTATAATATGAAACACAAATGAAAACAATTAAAAAAATAAACACAAATAACACATAACATAAACATATATCCTTAAAAATTAACTTGACTTATATGAAAAAGTGAAAATGGATTAACTGAAGTGTAGTGTACTGAAAAGTTGTTTGAAAAAAAAGTTTTTAAAATTCGTGCAAGCACAGGACGGTAAAAAAAAGAGGTGCATGTGGCACGCCCATAAAAAGGGACCGCCCTTAATCTTGTCAATGCATGACAAGTGTGATGTCTCAGGCTTAGGGCCTTACGACCTAGGTGAGGAGGGCAGTGATGAGAGTCCACATCATTACAACATGAACTCCCTGCTCCCCAATGAAGATCGCACTGATCTCCAAACAGGAGCACGATTCGGGAACACATATACTTTTGGGAAAAGGGAATATTGTGAATTAGTAAACTAAATCACAATTGTCTCTCTAAACACAATCTGGTGAGGGGTGGTAACCTAAGGGCAAAAATTTAGAACGGTACCACTAGCCTGAAGGGAAAGAATTAGTAAAAATAAAAAAAAACAGATACAAGTGTATCTTATGCAAATCCTAATGTATTGACAGTCCTAGAGTGTTGAGAGACCTAAAATATGTCATAATCGGGTGTGATGAAGTGAAACTGTACAAGTCATGTAAGCAAATGCTTTACGTTTGTTTACGAGAACTTTTTTTTTTATTTATTTGAAAGATCTTATTTATTTAAAATATTTGCAATGTTGTATTCAGTATGAATGAAAGTTTAAAGTGTGAGAGAAAAAGAATGTGACAAGATTATATTTATCTACTGTTTATAAAATTGAATGAAAAATTAAAAGAATGGTGTGACCCGATACAAAATATTGTGTAAAAGTGGTCTTCACAAGAAGACATGGACCAGCCGTGAAGTCAGGTGAAGACAAGTTATGCACAGTATACGTAGAATCCTGGCCAGGGATAAAACACTTAGTATCAGATCATATTAAAAATTTAAAAGTTTTTTTTTTTTTTTTAAAGTTTATTATTATTATTATTATTTTTAAAATTTTTTACAAATTATCTTTTTCTTAAATTGTAGCGAGGGGCGAGAATGGTGTTAGAAGAATTATTATTTGTAACATGACTTGCAGGATCACATAAATGTCCATATCGAGGTGGTGCTAGAAGAAGTCTATCAATATGTACCCTAAATGCAGTATCATCATGAGCATATAATCTTTTAATTGAAAATGAAACAGGAGAGTGTTTAAATGTTACAATATATGGACCGGTATATTTAGGTTTAAATTTGTCGACTGATTTTAAATAAACAATATCTTTTAAACATATATTTCTTAATTTAGCTTTTCGACTGTGAATTTTGTAACGTCTATTTTGAGCAGTTTTAATGTTGTTATATGCTTTGTCATATATTTTGTTTAAGTCATCTAGTAATTTATAAACTTCAACATGTTTATCTAGAAATGCTTGGTTGGTACTATGATCATATGTGTCAAAAATTAATGAAAGTTCACGACCAAAATGAAGTAAGTTAGGTGAAAATAGTGTAGAAGAGTGTGTCGAACCATTATAAAGTGACTTATGAATAAACAGAGCATTTTCAAAAGAGTGTCCTTCTTGTAGTAATGTGGTAACAGAATATTTAATAGACTTGTTAATTCGCTCGGCAATACTATTAGATTGTGGGTGCGAGACCGAACTGTGATGTATTTTTATGCCAAGAGCATCATTAAATGCATTATAGATATGAGAAGTATATTGTGGGCCTAAGTCTGACAAAATACAGACGGGTCTCCCATAGGTAGTTATGTAACTAAATAAGCATTTTACAACTTTGGGTGCAGAAGTATCAGTGAGAGGATAGAGTTCAATGTGTCTTGAGAAGTGATCGGTTACAGTTAAGACATGTTTATTATTTGAGAAAGGACCAAGTAAATCAGTACTGACTGTATGACCAGGATATCTTGGTGTGTATGTAGGTTGAAGAGGTGCGGGTGGAGTGTTATGGTGTTTGGCCTGTAAACATTTGACACATGAAGCTACAAAGTTGAGTGTATCTACATAGATGCCTTTCCAAAAATATTTGGATGTAAGAAATTCATAAGTTTTGGCCATACCAAAGTGTGACAGATGGGATATAGTTAAAACTTTACTCTTAAGTGAATCAGGAACTACAATGTGATATGAGAAAGTATTATTTATGACATCTTCCTTTTTGAACATTAATATTTTAGAATCAGGATGTATGAAGTAATTCGGGAATTTTGAAGAAGGTCCATTTTGTAATATATGATCATAAATACTAGCTAAGGTAGGGTCTTTTTGTTGTTCAGTGCAAAAAGTTTGATTTGATATCTCCAATAATGGGTCTCGTTTTGTTCGTTCACCTGAGATGAGAAAATTAACATGACAATTGTTGTTATTAACAGATTTACAAATGTCAGGTGTTTCATGATCGACTATTGGAAGTGGTTGAGGGTCATGGATAAGGTTAGGATTGGTTAATAAATTTTCTTGGTTGTTGTCAAAATTACAGCGAGAGAAATAATCTGCTAAAACATTTGAAGATCCAGGAATGTGTTCAAAATCATATGAGTATTCTGAAAGGTCAATTAGCCAACGGGTGGTTATGTCTGCTGGGTTTGTAGTTTTTTTGTATTTTTTTAGAGGTTTGCTATCTGACAAGATTAGGAATTTTCTGTTGTATAAGTAATATTTGAATGCAATAACAGATTTGTAAATTGCCATGAGTTCTAGTTTTAAAGCAGGATATTTTTTTTCAGAGGAATTTAAGGATTTAGAAAAGTATGCTACTGGTAGAAGATTTCCATTATGTTCTTGCATTAAAACGCCAGAGATGGCAATGTTAGATGCATCTGTATTCAAATAAAAATTCTTATTCCAATCTGGTAACCTAACCATGGGTGAACCGAAGAAAATTTTCTGTATTGTTTTAAGTATGTCCTGATGTTTTTCTGTCCAGATGAATTTAGTTTTAGGAGTAGTTAAATCAATAAGTGGTTGCACTAGTTTGTTAAATGTTGGAATTAATGATTTATAGAAAGTTATCAAACCAATAAGCCTTTTTAGTTGTCTTTTTGTAGTTGGTGTAGGAAATGAAGTTATTTTTACAATGTTAGAATGGATTGGTGAAATACAATGATTTTCTATTTGAAAACCTAAGTAGTTGACTTTTGTTTGATGAAAGTTGCATTTATTAGGTGAAAGAGTGAGATTGTACTTGGAAAGGAGGTTAAAGATTTTGTCGAGTTTAGAACACATTTCATCAAAAGAATTCGCACCTATAATAAAGTCATCTTGATACGTATACACACCTTGTAGGTGTAATTCGTCAATTAAAGAGTCCATTAGAGCTTGAAAGATTGAGGCACTTGTCTTTAAACCAAAGACAAGTCTGCGGTAGGAAAAAGATCCAAACATGGTGGTAAAAGTTAGTTGATTGTGAAATTTTTCTGGTAAGTTAATTTGGTGGTATGCTTGATGAAAGTCAAGTGTTGTAAAGAATGTGTAAGAAGAGAGATTAGCGATGATGTTTTGAATTTTTGGTAGTGGGTAAGATGATCCTTGTATTACAGTGTTTAACATTCGCAGGTCAAGTGCGAGGCGAAATTTTTGTTTACCAGTACCATCTGGTTTTTTTCTAACAAGTAACATAGGACAAGACCATTCGGAGCAATGTCTTTGTATAATTCCATCTTCAAGTAATTGATTAATTTGATCTAATGCATCATTTTGTAATGCCTGAGGTATTGGAAAAGGAAGTGTTTTTATAGGATAGTCATTAATGAATTTCAAATCTGGAATAATTTTATCTGTATGCCCAAGTGTATTTAGAGATTTTGAAAATACAGGGTAATATTTGAGTAACATTTCTTTTAGAATTTCAGCCTCATTGGGTGGTAAGTGTTCAAGATTGAAATCAGTTGCAGATAAGTCTTCTTTTCTTTTTTTGAGAATGTCTTTAGAAGCTTGAATGAGATTTAAAAATTGTTGATCTGAGTTATCTTGACTAATTTTATCTGGGGAGTACTCAATTATTTCCTCGACCTCAAAAAGTTGACCTATTTTAGCTTTTTTTTGAATGTGAATGGGATTATCAGAATTGTTTTTAACCGAAATCAGGAAAAATGTATATTGTTGTGGAATTTTTCTTTTTCGCTTTGGATTTTTTGATTTTATTATAGCATCAAATCCTATTAAATTGTCAACGGGTGAATTGTATTGAAATAAATAATCTTTGTCTGTGCTAATAGAGTCTGTGAAAACTGAAATCCATTTTTGTTCCTGAGGGTTTAAGGAAATTCTACGAGTCAAAGCTACAGTTTGATTTTTGAAGGAGGTGGGTTGTGTACTACATTGGTTTATTTCAGAAGATGAAGTAGTTTGTTTGTTTACCAAAGGAATCGATAAAGTGTTGTCAATATGGATAATGTTTTTGACGGTGTTTACAACAATATTGAATCGTTTGATGAAATCATAGCCGATAATACCTTGAAAACTAGATGAATCTGGTATGTCTACGATATAAAAGTGGTGATTAAAGTTTTTGTGTTGTAATTTAATGGAGGTTCTAATACATGCGGAAAAATCTACATCAGAATTGACTGTTTTGATGACAACACCAGTTGATAATCTCTTATATTTTAAAATTGTTTTTAATTCATCAAATAAAGACTGTGATAGTAACGAAATAGTACTTCCTGTATCGCAAAGTAGAGTAATATCTTTTTTTGCAATTGAGGCCTTTACAAGGGGAAGTGATGTTGAGTCTTTAATGACATTGTAAATAATTTTTGTAGTAGTGTCATCGTATTGTTCTGTGTTTGTTTGTGTTGTTTCATGCTTAGAAATTTTTACACTATCACATGTTTGTGTGCTTACAGAGTTTACTAGTCTATTAAGTGAAATTTTTGGTAAGGACGGATCTGGGAAAAAACTGGCTGATGTGTAATCAGTAGGGGGGTGAGGTGCAAATCCATCAGCAAAATTACACCTCTGACTTAGTTTTCCTGTTGTCGATTGTTGTTGTTGTGAAATTGTCCTCGTCTTTGTGTATTTAAGCGTTTCCACTTAAAACAGGCTTGCGCTTCGTGACCACTTTTGAAACATAGCTGGCAAGTAGTTCTGTGAAATCTGTACGACTTATGTGGAGAGGGGCGTTTGTTAAAATTGCGATTTTGAAATTTCCGTTTGTTGTGCATGCCAGCAAATTTAGTTTTGTAAGTTGCCGCGTCATCTTTAATTTCTGGTTGTGTTTGGGTATTTACAGAAAGGGCGTTTATTTTCTCGGTTAGCTGTTTCAGCTGGTCGGCAAATATTGAATCAGTTGGGGAAGGGGTGGGGTAAGCATGCAAAATTTTTTCTCCGTACAAAATATCTTGTAGCGCCTGGGCTCTTAAAACTGCGGGTTGGTACTCTGTAATTCCTTCCTCTTGGATTTTAATTCGTAGATTGGATGGAATGGTTTCCAGGAATTTCATGTACTTAATTTTGTCACGCGCATTGGCGTCTTGAATGCCCGAATAAACTGTTGCAGCCAGAACATTAAGCCTATGGGCAAAGTTTTTAATGGTTTCTGCGGGTAAGAGCGTTAAGTTTGCAAGTTCGACTGCTACCTGTGATTTGCTAGGAGGGGAAAAAAAATTGGAAAATTCTTTTTCGATTACATTTATGTCATTTGAGATTAGTAAATCAGGGTTCTGTGTTAAATATTTTAATGCAGGACCAGATAATTTACTTTTTAGTAGCGCAATTGTTGCTTGCGGGCTGTATTTATTTATTTGACTAACAGACCGTACTTGGTCGAAAAAGAATTTGAGTGATTCATGATCACCGTCAAAAGTAGGCAAGTTAATTGGTATTTGCCGAGAAGCCATGGTGGCCAAAAAATACTATTAACTAATCTATGAAATTCAAGGAAACACTGCATGCACAATAAAATAACTAAAAAAAATATCAATATACACTAGCAGATAATAAATATAACATGAAAGAAAAATGTAAACCGGATTTATATCATAATAAATAATAATGACTGATCACTGTTTCTTTTTAGCGTATAGATCCCTAACGCTCATTTTTTAAATTCATCTTTAAAAAGAAACAGCGATGAATGAGAGAAAAATAGAGGAGGAAAAAAAAATATATATATCCTTTTTTTTATAACTTTACAATCAATTTGTATAGCATGAAATACAAGCAAAGATCTTACCTGGGATCAATCAATACAAGTATAAAAAGTAAAAAATTCATGCAAACTATTTAAATTGTTAAGAATGGAACGTAGCATTTCTTTTCTTCATTTAAAAAAAAATGAAACCAATATTGCAAGACAATTTAAGTTATTTTTTTTTTTATTTTATTTTATTTTTTTTTTTTTTTAAACTGGTTTACTGAAAATTAAAAACTCAAATTAATATTTGTATCCAAAACACCTTAAAAAAAAACAATCTTGCCTTAAATATTCATAAAAATATCATATTTTACAACAACTAAAAAAAATGTAAGAAAAATAATCATATTTATACCATTTAATGTGAAAGTTCAAACATTAAATTAAATTAAATTTCATTCTGCATATTTAATTAAGAAGGTTTTGGTAAAAGGCAACCACAAAAATTAACTAAAACTTTGTTATTGAATAAATTCTTTTAAGAATAGGAATGCAATATTTTTAACCAAATAAAACATTTTACTATTGACTGATTTATAAAATATATATATAACACTGACACTAATGCTATATGAGAGAAAGGAAAAAAAATATATATATTGTGATACTGAAATATTAAATGTATTCATGTAACTGTTTTTTTTTTTTTATAAGAGAAGTATGAAGGTTGAAATATACATTTTAATCAAAGTAAAAGAAACAAATTTTTTATTTACTGCGATTGAGTAAAATTTAAAATATGAAAACATTCTATTCATCCTTCATACTTATTAATTTAAAATAAAATAAAATCTTATTTTTTTGTAAAAAAAAATTCGTTCACCAACGTTTTGAATCATCACAAATTTGTATCACCACATTCTTGTACAAATCTTCTTATTTCGTTTCATTTAGATCAATATATTTTTTTTTTTTTTTACCTACTTACTTTATTTACCTGGTTTGTGTGAGAAAATTATAGTTAAAAAAATTGTCTAGTGATCATTATGTAAATATACTCTTGAATGAGACAATATCGAAACACAAGATACTTCAGAAGCACAAACACGTTCACAAACGTTACGGTAAGCACGATTAGCAATGTTGGGTTTTGTTTAAATACTTTTCACATATTTCACGGACCTAAGTTGCTAAAATACACTGGTAGATCACGGTTCTTGATTTTCGTACGCACGCAAAAAAAGCAAAAAAACAGCACACCTCACGACGTAGATAGAATCTCAGCTGGCGGGAGGGATGCACAGGCAACGAAGAAACACCGTAGCACCCGCGTACATATGTGAACACGTTTTCAACGAAACACTTTGTTTTTTTAAAACACTAATTTTGAACGTCCACTATTTGAAGGCGCGCACAACACACGGAATATCATCAGAGGGGGGAATGCACTTGAAAACGATGCTGATACACAAGTCACGCTTTGAGTCAGACGAGATGAGGGGGTGACGAGGGATTCCACAGAAGAGATGGGGAGGGGGGGGGGTGCGCTTCAGATAGAGGCTGTCAACAACAGATGAGAAGACTCTAGCATGTTCGCTCTGGAAAGGAAGGAGGGGGGGCTTCCACAGACGACGGTGCGGTGGCGTGCAGGAAAAATTTTGAATGTCAATGTTCAAAATGAAAGTATAGGAGTTCAGCGAAGCAGAATTTAAAAGTTCCACATAGTCCAGCGACCGTTGGAGATTAAAAAGTATTGTTGAATTCCAGTACTTCGGTACCTCCCCTTGTGAAAAGAAAGTCTCTAGATAGAGGCGCCGGCGGATACGCACCAATTTTTTTTTGCTGTAGAGTTTAACTATTTCGTAAGTATTCGTCAGTACAACGGTTAGTAGTTGACATGGATGAGAAGTTCTTGTTGTAGATACAAATAAACAGTTAATCCAGGAGGAATGACTGAGCAGAGTTAGACGACAGAAGAATTTATTTCGTAAAAACAAAGCATCATAAGACACAGGAGCAAGATAGTCGAAGAAGCAAGGGGAGGTACCCTAGTAATCGGCAGCCTACGGTAACAGCTTGTTTTGTCAAGTCAAAAGGCCGAAGTGAGTCACTTCTAAAAGTTACATGTACGGGTGTTGGCGCGGAAAGCATGATAAAATCGCCAGTACTTGGCGAGGGAGTTTTTGGAGACAACGGTCGGACGCGTATGGGAAAAAACGATAACTGCAAGATTCTGTCTATGATAATGCATTCATTTGAGGATGGGGGGAAGGGTTGTAAAGATTCTTTTATGGAGACAGAAAAGGAAAAAGAAAGAAAGTAATTTTGGGATCGGCGTTTGATTTTGCTAAAAGACAGCTGCAATTAACGGTTACATATGACACGAATCTAATAACAGGGTGTGAAGGATATGAGCTTGCATATTATAGTTTACATGTGGGCGCGAGATATTTTAATTAATTCTTTTGAGAGCGGATGAGAAGTGCAAATGCTTGCATAAAGAATATCGGTTATACGTTACATTATTTTAATAAGTAGAGCACAGCTGCATATATATTTTGTCTAACTTTTAAGACAGATGCACTTTTGATTTCATGAGAAGGAAACGGTTGAATTAGAAATATGTGAACATTAGTAACTTATTTTTAGCATAACCGCAAAGTAAGGACAGAGAGGTTTCTGATATATGAGAGTGACTTGCATTTTAGAATGAAGAAAGTAGATTCGTTATTTAAATTAAATCAGAAATAGATTTTAGTTAACATATTGAATTTTGGGGGGGGATTACAGACATTTAAAAACTGTAAACTATAATTGTTTATTTTAATTATTTATTTATTTGGGGGGAATGAATAAATCTTTATGAATTTTTTTTTTTTTTTTTTTTTTTTTTTTTTTTTTTAAATCTCTATTTTGGGGGGGGGGGGGAGGAGAAGCATGCAATCAATACATGTATGCTAGATGTTGGAAGAGGAATGGAAAAGCTTATGTTAACTTGTTAAAATTTTGAGGGGGGGGGGGGGTTTGAACTGAAAGCAAGATATATGACAAACGTCTTTGTCATATAGCCGATCGACAAAATTCATCATTTTTCTGTGCCCGATCGACAAAATTAATTATTTTTCTGCACACGATCAACAAAATTCATTATTTTTCCATGCACAATTGACAAAATTCATGATTTTACACACACTATCGACGAAATTCAGGAATTTTACACTCCCGAATGACGAAATTTTTTTACGTAGCCGATCGTCAAAATTCATCATTTTTCTGTGCACGATCGACAAAATTCATTATTTTGACGGGATAATGGAAACATACCAAACTAACAAATAGTATAAAGTTAGCATTAAAATAACACATGGATAATAGGGTGGGTCGAAAAAACCGAAATTTTTATAATCGAAGCCTAATAGTGCGGGAAAGTTGCCATTGGTAATAAGGAATAAATTCACAAAATATTACACCAAATGGTTAATATCTTTTACCGCCGCAAAGGGGGCAAACTTTTAAAAAATCGAAAAAAAAAAAAATTAAAAAAAAAATTAAATTATCCAACCATACCAATACAATTTCTAATAGAATGCAACAGCTACATCAAGATGTTAGTAATGTTCCAGCAAAATGTCATTATGGTGAAATCATTTCTCTTACCGCTGCAAGTGCGGTCAAAATTTCGAAAAAAAGCGGCAAAAAATTTCGTTTTTTAAAATTTTTTATTTTTTATTATATGTCTACAATTAAAGAAATTTACATTATAGTTAGTAATAACTTATAAATGTCTAGTAATTTTGATCATGGGCATTGCCAATCAGGGGCGAGAGGGGCCCGTCCCCCCTAAATTTGAGAGAAATGGGCTTTTTGAAGGGATTTTGGGGATTTTCCGGAACTTTTCAGGGATTTTTTGTTGTGAGGGGAGGCAAAAGTGAAAAATGAGGGGGAATTTGTGTAAGCAGGCTCCCCCTACCAAAATAAATCACAAAAAAGTTCCGGAAAATCCCCAAAATCCCTGCAAAAAGCCCCTTTCTCTCAAATTTAGGAGGGGCGGGCTCCTCTCGCCCCTGGTTGGCAATACCCATGATGAAAATTACTAGACAGTTATAAGTTATTACTAGCTATAAAGTAAATTTATTTAATTGTAGACATATAATAAAAATTAAAAAAATTAGAAAAAACGAAAATTTTGAAATTTTTGCCGTTTTTTCAAAATTTTGACCGCCCCTGCGGCGGTAAGAGAAATGATTTCACCATAATGACATTTTACTGGAACATTACTAACATCTTGATGTAGCTGTTGCATTCTATTAGAAATTGTATTAGTATGGTTAGATACTGTAAAAAAAATTTAAAAAAAAAAAAAATCGATTTTTTTTTTATTTTGGTCCCCTAGCGGCGGTAAAAGATATTGACCATTTGGTGTAATATTTTGTGAATTTATTCCTTATTACCAATGGCAACTTTCCTGCACTATTACGATTCGATTATATAAATTTCAGTTTTTTCGACCCACCCTAATGGATAAGTAATTTCAGTCAATGTAACTCTTTTCTTTTACAAAGAAAAAAAATTAATCAAGAATTTTTTTTAATTTTCAGTGGCTACCTACCCGACTATCTTCCTTATTGAAAGACGTGGCAAAAGCAGCATGAGCAACAAGAATTTCTTAATGCTGTTTGATACAAAAGGACTTTCTGAATGTATAAAAAAGGTATATTTCAGAAAAAGGCTGAGTATAATGATTTTATGTATAATTTTTTGTGAGTTTGAAAATATTTTCAAAGTTTAGTATTTATGAGAGTTATTTGAAGAAATATCTTTGTATAAAAATATGCCGTAAAGGCGAGAAATTCATAAGGAAAAAGGCCTCAGTATTGGAAATTTATTTATTTGTTTTTAGACTACCATTTGTAACTCTCATACGTGCCAAGTTTTATGCTTTTGAGTCCTTTTTTATACTTTTATGCTTACACCCCCCCCCCCCTGTTTTTATGCTTTTCCTACAATTTCGACAATTCTCTTTATTTTCTTAGAAAAATGTATTTATCTTTTTATAAATTTGCGAGAAAGTTATATATTGCATTAATTTCAGAAGGGATTTTACTATTTCCCATAGAGGTAAATCAGACATGTTACTTTTCAGTAAAAAGATAGATTTCTGGTTTTATTTTTATGGCTCTGACTGTTTCTGAGATCAGTGCAAATTTAAAATAAAATTCATGTTGTAATATTGTTGCATTCATGTCAGAAAAATTTGTTGATCCAGCAACAGGGATTCATACAAAGGATGTTGAAAAAATAAGGGGGGAGGGGGCTCTGCTAAATGGCACAATAATAAATAAGTCAGATTGTCATCACCTCGAATCATATCTTGTAGAATGTATGTGCAGAAAAAAACTAGAGAAAACCCAGAAACAATCTCCTCCCATGTCCCAAGTTTATTATATTTTATATTGCAGAAATTTAAAAAAACATGAAATATGACCAATTATTAAATATGTATAAAAGTTTCTAGAATATTTCTTATAGATTGCAATGTTTTTTAAAAGATTACCCTAAAACAGGAATGGCAAACCTGCGTTGCGTGTAATAATGCACAGCAACTTTTCTGGCTTGTGAAAAAAATTCTGATAACTGTTATTTATGTGGATTTATTTTTTGTATAATAAATTAAATATTGCTTAGCACATACAAATAATGCAATTATTTTTGCATGGTGCAAATTTAGGTATAGATGTCTTGTTGGTCTGCAAAATATACGCGAAAAAAAATCTCGCCAACTTTGGCGATAAACGTGCATTTCTGGCAACCCTGTTCTAAACCCTGCCAAACCCCCTATTTAATGGCAACCCTAGCCGCTCTTCTGGCTTTGAGGGTAGGGAAGAGGGGGAGAGTCATCTTTTGCGCCTTGGATGTCGTTTTTTTTTAACGGACTTGCGCAGTGTGCACTTTTTGACTTTTGCGCATTTATAAAACCTGTTTCTTGAAATTATAACGGTAGCTTTTTCCCGCGTTGGTCAGCGTCTGTCATTTCTTTTTGCGACGCACTTGCCTTTGACCTACTTTTGCGAGCATCCAAGCATCGTTATTTTATTTTTTTTTGGATATTTTCTAGTTCGATTTCATTTTTTTTTTCGATTATGGCTTCTGCTTCTAATTCTGCGAAAAGGAAGGATATTCAAAAAGTGCCGATGGCTTACGTGATTCAAGAATATAAGAAAGAGTTGCAGATTCGAGCGGATGATGACAGCCCCTATAAGGATCGTCTTGGGAAATCCCCTTTGCCTAATAGGGCTTTTTTTTATATGATGGTAGGGTGCATGGAACTTTTTTTTGATTTTTTATTTGAGTCCTCTTTGCTTCATGATCAAATGAAATGCCACAAGTGTGATTCGGACATGCATTTGATCAAGCGAAAGCGACTTGTAGACAAGCGGCAGTGGTATTGTGGCGTTGATCTTGGATCTGGCCGTTGTAATGCCGCTAAGTCTATTAGGCATAATTCTTTTTTTACCGGCAGCAATCTTCCCATTCCCATCATTCTTCAACTGGTTTTTGAATTTTTTATGTGTTCCAGTGTTGAAAACATTCATAGAGACCTCGGTGTTTATGAACATGCTATGGCCGATTGGCGAAGGTATTGCACCGACGTATTAATCGATTATATACGCGATAATACGGAAGAGATTGGGGGAGTGGGTAAAATTATTGAAGTGGATGAGTCCAAAATTGGGAAACGGAAATATAACCGTTGTCATTTCGTTGAGGGTCAGTGGGTTTTTGGCGGTATAGAGCGCGGTTCGGGGTGCTGTTTCATGGTTGCTGTGCACGACAGAACAGCGGATACTCTCTTAGGTCTTATTAAGCAATGGATCAAGCCTGGAACAACTGTTATTTCTGATTGCTGGAAGGGTTACGACCGGTTGTCAAAAAATAATTATGATCACTTAAGGGTAAATCATTCGGTGAATTTCAAAGATCCAAAGACCGGAGCACATACAAACTTGATTGAGTCAACCTGGCGTCACTTCAAGGCCTCTTTGCCGGCATACAATCGTCAAGGAGATTTTGGAGGGTACATCGCATGGTTCATGTTTAGATGTATTTGTGATTCACAAAACGTGGATCCTTTCACGCGTTTTCTCGAAATTATTCGAGATATTGATTGGAGGGACTGGCATATTGTTCAGGGAGGGCCGGTTAATGGATCTTCGAATTCGTCGTCTGATACTTCGAAATCGTCGTCTGATTCTTCAGAATTTTCGGATTCTGATTAATTCCCCCCCCCCCCACTTTTTTTTTTTTTTTTTTTTTTTTTTTTGCTGCGTTTTTTTTTACTTTTTGTTGCCTATTTTATGTTTATTTTGGGTTTTCAAATTTTTTATTATCTTTTTGTAATTGTTTTTTAAACGCATGCACCCTGTATATAGATTTTTTTAAATTTTTTTCTTTGGATTCTAAATTTTTCCGCTCTTTTTTTTTTTGTTTCTGCACTCTTTTATTTGTGTTTTCCTGAAAGTTCAAGAAATT
The DNA here is from genome assembly GCA_963931845.1 of Maratus michaelseni. NCBI lineage: Eukaryota > Metazoa > Arthropoda > Arachnida > Araneae > Salticidae > Maratus > Maratus michaelseni. Next base: position 308,698,685 of record OZ007595.1, read on the forward strand.
GTCTTCAAAATGTAAGTACAATTTTGCTTTTTATTTGTATTTTTTCGTGCTGAAAATGCGTTTTCAAAATTGATCGCAATTCTGAAGCACCAATGAAATTCTCTTTCTAATCTAGTGATCATTTTTAAAAGTTTAAATCTTTAATTTTTACAAATTTCTGTTGAAATTACGATTTTTAACTCCGTTTAAAATTTAAATTTTTATAAATTTCAGTTCAAATTACGATGTTTAACGGGGCAATTCTGAAGCACCAATGAAATTCTCTTTCTAATCTAGTGATCATTTTAAAAAGTTTAAATCTTTAATTTTTACAAATTTCTGTTGAAATTACGATTTTTATCTCCGTTTAAAATTTAAATTTTTATAAATTTCAGTTCAAATTACGATGTTTAACGGGGGGTTCAGGGGGGCAGAGCCCCCCTGACATAGAATTAAAGGTTTTAAAATTATTAATTTTTTTTTTCGTTCTTAAAAATAAACGCAGGTTTTATTGACTTTTGCAAGTGGTCACTCGATTTTGGAAACGGGTTTTTCGCGCGGTTTCAGTTTTGCGATCATTTTCGGAAACGGCATTTTGGCGCGAAAAAAAAATCGCCAAATTTATCATGCAGACCAACAACACATCTGTTCCCAAATTTAACGTGGGTTATCTATATATCAACTTAAAAAAAATAAAAAAAGGTAAAAAAAAAAAAAAATGCTGCAGGAATCCTTTCTGAATACAAATTTTATAAAAATTTAATATACAGAAAAATTACATTTTGATTTTTGTTCTTAGTCATTTAAAGTATTAAAGAGAACAATTTGAGTAACATATGCTGCAATAACTGTTTAATTAAATGTTTTGCATGTTATAATGTTGCCATACGGAATCGGCCCAAAACAGCGAAGGTTCGCTCTGGTAGTCCAAAACTAGGGGGGCGGTGGGGGTGCTATAGGACAAAATTAGCACTTGCCAATCGGCGAGTAATACTGAAAATTTGGCGATTGACTTTATTGCTATCACTGGTCAAACTTAATAGTCACACTTGCCAATTGCGATAATTGAATAGAAAAAGATTTTTCCCCGCTGTCGCTCGACAAATTTTGAAACCATTTGGTGAATTTCACGATTTTTTGCAAAATATTATTTGACAGATTGTGATTTTTTTTTCTCGAAACGATATTCGAAAATTTTTCCCCCCGAAACCAGTTGATGAATTTTGTGATTTTTCCACTATCGATTAATGAATTTTGTGATTTTTCCATTATCGATTGACAAATTTCGTGATTTATCGACTATCGATTAACAAATTTCATGATTTTTTCCATGAACGAACAAATTGTGCACTTTCTTTCCGTTGGTGTTCGAAAAATTTCGCAGTCTATTTCTGCTGCCGTTCGACGCTGAATTTCTTAAATTTTTTCACGACAAAATTAATTTTTTTTCCTGCAATGCCTGATTTCTTTCCCAACACCATTTGACGAATTTCGCTGTTTATTCCACAATTGTTTTACAAATTTCGCAATTTTTTTATTAAGTATTTGTAAATTTGTTATTGGCCACTGCTGAAAAACACTGGCAGGTAAAAAGAAATCCATGTAGTGGCAGTTGGCCAGTGAATAAAAGAGTTAATTTTTACCTATGGGGGGGGGGCAACCTATGAAGCGATTAATAAAACACAAAAACAAGGGAAATTAAAATGTTGAATAGACCATTTGACAAAATACAGGATATTTTTTCCATGATCATTTCATGGAAATCATTTGTTTTTCTTGATCATTTTCCGAAATTCCCGATTTTTTCTGCAACCGCTTGGTGAAACTGATTTTTTTTTTCTGCAACCATTTGTCGAAATTCAAGATATATTTTTGTGACAGATTTACGAAATTCGCTATTTGTTTTCTGCTATCTTTTGACGAAATTCGGGATTCTTTTCTATGATCGTTTGTTGAAGTTCAAGATTTCTTTTTTCGAAACTGACTGACAAAATTTGCGATTATGTTTGATGAAATTCTCAAACTTTTTTTGTGTGATTGTTTGACTAAATTCGTGATTTGTTGTGGAACCTTTGTTCGAAATTCGTAATTTTTTTTCTGTGATATTTATACAAAATTCATGATTTTAAAAAAAAATCTTTTGACAAAAGTTGCGATTTTTTTTCGCTACAGATGGAAAAGTTTGACCTTTTTTTTTCGCGAATAAATGTTGTAATTTGAGTTTTTTTTTTTCCCCGCGACCGATTGACAAAAATTGATGTTTATTTCCGCGATCTTCAGCGAAATTCGCAATATATGTTTCCACAGCAGTTTGAGAAAATTAGTAATTTTTGCAGCTAACAATTGGCAAAATTCGCTATTTTTTCCATGATCAATTGACAAATTAGCTAATTTTGTGTAATTCCATAAAAAATACACGGATTTTTACGAAAATTTAAAAAATATTCCCAGTCTGTGAAAGAAGTTAAGAGGGGGAAATCCTGCACAGAATTTTTTATTTTGCAAGATTTTCTTATTTTGTGGACGATTTGCACAATTCCGCATGCTATTTCAAACCATGTCCCTCAAAGAAAAGTCCCCCCCCCCTCTCTTGTGAGAAACTCTTGAAATGGCATCCCTGCAGTAAAAAACTGCAGAGAATATATCGAAAGGGGCTGGAAAACGGCTCAATTTTAGACAGTTCTCCATCTTAGCAGGTATAATTGTATGGTGCTTTTTCATCAAAACTTTTTTCCAGTTGAGAAGAATTCTGTTATTGACAGGTTTCGTTTTCACAAGCTTTATTGTAACACATCAATGCTCTTCAGAGGTGCAATTTAAAAAGAATGGTTTAACAGTCTTAGAGGCTACCTTTAACAAAGATAACAAAAGCTGTCTATCATGGAACACTTTCATTGTCAATATCATGAAATTATACCTGCTAAGACAAAATTTTTCATAGCTTTTTTGCAATTTCATATTCAAAGTTTTTACTTCTTTTGTATCCTTGATTCAGTAAACATTTCGCGTTTGAAGTGGGGGTTATAGCCCTCCTCCCAAGAAAATTCTGAAATGGCACCCCTGGTTGTTAGTTAATTGTTTGTGTATCTCGGCACGTACACACAAAAATACGGTTCACCATCACTCACTTGCCAGTGTGGAGTATATTTATTCAGTATCCCATCCTTGCCTATTCATTATATTATAATTCATCGTAATCTTTTTTCTTTTCAGATGCAGATCAGGCTAAATTAGGTGAATTCTTTCACAAAGACTGGGTAGCAATCCTCAGAGTATATTTGCAGCATTTAAAAAGAAGTATATCCTGACAAAACACTGAAAATTTTGTAGATTATTTTCTTGTAACTTGTTTGTTATATTTAAAATAAATTGTCGATTTAAACTATGTTGTCTTTTCATATGTACTAAAAAAAAAAAATTCTTTACTATTTTTTTTTTTTCAGTTTTAAATATTTTATATAATTGAAATATGTAAATATATTCAAATTTCATTTAATTGACTTTGAAAATATTCAATATAATGTTTTCATTAAAATATTCTACTGTAATAAAAAGTGCTTATTTTATTGGTGAATAATGTCAAAAGTCATCATTTATTAACAGTCTCTCATATAACTCAAACTTTGTTTTTAAAAATCCTTTTTAATAATAAAGCACTTTTTATTAATCATTCCTTGTTAGTGTGGATCTCGAGGATAATTAATACATATTTAAAAAACAAAGATTTTATAAAATTTTGATTTAAAAAATGAAATTACATATTTCAATGATTAAGGTATTACAAGATCTTGAGTTGCGACATATAATTAGTTTATAGGTAAGTAATTTTTTATGTATACTTAATTATATGCAAGTATAAAAAAGTTTTATAAGAAGAATAAACTATGCATAGCGATTTTAGCAACTTTTGCTGGCAGAGTGATTGGATTGCAGTGTGCAATTATTTTTTTAACTTATCAAATTTTTTGCTTTTTCTTTTTCCTGTTTAAAATTTTATTATTTCATATTTCCAATCAGTGTTGCCAGTAGTACTTTTAAAATTCAGATTGCTTGATTGTCATAAGAGATTAAATAATGAGAGAATAAGGCCAATTACACTATTTTAGAAAGGTGGTGAGAATCGAACAGTCTGAATTAAATAAAAAGTAAAATTTTTCCTAAGATATATATTTTGTTTTATTTGTAGCTATGCAATAAACCAGTAGTGGAGGTTATTATGAAAAAGTTTTATTTTTAAGGAAAAAAAAAATTGTTTAATGAAATATTCAGATTTTCTCAACAATTTCATGCAGGTTTTGACAAATTTCCAAACTTTGAGTGTAATTGCAGAGTGTGAAGGCAAAACAAATATAACAATATATTTTTATAACAAAATTTAAATATGTTTATAACGGAATATTCAGATTTTTTTTGGACAATTTCTACATATTTCATGCAACAATTTTTTTCGAACAGTTTTTTTTTTCATATTTCAAAAATTATTTTTACTTAGCTGTTTATTTCCATATTTACATCCCTATTCTACAAATATGGAAATAAACACCCAAGTAAAAATTAAAAATCCCTGACAGCTCGGCCTACAGGCACAGGTAGATTTCGAAGACTCAGACCTTGGGGTGCCTGTTTATTGCGAATTGCAGAAGACATGACCTTTTTGTCATGATTCAGCAGTTAGGACCGCTCACTTTGAAATTCGAAATTTTCCTGTGCCTGTAGGCAGAGATTTTATTTATTTACTTTTAAGCTGTAAGGGTTGGTTCTATAAAAAACTTGTCAGTATAAAAATTGTAGATAATATTAAGAGGATTTATAATAAATTTAACCATATTTGATATCTTGTGAATTGACAAAGTTATGATTTTTTTTTAACCCGTATTTCTCCCCCCCCCCCCTCCCCTTGAGGCCATTTTTAATGATATCAAAAATCTGTCATACATAAATTTTTAGCCCCTTTCCTAGAAGTAATAATAACTTAAAAGGATTCGATACGTATCATAATTAAGAAGTTATGGGTTTTTTTTCTGTTTTCACAAGAAGCCCTCCCTTGTTTCGATTTTGCCTATTAACGAACTTGACCGAGATTTTATGTGTCAGCTTGGAAGAGATTTTTGCAGCATTATTGAAGTTATCGTGTCCATAAAAAAGTGATATAGATAGATAGATGAAGTTTTGAACTGGGTGAGGTTTTAGGTTCTAGGAGTCATGATCGGTGTAGATCTTCAAAAATTTTCCAGAAATTCCAACATGAAGGAGAATGTAATAAATAGGTAGTATTTATTATGAAATCTACCTGAAAATTAATATGCATAATGTCAAAGAGTATGTGAAAAATTAAGTGGTGTCATTTCCAATAACTTTATAGATTGTGCAATTATAGAATATTCTTATTTGTTTTGATAATGGCTCTGATCGAGCCGAAACATGTCAACAATCTAATAAAACTTATTTTACTGTTTATAAAGTTTTTGTTTTATGCCTTTTAGCAATTAAAATAAGCACATGTTTAGTAGAATGAAGTAACTTTTTATCAAAGTTAACGAAATTAATTTTTTTTTTTATTACATATTGCATTTAAAAATATACATATTTCTAAGTGGGCTTTTCTTGATTGTTAACTAAAATTGTGCACACATCCTTTTTTTTCTTATCCTAGGATATTTATTATTTCAAGTGAGACAGAAAAGCACTAATTTAACTAAAATACTCAGTTTTGTAATTAAACTTCTTAAAATTTGAAACAGGTAGGTAAATTTTTCTATTGCTTTTTTGTCCCTCTTTGTGAAAGGGAAAAAGACATGACTATATAAAGATTGCTGGTCACAAGCCACTTATTTAGCTAACCACTCTGAACAAAAAATAATCTTCGTGGTAGAATTTTACAATTGAAATTAATTTTATGATTTTGGGAAATATTGAAATGGAAAGGTAAAGTGACTAATGTGGCCTCTAAGATTGATTTCATGTAAAAAATCTACCTCGAATGAATACATGGAAATAAGAATATATGCAGGGCTGCCATTTGCAACTAAAATGCTACTAAAAGCGACTATTTTCAGCATCAGGCAACTATGGCTACTATTTTAGCCCAAAAACCTTCAAAAGCGACTATTTTAGAGGAAAACCAGAAAAAAGGAGACTATTTTCCAGTCCCAGCTACTATTTTTGTAAAAAAAAAAACTCAGCACTGCAAATTTTTTAACCCAATACCCCAATCTAATATTTCCGTATAAATTTTTAAAGTTTTTTATGCAATTTTTAAAATATGTAAAAACTTTCATTTGAAAAAAAAATAAAAAATACTCTTTCAATATAAATGTAGTGCAAAGATACCACCATCCAAATTTCAGTGGAAAACTAATTATTGATTTTTGGTTTGGCTACCACCCATAACCCTTATGCTTTACAGTATATTTGTCCAATTTTTGATTGTTTTTAAAGGCATTTAACCCTTTAACTGTCGTATGAACCACAAACGATTAACTGTAGATTTGTTCACTATGCTGCGGGAATTTTATTTGTTTCTAACCTCGTATAAATGCTTCATTCCAAAAATTTAAATTAATAAACGAGCTGAAATAAATGCTACTTAGAAATAAGAAAATCTTGTTTTCTATCACAGTTTTTCAATTTAATAACAGATTTAAAATGTTGAGAAAAACATTTAGAACATTGCCTTTTTTACTTATTTAGATAGCTTTATTTGGCCCATTGGTGTCTATAAAATCAGACTTTATTTTTTTCGGATGATTTTGCTATTTTATTTTACAAAAATTTCTTCTAAAGAATAGGTTAGTATGTACACGTATTTTCTTTATCAAATGCATCCTTTTTTGATAAAACCACTTTCAATTGGTTCAGTTAATTTTTGTTTACAAAATGGAATTAAAATTGCAGCTAATAACATGCAATAAAAATTGTATTGTTTTTAGTTGCCTCACAGTAATGCTCAAGCACAAGATAAGAATATATTCAATTTAGTTTGGAAAAACCAAATTGCATTCTAATCGTATATCTCAGATGATAATTTAAAAAATTTCTTCTTTCTTTCTTTCCGTTTGTGTGTGTGATTTTATAATTAAAATACAAAAAGTAGAAAATTTGGATGGTAGTAGTAGGGAAAATGTGGATTTTCATGCTGTTATTTTTATGGGAAATAAGGATTCTTACCCCTCTTTTCTTAAGTAAGCATGCAACTATTTTGGCTACTATTTTTATGCAAATGCTACTATTTTGGCTACTATTTTTTTCATTGTAGGCTACTAAAGCAACTATTTTGTATGCCATTTGGCAGTGGCAGCCCTGTATATGAGAAGAAAAAGAAAAGAAAAAAACCACTTTAAATATAATATTAAAATACTTATCTGCTACTCTTTTTTAAAAAATCTCTCACATTAAAAGCTAATTATTAATAGTTAAAAATGACATGTTTAAGAAAAAAACATGAACTCTAAATTAATGCATCACATGGGTTTGTAACAAATTTGTGTGCTTTGGAATAATAATACCATAATATTATTCCAAAACTATTTTAATAAGGATTGTATTAATTTTGAAATTGGATCTTTCTCTTAATGCAGATATTTTTATTGCAGAAGCCATTTTTCAGATTAAATGCTTTTTTTTTTTTTTTTTTTTTTTTTGGGGGGGGGGGGGGCTTTCAGAGCATTAATTAATAATTCATATTTTTAATTCAAACTGGATCAAAGGATCTGTCAATAAATACAATTAATAAAAGCATGGAAGAAAAGTTAGAAATAAAATGAGACTGTATATTATTTATACATTACTATAAGTATTTAGAAAGTGCGATATTATATTTATAATTAAATAATGATAAAAATTAAAAGTGAAAATTAGAAAATTAATAGAAATAAAAAAATTATAAGTTAAATGTTGATATTTTAAAAACAAAAAGTTACTGAAGAATGGAAATTTAAAAAGTAATTATAATAAAGTTATATATCTTTAGAGATATTTTAAAAGCTTTTTCTTTAGATTTTAATAAATAAAACGTTTAAAAAACAGTATTATTATTTCTTTTATGTTTACTAAAAGAAAAAAAATAGTGTGGGAAAACTGATTGATAAAAATAATTAATCTTTTTTCAGGAAGCGAAAATTCTAAAAGATTTTTTAACAAACAGGTCTTTAAGAAAAATGAAATTTTGCTGTTTATAATTAAAAAATGAAAGAAAAGAATATTCACCGAAAAAGTCAATTTTATATTTACTGTTTTCCCTTTATTTTTAAACGTTTTTTACGGCATTAAAATGCCGTTGAAAAAAGGTAACACTAACAGGACAATATTGCGGACATATTCCTGTTTTTAAAAGCTTTTAACGGCATTAAAATGTCGTTGAAAAAAAGTAAAACAAACAAGACATATTGCGGACATATTACTATTTTATAAGTTTTTTTTATGGCACTAAAATGCGTGGAAAAATAGTATAACAAACGTCAGTATTGCGACCTTGAACAACGTTTTTAAGACGGTCGTTATTGCGTTGAAAATACAGCTATATTTACCGTTGAAAAATAATCGAATCAACGAGACATATTTTCGAATTTATAACGTCAACGAATAACGTTGTTTCAACGACACCCGTTGTCGTTTTTACAACGATTTAAAAACGAAACTGTGCTACTTGGGAAGGTTGTTTTCCTTGCAAACCAAGGGCGAAAGGTTGAGAGCCTTTAGCATTGAGTTACATGATGCTCAATAGGAAATACATTAAAAATACTGCAATTTTCACAATAATAAAATAAAATAAATTTAAACAAATGGAATATTTACAGATATATACAAAATTCATAACACTATTTTACCCCATACAGTTGAGAGTTTTTTGCCAGAATTCACATCATGATTATTACGAAAAGATAAATGAACACGAATCTATTATATTAAAATCTGATCATATGTTTGTATTACGCAAATACACCTCCTAGATTATCGAACGCAACGCGATTTAGATGTATTAAAAATGCACAAAGTATTAACTGATTTTCCGTAAATTATTTAATACTGCAGAATAGTGGAATAATGTAACATATAGCTTAAATATTATAATTTTATTTTTCGGTTTTCTTATTACTTACAAAAAATATTAAACTCTATATATTTTATGTACTTTTTAATTAAGTCATCATAGGCTTACATTTACATCAAAATGCTTAGTCGTCTAATTAATGATTAATCCGTTATAGCAAAAAACTAAACTTGTGAAAAAGTTATTATTTTTTGTTTATAAGACTTTTGTTTAAAATTTAAACTTTAGTTTACTGTGTACAAGGTAAATAAGGCTTAGTTTCAATAATTAGGTTTGGTGTTGATTTTTTTTAATATTGTTATTAGTTTTTTTAATATTGTTATGTTAATGTTGTTAGGTGATTCTGTTTTTAAGCGGCCATAGGTTTAAAGATTTGCAGACATGGATTACCACTTTTTTTTAATAAGTAATCTTCACTTTATTTGTTTGCATAAATCTCTAGGTAACTAAGGCGAAGTTTATTATAACAAGTACAAAAATTCATGCGTCAATCATAGATTATGTAACATTTTCCAACACTTCGAAGATAATTAAAAAAGTCTTTACAGTATAATAAGGTAAAATATGATATCTAGGTGAACAATTTGGAAAATGCATAACATATTTAAAAAACTAATTTCAGGAATTACCAACAGGATTCGGAAAAATATCCGAATTATTTTGCTCAGCGCTGTATATGATCTGTGGATTTGTCTATATACGACATAGAATGCTAAATGTTAGTTCAGTTAGAAAACGCGTAGCACAGTTTAAAATTCTCCTTCTGGATTTTCCGTCTATAAACTGAAATGTACTCGAGAACTTTTGCGTTGTTGTGTATATAATCTATAGACTTTTTACACACCATGTAATAGGCAAAGAATGAGTTAAATTTAAAAAGGCGTTCAGCAACTGAAAACGCACTTTCAGCAATTATTGTTAACAGACATTACTTTAACCGAATTATTTTTTGTATCTCTGTAAATGAACGACGAATACTATACACACAATATTATGTGGTAAGCTTCTTGTAATGCACCTTAGTGATATATACCAATTTCATTATGCTTGAAATACTGAAACATTATCAAAATAAACACCAAACGTTTTTTCTCCATAGACCGTAATGTAACGGAATTCTTTTAAGAGTCTCTGTAAAGGAACTATAAGTGCACACCATATTCTATACTAAGCCTCTTGTAGTGCACATCAGCGATATATATAATTTTCAATATGTTTGAAATTGTGAAACATCATTAAAATAAACAGCAAATGATTTTCCCCCATAGACAGTAATATAACGGAATTCTTTTGAGTGTTCCTGTAAAAACACTATAAGTGCTACACACTTCCTTTTCAATACCGAACATGCCAAAGTAAACCTCAATAACGTATATCAATTGCATGATAATCTGAGTATATTTACGTGGGTTAGAGGACGGACAGACAGACAGAAAAACCAAATTCATAAACACTTTTCAAATTTGTTGGAAAGTGTTAAAAAATAGTAGTATTTAATACTAGAACGACGATGAGGGGCCATTTTGGCCCCTGCCAAATGAAAAAATGTCGATTCGAACCGGATATTTTTTCATACAATACGTTAAATGAACACCGCAAAAAAATAATTTAAAAGTCCTAAATAAAAATTCTGGTGTGAAATATTTTTATGAAACTTGTGTAAAATTTCCCGTCGTTCTAGTGTTAACGGCACGAACCTTTAAAAACATTAATCTTATAAATACAGAATTAGGTGTATTATTTTTCACAGTTAAATTTATTTAAAAATAGCTTTGTACATTAATTTATTTTCATAATATGAGGAAAAGAAGAATTATAATTAATTTTGTTTACGTCTTCTTTCAGCACAAAAATCTACATTAACGCTCGAAGTATTTTTCTCTAAGGTTTAGTTAAAATTTAGTTTAAGGGAAATATATTAAGTATAATTTTGGAATTATGTTTCTCTTATCTTGTTTATACCTAATTTATGTTGAGAAATATAATAAGGCTAGATAAATTTAGGTTTTACGTATGTATTTTTTTTTATTACGTTACAACGTGATTTAAGATTAATAATAATATTTAAATAACTTATTAAATTTATGTGGCCACTGTTGCTGTTTCCATAAAATCACATTCCGTTCAAGTTTTTTCATTATTTTGAATAACAAATGTAATTTTTTTCTTCCAAAATTTGTATTTCTAAATGAAAATTCATTTTAAGCATATTAAAATCAATATGTATATAGTGGGAAGAGAATGCTAGACAATGTTGTCAAAGGTTGTCTGAAGAATTTTAATTCGAAATTCAAAATTCACACCAAAAATTTCGAGTATAAATATTTATTTTATTTTATTTACAGAATATATATCTTTATATGCAGCAAAATCGTGGTTAGCAGCGAATGGGTAATTATGGGTAATGCATAACTGTCAATATCACACTAAACTTCCGCACAATGTAGGTTAATTTAACCGAGATTAAACAAGTTTCAAACTAGAATTTTTTTTAAAGAAATGCAATTAAATAAGTTCCACGTAAGAACATGAAGCTAAAGACTTTTTTTTTATCAGATATAATTTTTTGTTAGAAACGTGTTTAACCTGGGTCAAATTCATTCTCATTGTACAGAAGTTGAGTTGAAAGTTGGAAGGTATGTATGTGTAGCAAATTGTAAGTATTTTTTCAGCGTTCGTACGCTTTTAACCACAATTTTTAATAGATTTTTTTGCCTTATTTAAATACAGAAAATTGTTACAACTACCGTAATTTCGCGCGTATACGCCGCACATCAGACAGTTCGATTTCTTACCAGAATTTATTTTAAATAAAATGTGATTTACTTCTGCTCAGCACTTATTTGACTTCTTATTTTCAATAAAATTTCCGGTTTGAAAAAGACTTAACTAAGGTGCGGCGCATACGCGCGAAATTACGGTACTGCAATTAAACGAGGCGTCTACAATTTCTGCTATTTAAATGTTAAATAGAAATATTCTATTAAAAATTGCGGTAAAAGCATACGAACCCTGTATTTTCTTATAGATAAAGTATTTTATCTAATTTATTTCTAAATTAATAAGTTCTTAATAATTATAAAACTTGCAATTAATAATTTTAGTAAGAACGTATTATAATTATAGTAAGTTCTTAATAATTATTTCAAAATGAATAAGATTGTAATTATATCAAAAGTAATAAAATAATAATTACTAAATTATCAATTATTATTAATAATTTATTTGTAAATGAAAGTGAATCTTCCTATTTACTTCTAAATTGTAATTTAATTCTAAGGTATCGCTATTTTTATATAGATTTTTTATATTTATTACATATTTTATTAGATTATTAAGAATTTTTAATAAACACACAGTTATGGCTTTGATAATTATACTTTTTTTCCATCCTCTTTTAAAAATAGAGTTTAAATATTTAACTAGATATGAGATAAATTTTTACCACTATAATTTTTATGTAAAATTAAATAGTAAAAATAAGACTACGTTATAACAAACATCGAACTCTGCAGTTATTAGAAATTGAAATATTTAGCAAAAGTTCTAAAGAATGCATATATCCTGAAAATAAAAATAACGCGAGACGTAAAATCGATAACGCATTTGGAGCGATCCGAGTCGTGCATCTAAGCAACAAAAAACAAAACATCAAATGAAAGTTTTGTGGAAAAAGTCACGTGATCTCTAGAGCCCTTGCGTGATTGTAGATAAAACTTCCGACATTGAATCTGTTCCATTGCTTTTACATATTGATTGATATACAGAAGTTGCCTTCATATTTAAAAATTCATTTAACCAATCTGAAATGTTTGTTTCGTTGCGGAGTAAATAAAACACACACACACACACATATATATACATATAAAGTATATTTATGGATTACTGCGGTAGACTTTGTTGACATTTATTTCACATTTGGCTCAGTCTCAAAGATTTCTTCCCTTGTGTGTGCATGTATTTTTATTTGAGTGATTGATAGGCTGTCTCGGAAAACGATTATTTAAAAACTCATACAGCTGAGCGTGTTTCTTGCTACACACTAAAACAAAAACAATATTTATTCTTTATTTTTTTGGACTTAGTCTTAAATAGTTATTGCTTTGCTTGTATGTTTTTCATCGGAATGATTGATTTCGTCTTATACAAATAGATGAGAAGGCGATTATTTTATTTAAAATAATAAACACACATTGTTCTATGTATATATATCCATTAAATAACAACACACAAACATCATACAACATTTGGGTGAAAAATATTAAATATGTAAAATGAACACGTACCTGTTGGAACAATATCCTTAAATATGTAGAGAAAAAAATAAATTAATAGAATTTAAAACAAAGGGAATATAATATAGATTGGAGGGAAAAGTTGAAAGAAAATTAAAAGCCTGAAAGATGAAACTCAATCGGTAATGAAATGTGTCCATAAGTTAATAAATAAAGAAAAAAAGAGAAATTTTTAAATAGATGAAAAAAAAATTGAAATTATTGTAGAACCATGCAGAATTGTCAAGCCCAAATTACCATAAATTCAAAAAAATGTATGTTTTCCTATTTGTACGAACTATTAAGTTGAAATTGTACAAAATTTGGGCGATCATGCATAAAAACACAGAAATAAGATATTAGAAATCAAAAATATAAAAAATATAAGTGAGGATAATTTTGCCATATTTAAACTGGAAGAAACATGATTAAAGAAAAACGCCATGAATGATGATTCAATAAAACTTCATCTGACGCCAAATAGTAGTTACTAATTCATTAAATGAATTACAAGAGAGGTGGAAAATTAATTTCATACAAGCGTTAATACTAGAATTAAGTAACATTAAGGAAGAATACTGGCACCTATTGGCTGTTCAAAAAAGATTATTATTCAAGTCAGGCAAATAATAAATTTAGTTGCATTTTTGAATATACCATCTGGTGTCAGTGTTTGAAGCTATAATATAAATTAGTTATTGAAAGTGGAATTTTGAAATTTAAAGAAAGCGGTTTATTGACCAGCTGAACTAAAAATTCGCTACAATTTAAAAAAAAATCCTAAAAAAGGGAGAAATTATGATAAAGAAGTGCGGTTTGGAAGAAAGGGCTCACAAGGTAGTCGGATTATTTTTGGCAGCAAAAAGATTTTAATTAAAAAAGTCACCTGTAGATGGCGCTAACATGCGAGAGATTTAGCAGAATTATGCAAATTAATCCTGCAATAAGGACCGGGATACACGAGGGTTTCTCATTCGCTTTGAGAATGTTATTATTACCCGATCGAGCGTTGTTGGTGAAGTTCTTCTATTTGAACGGAGCGTTTCTGCAATTCATTCCGACATGTTGCATTCAGCTGTAACGGGCGTTGTGAGTCGCCTTAGTTGTGTCGTATAATGTTCTGGAGGTCATGTTGAACAATAGTTAATGAAAGAATAAACGGATGGAGCGTACTGTTGTCCTGTTCATTGTGTTTATGGCGTCAGCACCCTCTACCAGTGATATTTTTAACTAAAAATTTGTTTGCTGTTAAAAGAAATTCCGACTACCTTTTGAGCCCTTTTTTGCAAACCGCACTTCTTTGTCATAATTTCTCCTTTTTTTCTGAATTTTTAAAATTTTAACTAACTTTTGTTTCACCCGGTATATGAAAGATTGGACATGGATGCGTCAAATTCATGGAATATTTTCGAACTGTAAACGGTTGTATTATTTTGTTGTCGACAAATCTAGATAACTTGCGTGAAATTTTTGGTCATAGATGATATCGGAAATTCCAAATAAGAACACAAAGTGGTTGTTTGCAGTCGTATTTTTAATCCAGACAATCGGGCGTAAGTGTTTAATGTTCGTATTGTATTTAATTTTGAAATTATAGCAACTTTTTAAAAGCTGAGTTTACAAGCAGTTACTAAAACAAACACAGAAATATTTAAAATTATATTTAAAATTTTCCCTGTTTCGGCCGAAACAGGAAAGAAATTAAATAGTGTCCCTTAGAAAATGATGATTATTATTAAACAATAATCGTCATTTAGTTTTATGGAAATGAATTGTTCAGCTTCTTTGATGTTGAAAACTTTATGACAATGCTTATAATTTATTAAAAAAATTCTCTGATCATGCTTCCAATGTTTTTAGATGTTCGCCTTAATAGATGCATTTAGACATCATATTTTATCCTGATGACGACTACAGAAGTAGTACAAAACTTAGATATTATGCTTTTAGCATCATATTTATTTATACAAGTGAATATAAAGGTTCTTGTTTTGTGTACCATTTAGCAATTTTATGTGTTTTTATGAATACATTATTATTTATGTTATCTTTATTATGTTTGATATCATATTTAATTTTAAACAAGAACAAAAAATCATGCATCCGGAATAGATAACGAAACATTTTCCAACACTAACAGAATAATATTAAGAATTTTTTTTTACATACAATAAAATTAAGTATCTAAATAAGCAATTTAAAAATCACATAACTCAGTAAAAATCAATTTTCAACAGGTGATGTTCATAAGCGATAATGTGTGCGCATTTTGTTGTGCAGCCCTGTATATGATCTATAGAATATATACACTCCACGCAAAATACTAAAAAATAGATATGTTAAAACATGAATATCACAGCGAAAAATGCATTACCAGCAATCATTCATCATGGTTAATCCTGTAACCTAATTCTTTTGCGTGTCTCTGTAAATAAACCATAACAGCTACTCGCGCAAGAATCTATAAAAAACATGTTATAGTGCATCTTAATGATCCTTTTTTATACCATTATGTTTGAAGTATCATAACATCATTGAAAAATACACAGCGACCGATTTTCCCAATAAATTATAATATAATGGAATTTTTGTGTTTCCCTGTAAACGAACTATAAATGCAACTTATTGTGTACTCCTCAAAAAGCATATTGTTGTCCAGTAGGGTGGAGCTAAAAAAGTGAAGTTAGTATTTCCGAGTCGCTGTAGTGCGGAAAAGTTGCGAATGGTAAATACAAGTAAAACAAAAAAAAATATATTCAAATCGGACTTTATCTTCCGATTCCGCAAACCGGCTAAAAATTCAAAAAAATTGAAAAGTTCCGATTTTTTCAGAATTAAAAAAAAAGTTTTATGTACACGTATTTTTATCAGTATACAGTGGCGATCAAAAGTTTCCGGCCAGCATTAAATTTTCGATTAATATCTAAGTATACCGATATGAAGCGGAATCTCAAAGTCATGCTTATGCATTTTATTGATAGAATAGTTAGAAACTTATTTATGGAAATAACGAATAAATATTTAATAATTTTAATTGACAAAATTAATTACAAAATTAATTGCATGTTCTCAAAAGTTTCCGGCCATCTTGGCAAGTTTGTAAAAAATGGTGTTATAATAGAAAATAACAGTGATCAACAAAATTTACGATTAGCATGCCTTTAATACCTACAAATACCTTTAGTAATAAGTACTGCGGTGCAGCGACGTGGTATCGATTCCATGAACGGTTAAAGATCGTCTATGGTAAGTTTTTCCCACTCTTTTTGCAATTTTGGGGAAAATTCTGCTGAATTGGAATATTTATAACTCCGCACACATTTGTCAAGTTCGTCCCAAAAATTTTCTATTGGATTCAGATCGGGTGATTTTTCTGGCCATTTCAAAAGCGGATTTTTTTGCGTGAAAGCCACTGTTTAAAGAGCTGGCATGTAAGCTTTGGGTCGTTATCATGCTGAAACAAATAGTTGCGACCGCAATTTTTCCTCCTATAAGGCAGCAAAAGATCTTGCAAGATATCCATATACATTGCACCATTCATCTTGCCACGGATTTCAACTAACGGACCGACACCTTTTCCAGAAAATGCTCCCCACAGCATAACGTGTCCTCCGCCATGCTTCATTGTATGAATAACTAATCTCGAATCATATTTTTTGTAACGTCAGACGTAGTATCTGCCATCATTCCCAAAAAGGTTGAACTTCGATTCGTCGAAAAATAGTACTTTTTTCCAGTTTTCACTTGACCAGTCTTTGTGTTCCTTGGCAAACGCCAGTCGGGCCCGCTGATTTTTTTTTACTTATGAAAGGTTTTTTAACACATACTCTTCCATAAAGTCCAACGTCACGTAAGCCACGGCAGACCGACTTATTTCAGCAATATTTTCACTCCGTAAATCGCGGGATATTGTAGCGGCAGTTTTATGAGAGTCTTCAACTGCTTTTCTCCTGATAATTCTGTCCACACGAATAGTCATTTTCCGGGGTCTCCCGGACCTTGACAAGACCTGAAGGCCATACCATCTTTATATATATATTTTAATATCGTTCACAGTAGATTTTCCGATCGATAACCTTGCCGCAATCTCACGAGAGGATTGGCCCTTTAGCGACAACCAAATCCCTCGTTTACGAACAATAATTGGTGAACTTTTCATTTTTGAATTTCAACTGCGTTATTCATGTTTATTAATTTACAAACACTTTACTGATACAACACTTTACCGATAGCAAAAACTAACGAATGACGAATGGCCGGAAACTTTTGCACACGCGAATTTCGAATTCCTCCCCTTTGCATCAAGTGTCTTCACTATCTAATAAAAATGATCACGTGGTCAGAGATCATTTTCATATTCCTAAATTTTGGAGCAATTGCGCTCCTTCTTCACTGAAACGTTCTGGTAAACAAATCAATGAAACTAACTGGCCGGAAACTTTTGACCGCCACTGTATTGAAAAATATTTTCAGATTGTATTGTTAATAATAATAATTAAAAAAAAATGCGTTTAGAGAACATCTTCCTAACGCACAAACCGCTTAAAAATTAAAAAAATTTGAGAATTTCAGATTTTTCAGCATTTAAATTTTTTTTACGTATATGCATTTTTTATCGCTATAGTGAAAAACAAATTGCAGATTGTGCTGTTTAATAATAATAATAATAATAATAAATTGCATTTAGAGAATATCTTCCGATCGCGCAAGCTCAATAAAAATCGGGAAATTTCAATTTTGAGTGATTTTGATGAATTAAGAAAATAATCATATGAGAACAGTTGCATATAAATTGTGCAGCTCTTTGCTTGTTTAGATATTTGATAATATTTAAAAGACCCAGAACTCACCACGGGGATGTGACTACACTTCGAATCCCACCCACACCCTTTCCTTCATCCAATCAATAAGGGTGTTTGCTACTTACATTACTTAAATACATAATTTGTTATTTCATCCGTATAAGTCTGACTTTTAGACGCAACTTTGTACTGCGATTTGGTGGTAAATATTGGTATCATGGACCTTGATTTCAGTGTGGCCCTGATGTTTCCATCTCTTGATTGGGGCCCACATACCTTAAGTGATGTTTCCGTTACCAATTTGACGCACAGCTCGACAGCTTGCGTGTGGCAGGGAAACGTTTTAGCACCTCAGTCTGGAATATCAACTGATTAAACGAAGAAATGTATTTCTTCATTGATTACTCTCCGTAAAAGAGTTGGAGATGATGATTTTGCTACATTCCAATCAATTAATTCTGCATAGTCTGCCACATCAAAGTTTAAAGTAGGAGTGATAAAGTTTCTGATGCTTTTACCATTTGAAACAGTCTACACAGTCTACGCATTTGAAATAGTCTTAGCACTAGCTCTCTATGCAGTGGCGTTGACTCGCCGTTGGCGATCGCGGAACACTTTGCGATAATCAAGGCGAAGAAAACTTTACAATATTACTGGTATCCAGAGAAGTTGGACCCCCTCCCTGGCTACGCCACTGTCTCTATGTGGCCCCTCTTATCCAAGTCCATTGCCATCAGTAGGTTTTCCGGGTGGGCAAAGAACGAGTTTCGTTTAATTACAGGGAATACCACTTTCTTCAGGTCGTCAGGCAAGTATCGAGATGTTTCTATTGCTCTGTACAGATGAATAGGGCCATTTGTAATGTACTTACTGCATTTTATTTCAAACTAAACTGGCATGTAAGATTTTAAAATAAATGTCACTATGGTTTTTAAGGCATCCGGTGGGTTTTCTACGTTCACGTAAAGTCGAAGGACTCTATTTGCACAAGTGAGCCATCTGGCACGTGAATTTGAGCCAGGGTCACGCTTTGATAAGTCATTTGGAAAGGTGCCACTTTTAATTTCTTGACTTACGTCAAAAATATATCTTTTGTCATTACTCAACAGTTGTCGGCCCACTTTTTGAATTTCACAATCAATTAACTGAAAATTTATCTCTGAGAGCTTTTCACAACTAATGAGATTCTGCCCAATTGGTACACTAAATGAGCTTGGGCCAGTTGTTTCTTCATTTAAATTTACATTCAATTCCACTGAAGTGGTTGTCCGAGATGCACTTCAAGTTGTCTGATAGCACCACCTTTCCATCCTGTATTGGTATTTGAACTATTACAGCACTACCAAATCTAAGTATTCTAGTGAAACCCTTGTTCAGTAATCAGCTCAATAGTTCAGCTCAATAGTATCAATTTACATTTAAATCTTAACCTGAGACCAGAAACTGACCTCAGTTGATTATTTTCTTATACGTCAAAAACGCTCAAAATGGAAAATTTCCCGATTTTTATTGAGCTTTCACGATCGGAAGATATTCTCGAAACGCAATTTATTATTATTATTAAACAGCACAATTTGTAAATATTTTTCACAATAGAAATAAAATATGTATATACGTAAAACTTTTTTTTATTCTGAAAAAATCGGAAATTTTCAATTTTTTTGAATTTTTAGGCGGTTTGCGGAATCGGAAGATAAAGTCTGATTTGACTATTTTTTTTTCTTGCATTTACCAATCGCAAATTTTGCGCACTACAGCGATTTGTAAATACCAACTTTACTTTTTTCGCACCACTCTATTGTCCACCTAATTGACGCATAGAAATCTCATTATGTTTTAAATATCGTAACATCAATAAAATGCACCGTAAATGATTTTTCCTTATACATCGAAATGTAACGAACTTTTTCTATGTGCCTCTTTTAAACGAACTAAAAAGTTAAAAAAAAAACTTCATTTTCAATACCGAGACCATTCTATACTAAACCTGAATATCATATATGACAATTCGAGCATATTTACGTGAGTTAAAGCACGGCCAGACAGACAAACAAATTCTTAAACATTTTTGAAGTATGTTAAACAGTGTTAAAAAGGAAAAAAAAAGAAAATGTGCAAAATTCAAACTTTAATTGTTGCTTCAGCCGCATTTTTTCTCCTTCTTATTTAATTCCAAAGATGAAGTCAGATATAAACAAGAACGAAAAATCTTGCGTCAAGCATGGATTATGAAACTCTTTCCAACACATTCAGAAAACTCTAACGAAACTTCCCCGTTAAATAAGATGAAAGAGAATATGTAAATAAAATGTTTAGGAAGCAGATAAAACATTGAAAAATACAGTTTTAGAAATTACTTTCGATGGTAAAAAAGTTGTCGAATTTATTTGCAGCCCTTTATATGATATATAGATATGGATATATACTACACTGCATGATAATATCTAGTTCAATTAGAAAATTCATAATGAACAGAGGAAAATATGGGATAGCTCAGTAGGGAGAGCGTTGGCACGGCAAGCCAAAGTACCAAGGTTCGAGTCCTGGTCCCGGCATATTTTCGCTCTGTTGGAAAAAAATCTCAAGTATGATACTCCAACCATTGGATAGAAAATTCATATTTAGAAATTTTCTCCAATCTATGGATATGCACTCGAATTTCTTTGTATAGGACTGTATATTATCTAAATACTTTTGTACACAGACCATATTAAGCTTAAATTTCATTCAGGTATAAAACGTATAAGGCAACAACTCACTTCAAGTAATTACCAACCGTAAACGACAATGTAATCTTGTTCTTTGCGTAGCTCTGTATATGAATTTATTTATATTTGACAAACTTCTGTTTTTTTTACTAACTATAGTTCAGCAGGAAATACGTAACATAATTAAAACTACCTTTAAGCAATTCACTTCCATAGTGTCTTTAATACTTTCGAATTCCTTTGTGTAGCCCTGTATATGATCAACAAAATTTATACATACCACATATTATGCAAAAATTTAGTTGAAAACGCAAACCAAAGTTGAAAACTCTTTTACGACACATAAATTGTAATATCACACCTAGACTATAACAGATTTCTTTTGTTTGTCCCTGTAAAAGAATGATAAATGCAATGAGCAACATACTTTTCAGTGAGCAATTTATAGTGCAGCTCAGTAATTCAACAAAATTCTAAATTCCATTATGATTGAAATAGTGAAACATTATTAAATTACACTGGAAAAGATTTTCCCCGTAGAATATTATATAACAGAATCCTTTTATTTGACCCTGTAAATGAATAGCAAATGCTTTGCATCCATATTCTACAAAAAGCATGTTTTAGTGCGCTTCATAATTGTATAGAAATTTCATAGTATTTCAATGGAGTAACATAAAAAAAAAATGCACTTGAAATGATTATTTCCCATTGTCTGTTATATAACGGAATACTTTTAACTGTCCCTGTAAAAAATCTATAAATGCAACACAGTTCATTTTCAATAGGGATCATGCTATAGTAATCGTTAATAACTTACAAATATTTCAGGGCAATCCGAGTATATCTACGAGAGTTAGAACACGTACGGACGGCCAGAAAAACCAAAGTCATAAACAATATTCAACTAGGTTAGAAAGTGTTAAAAATGTTATTGTACTCTTTTAGATTTCAAACATTTTTATGCTATGATTACCTTTGAATTTTTCTCTATTGTTTCTTTATTATGTTTATGTAAAAATAATTAACATTTGATATCATCTAAATGTTTTGCTACCAATAAATTTATAGCGGAAATGTTGTATACAAAAATAAAACACGGCCTTCGAAGTTATAATTATTTTAACCCTTTGAAGGGCGGTGGTATATATTATATACCACCTAATTTTAATCCGATTCAAACCAGAAATTTTTAATTAAATTTTACTTTTTCAACTTTGACGAGAAAAAGTTGAAATATTGCTTATTCTTATTTTGAACTAAATTCTTTCCTAAATTGCGGTGGGAATTCAACGTTACAGGAGCACAAGTGCTTGCCTCTGAAAGGGTTAAACATCAAACATGTATTGATACAGTGTAGATCTTTTGCAGCTGGTGGTGATCAATGAGTAAAATACCTGGAAAAGAAATTCGTTACGTAATTAACTTGCGCTGGTGAGTTGCGAGTTGAAAATAGCGTGCCCTTTTACATCTGATTGTATTTTTGTATGTTGGAAAAGGAAAATAATAAACCAGAATACTTGCAAAAATAAATTGCAAAATATCAAACGAGTCAAAATTGGGTAATTACGTGAAATGTGCAACAAGGATTGAAAAACATCGCTTCTCTAATGTCAGTGGTATATATGGACGTTAAGAAAGATTTCTGCTCAGGTTTTCCATGAATGATCGAAAAGGGAGCCTACGAATAACCTGTAGCTGATAATTTGCTATGTACTTCTGATATAACAACTCGCCACAGGAGAGGAAAATGGTGCTCATGTATTCGAACAACATCTACATGTAGTGCGCACGCTTTAACCCTTTAACGGGCATTGGTTTCCCTACGAAACCACAAACTTTTTTATTACGAAATTCAACAATGACAGCAGAATTTTATTAGAAATGTTTTCCATTTATTATGTATGTGAAATATCGCTTTTTTGTTATATATAAATAAATTTGTCAATAATTTCCGGTGTCAATCATCTATTGCAGCATTTTAGCAATTGAAGTGCTTTATCCGTTAAAGGGTTAAGATAGAAGCATTTTACTCAAGAGTAATGGTTTTAGTAAGATATATATATATATACAGGGTGTTCCGTTAAAGGGGTCCAATATTAATAGGGGTAATAGAGGAGATCACACGGAGCATAAATCAGTATATAATGCCTGGCCGGATCTCAATAATTTTCAAGTTACAGCAAATAGAATGAAAAATCGGAAATTTGTAAAAAAACCCTCATTGCTAAACTATCGATAATGCTACATAAAAACGAAGCACATATTTAGAAAGAGCAGAAAAAATCCTACGAAATGACATAAGTTGTTTTAGAATATTGAGAATTAATGGCGAGTTACAAGCTCTGAAACAGTGAAAAAATACAAAATCAAATATTTAGCAAAATAGTTAATCGTTAATTCCAAAAATGCAACTCTACCTACATCAAGGAAAATGTTATAAAATTTGGTCCATTCCGAAAGCTTTCGAAGAAGCTGACAATAAACCATATCAGTTTAATTGTATGGGAGAAATCAAGCAGTTCCCTAGTTACAACTCTGTACTGTTGCACGCTCGGAAAGAGCGAAACTCCACCCATGGCGATTGTAAACACCCCGTTTTAATATCTTTCAATTATACATTTCTGATCAACCTCTATCAATACCCTTTCATTATTCAGTCTGGTCAAGTGAATGACATATTGTGCAGCTCTCGCCTTGTCTTAAAGCAAACTCCGTGACTGCTGCGTTTCCTCCATGAACTTTCAGGATGATGAAGAAGAAGTACTTTTTATGCAAATTTTCTATGTGTATAGGAAGAAAAGTGTAATAAAACAGCAGTCATCAGTGGGCGTTATGTTAAAGGGAGGCTGTTGTAAGTGGGATTGTAGTAAGTTGATGTATAATAATTATGCCGGAATACTCTAACGAAGATTATGCGGACATGCATCTGATGTACGGGCAAGCTCATGGAAATGCATGTCTTGCACAGCGCATGTACCGTGAGCAATTTCCAAGGAGACGTTGCCCAAGTTCGAAACTCTTCATAAAAATCGATAGACGATTACGGGAGACTGGATCGTTTAATACAGCAAGCATTGATGCAGGGAAACCTCGACATGTACGAACACCTGCAATGGAAGAAGATGTACTGAATATTTTTAAAGATAACCCCTCCACGAGTACACGAGCTGCTGCGTCTGAAGTCGGTGTTTCTCACCAAAGTGTGTGGCGTGTTCTGCGTGCAGAAAACATGCACCCCTTTCATGTGCAGCGGGTACAACTGTTATCAGTAACAGATTGTGCTCAGCGGACAGAATTCGTACGCTGGTTGCTTAATGTAACAGAAAATAATCCACAATTTCTGGAAAATATTTTATTTACTGATGAAGCAACATTTACGAGAGAGGGCGTGGTAAACACGCACAATATGCACACATGGTCATATACAAATCCGCACACTGTTTTCCCGTCGAACGCACAACAAAAGTTCAGTGTGAACATATGGGCAGGTGTCCTCGGCGATTATCTCATAGGACCATATTTACTCCCAGATGTACTCAATGGCAGTACGTACTTGGTTTTCCTACGGGATATCTTACCGCAGTTGCTGCAAAATGTGCCAGCAACATTGCGCCACAATATGTGGTTTATGCACGATGGCGCACCGGCACATTTTTTCATAGGTGTTCGCAATCACCTCAATTCAACATATCCTGGGAAATGGATTGGACGCAGTGGACCTGTTGCTTGGCCTGCACGCTCTCCAGACCTCAATCCGTTAGACTTTTTTGTTTGGGGACACCTTAAATCGCTGGTGTATGAAACGCCTGTGGATACACCGGAGGATTTACTAGCGCGAATCGTTGTCGCTGCAGGAGACATTCCCAACTCCGTCGGAGTTTTTCGGCGTGTTCGCCAATCTTTACGACGTCGCTGTCGGCTGTGCGATTCTGTTAATGGGCGCAACTTCGAACACCTATTATAATAATGTCCGTTCGTCTGCCTTCCGACATTGAACTGTGCAGCGCAGGCCAGAAGACTATGCTTCACATATGTCATAAAGTACGTGGAATGTAATTCTTTATTTGTCATTTTTCTTTTATTTTCAACACTTGTTGGCACAGTATTTTGTAAGTCACAGACTGTGGTGTACTCAAATTGTAAATTACAAAGTTTGTATGAATTAATTTAAAATTTAGTGTCTTTTTTAAATTTATAATTAATAAAATTATTATGCTATTTGTTATTATTATTTCCTATCATAAATTATGATGCACATATACATACAATAATTGTCCATGTAAAACATGTACTGAAACTTCTTGCATAGTTACAAATCGCAATATTTTTAATTATTTCCGAATTTTCACCACCAGTTTAATTTTAAGGAATTTAACTTAAGCTTTATATCAATAAAAGACCACTTTAAAATGTAGACTATTATTGTAAAGTTATTTTGGTTCATTCAACTCTTGAATAATTAAAAATGTTGCATCTCAGAAGAAGCATGATCGAAAATGTATAGTTGAGAGTAATTAAAAAGGCGGTGTTTCCAATCGTGATGGGCGGAGTTTAACCTTTGCTAGTGTCAAAGAAAGCGGAGTTGTAACTAAGAAACTGATTAATTTCTCTCACACAATTAAACCGATATGGTTCATTGTAAGCTTTTTCGAAAGTTTTCGGAATGGACCAAATTTTACTACATTTTCCTTGTTGTAGCTAGAGTTGTCTTTTTGGAATTAACGATTAACTATTTTGATGTATATTGGATTTCGTACTTTTTTCACTGTTTCAGGGCTTGTAACTCGTCAATAAATATTGCTATTTTAATACAATTGATGTCATTTTGTAGGTTTTTTTCTGCTCTTTCTAAATATGTGCTTTGTTTTTATGTAGCATTATCGATAGTTTAGCAATGAGGGTTCTTTTACAATTTTCCGAATTTTCATTCTATTTGCTGTAACTTGAAAACTATTGAGATCCGACCAGGCTTTATATACTGATTTATGCTCCATGTGATCTCCTCTATTACCCCTATTAATATTGGACCCCTTTAACGGAACACCCTGTATATATTTACATAGAAATTTAAAACACCAAAATAATAATCATAAATGGAGTTATGCTGTTATATTGTGATAAATCGCTATCCCTAAAGTGCCAAAATAAATAACTTAAAAAATACAGTATATAGTTAATTAAAACGAACGCCGTTACTATTTTAGCTTTTTGGGAAGCTAATATTACTTTAATATATATTTTTAATGTATAACTGTAAATTTTGTTCCAATATGAACGTTTTAGTATGTAAATATTAATAATTTCAAGATACATTATTTCGTTTTTATAAATAGAGTAAATAGGTGACGCATGTTGCATTTATTATTTTATTACTCTTAACGTTATTATAACTATTGCTTCCAATTAAAAAATAAAGGAGTGATATATAATAAATGTAGCTACACCTACAAGTGTTTGTCGTAAACCAATAGAGTAGCATTATAAATATTTATAAAACTTGCGTCCCCTATTTACGCTGTATAATTAGTTGTTACATAAGAATAATCTTAATGAATTTTAAACAGATTTTCAGCTCTTCATTTTACACCTTAAAAAGCTATTCTACTTGAAAGAAAAACAATACATCTTTGAAAATTACCATAAATTATTTATCCATTCTCAAAATTGAAAAGGAGAAACAATTAAGAAAAAAAGAAAAAAATCCGTTTTCATTAAAAATTTAAATTTTATTTTTCAAACGATTTTGTTTTATGAGTTTTAAGTGCACTTTCAACGAGACTTATCTGTTTTAACAGACTTTGTAAAACAAGATAAAGTGTTTTCAATTGAAATGGTATATTTTAAAATTGTTCAAAGTTTCAAGAGATATTTTTTGCTCTTACCTTAAAAATATCGGTAATTAACTTCTAAATAATAAACTTAAAAATAGTTCCTAAAAAGTTTCTTGATAGTTTGTTATTGTTTGAAAAAGTTAATTCAATGATAAAGGAAGCAATTTATTTTTAAAATATACATAAAGATTATAAAAATATATAGTCATATATAAATAGTAATGCTATACATCTTTCATTTGAAATTCCCTATATATTTTAAAATATTTCTTGTTATATATTTTTAATACACTTTCAACAAGTCTCATCTGCTAGACTTTGTATAACATGATTAAATTTATTTTAACCACATTTAAAAAACCATTCATAGTTTCAAGTGGTATTGTTTTTGTATCTTACCTTAAAAGGATACATAAATCATTTGAAAATAGTAATATTGTAAATATTTTAGGAATATTTTCTAGATAAATCTTTGTTCCCTGAAAAAATAAATTATTTATTGAAAAAAAAAACATCTTTAAAAGATAACTTAAAAAAAAAGCTAGTTGTAAAAATAAAATGCAGTACACTTTTTATTTAAAATCCACCATATATTTAAATTTTATTTTGTTATATAATTTTTTGTGCTTTTTAAATAAACTTCACATATTTGAGCAAACTTTGTAACACAAGATTAAATCTTTTCAAACCAAATAATATATTAAAAAATATATATTCATAGTGTAAAGAGATATTTTTTCTCTTACCTGTAACTGGTACATAATTCATTTCTAAATAGTTCCTGAATAATTTTGATAGACCTTTATTATAAAATCGAATCAATTAAAAAAGAAACAATGCAGCTTTAAAAAGGGACCTAAAAGTAATATATATATATATGCAGATAGTTAAAAAAATATTATGCGCTTTTTCTTATTTTATCATTTAAATCAATTTTCAAACACTATCATTATTTTTAACAGATTATATTATATTTATATAATGCAAGTATATATTAATTTCATTCAAGAACACATTTTTTCAAAGAGGACACTTTAATATTCTAATGCCTACAGTTTTAAATAGTGTCCATTTTTATTTTATGATTAAAAGTTTTGTAATTTATTTCGAACAGAGATCTTCTGAGTGTTTGCTTTTAATTATTTCTTAATAGCTCAATACTTTTAATTCATTTTTAAGAAAGCAACAATACATTTTTAGCAAGTACGCAATACCTATAAAAAATTCATCAGTCTAAATAAAAAGGAAACTGTGCAGTTTTCCAATTAAAAGTGCGTAAATTATTTTCCAATTTTATACCTTTATCTTTCTAGGAACATCTTAACCCTAGAATGCTACCCATTCGTCTCCTGGACGAAGCTCATAACAAATAATTCTTCAGAAATTCTTCGGTACCAGTATTTTATTACAGAAAATCTCTACTTAACACTAGAACGCCTGAAATCTTACTACCCCCTTAAACGCCGGCCAGGTGTCATTTTGACACCGGTCGGTAAGTAAGCAAAAATTTCAAAGAAAATGTACATTTTAATATTCTTTTTACAAATACATATATTGTACAGATAAATACTATTATATCTGTAAAATAGGGATAATTTTATAAGATTATATGAAAATATATATTGTACACACAAAAAATATTATATATTTAAAATAAGAATAATTTTGAAAGATTATATGAAAATATGTATGGTACACACAAATAATATTACATCTGTAAAATAATAATTTTTCAAGATGATATGAAAAAATATATGTTACGCACAAATAAAATTATATCTGTAAAATAAGAAAAATATTGCAAGATGATATGAACATATACATGGTACACACGAATAATTATTATATCTGTAAAATGAGAATATTTTTTCAAGATAATATAAAAATAGAAACAAGAGAAATAACTACTTACATTACTTATATCACTCACAGTCAATACATTTATAGCTGACATATTTTGTGCATTTGCCGCATGTCATTCTTTTACAAGATGAACACATTTTATTTGTCACATTTTCATGACATTTTTTAACCTCGCATATCCTACGCTTAGAAGGATTTTCAGTTCGCAGTTCATCTTCGTGGCTACTGCGTCTTTTAGCAGATTTTTCAATATATTCTGCTCATAATTCTTCAGCTAATGTTTGTATAAAAGTACGCCTTGATATTTTTCCCCCGTCACTTGTTTGAAAATAATCCATGAGTTTATGGCAGCAAAGTCTAACATATTGTAGAATGTGTGAATTGACCATCTTCTTGATCCTGCTTTGACTGAATATTGCCTTGCCATTTGATCAACAATATCTACGCCACATTTCGTTTCATTATAAAAACTGACAGTTTCAGGTGTTTTCTTTGAATTATTGGCAATTGCAATGTTTGAATGCATAGAACTCAAGATTATCACATTTTTTTTCTTTTTACACTGGTAAACTGTAAGTGTTGTGCCCGATTCTTCAGTTTTCAATATTTTTGTTGAATATAACACTTCTTTTCCTGACTTTATACAATCTGGAATTTCTCGTCTGGCCCTATTTACCGTGCCAACTAAACTCGTTCGTCTTTCCTTTAGTTTCTTAGCCAACTCAAGAGAAGTAAAAAAATTGTCAACTGTGACATTTCTTCCCATATTTTTAAAGGGTTCTATTAGTTTTAAAACTGCCTACTCAGAAAGTCTCTGACTTTGATCTCGTTCTTCATTTTTTCCTAGGTAGCGAAATGCGTTCAAAATATACTTACTTTCTAAATCTGCAGCTATCCGAAATTTTTGTCCGTATTTATCAGGTTTTGATGCTATAAACTGAGTAAATGGACAACGAGTCTTACTAGGAAATAATTGTTCATCAATTGTGATATTCTGGGATGGCTTGTAGCAGCTTATGCAATTTTCAATAAAACGATTTCATACTTCCGAAATCATTGCGAATTTATCTTGCTGAGTTCGATTACGACGAGTTGATTTGATATCAAATCTCAGAAATCTTGATATTTCACAAGACTTGTCTCTGGACATGGTTTCTTTGCAAAAATCTATACCCCATGAAGTAGACCATAATGAATGAAGTTCTAGGTTACTAGCTCCTGAAACTCCACGTGCATATAAAATTGAAATGTAAGCAAAAAGTTCCTCTTTTGAAAGAGACCGACGAGCTTCTGTGTTTGTGCATTTTATTATATGCTCTAAAACCGTTCTGTCTATAAAAAGCAACCAAGCACTCAAAACACTGTCATTATTCATATTTCTTTTTGCATAACTAGTTGGACCACTATTTTCTCGCAAAATATTTTGGATTGCTAATCTATCGGTTGCACTTCCTGAACCACATTCTTTCCAGTGAGAGCCATCGCGAGCAACAAATTCTTTCTGATTTCCAGAATTATCAATTTAAACATCCTCATCGCTTTCCGATTCAGATGATATAACAGGAATAAAATTTTCATCATCCGATTCATCATACGTGTCGGATAATTCTCCACCTTCTGATTCATTATCTGACAGTTCTCTCATAAGCGCGGTAATTTCTTCCGTAGTAAGCCCTCTCTTACGAGACATTTTAAATTTTACTCATAGAAAGTAACAAGAACGAAAGAAAACCTCCGAAAAATTCTTCTAATCATAACTCACAAGTAACCGCACATGCACTATCTTTGTGAGAAATTAAATCTAAGCGGCAGGTGTTGTTGCAGCTGAAACAAATCACGTGATAACAAGATGTAAAAAAAAAAAAAACATTACAGGACTCCCTTGTTTTACACAATGAACGCACAGAAGAACAAAATTTAAAATAGTGGAAGTGTAATTATTGCGGTGTCCAATTGACACCAAACCGGCATTATAGGTAAATATATCCGTAAACTAAGTTTGAATAAACCTAGTTTGCCAAAAAATTTTATGTGGGTTCTACCTACATATTTAATAAAAGTCGAGCGAAATAAAAAGGATCCTTCAAAATTTACAGATTTTAGAAAGAAACGTTCACGCTTCGGTGTCGAAATGACACCGACCGGCGTTCTAGTGTTAAAAAACGTCTTTTTTTTAACTAGAGATTTTCTGTAATAAAATACTGGTACCGAAGAATTTCTGAAGCATTATTTGTTATGAGCTTCGTCCAGGAGACGAAAGGGTAGCATTCTAGGGTTAAGCAGGTCACGTTAGTTTTCACAGTCTTTGTAAAGTAATAATTGGCATTTATATTTAACATTGTGATTTTCTAAAAATATATTTTATGACTGTTATGCCCACAGATTTACACAAGTTTCGTCAAAATTTCGGTCTTTAATCTTTATTTATTTATTTATTTTTTAAATAACAGAAAATCAGGACATTTATATGAAAAGATAATTATTAAAAAATATATATATATTAGCTTTTTGATGCTAGCAGTTTCAAACATTAAACAGTAACAATTAAATTTCTAAACAACATTTAACCATTTAACTTTGAATAAAGATGAACTAAATGACTCATCCCTGTTCGCTAACGTCTGCTAAAACCCGGGAATAGCGACATAATTCAAATTGGGATCGCTACGCCGTCAAAGCTCGCTTCGCTCTCTCACCATTTTTTTGCAGTTACTCTAGTCAGAATAATTACTATCAAAAATCATTTTGACATATGAAATTTACATTTCTTTTAAATGTATAAAAATGTAATTGAAACCTTCGTTGAAAACATAATTAAAAATGCATTTAGTTGGTGCTACCAATGCGGGTATAAATATTTTACAAATATAAAAAAAAATTACCTTGCAAACAGAATTAATTTAAATCGCATTGCGCGTATAATATTATACAGAACACTGTTAAAAATTTGCAGCAAACTGTCCAGTCATTTGAACGTTTTTATAAAACACGGTTACATAACCGTAATTTAGCCCTATTCAAAGCACATTATTCCCCATATTATGGGCCCCACCAGCGGCTGAGAGGTTCTGCTCTCGAAGCTGGTAGACGGGAGGTGCTAGGTTAGATCCCAATCGCGCCCGTCTGCCTAATCTTTCGGAGTTTTCGTGGTTTTCTTCGAGCCGTGGATTTATCCATGCGTAAATACGGGTTAGGTTCCCTTAGAAAGGCACGAAGGGCACTCCCCCCGGGACTATATCCCAAGTGTAGATAATTGGCCGTCAATAATCAACCCAACCCAACCCAACCCCATATTATGGTCAGAATAGAGTTAAATTACGGTTATGTAACCGTTTTTTTACAAAAACGGTCAAATGACCGGACAGTTTGCTGCAAATTTTTAACAGTGCACGGCTTAAATTCATTTCGAAAAATCTTGGAAAAACACATCGTGATAGCAGGATAGTTCATTAAAAATCAACATTCATCGTCTAAAGCTTTTTCAACGTGAAATATATACAGGGTTCGTACGGATGGGGGAAAATTTCCAGGAGTTTCACCAGTATTTTCTTTATAGAAAAGGAAATCTAGGTTAAACTTGCGAAACTTTGCCTTCTTTTAGGCAAAGATTTTCTGTAAGAAAATACTGGTACCGAAGAATTTCCTGGTCGCAAAATTCCAGGGGCCGTACCAACCGGTATATAATATCTCTCAGACGCTTGGCAATTTAACGAAATATAAAAACACTTTTTCTTCTGTGTGTAAAAAAAAATTCTTGATCAAAAAGTTCATTCTTTGAATGCATCATGTAACCGTAAAACAAAACAATGACCGTTGCTATTCAAACATCGGCCGATGAGGATGCTGTGTTTAAAAGGAGATCCTGCTCTGAATCTGGATTTGCTGAATTAGAAATAAAGGCCAGTGAATATGGCTTCATATTACAAAATCGTACGAAAATATTTTACTTTTATACAGACTCTAAAGGTCAGCAGCATGTTTGTTTTTTCCGTTGCTTTTCATGTTGTTACGCTTTTCCTGAAGGTACCTGCTTCTGACAATGGAAAGCCTACCCAGAAATCGGTTGTTTGTTTGACAAAATTCTACCGTGTGTAATCACACTTTTGGAGTCTTTGTGAGAATGCATCCTTTCTTTCAAGTACGGCATCATTTTAACCATTAACCATGAAGGAATAAATGCATTATTCTTTCCGAGTTTAAAGCGTCATTTAAGCAAATGTTTTAAAATTCCGGAGTTTCATTAAATATTTATTATAATTAATTGGAAATAATGTAATTTTTCAGAAATATTTTATTTTATGCTTACCAAGAATCTATAAATAAATAACAAGAGTTTCAGTATACCGTAATTTCCGGCGTATAATCCGCAGCTCAAAGAGTCGATTTTCGACCCAGAAATATTATTTTATAAAATGTAACTTAAAAGATCGCTGTAAATATTTAACTACAATTATTGAATAAAATTTCCGGGTCGAAAAACGACTCTTTGAGCTGCGGATTATACGCCGGAAATTACGGCATTTAGATGCAAGAATCAGTCAGTGCGAGACTAACGAAAAAGAAAGGCTACCGCGGTGCTTTACGCGTATCTTTTTTTACAGACCGCGGGAGTCACGTGATGCTCGAATGCACCAATGCAGGTGTACGAAAAAAGGATCACGTCACTCTGGCGGTCTGAAAAAAAAAATAAGTGGAATGCACCACGGTAGCCTGTCTTTTTCGTTCGCCTCGGGGTCAGTGAATATGATGTCATCATGGACACATGCCCCCTGAATACTAGGGCTGAGCGCTGACATAAAAGTGGAGGCGCTCGTAGGCGGATTTTGTAAAACTTTTGTACGGTCCCCTAATTTTACACCCCAGTATTTTCTAAAAGTTTTCTTTGACTAATTGAATCTCATAAAAATAAGGCGAAGAAAACTTTTAGAAATGATTGTTATTGAATTTCAAAGGACAGTACACACGCTGAAAAATTTCCGCCAACGAGTGCCGCAATTTTCGTGTCAGCGCTCAGGCCTAGTATTCAGTGGGCGGTGACACAGGTTATAATAAAATATTTTATATTCATGGATGAAAATGCATTTTTTGTTTTCCGAATGACGTCATTTTCTTAATCAAAAACATTTCGCTTTACATATAATTTAATATGATAGATTATTTACTTTTATTTTATTTACAAAGATTACTTAATATTATTTGTCTATAAATAATACGTATATGTTTTCTGTTTCATTTTAAAAAGTATTAAAAATATTTTCTCAATCGTAACCCTTTTTTTTTAAATTGGTACTTCACATTTTTTTTTCTGTGTGAAAAGTAATACACTGTGTAACAAAATAAACTATTAATTTTTAAAATTTGCTTTATTAAAAAAATCGTAGATAAAAAGAATTTTGTACACTTTTTATTCAAAATGCGTTAAATCCTTTGCAAACTTTCTTGTTTTATATTTAATAGGTTCAAGTTTTACAATAGACTTTGGAATTTCGATTTTTTTTTTTTTTTTTTTTTTTTTTACTCCAAAAGGTTTTTTCGAGTAGCATATTTTTGTTAAAAATTATATAATTCCTTTCAATAACGGATGTTAAAAAGTTTCTTAAGGCTTCATTATTTTTAATTATGTTTTTTAACGGAAAAATACTTAAATATAATAAGTTAATACTTAAAAACATAGTCAACCACTGTAAAAAGATTGCTGTACATTTTTTATTCAAAATACCTTTAATCCTCGGATATATTTTCGTTTATCTTTAAAAAACTACATGCATTTATGTATAATAATCTTCTATATAGTTACTAAAATTCTTCTTAACAGTCATATAATTTTTTTTAAGTAATTAATTTTTAAGAAAGACACAATGCGTTTTTAAAATGCAACTAATATTTTTAAAAAATCGCCAGTCAAGAAAAGAAATACGCAGCACATTTATTCGATATTGCAAAACTTCTTTATTTTTATTAAATATTTTAAAGGGAAAATACATTTATTAAGAACTTAATACTTAAAAAATTAGCCAACTACTTTAAAAATAATTATATTCATTTTTTTTTCAAAATTACTTTAATCCTCGGTTATATTTTCTTTTATCATTAAACAAAATCACATATATTTATGAATAATAATATTCTATATAGTTAATAAAATTCTTCTTAACAGTCATATCTTTTTTTAAATAATTAGTTTTTAAGAAAGAACAATGAATCTTTAAAATGTAACTAATATTTAAAAAAATTCGCAAGTCATAAAAATAAATACACAGCACATTTATTCGATAGTTCAAAAGTTTTTCTTCTTCTTTATTTTTTTATTTTTTTCAATTTTTTTTATGCGCAGCTATATCGTTCTTAAATAGTCTCCCGACATTCCATTATTCTTTGAAAGAAGTTATTTATTTTATGAGATAAACAATACATCTTTAAAAAGTACATAACATTTATTTTTATTTTTCATAATTGTGTGATAAAACGAGAGTGCTTTTCACTTTTCAATCAAAAGTCCTTAAATACTTTTCGAACTTTCTTGTTTTATCTTTTCAAGCACATCCAAACTATTTCTAATTAATCGCTTGACAGTTCTTTATACATTGAAGAAAGTTATTCTTCTTAAGAAAAAAAAAATATCTTTTTAAAAAGTATCTTTAAAAAATGAAGTAAATTGAAAAAAAAGTTCACTTTTTATTATTCAAAACTTCTTAAATCCTATACAACCTTTGTTATTGTGTCCTTTTTAGTGAAAATTAATTAAATGTCGTTTGTTTTAACAGATTTTTAAAAAACAAAATTAAAGATTTTTACTTCTAAAAATATTTTCTTTATTTATATTTTAGCTTTGTAATACCTATACTGATAGTTTTTTAACATTTTATTACTATTAAAATTACAAGTAAAAATAAAAGATGACGTATGTAATTTTTAAAAAAGTACATGAAAATTAAATGATAGCATTTCAAATAATTACTTCGAAGACCGTGTAATTGTAGAATATTCTCATTTGTTTTTGAAAATGGCTGGGAGGGAGCCGAAACATGTCAACAATCTAATAAAAGTTATTTTACTGTATATTATGTTGCTAATTTACGCATTTTAGCATTTAATATATTTGATTACTGTTTTAAAAGGTGTTCATTTTGAAAAAGAAATATGATGTGTTTAAAAATATCTGGTAGTTAAAAGACAATCATGCTATAAACAGGGAGCTCATTGCATGTTTTATTCAAAATTCGTTAAACCTTTTGAAATATATCTTATTTTATATTTTAGATCCGTTTTTATTAAACCTCATCTGTTTTAACAAATTTGTAAGACACTACATTTACTTGAAACAACAATTTAAAGAATTAGTTTTGAACACGTACGTGCCTACACGATACCACAAATATTTCATAATATTTTAATATTCTTATAAAAATTCAATTAATTTTAAGACAGAAACAATATATTTTTAAAAATAACTGTAACATCTTTAAAAATTCATGTTTATTTTTTTGGGGGTTCTTTTGATTTAAAAGTTCTTAAAACCTTTTGAAAACTTCTTAAAGCCTTTTGAAACAGTTTTAATTTATCTTTTTAAGTGCAATTTGAGGGAATCTGGTTCGTTTTAATAGCATTTTAAAAAGTGGATTAACTTTTTTTATTTTTTAAAGAAATGATTTTCTAAAACTATATTTTAAAGCAGTGACTGACGCATACATTTGTTGGTCAGATTCGATGGCTAATTTTTCTTTTATCTTTAAAAGTTAAATAAACAATTTCTGAATAATGGTTTCCTAAATATTTTTTAACAGTACTTTGTTTTCTTAGAAACATGATAACTTTTTTACTAAAAGAAACATTACATCTTTCAAAGTACCAAATATAAAAAAAATAGCCTGTCATAGAAAAAAAAATAATGTTGTGCATTTTTCGTATAAAATTCGATAAATAGTTTTCAAGCTTTCTTTGGTTGTCTTTTTAAATGGACTTTTAAGAAGTTTTTTTATTTGTTTACAAGCTTTATAAAACAAAATTAAGTACTTTTACAGCTTTAAGTTATTCATTGTCTTGAACAAATACCGTAATTTCCGGCGTATAATCCGCAGCTCAAAGAGTTGTTTTTCGACCCAGAAATATTATTTCATAAAATGTAACTTAAAAGATCGCTGTAAATATTTAACTACAATTATTGAATAAAATTTCTGGGTCGAAAAACGACTCTTTGAGCTGCGGATTATACGCCGGAAATTACGGTATTTGTCTTTTATCTTCAAAACCTGTGTAAAATTACAAATAGTAATTTCCCAAGTAGACACGAAACAGTTACTTAATACTCTTTTTATTATAAGTTTAACCCACTGATGCCATTTCCAAGGGTGCAAAAATGTATGCGCCAATGGGCCGATTCCAACCACTAAAATTATAGTATTCTTCGCTTTGTGAGAATACTGATAAAATTTAGGCAAAGTATACTAATAAAATTTGACAAAGAATACTAATAAAATTTAGTGGTGGGAATCAACACATTGGCACCTAGATTTTTGCACCCCTGGCCATGACGAATTTTGTCTAATAGGAATATCCACATAAAATCTTTACTTATCAACATGTAAAAGCTTTGGATTAAAAATGTTAAAGCTATTGCAACTCGGAAGTCCTAAAAACTAAGAATGAAAGTTAAAGATAAAACATTGAGTTTACAAAAGGAATTTTACAAGACAGAAAGAAAAGGGCAGTTATAAAAAAATAAATGTTTCTCACCTTTCATTCATTTAGAACTCCCCCAATCAGTATTTAAAACTTTTCAAGTTCGAAACTTTCCAATTTATCTTTTCAAGTTCGTTTTGACGAAATACAACAAATTTTAAGAAAGTTTATAAAATCAGATTATGATTTTAACAGGACAAAATCCTTTTAAAAGAATTACTGTTTTTTTTCGTATGAAAGGAACAATACAGTTTAAAGATAATCTAATATTTCTGAAAGAAAAAGTGATATATAATATTTTTAAAAGAACAAGTTTTGTCTTTTATCAAAGACATTATATATAAAAAAAAATAACTACTTTTACAGGAAAATATTTTTTTTTAATTATTCATTGTCTTCAGAAATATTTTTTTCTTTTATCTTCTAAAGCTGCGTTAATTTCCCAATAATAATTTTCTAAGTACCCCAAGTAATTTCTTAACAGTTTATAATTGGTAAAAAGGGAATTTAACAACAACAAAATTTAATCCAGTTTAAAAAATAGCGAAATTTTATTTATATATATAAAAAAAAAACAGAGACAGATATAAAAAAAGTGAATGTTTTTCACCTTTCATACAGAACTTCTTAAATCCTGTGATTTTTTTTTGTTTTATCTTTTTAAGTGCACTTCGACAAAGTCGCATATGTTTTAAGAAATTTTATGAACAAGGTTATTGGTTTTAACAATACATCATCCTTTTAAAAGCGTGATGATTTTTTCTTTTGTGTAAAAAACAATACATCTTCAAAAAGGGACTAATATTTATAAAAGAAAAAAAATTTTAGTTATCTTTTTTTCTTTCAAAATTCCTTAAATACTCTTCAAGCTTTCTCCCTTTATTTTTTTTAATGTAGTTTATCCAATTCTCAGCTGCTTTCAAAGAGTTTGTAAGACTTTTAAGTTAAGCACTTTTACTGGAAAATATATGTATTTTTAAATTATTCGTTGTCTAGCAAGTGTATTTTTTTTTCTTTTTACTTTCGAAACTACTCTTTTGTTTCGGTGTAAGAACTTTCTAAATAGTCCCAAAATATTTTTTAACAGTTTATTTGACAAAAATATTTTAGAAAGAAAACAATACATCCTTTAGAAATTTCCTCAAATTTATAAAACATAATTGAGGTTAATAAAAAAATAAATCTTGCTATCCTTTTGTTCAAAAATCCTGAATCTTTTTTGTAACTTTTTATCTTATCTTTGTACGTTCACTTTGAATTCTCATCTGTTTCATCAAACTTTATAAAACAAGATTAATAATTTTTGCTTCGAAAACTGAATATCTTAAATGATATGTAATTACTATAGTGCAATCATTTAACTTTCTTAGTAGTTCATTTATTATTAAAAGAAATTCATTTTAAGAGAGAAACAATAAATCATCAAACAAAATATCAAAAACAAAGCTCTAAACTATATGTAGTCATGTAATACCTTCCATTGATGGTCTTAATAAATTTCCAAATTCATTAACAAAGAATTATTTGAGAAAAATACATCTTTACAAGTATTTTAAATTTATATATAAAAATTAATAATAAATTTTAAAATAAATGTTGTGCTATTTCCATTCAAAATTCTGTAATTCCTTTTAAATTTTCTTGTTTTAACTTTCCAAGTGGATTTTCAGTATGCCCTTTGTATTTTAATACGCTCTGTAACGCAAGACTAATCAATTTTTCTTCAAGAAATAATTTTCTAAAAATATATATTCTCTCTTTAATACTTTCACTTAGGTTTCGTTTCAGTTAAACTTTTTAAAAAAAGTAATTGATTTTAAAGAAAAAAAATACAGCTTTCAAAAGTACCTAATATTTATAAAAATAAAAAGAGCACCAATTTTTAAAAAAAGGAATTTTGGGCATTTTTCATTCAGAATTCTTTAAATCCTTTTAAAATTATCATGTTTTATCTTTTTATGCGCATTTTGAGAAAAGTACCATCTGTTTATCAGAAACAAAATTAAACTTTTTCAAATTTAAAAGACATTTCTTTAAACAATACTTTAACTTTTTGACAACTATACTTTTAAATTAGCTTAATGGGAAGCTTAATATAATAATTCAAAAATGCACTTTGAGAAAATGTCACCTGTTTATAAAGACTTTGCGCAACACGATTAAGTACTTTTACCTCATTTAAGTTATCCGTTGTTGTGAGAACTTTTTCTGTTATTTTCCAAAACAACACAATTTTTTCAATACTATAACTTTCTAAATAGTCCAAAAATAATTTAAAAGTTTATTACTTAATTTTGAAAAGGAATTTCTTTTAAGGAAGGTTTTTTTCTTTCATTAAAAAAAAATCTCATATTTATAAAAAAGGAAACAGAGTTTCATAAATAAAATAAATGCTTCATGCCTTTCGTTAAAAACTCCTAAAATCATCTGAAAACTTTATTCATTTATCTTTTTAAATTGACTTTGAGGAAGTCTCCTATGTTTATACAATTTTTATAAAATGTTATTAATGATTTTGACTTCAGAATACAAATTTTTAAAAGTATATATTAGCTAAGTAATGCCTTCATTTAAGTTACTTATGAGCATACGCTATTAACATAACTCTCGTATATAACACACTCGTCAAGCTAATGTTAAACCAATAGCAGCGTTATTGTCAAATTTCACGTTTGCATTATAATGTTTTATTTTATTTTTTTATTTGCATGAGTTCCGTGGGGCTAATGTCTAAACGAGAACTTGTTTACTTTTTCGATTTTGGTTGATAATTTTTATGAGAATGCTTTCACTTTCGGAATCGGTTTCGAAACTGAAATTGTCTTCGGAAAATAAAAAAAATGTAATCAAAATCGAAAAACCAAAAATATATCCGTCTCATGTATCCTAAGCAAAATATATATATATATATTTACAAATATTAAAATGCTAACGACTTATTTGAAAAGAACATTGCCAGTGTCTTTGTGTAACTAGCGAAAACTCTTACCAATTCATTAATCATTTAAAATATATTCATTTTAAGAAAGATACAATACATTTTAAAAAAAGTATCTAATATTTATACATAGAAAATTAGGGGTTTTAAAAGTGGGGATGCTGAGCACTTTCCATTTAAAATTCCATAGCTCTTTTAAGAGTGCCTTGTTTTATCTTATTATGTGCACTATAACAAGGTGAGTACAGTTTTACTACATTTTTCAAACATAATTTTTCATCTTATTTAAGTGCAGAAAAATGTTAAAAATAAATGATTAAAGTAGGTGATTTCAAATTCTGCTATTGAAATATTAAATAGAAAATTTCTTATCTAAAATAGTGGTGCCAGAACCCTTGGGAACTCCAATGAGTTATCACAAATTGTTTTAATTAAGTTCCATCTCTGTTAATAGACTCTGTGAACCCAGATTAACCTTTTTAAACTTTAAAATACAGTGACTTCTCACTTATACCTGATACGCGGAAATTATTCTTCAGCACCAGTTTTTTGTTTAAGGTAATTTTCGCTTTATTAAATCGCAGAATTTATAAATCGAATTTTACTGTTTTAAAATAGTAATATGAAAAAGTAATTGCTGAACATCGCGTATAAGTGGGCAGTCATTGTATATTATTTAAACCGTACTTTTACTATATGGTTTTGCTTAATGGGCTTAGTGGGGAGATTAATATTTTAAGTTTTTAGATTATTTTGTCTAGAAAATTTTCATCCAAGCTTGTCGATTATATCGTCGCTACCATGTCAAACTATCAAATTTTAAAAAATGCATTTTTCATTACTTTTAAAAATGGGCCGATTGTCACCACTAAATTTCACCACCTTCTTTTTTTCAGTCAGAAACTTCGAATCCATACCAGAATTTTCAAATACAAATTTTTGTTTTATTTAATGACAGCAATTTCGTGACGGCTTGTAGTAAAAAAAAAAAAAAAAAAATCTCAAATTTTCTGACATGAATTCGGCCTCTTTGAATAAAGAATCCCAAACTGGCAACGCGGTGCATCATAAAAATTTTATCAATATTCTTACTAGGCGAATAATTCTAAGAAAATTTAGTGGTGACAATCGGCACATTTTTAACCCTTTCCGGCATAGTGGTCCCACTCCGGGCACACCTACTTTTAATTCCAAACTTGCATACGGCACCAAGAATATTTTAATAAAATTTTGTTTCTATAATGAAAGTTTAAAATCAGGAGTTCGTATTTTCTAAAAAAGTCGTTTGTAAATTCTGGTGTCAATCAGCAATTTCTCATTTTACGAACAGACTTTGTCTGTGCCGGAAAGGGTTAAAAGTAACGGAAAATGCATACTTTCCATATTCAATAGTTTGGCTACCACTATTAAAAAATAAGAATCATCATAGAATATTTCTACTGCATTTCTAATCAAAATCTACATGGAAGATTATTGTATAGAAATACTGGTAGCTAAACGGTGACCACTATTTCGAAATAAAAAATCTTCACAGATTAGAAATTGCTAAATAATTATTATGTCCTATTATATATGCTTAAAGTACGCGAAATAAAAGAATTTTTTCCATTATCAGAAAAAAATATTATAGATTTTTTTTTAAATTCTAAATACTATACTATATTTTTATGCGATTATTTTTAAGGCTTTTTATTAATTATATATATATTTTTTAATCTGTTCTAAAAAAAATTAAATGAGATTAGTGATTTTTACCAAATAAATAAAATAAAAACAAAAATAAAAATAACACTAAATATTAGCTATGTTCTGGCTTCATTTAAATTTCTTATCAATTCATTAATTTTTGAAAAATTATTTTTTTCAGAGAAAAATAATACATCTTTAAAAAAAAATCGAATATTTTTACTAAGATAAATAAAAAATTAGCCAGTATATTAAGGGAATGTTGTGCATTTTTTAATTCAGAATTTTTAAAATATTTTTAAAACTTTCTTGTTTTATCTTTTCAAGTGCAGTTTGAGTAAGTCCCATATGTTTTAACAGACTTTGTAAAAGAAGATTTAACTTCCTAAATTTAAGATATTTCGTTAAATCGTATTTTGACTCTGCAATACCTGCACTTTTGAATATGTTTAAAGGAGAAATT